>JANUSC010000024.1:0-1200000 GCA_025200525.1 Camellia lanceoleosa
TCTTATGGACCACCAGATTTTGGTTTATTGCTCGTGATTATGTAAGCCCCTCCCTCATATGCCTATCGGTGGATTTTTGGATAAGGGCCTTTCGTAATCACGCAACATCGCATGGTCTCAAGACCATCATCTTATTAGGGGCGGGTTAATGTGACAGAGTTTCAAATGACATCACTAGAAACTCATAGTGGCCATACCAAGGCATTTTAATGCCGCTCGGAATATTTCCTCCCCGACTCTCAAATCGATGATAAACCCGATCTTCAAGTCTAATTTTCGGGAAACAACGAACCCTTCAATCGATTGAACAGATTATCTATACGCAGGCATAGGGTACTTATTCTTAACCGTGAGTCTGGACCAATTTTCTAATCTATAATAAAGTCTCTAAAAGCACCACCTTTTCTTTTTAACAAAGAGGGCTGGTGCCCCCTATGGCTAAACACTAGGACGAGTATAGCTCCCTTATCTAGCAACCTGATTGGATTCTAACTCAACTAACTCACTGGGCAAATGATAAGGTGCCATAGGAATTTATCATGTTTTGCAGTACCAAGTCAATAGAGAACTCAATCTCTCTCGTGAGGTGGCAACCAACAAGGTCTCGTGAAAGACGCCCGAGTATCACAAAACCACTTGGCAACACATACCGGGTCTTCATCACACCACTACCTCAAGCTAGTAAGTAGACTACTAAGTCACTCCGCTTCGCGATCATACTCTCAAGTAAAACACTACCACTAACCCGGTATCCCCGTAAATGAAAAACACTCACCATCACGACAACAAGTGACTGGCGGTAGCAATCAATAATCGCTTCTGCAAGGACGTTTTATATAACCAATTCATACCTGGGAATAATTTTTTCCCCTTCATGGCAGGCATAAAGTAGGAAACGAAGCTCATATCGGCGTAATTCTATATCACAACCCCTAATTTTGTTTCAAGATCAATTACCCCAAGAGGTGACCTTTACAAATAGAGATGCTAATCAGGTTAACTCCAACTCCAAAACAGATGCAAATGCAGTTATATATATAAAGGAATGAGATGCACCCAGACAATCAAAACATTAGCAACCGAAGAAAACAAGAAAGTACCTTCCTCACAATGATGGAGCTTAAAGATAAGATCTCATGTGGTCAAAGATATACCACATTTTATGACCTCGACTAACCCGCCACCCCTAGGAGGTAAGATCACAAGACAGACTGGGATGATTAAGTCTCCCCGATTGGCCCTCGAGGCCCGACCTGGACTAAGTCAAGGTCAACACCTGAGCAGCCCTCTCTAACCAGATACCAGATGTGCTACCCAACCGCGGCACACTTTCATGTGCCCGCCTCGACTGCTGATGCACCTATCCCGCTTCTAGTAGGATGGTGCCATGATGGTACTTAATTAGATTACCAAAGGCCACTCATAGATCACACACACAAATCGCAGTAAACATACGGGCTTACAAACGTGAAGGTATTAAACAAAGCTAAGTAGTTCACAAGATATGCATAAGTTAAATGAAATGTCATACATCTTACAATAGCTTATGGTATACAGCGAAATGGAGTACAAAAATTACATCTTGGACTCACCAAAGGTTTCTCAAATTTATCAAATACTGGGTAAAATATGTTGAAATAACTGAAGTAGTTATGGATCTTCAAGATGTCAGCAAAACATGAATCCAAAAACACATCGACAAAAACACAACTAGGGCGTCGCTTCGCCGCTCGGTCATCACCTACATATATATATTAAGAGAGGGTGAGCTTGATACTCAAAGTGAATGGTAATAATAATAAAGGGGGTTTACATGAATGATATCCTCGTAGGTCTTTTTAAATGAAACAAAGACATGGAATAAGCCGGGCTCATCTATCAAATCCTTCAAGCTTCATGGATGCTTAATAACATCACTATAATACAAGAGATGAGCATTCCGGACAAACAACCCACGCGTAAAACTGGCCTGGGTGTAAGGCAAGACAAGACAAGACAAGAGAGATCTCTAAACAATGTAGTGTCGCTGCATTATAGTCCCTGACACTACAATGACTTGTGCTGCTACAAATGCTTATAGCCCTCTAGCACACACTTCGGACTTCCCAAACTTTCTGTGCTAAGCAAATGCTTGGTAGTCCCCTTTAGCACATATTACGCTGTGATTTCCCAAACTTCTTTGTACTACAAATGCTTATAGTCCCTCAGCACATACTTTATTTCCAACTTTGTGCTGGGAAATGCTTATAGAACCCCTAGCAGCATACGGGGATTCCCGAGAATGTCATCAAGCAAGATATAGTACTTATTGTGTGGCAAGTAGGAAGGTTAACTATTCATGCTTGTAAATACTTCCACTGCTGCAAAACAAGGTTATACTGTAATGCTTTATAACATATCTTTTATTAAAATACCACTCATTTATTTCTTCAACAAGCCAAGCTGGCTGCAAGTCCAAGTCCCACAAACACATGGCAGTAAACTGCTGAACGTGACTCTCAAACAAACTTTATATGAATGCAAATGATCTGCATTCTTCCAAAAACTAAGCTCAATTCAAAACAAACGCTTGCCTCCCATCTCGTGGGAAACATGCTGGCACTAACTGAAAGCTCCACGTAGGTCCTACACCTTCTCGGCCGAGAGGTGTAGTCCCTTCAGGGCTACTTCAAAGGAATGAGGTCGGGAAAATCGGGGCTTTCCTCCGCTTCAAGAACATGAAGAACATGAACATGAAGATCATGAAGGAGAGTGAATGCAAGGATCATGACTTATCATTGTAAAATCTGAGTTTTCATGCTATGAGTTTGAAAACATGGGCTTGGGTATCCATACTAGAAGATCTTTGGGAAAACAACCAAAAGCATGGATTTTAATGTAAGCTTTCTTGATCAAAACAAAGCTTTTCTTCAAAAACTCATGAACACCAACTTTCTTTTCTAAAACCAATTTTAAATCGATGTATTTAAGTATATCAGTAACATATTCAATCATGCAATGTAGCTAGATGATCAATAAGAACAACAAGAGTTGATCAAGATCCTAACCTCAATACTCTAATCCAACGGTTTGAACTCTAAGGACTTCAAGTTCTAAGATTCACTCTCTCACTCTAAAATTCCTCCTTCCTTCTAAGCTTTCTTTCTTCTCCAAAACAAGAATGTAATAAAATGATGGGTTTTCTCCGCCAAATGATTTCTCTCACAACATTTACCAACAAATTTTTGATAATGTGTGGCAATTCGGTTGATTGGTTCTCTCAAAAGGTGACTCCATTGAAAAGACAAGACTATGACAAAGCGTGTTCAACAAGCTTAAAGTAGAAGGGACTCCTATAAGCAATGACATCGCCAATAACAATAAGACTGCAAAGCAAAGCGGACAAGGACTCCTCACATAGAAAGTTGATTTCAATACTTTTGGCCCAAATTAAAGCATACACACCTCTACCTAGATGTGCCACACCTCGGCCTAGGTGGGTTGTACCAAAATTGCAGGCAAGATCACTCTCTGTTCAAGGGAAGAATCATCTCGCCCGTGATAGTACACATCTCGGCTCTTTGGTGATAAATACCCTCTGCCCAGATAATGATATCTCGCCAATATGTCGCGGTGTGAAAATGAAGGTCAATATCAGCAGTGGCTCCAAAATAGTTCTAAGTGTGGAAGGGTTCAAAGATGACTAGGCTGGGGTGGTCTCATAGCATTACACACCAGAAACGACATACAGATTCAAGCAACATTCAAATAAGACGAGACTAAATTTGCTAATGCAACACAACAAGTCAAGATCACATATGAATGTATGCAAGTATGACAAGAGTAAGGTGAGGGTCACTACATTGAACACCGCAGACCAAAACAAGAGAGCTGGATGGCCCTTACCCCGGAATCCGCTCAGATCGAGTCGAAGATGATGCCGCTCTCAGACTCTCCTCTGAGGACAAATCGAGACTTCAGGCCCATTGCCACACTTGAAACAGTAATGTCTCCTCACGCTTTTCCCTAACTAGCACTCCTACACAGAAAATTCGATCTAGAAAAGCTACTCGAGATCACGAGGTTAAACCCTTCTCTGTCTCCTACCATCACTTCCGCCATCCCGACCTCTTGGAGCCTTTTGCCCTTCCTCCTCCTTCTTGCATCATGATCCCCATATGGGCTACAAAGATCAACCATACGCCCATACCCCAATCATAGTTCTCTAACTCTCAACTTGAGGCCACGCCAACTTCTTCGAACTCAATACAACGGCTCTCAGATGCCACCAACTCAAAAACTCGACAAGCTTAGTAAACACACCAAACTCTGCTATCAAGAACCTCGATCGCTAAGGCAGAATCGGGTCTCTATTTCTCCCTAATTGCCGGAGATAAGAACCGCCTCGAAAGCGCTCACAAAAGCCTCCTATGTACCTCCTATGCACCTTTAGTGAACTTCCACCATCGACCAAGATCCCTTCAACTGAAAGATGCCAAGGTCACTTTCAACCCTCGCTTCGATGCCAAGCATCTCAAACATCTTCGTTGTCTGCTCGAGCCATGCATCGGCTTTAAGCGTTTCTTTAGGATCACTCCACAAATTCATCCGGATTAGACCTAAGAACTCTCTTCGTAAAGGAAGGTCCCGTGATCCGCAACAACAACCCGAGCCTCGATTCTCACCAGAATGCCTAACGACTTCAATGCCTCGCTATCTCTCGAAGCTAGAGCACCCATAGCCTCACTGCCTACTAGTTTCGCCACATTGGCCGCTAACTCCTTCCCGAATCACCGACTCTCCTCTCGCATGCACCTTCGCTTACCGCTTACCACGCCACTGCTCGCCTCGCCCTGAAATCCTAATAAAGGAAATAGAAGACGTTAGCACATTAATAAATGTGCCGGTTAAACACTCGCCCTAATGCATTGACAACAATAACTCATTCCACGAAGCACATAATCACATAAGCACTCATTTATTTCATTCTCGATGATAATAGTCCTGGTTGCCATTATAGTTCCTAAGTAGCGATTGATCAAGTGCCTTTCCAACAAAACTACTAGAAACCCAAGGGTCCAATTAATATCCTCGAAACTACGCTCCATACCCACATAATCACATAAACATGTTCTCATATAAGCATATAATACCACTCAAGTCTCTATCAAACGAGACTAACCTATTGTGATACTAATCACTTCCCACGCATCTAAAGTATTCAAACCCAGACGCCTCCGATGCCAAGTTGTAACGCCTCAAAATAAACCCATTATATATATATATATATATATCATAGACATGCAATATTAAAAGAAAACAATTCATTATCTCATTCATCGTAGTATTACTAAATAAAAAGCATTACATGTAACATCAAATTAAATGCCCTACTTGCTTACATCTTTCCAAGCCAACACTTGGACACAAAAATATGAGTTCTAACTCAAATACAAATAAATCCCTAGGCTTGAATGTTACATGTACTATCAAATAAAACAAATAACTAAAGATAGTCTTCAAGATCCAAATCCTTCTAAGCTAAGTCCTTGGAGGTAGCTTATCACCGACTCAAAATGATGTTCTATATAGGGTGAGCCACAAATTAAAGAGAAATGTACTAAACCATACATAAGCATTGAATAAAGCAATAGTATTCAATAGATGGTTAACCAAGATAATCAATTATATCATTATACGCCTCATGACACTAATGTTCATGACACGCTTACTTTCCATTATTATCAATATGGTTTAGAACTCCGCCAAACTTACAACAAAGGAACTATATATATCATATTCACATTACTTCCAACATCAACCAAAACAAATGAGACCTGTGCTCATATCAAAAACACTTCATACTTCCCGCTTGATACACACATTTTAGTGTTGTATCAATAACATGTAAAAGCACTTAATATCAATAAGCACACATAATAGTGATGCTAATGGAGTCCATCCCCTATCTTCTCCTTAAACAAAATCCCTTAGAGGTCCATCCCCTATCTTCCCTAAACCGTGGAGTACATCCTATCTCCTCCCATACAATATGCAAATGCAATGCTCAATCAATACACGATTTTCAGATAATTCAATAGTCAAAAATTAATGACTTAACCAATGTGATTAGTTTCGCTTATCCCTAATCCACATGCAATATCTACAACAATCACGACTATTCTCCACCGATAGCCCAAAACACTTATTTCTATACCGAAATAAATATAACAACAATTAATAGGCAAGTGATTTAAATTATCCAACTACACCATTAAATCACTAAATTCTCAATTCTCCTTAAATTAATTATACAAATTAATTCATTAAAAACAACTAGGTTTTTCCCAAAACTACCAAAATACCCCCAACATATCAAAATACCAAAACTTATAACAAAACTTATGAGATGGAGTAGGAAATCCCTACCTCGGCGTAAATAACCCTAATGGAGAAGACGGAGATGACGCACTCAAAGTCCAAAAGTGCTCCAAACCGCTAAACGCTCGATTAAAATGAAGCCTCAACCCACTCTACCTTTTTAATAAAGAACCTATGGTAGAAACACCCTAAAAAGAGATGAAATCTAAGAGAGAAGGTGAGAGGAGAAAGAGAGAACTCGAACTAGGGTTTTAAGATCAAAAGATGTAAAAAAACGCTTTAAAACCGGCCGCAGATTTAAACCGATGTGCTCGCCGAGCTACTGCATTAATAAATACTCGCCGAGCGAAGGAAAGCTCGCCGAGCCAACAATACGATGTGTCAGTTCCAATTCAAAAGCACGCCGAGCGATGCATCGCTCGCCGAGCGAAGGATCAAACTCGCCGAGCGAAGAAAGCTCGCCGAGTTAAGAAACCCGCCAGTTCGTCAGATTAGATGTAATCGCCGCCGAGCTAAGAAACCTCGCTCGAGCCACAAGACAAAACTCTACTCGCCGAGCGACCAACCTCGCCAAGCGAAGGTCCAAAAATCGACAAAGAACACTAGGTTTCAAACCAAACCAATCAGAACAAACCCGCCCAACACATCCTATAACTCAAAAAATAAGAAATTAAAGGATGACAATAACAAATATATAATCTATTGCAACCCACTTAACTTAAGTCCGATACAACAATCAAAATGGGAAAAGACCCGGTTGCTATAATTTTTATACAACTTCCATTTTTATTCAATTTCCTTTACTATTCAACTTTTTATATTTAATTTCCAAATAGATCGTTAAGGTATAGTGTTTCTTGAATGAACTTCCAATTTTATTTTTATTGAACTTCTATTTTTTTTTTATTCAACTTCCATTTTTATTCCGCCTGCTTTTAATTCAATTTCTTTTCCTTTTATATTCAACTTCATTTTTATGTAATTTCCAACAGATCATTAAGGTATAGTGCTTTCTTGAAAGAACATCCATTTTAATTTTATGCAACTTCCATTTTTATTCAACTTCCATTTTTTTTAATTCAACTTCCATTTTGATTTAATTTCCCAATAGATCTTTAGGATATAGTGGTTTCTGATTCAACTTTCATTGTTAATTTTATGCAACTTCCATTTTGAATTCAACTTCCATTTTTATTCAATTTATTTTCTATTCAACTTCTTTTTTTTTATTTAACTTGCAAATAGATCGTTATGGTATAGTGGTTTTTTTAATTAACTTTCATTGTTAATTTTATGCAAATCTCCATTTATATTTTTATTCAACTTCCATTTTTATTCAATTTTTTTATATTCGACTTCATTTTTACTTAATTTCCAAATAGATCGTTAAGGTATAGTAGTTTTTCTTGAATGAACTTCATTTTATTTTTATTTCAATTTCTATTTTTATTCAATTTCCATTTATTAAAATTTCTTCTCTATTCAACTTCAATTTCCATTTTATTCAATTTCTTTTTCTATTCAACATCCTTTTTTATTTAACTTCCAAATAGATCGTTAAGTTATAGTGGTTTCTGAATTAAATTTCATTGTTAATTTTATGCAACTTCCATTTTATTTTTATTCAACTTCCATTTTTATTTTTATTCAACTTCAATTTTTATCCAATTTCCTTTTCTATTCAACTTTCTTTTTTTATTAATTTCCTTTTCTATTTAATTTCCAAATAGATCTTTATGGTATAGTGGTTTCTTGAATGAACTTCAATTATTTAATAAAAATAGAGTTGAATAAAAATGGAAGTATTAATTAAAGAAAGAAGTTGAATAAAATGCAGTTGAATAGAATAGAAATTAACAAAATGGAAGTTGAATAGAAATAAAATGGAAGTTGAATAAAATAAAAGAGTTGAAATTGAGCCAGGCCTTCGTAAAATCGAAGCGCATAAATTAACACGGAAATCATTCCGCAATCAATATATTTATTTAACAAGTTCATTCAAGAAACCACTATACCTTAACGATTATTTGGAAATTAAATAAAAGAAAGATAGATAGAAAAGGAAGTTGAATAGAGAAGGAAGTTTGTTTCTTCATTGAACTTCGATTTTTATTTTTATTCAACTTCCATTTTTACCCAATTTTCTTTTCTATTCGATTTCATTTTTTACTTAATTTCCAAATAATTCATTAAGGTATACTGGTTTCTTGAATGAACTTCCATTGTTAATTTTATGCAATTTCAAATTTTATTTTTATTCAACTTCCATTTTTATCCAATTTCTTTTTCTATTCAACTTTCTTTTTTGTTTAAATTCAATAGATCGTTAAGGTATAGTGGTTTCGAATGAACTTCCATTGTTAATTTTATGCAACTTCCATTTTTATTTTTAAATTTTCTTTTCAATTCAACTTCCTTTTTATTTTTATTCAACTTTCATTTTATTTCTATTCAACTTCCATTTTTATTCAATTTCTTATTCTATTCAACTTCATTTTTTATTCAACTTCCTTTTCGCTCACTTTCATTTTTTTTTTTTAATTTCCAATAGATCGATAAGGTATAGTAGTTTTGTTCAATGAACTTCCATTTTTAATGTTATGCAACTTCTATTTTTATTCAACTTCCTTTTTTATTTTTATTTAACTTCCATTTTTATTCAATTTCCTTTTTTATTTAATTTCCAAATAGATCTTTAAGGTACAGTGGTTTCTCGAGTGAACTTCTATTTTTATTTTTATTCAACTTCCATTTTTATTTTTATTCGACTTCCATTTTTATTCTTATTCAAGTTTCATTTTTATTCAATTTCCTTTTCTATTCAACTTTCTTTTTTAATTTTTATTCATCTTGCATTGAAACCACTATACATTATTTTCTATTCAACTTCCATTTTTATTCAATTTACTTTTCTATTCATCTTTCTTTTTTATATTTAATTTCCAAATAGACTGTTAAGGTATACTGGTTTTTTGAATGAACTTCAATTGTTAATTTTAGGCAACTTCCATTTTTGTTCAATTTCCATTTTTATTCAACTTTTATTTTTATTTTTATTCAGCTTCCATTTTTATTCAATTTCCATTTTTAATATTCAATTTCCTTGTCTATTTCACTTCATTTTTATTTAATTTCATTTTCTATTCAACTTCTTTTTTTATTTAACTTGCAAATAGATCGTTAAAGTATCATGGTTTCTTCAATGAACTTCCATTTTTATTTTTATTCATCTTCCGATTTTATTCAACTTCCATTTTTATTCAATTTCCTTTTTTATTCAATTTCCTTTTTTATTTACTTTCCAAATAGATCGCTAAGGTATAGTGGTTTCTTGAATGAACTTCCATTTTTATTTTTATGCCACATCCATTTTATTTAATTTCAATTTTTATTCGATTTTTTTCTATTCAAATAGACCGTTAAGGTATAGTTGTTTCTCGAATGAACTTCCATTTTTAATTTTATGCAACTTCTAGTTTTATCCAATTTCCATTTCTATTCAACTTTCTCGCTTTTATTTAATTTCCAAATAGGTTGTTAAGGTATAGTGGTTTCTTGAATGAACTTTCATTTTTAATTTTTATTCAATTTCTATTTTTTATTCAATTTCCTTTTCTATTCAACTTCCATTTAATTTTATTTAACTTTCATTTTTATTCAACTTTCTTTTTATTTTTATTCAAATTTTCATGTTTATTTCTATTCAACTTTTTTATTTAATTTCCAAATAGATCGTTAAGGTATAGTGGCTTCTTGAATGAACTTCCATTTTTAATTTTATTCAATTTCCATTTTTATTTAATTTCCAAATAGATCGTTATGGATAGTGGTTTTTAAATGAACTTCCATTTTTATTTGTATTCAACTTCCATTTTTATTTAATTTCAATTTCTATTCAACTACATTTTTACTTTTATTCAACTTCCATATTTATTCAATTTCCTTTTCTATTCAACTTCGTTTTTATTTGATTTCCAAATAGATCGTTAAGGTAGAGTGGCAAATTTATTTTTATTATTTTATGTGCTTCCATTTTTATTTTTATTCAACTTCCGTTTTTATTCAACTTCCTTTTTAATTTTATTCAACTTTCTTTTTTATTTAATTTCCAAATAATTCATTAAGGTATAGTGGTTTCTTGAATCAACTTCAATTGTTAATTTTATGCAAATTCCATTTTTATTTTTATTCAACTTCCATTTTTATTTTTATTTTTATTCAACTTCATTTTTTATTAAATTTTCTTTTTATTCAACTTCCATTGTTAATTTTATGCAACTTCTATTTTCATTTAATTTCCATTTCTATGCAACTTCATTTTTATTTGATTTTCAAATAGATTGTTAAGATAGAGTGGTTTTTTGAATAAACTTCAATTTTTAATTTTATGCAACTTCCATTTATATTTTTATTCAACTTCCATTTTTATTCAATTTCTTTTTCTATTCGGCTTTCTTTTTTCATTTACTTTCCAAATAGATCGCTAAGGTATAGTGGTTTCTTGAATGAACTTCCATTTTTAATTTTATTCAACTACCATTTTTATTCAATTTCCTTTTCGATTCAACTTTCTTTTTTATTTAATTTCCGAATAAATTGTTAAGTTACAGTGGTTTCTGGAATGACCTTCCACGCAACTTCCATTTTTATTTTTATTCAACTTCTTTTTTATTCAATTTCCTTTTCTATTCAACTTTCAGTTCTAAATAAAAAAAAGAAGTTGAATAGATAAGGAAATTAAACAAAATCGAGTTGCCTTAAATTAACAATAGAAGTTCATTGAAGAAACCACTATACCTTAAAGATCTATTTCATTTTCTATTCAACTTCTTTTTTTATTTTAGAAAAGAAACCTGTCACGCCCTCAAAATAAACCCATAATATATAAAATATTCACATGCATTGATTAAGAAAAACAAAACCTTATTAAAAGACATTACACGTAATAACGAAAGTAAATGCCCTACGGGCTTACATCTTTCCAAGCCAACACTTGGACACAAAAGTCTGAGTACTAACTCAATTACACATTAAGCCCCTGGCTTGAGTTTACATGTAATATCAAAACAAAACAAAATAACAACTAATCTAAACAGAGTCTTCAACTCCAAATCCTTCCAAGCTAATTCCTTGGAGGTAGCATATCACCTGAACCTGAAAATGATGTTCCCGTATAGGGCAGCCACAAACCAAACAGAAATATACTAAAACCAAATATAAGAACTGATTAAAGTAATAGCATTCGATAGATGGCTAACATGTTAAATCCATTATATCTCTTTAAAGTTTCATGACAATAATGTCCATGACACGCTTTTCTTTACGCTATTATTCAACTTTCCAATTATACGCATATGGCTCAACTCGCCAAACAATAATAATGAGATTACATCTCACATTAACATTACTTCCAATATCAACAAATCAAATGAGACTAAGGCTCATACTAAAACACTTCCATAAATCAATAATAATATATTTGTCAGACTAATGGAGTCCATCCTTTCTCCTCCTAAATAGGTTTGAGAGTTCATCCTCTATCTTCCTCAAACCATGGAGTACATCCCCTATCTCCTCCCAAACAATATGCATATACAATGTATTAAACACTTGTCATACACAATATTCAATCAATACATGTATTCATTGTATTAATTCAATCAAGATATCTAATGACTCATTCAATGTGATTAGTTTTATTTTTCCCTAATCAACATGCAATGTCTACAATAATTACGTACTATCCTCCACCGATAGCTCAAAACAAGCTTATTTCTAAACAGAAATAAATGTATCAACAAATGTAAACTCAACATTTTCATAGGTGAGTGATTAAACTATTCAACTACACCATTTAATCCCATAGTCCCCAATTTCATGAATGAAACTTAATTCCACGATTTTCCCAAAATTAATTATACAAATTAATTTATTACAACAATTAGGGCTTTTCCTTTCCTCAAAATTAACCCTAAGGTTCAATTTTATCAACTTGACTCTATCTATGTCATTTTTCATGATTCACAATCACATGGAATTTAGTATATAAACAATTTCCTATTTTTCAAATTATGATACAAACCCTAGTTTTTCCAAAACTATCAAACGACACCAACATATCAAAAATACCAAAGCTTAGGACAAAACTTATAATATGGAGTAGGAAATCCCTACCTCAAAGTGAAGAACTCAAATGGAGATGATGGAGCCGATGACCCAAAATCCAAAGTGCTCCAAACCGCTAAACTCTCGATTAAAGTGAAGCCTCGTGTCCCTCTATCTTTTAGTAAAGAACCTAGGTAGGAACACCTTAATAATAGATGAAACCTAAGAGAGAGTGGAGGATAGAAAACACGACCTAGGGTTCTCAAATCAAAAAGAGGATGAAAAGGTATTTAAAACCATCGCTACGATTTAAATAAAACAAGCTCGCTGAAGCGAAGACTTGGTCGCCGAGCGACCAGACACAAAAATACTCGCCGAATGTAGAAAGACTCGCCGAGCTAACAACACGATGCTTTTGTCTGAACCTGAAGCACGCCGAGCGACAGAATGCTCACTCGAGCAAAGAACTCAAACATACACTTCGCCGCCGAAGGAAAGCTCGCCGAGCCAAGAAATACACTCGTGTCTATACTAGACGCATTTCTCGCCGAGCGAAGAAACCCTAGCTCGAGTGAAGGACCAAAATAAAGAGCTCGCCGAGCGACAAACTTCGCCGAGCGAAGGACCAAAATTTCGGCAAAGAACCCTTTGCTCCCAAACACTCCCAACTCAGAATCAACTCGCCCCAAAACATCCTATAACTCAAAAATAAGGAATTAAGGACGACAACAACAAATATATAACAACAGATCTACTAACGTAAGTCTAGATACAACAACCAAATGGAAAGACCGTCGCTATAACCTCTCTTAAAGAATTTCATTCCCTAAATTAAGCATAAGTTTTCAAAACAGTTTTTCAATTTCCAATGATATTACACTACAATAATAAACAACTTGACCCAATACCGCCATTTCATCTCTTATCAAGAGGCATTTCACAATAGATATTTCAACCTCGCATTATTAATATGCAATTTCCTTTCAATTTCAAATGCTTTTCAATATATATGATTCCCATTCATATCATATTCTATTTCATGATATAACTCCAATTCTACAACACATTCAACATATGCAATGTTACACTAAACTTCCATTATAAGGCAAGTTTCAAATTACTTCCATTAAAACCAAAACATTTTCAATGTTTTACAACTTAAGACACACATAATGTTCTTAAAGTTCGATAATATTATAAAGTCTCAATACATGATTACACATCAACAAACATGTCCTGATATTTCTCACGACTTCCAACTCACGCTCCCAAGTGGCTTCCTCCACCGTGATGTTTCCACAAGACTTTACCAAAGGGATGGTCTTGCTCGCAAGACTTGCTCGCCATCCAAGACCAACCGTCTCTCCTTATACGAGGCATCCTCACAACCTCTAAGTCGGTCCAATCCAACACATGCGATGGATCCGCCTCATACTCCGGCATACTCACATGAAACACGCCATGTAATTCGGATAACTCGCGGTGGCAAAGGTAAACGATAAAATTTC
Source organism: Camellia lanceoleosa (assembly GCA_025200525.1). Lineage (NCBI taxonomy): Eukaryota > Viridiplantae > Streptophyta > Magnoliopsida > Ericales > Theaceae > Camellia > Camellia lanceoleosa. Next base: position 13,974 of record JANUSC010000024.1, read on the forward strand.
ACCGATCCTCTCAAGGATCTCAAAAGAGCCAATAAATCGAGGGGACAACTTCCCACTCTTCCCGAATCTCATCAATCCCCGCCTAGGTGATATTTTTAGGAAGACATGATCACCCACCTCAAATACCAAAAGGTCTCCTCCTACAATCGGCATATGATTTCTGACGACTCTAGGCTGTAACAAGCCTCCTACGGATAAGCTCAACCTTTTCCGTTTTCTCACCAACTCGACTCAAAGGTGCATCACCCACTCGCCCAACAAATCGGAGACCTACACTTCGCCATACAAGGCCTCAAACAAGGCTATACCGATACTAGATCGAAATCGTTGTTGTAGGCAACTCCACTAAAGGCAAGTGCCTCTCCTACCACCCATCAAATCAAGAACACAACCTCAAGCATATCCTCAAGGATCTCAATAGTACGCCGACCGCCTGGCACCGAGGATGATAAACCGTGCTAAAGGTCAACTTAGTGCCTAAGGCACTCGCAAACTCGCCACAACCTAAAGAAAACGAGGGTCTTTATCTCGAGACGATCGTCACCGGGACCCCATGCAATCTCACTATGTCCCAATATATAAGTCGGCAAGATGATTTATCAATCTTTTCACGCGATAGGAATGAAGCGCCGACTTAGTCAATCGGTCAGAACCACCCAAATAGCATCACTACCCCGCCGAAGTCTTAAGACCTACAACGAAGTCCATAGTGACATGCTCCCACTTCCACTCGCAATAGGCAAGGGTTGTAACAAACCTGCCTTCCGATGTTCGCCTTCACTTGTCGACAAGTAAGGCACTTAGACACGAAGTCGCCACATCTCTCTTCATACCGCCACCAAATGGCACCCAAATCGATACATCTTAGTGCCTCCTGATGCACCGAAGACGGAATGGTGAAACTCGGCACCTCCTCTCTGCAAGACTCGCACAAACAGACGGCCTCGTATCTCATACTGCCCGATACACCGCTAAACCCTTCTCAACCTTTCCATCGAGATCTTCTCGAGAGATTCCACCTCAAGGTCACCTCGTGCCTCTAACACTCGAGTCATAAGTGTAGGTCAAGAACAACAGTAAACAAGGTCAAGAAATTTCAACGGATTCGCCGTATAAAATCAAACTCCCCAAGTGCACCCAACATCTCCCATTCCGAATGGCTATACTAGCTATGTCACCAACAGATTTCATAAGGGCATCGGCCACCACATTGGCCTTCCCAGATGATAATGCAACTCAAGTCATAATCCTCAATGAACTCCATCCACCTCCTTTGCCTCAAGTTCAAGTCTTCGTAAACAGATGTTTTAGACTCTTATGATCCGAGAATACCTCAACCGCCACCATAAAGATAATGCCCCCAAATCTTCAAGGCAAAGATCACAAATTGCTAACTCTAGGTCATGTGTAGGGTAATTCTTCTCGTATTTTCAATTGAGCCATAGGCAACCACTATCCTCTTGCATCAACACACAACCCAAACCTTCTCGTGAGGCATCACAATAAATCACAGAACCCAACCCTCTCTCCGAATAATCAAGACCGCAAGGTGGTCAATCTAACTTTCAGCTTGGAACGACTTTTCACAAGTCTCACCCATACAAATTTGACTCTTTCGAGTCGGCTAGTCATGGTTAACCCGAGAAATCCTTCACAAACCGTCAAGAGTACCTAGCTAATCCCAGAAAACTGTAGATTTTAAACACACTCTTAGGCTGTGCCCAATCTTGCACTGCCTCAATCTTGGATGTATCAACAGACACCCCTTCCCCAGAAACCACATGGCCTAAGAACTTGACTTCTTCTAGCTAGAACTCACACTTTCCAATCTTGGCATAAAGCTTATGGGCTCTAAGTAACTCAAGCACCACTCTCAAGTGCTCCTCGTGGTTTTCCTAAGGCGATAGATGAGAATGTCGCCCACAAAACGACTACAAACGATCCAAGAATTCTGAAGATCCGGCTCATCAAATCCATAAAGATCGCGGTATTGGTAGGGCCCAAATGGCATCACCAGAATATAATGGCCATTCCGCTGCGTAATGCCGCTTTTGAATATCCTCCTCCTCGACTCTCAACCGGTGGTAACCCGATCTCAAGTCTATCTTAGAGAAACAACGGAACCCTTCAACCGATCGAACAAATCATCTATACGAGGTATAGGGTACTTATTCTGACCAGAGTCTTATTCAACTTCCGATAATCGATACAGAGTCTCGAGGCACCACCTTTCTTTTAGCAAAGAGGGCCGGTTTCCACGGCTAAACACTTGGGTGAATATAGCCCTTATCTAGCAACTCTTGGAGTTGAATCTTCAACTCAACCAACTCGGCCAAAAACAATAGGGTGCTATAGAAATCGCTGCGTCCGCACTAGATCAATAGAGAACTCAATCTCTCGTGAGGTGGCAACTAACAAGATCCTCGAAAGACATCCGAGTACTCACAAACCACTTTGCAACACACTAGGTCTCATCACACTCACTACCCAAAAGGCTAGCAAGAAGACCACTCAACTCACTCCACCTCGCGATCTTACACCGTGGCAAACACTACCAACCCGATCCTAAAATAAAAACACTCCCCACTCAAGGTACAACCGGGATCAGGACTGAAAGTAATAACAATGCTAAGATGACGATAACCACCATACCCAAAATAACATCAACCGATATGGGCATAACTACAAAAGGAAAAGGAAGCCGACGATCGACTCTATATCACAACCTCTACATTCGTGTTTCAAAATCAACTCACCCCCAACAGTGATACTACACATATAGGAGATGCTAATTGTGCCAACTCCAATCCCAAAACAGATGCAATGCAAAGATATAAAAGAATGAGATGCTCAGATCTATCAATACACTAGCAACCGAAAGGTTAAAAACAAGAAGGTACCTCTCACAACAGATGGAGCCAGACAAGATCCTGGCGTAAAGCATACACGCCCAGACGGTCTCGATTCTACCGCCACCCCTAGGAGCATAAGATCGCCGCACAGATCGGGACGATGAAGCCCTCGATTGGCCCTTGAGGCCCGAATGCATCGAGTCGCTAATGGCTCTGAGTTTGCCTCAAACTAGATGCACTAGATGTGCCACTCAACTGCAGGCAAAACCTCTTCAGGTGCCCTGCCTGACCACACTGATAACACGAGAGCCGCCTCACCCGACTCGCTTTGAGATCGAGCCAAGATGACGCCGCTTCTTCTCCTTCGGCAAGCCGAGACTTGTAGCCCAACTGACCTCACTTGAAACAGTAATGTTCGCCGCTTTTCCTAAACCGCACTCGGCATCGAAAAGTCGATCTAGTAAAGCTACTCGAGACCGAGGGTTAAAACCCCTTTGTCTCCTCGCCATCACTCGCCATCCTAACTCCTCTTGGAGCCCCTCCGCCTCCTCCTCTTGCATCATGATTCCATATGGGCCGCAGATCCACCGTGATGCCCATACTCTCGGGTCATAGAACCCCTAACTCTCATCTTGAGGCCATGCCTCAACTTCTTCTCGAACTCTAACAATGCTCCACAGACGCCACAAGCTCAGTGCAAACTCGACAACCGGTAAATGCGGCCTCAAATGCCACAAAGAACTCACCGCTTTTCGACAGAATCGCCTCAACCTCTCCTTAACAGCTGGAGATAGGAACTTCTCCTGAAAAGCGACAACAAAGGCCTCCCAAGTCCCTCCTATACGGCCTCTCATGAATTTCCACCACTGACCCACATCCCCTTGTCGAAAGATGCCAAGGTCATTCGTAACCCCGCCCTCGATGCCAAGCATCTCAAACGCCTTCGTTGTTTGTTCGAGCCATTCATCCGCTTAAGCCTTTTTTGATCACCCACAAACTCGTCCGCCCGAGTTAGACCAGAAGAACTCTTCGTAAATGCAGCCCCAGATCGTAATATGAACTCGGCTTGATTCTCACCGAGAGTGCCCACAGACTTCGAATGCCTCGATCTCTCGCCAGCGCCTATAGCTCCGACCATCGCTCGCCACATTGGCTCGCCAATACCCTCCTACTGCCTGCATCTCATCCCAGATGGGCATCTCCGCCAACCACGCCTACTACGCCTACCACGCCCTCGCCCTCGCCTTGACATCCTAATAAAGGTAACAAAACAATTAATACGCTTGCACATTAATAAATGTGCCGGTTATAACACTCGCGCCCTAATGCATTGGACAAGAATTCACTACACGTAGCACATAATCACATAAGCACCTACGAATTTCATTCGATAATGACAATTCCCGGCGTTACATTAGAGTTCCTTAGAAACAACAATGATCAAGTGCTTTTCTAACAAGACTCATAGAAACTCAAGGATCCAATCAACATCCTAGAAATTAAATCTCATACCCACATAATCACATAAACATGTTATCATATAAGCATATAACAGTACATCTAAGTCTCTATCAAGCGAGATGAACCCATTGTGATACTAATCACTTTCCACGTACCCAAAGTATTCGAACCCGGTACGCTCTGATGCCAAGTTGTCACGCCTCAAAATAAACCCATAATATATAAAATATTCACATGCATTGAATAAGAAAACAAAACCTTATTAAAAACATTACATGTAATAACGAAGTAAATGTTCTACGGGCTTACATCTTTCCAAGCCAACACTTGGACACAAAAGTTTGAGTACTAACTCACTACACATTAAGCCCTCGCCCGAGTATACATGTAATATCAAAACAAAACAAAATAATAACTAATCTAAACAGAGTCTTCAACTCCAAATCCTTCCAAGCTAATTCCTTAGAGGTAGCATATCACGAACTCAAAATGATGTTCTGATAGGGTGAGCCATTACCAAATAGAATATACTAAACCAAATATAAGAACTGATTAAAGTAATAGTATTCGATAGATGGTTAACACTTAAATCCATTATATCTCTTTACAATTTCATGACAATAATGTCCATGACACGCTTTCTTTTACGCTATTATTCAACTTTCCAATTATACGCATATGGCTCGTAACTCGCCAAACAATAATAATGAGATTACATCTCACATTAACATTACTTCCAATATCAACAAATCAAATGAGACTAAGGCTCATACTAAAACACTTCCATAAATCAATAAGTACACATATTTGTTGCATTAATGGAGTCCATCCCTTTCTCCTAAACAGTTTGAGAGTCCATCCCCTATCTTCCTCAAACCATGGAGTACATCCCCTATCTCCTCCCAAACAATATGCATATACAATGTATTAAACACTTGTCATACACAATATTCAATCAATACACGATTCATCAGATAATTCAACTGTCATATCTAATGACTCATTCAATGTGATTAGTTTCATTTTTCCCTAATCAACATGCAATGTCTACAACAATCACGACTATCCTCCACCGATAGCCCAAAATAGTTATTTCTAAACAGAAATAAATGTATCAACAAATGTAAACTCAACATTTTCATAGGTGAGTGATTAAACTATTCAACTACACCATTTAATCCCATAGTTTCCCAATTTCATGAATTAAACTTAATTCCATCGATTTTCCCAAAATTAATTATACAAATTAATTTATTACAACAATTAGGGCTTTTCCCTTTCCTCAAAATTAATCCTAAGGTTCAATTTTATCAACTTGACTTATCTATGTCATTTTTCATGATTCACAATAACATGGAATTTAGTATATAAACAATTTACTATTTTTCAAATTATGATACAAACCCTAGTTTTTCCAAAACTATCAAACGACACCAACATATCAAAATACCAAAGCTTAGGACAAACCTATAATATGGAGTAGGAAATCCCTACCTCAAAGTGAAGAACCCAAATGGAGATGATGGAGATGATGACCCAAAATCCAAAGTGCTCCAAACCGCCAAACTCTCGATTAAAGTGAAGCCCTCGCCCCTCTATCTTTTTTAATAAAGAACCTAGGTAGGAACACCTTAATAATAGATGAAACCTAAGAGAGAAGGTGAGCGGAGGGATAGAAAACACGTACCTAGGGTTCTCAAATCAAAAGAGGATGAAAGTGTATTTAAAACCGCTATGCGATTTAAATAAAAACAGCTCGCCGAATCTAATACTTGTCGCCTCGAGCCAGACACAAAGAATACTCGCCGAGCCAACAACACGATGCAAGTCTCCGAACCTAAGCACGCCGAGCGACAGAATGCTCGCCGAGCGAAGAACTCAAAACATACACTTCGCCGCCGAGCGAAGGAAAGCTCGCCGAGCCAAGAAATACAGCTCTCGTGTCTATATTAGACGAGCCTCGCTCGAGCGAAGAAACCCTGGCTCGAGCGAAGGACCAAAAACAAAGAGCTCGCTCGAGCGACAAACTTCTCGGTCGAGCGAAGGACCAAAATTCTGGGTAGCAACCCTTTTCTCTCAAACACTCCCAACCTGTAACCAACCTGTCCCAAAACATCCTATAACTCAAAATTAAGGAATTAAAGGACGATAACAACAAATATATAACAACAGGATCTACGAAACATAAGTCTGGATACAACAACCAAATAGAAAAAGACTGGGGTCGCTATAAAACCACTATACCTTAACGATCTATTTGGAAATTAAATTAAAAAAGGAATTGAATAAAATTAAAAATGGAAGTTCATTCAAGAAACCACTATACCTTAACGATTTATTTGGAAATTAAATAAAAAAAGAAGTTGAATAAAAAATAGATGTTGCTTAAAATTAAAACTAGAAGTTCATTCAAGAAACCACTATATCTTAACGATCTATTTTGAAATTAAATAAGAAAGAAAGCTGAATAAAATAGAAATTGAATAAAAATAGAAGTTGAATGAAAATAAAAATGGAATTGGGGAATAAAATACGAAAGAAAGCAGAGTAAAAAGAAAATTGAATAAAAAGGAAGTTGAATAAAAAAAAATGGACGTTGAATAAAAATGGATGTTGAATAAAAATAAAAAAGGTCGTTGAATAGAAAATAAAACTAAATAAAAATGAAGTGAAATAGTAAACGAAATTGAATAAAAATGATCGTTAATGTATAGTTGTTTCTTGAATGAACTTAAATTGTTAATTTTATGCAACTTCCATTTTATGCAATTTCCTTTTATTTTTATTCAATTTCCTATTCTATTCAACGCCCTTTTTTATTTTTATTTACCTTCCATTTTTGTTCAACTTCGTTCCTATTCAACTTCCTTTTTTGATCAACTTCCATTGTTAAGTTTTTTTGAACTTCCAATTTTAATTTTATGCAACTTCCATTTTTATTCAACTTTTTTTTTTATTTAATTTCCAAATAGATCGTTAAGGTATAGTGGTTTCTTGAATGAACTTCCATCCTTTTCTATTCAACTTCCTTTTTTTTATTTTTATTCAACTTCTTTTCTATTCAACTTCCTTTTTTATTGAACTTCCATTTCTATTCAACTTTCATTTTTAATGCAACTTCACGTCCATTTTTATTTTTATTTAATTTTCAAATAGATCGTTAAGGTATAGTGGTTTTTTGAATAAACTTTGATTTTTTATTTTTATTCAACTTCCATTTTTATTTTTATATAACGACCTATTTGGAAATTAAATAAAAAAGGAAATTGAATAAAAATGGAAGTTTAATAAAAAGGAAGTTGAATAGAAAAGGAAATTGAATTAAAATGGAAGTTGAATAACAATGGAAGTTAATTCAAGAAACCACTATACCTTAACGGTCTGTTTGAAAATTAAATAAAAAAAGAAATTGACTACAAAAGGACATTGAATCAAAAAGGAAGTTGAATAGAAAAGGAAATTGAATAAAAATTGAAATTGCATAAAATTAACAATGGAAGTTCATTCGAGAAACCACTATACCTTAACGATCTATTTGGAAATTTAATAAAAATGGAAGTTGAATAGAGAAGGAAGTTAAATAGAAAAAGAAATTAAATAAAAATGGAAGTTGAATAAAAATAAAAATGGAAGTTGAATAAAAAAAGAAGTTGATTAAAAAAGGAAGTTGCCTAAAATTAAAAAAGGAAGTTGAATAAATTCAAGAAACCACTATACCTTAACGATCTATTTGGAAATTAAATTAAAAAGGAAGTTGAATAAAAATGAAAGTTGCATAAAATTAAAAATTGAAGTTGCCTAAAATTAACAATAGAATTTAATTCAAGAAACCACTATACCTTAAAGATCTATTTGGAAATTAAATAAAAATGGAAGTTGCATAAAATTAACATTGGAAGTTCATTGAAGAAAATTAGAAATTGAAGTTGAATAAAAATGTAAATTGAATAGAAATTGGAAATTGAATAAAAATGAAAGTTGAATAAAAATAAAAATGGAAATTGCATAAAATTAACAATGAAAGTTCATTCAAGAAACCACTATAACTTAACAATCTATTTGAAAATTAAATAAAACTAGAAGTTGATAAAATGGAAGTTCATTCGAGAAACCACTATACCTTAACGATCTATTTGGAGATTAAATAAAAAGGAAGTTGCATACAAAAGTAAATTAAATAAAATTGAAGTTGAATAAAATTAAAAATGGAAGTTCATTCAAAAATAAAAATAAAATGGAAGTTGAATAAAATAAAAATGGAAGTTGAGTAAAAATAAAATCAAGTTCATTCGAGAAACCACTATACCTTAACGATCTATGTGGAAATTAAATGGAAAAGTAAATTGAATAAAAATGGAAGTTGAATAAAAATAAAATGGAAGTTGTACAAAATTAAAAACGGAAGTTCATTCAATAAACTACTATATACCTTAACGATCTATGTGGAAAGTAAATCAAAATGAAGTTGAATAGAAAAAGAAATTGAATAAAATGGAAGTTGCATAAAGTTAAAATGGAAGTTCATTCAAGAAACCACTATGCCTTAACGATCTATTTGGAAATTAAATAAAGGAAAGGAAGTTGAATAAAAATAAAATGGATGTCGCATAAAATTAAAATGGAGGTTCATTCAAGAAAACCACTATACCTTAACGATCTTTTTGGAAATTAAATAAAAAAGGAAGTTGAATAGAGAAGGAAATTGAATAAAAATTGAAGTTGAATAAAAATAAAAATGGAAGTTGTATAAAATTAAAAATTGAAGTTAATTCAAGAAACCACTATACCTTAACGATCTATTTGGAAATAAAATAAAAAATGAAGTTGAATAGAAATGGAAGTTGCATAAAAATAAAAAGGGTATAGTGGTTTCTTGAATGAACTTCCATTGTTAATTTCATACAACTTTCATTTTTATTTTTATTCAACTTCCATTTTTATTCAATTCCCTTTTCTTTTTAACTTCCTTTTTTATTTAATTTCCAAATTGATCGTTAACGTATAGTGGTTTATTGAATGAACCTTTTTTATTTAATTTCCAAATAGATCGTTAACGTATAGTGGTTTCTTGAATGAACTACCGTTGTTAATTTTAAGCAACTTCATTTTTTTATTCAATTTACTTTTCTATTTAATTTCCAAATTGATCGTTTAGGTATAATGGTTTCTTGAAAGAACTTCCATTATAAGTTTTACGCAACTTTTATTTTTATTTTTATTTGTATTAAACTTATATTTTTATTCAATTTACTTTTCTATTCAACTTCCTTTTTTATTTAACTTTCAAATAGATCGTTAAGGTATAGTGGTTTCCTGAATGAGCTTCCATTTTTAATTTTATGCAACTTCCATTTTTGTTTTTATTCAACTTCCATTTTTATTAAATTTCCTTTTCTATTCAACTTCTTCTTTTTTTTTTTTTTTAATTTACAAATAGATCGTTAAGGTATAGTGGTTTCTTAAATGAGCTTCCGTTTTTATTTTTATGCAACTTTCATTTTTATTTTTATTCAACTTCCATTTTTATTCGATTTCTTTTTCTATTCAACTTCCTTTTTTATTTAATTTCCAAATAGATCGTTAAGGTATAGTGGTTTCTTGAATGAACTTCCATTGTTAATTTCATACAACTTTCAATTTTATTTTCATTCAACTTCCATTTTTATTCAACTTTCTTTTTTATTTAATTTCCAAATTGATCTTTAACGATAGTGGTTTATTGAATGAACCTTTTTATTTAATTTCCAAATAGATCCTTAACGATAGTGGTTTCTTGAATGAACTTCGTTGTTAATTTTACGCAACTTTATTTTTTTATTCAATTTACTTTTCTATTCAACTTTCTTTTTTATTTAATTTCCAAATAGATCGATAAGGTATTATGGTTTTTTAATTGTATGTGTTAGGTTTTTATTATTAGCAACCCCGTTTGACAAAACTCCTTTGAGTTGTAATTTTTTTCGCATTTTTATTTCAGTGAGGCTTTGAGTTTATTAGATGCGAATCCAATCTGAATCGAGCTTTGCAGAGAAGTTTGTGGTATTAATGCTTTCAAGATTGCCACTTCGCTGATTATTACGGGGGTCAGCTCGCGGCCGAAGCAAAATGTAAAAATGCATTCAAAATTGCCTGTCCGTTCATGTTATATTTTTCCAGATTTTTCGCTTTGGCCTTCCCGCCGAAAGGAAATGGGCGCCGAGCGGGTTTGCAAGCTCGTAGATCTCCTTTTGCCTGAAAAATACCGAAGGTGATTCTCCACTCGATCGGGGAAACGGACGCTCGAGCGGGGAGCCTATATGAAATCACAAAATATGAAGTCTCCGCTCGAGCGGGAAGACCCACGCCGAGCGGACCGCGATCCCATTTCGATTCATTATGGAGTTGGTTTTCTTCAAACAAGGTTTATTTTGGATTTCTATAAGAAGTGGGATTACTTTGGAGTTACTTTGGAGTTCTCGCAAGAAGTTGGTTTTCACAAACAAGAAGTTGGTTTTCCTTCCCAACTAGGATTGCTTTGGATTTTCTATAAGTAGTTGGTTTTCTCCCAAAACTAGTTTGTCGATTGATCGATTAATTCCTCCGCATCTTCTTTTTTTAGATCTTAAAGTTTATATCGGGGATATTTTGTTAGTTTTCTTTGATGTCTTATTGAGTATTCAAACTCATGGTTTAAAGAGTATACATCAAAGGTTTGTTTGTTTGTTCTACAAAAGAGAGAGTTGTTCTTCAGTTGTGAATTCTGAAGAATTCGAGCCTGAAGCTTTGGAGGGAATCTGGAGTGGCTCATCAGAAAGACAATTCCGTGTTGAAGATGGGGTTGGAAGAGGCACATAGAGGTTGGTTCAATTAGGCGTTATGGCTAGATAATTGAGAGTGATACCTGTGTAATTCCTTTATATCTTCTTAGTGGATTGTTTTTGTGGTCAAGTTCTGTTTTTTGATCACAATTGAAGGCCCAATTGTGATTTTTCCACGTAAAATCTTTGTGTCTCTTTCTCTTGATTGTTTGATTGGGATTGTTATATTTTGCTTAAAATTGGTACATAATCACAAATCAACATCTATGAGGTTTTCTAGATTTTTCAGTATGCAACTTCCATTTTTATTTTTATTTAACTTTCATTTTTAATCAATTTCCTTTTCTAATCAACTTCCATTTTTATTCAATATCCTTTTCTATTCAACTTCTTATTCTATTCAATTTCCAAATAGATCGTTAAGGTATAGTTGTTTATTAGATGAACTTCAATTTTTAATTATATGCAACATCCATTTTTGTTTTATTCAACTTTAACTTTTATTCAATTTGCTTTTCTGTTCATTCAAGAAACTATTATACCTTAACGATCTATTTGGAAATTAAATAAAAAAGGAAATTGACTACAAAAGGAAATTGAATAAAAATGGAAATTCATTCAAGAAAACACTATATCTTAACGATCTATTTGGAAATTGAATAAAAAACGAAGTTGAATAAAAAATGAAGTAGAACAAAAATGAAAATGGAAGTTCATTTAAGAAACCACTATACCTTAACGATCTATTTGGAAATTGAATAAAAAAAGAAGTTGAATAGAAAATGACGTTGAATAGAAAAGGAAATTGAATAAAAATAAAAATAGAAGTTTGAATAAAAAGGAAATTGAATAAAATAAAAAGGTAGTTGAATAGAAAAAGTTGAATAAAAAGGAAGTTGAATAGAAATGGAAATTGCATAAAAATTGAAGTTGAATAAAATAAAATGGAAGTTGCATAAAATTAAAAATTGAAGTTGAATAAAATGGAAATTGAATAAAATAAAATGGAAGTTGCATAAAAATAAAAATGGAAGTTACCTAAATTTAAAAATGGAAGTTGAATAGAAATAAGGTATAGTGGTTTCTTGAAAGAACTTCCAGTCTTATTTTTGATTGAGCTTCTCTTTTTATTCAACTTCCATTTCTATTCAATTTCCTCTTTTTTTTTTTAATTTACTTTTCTATTCAACTTCAATTTTTATTTTTATTCAACTTCCATTTTTATTTTTATTCAATTTCCATTTTATTCAACTTCAATTTTTAATTTTGTGCAACTTCCATTTTTATTTTGATTCAACTTCAATTTTTAATCCATTTCCTTTTCTATTCAACTTCCATTTTTATTTTTATTCAACTTCTATTTTTATTTAACTTCCATTTTTATTTAATTTCCAAATAGATAGTTAAGGTATAATGGTTTCTTCGTTAAGGTAGAGTGGTTTCTTGAATGCTAAGGTATAGTGGTTTCTTAATTGAACTTCCATTGTTAATTTTATGGAACTTCCATGGAACTTCCATTTTTATTTGATTTCCTTTTCTATTCAACTTCCTTTTTTTATTTATTCATCTTCCATTTTTATTCAACTTCCTTTTTTATTTAATTTCAAAATAGATCGTTAAGATATAGTGCTTTCTTGAATGAACTTCCATTTTTAATTGTATGCAACTTCCAGTTTTATTTTTATTCAACGTCCATTTTTATTCAATTTCCTTTTCTATTCAACTTTCATTTTTATTCAATTTCCTTTTCTATTTTTATTCAACTTCCATTTTTATTCAATTTCCTTTTCAGTTCAACTTCCATTTTTTATTTAATTTCCAAATAGATTGTTAAGTTATAATAGGTTCTTGAAAGACCTTCTATTTTTATTTTTATTCAACTTCCATTTTTATTTTTATTCAACTTCCTTATTTATTCAATCACTACATCATTTTCTTAGTTTAGTGACATTTGAAAGTGCTACAAAACTATTCTTCTAATGACATTTTTGGTCTTGTGGGCATTTGAAACAAGTGCCACTCTATCGGTGCCATGGTAGATACTAGTGTCACGGTAGATACTTGCAATTGCCACTACACCATCATGGCTAAAAACTTTCAATAACATTTTGATGTCATGGTAGATATTATTTGTGATACTATCAAGTGCCATTAAAAAAAGAGTTAGTGACACTTATAAGTGTCATTACACTATCAAGACTAAAATCTTTCAGTGACACTTTAATGTCATGGTAAACACTATTCGTGACGCTATCAAGTGCCATTCGTGACGATAATTCGTTGTAAAACAATTTGATCCGCTCTTGTGGCGACTCGAACCGCCAACCTCCCGGACCATAGACTTTATATACCACACTTTTCCCATTACACCTCTATAGCACCATATGATTATATATGCAACATATATTATTTATATAGTACATACATCCATATTAATATAAAAGTATATGTATAAACATAATTATTTTATTGAACATAATTTATGTAAAATAAACTATTTACTAGCAAAATAAAAAAAGACCACTTTTGGCTTAATTAAAATATTTTTCGTTACCAATTCTATACTTTTATTACTAATTGTTTTTTAGTTGCTAAAAAACTTAACTTTTGCCGACCAAAATCGGATTTGGTCACCGAAGATGCACTTTCAGCTACCAAAATTTTGGTCGCCAAAAAATTTAATTCCCGCCTTAGGATTTTAGTTCTCCCGAGCTAAAAATAACCACTTTTGGCGACTAAACTTATTTTTTCGTCGCCAATTATAGACTTTTGGCTACTAAAATTTTTTTAGTCACCAAAAAGCTTTACTTTGGGCCACTAAAATTTTTTTTGTCACTAAAACCCATATAATCAGCGACCAAACTTAGTTTTGGTCGCCAATTGTAGACTTTTGGCTACTAAAATTGTTTAGTCGCCAAAAAGCTTTACTTTTGGCTACTAATGCTGTTTTGGTTGCAGAAAACTATACTTTCAGCGACCAAAACTTTTTTGGTCAGGAAATTTAGTCGCCAAATATGCTTTTTCCTGTAGTGTATATTGAGTTTAATTTATTTATTTTTAATCATTTACCGCATTGTAAAAATTTTAAAAATATATTGGCATTTTTTGTTTTTTGAAAAATGCCATTATAAGCTTGGAAGGTTTTTGACTTAGTGGCATTTCTCAAAATGTTATAAAATATTTGTTTCTGAAACTTTTCACCTAAGTGCCATAAAAAGTAATTTGCAACTACCTAGTGTCCTGACATTTTTTAAAAAATGCCATTGCTACTAAAGTTTAGTGGCATCTATTGGTAAATGTCACGAACATAATTTTTTGTGTCATTATTTTATAAAATGTCATAAAATTGATGTGACATTTCTTTATTGAAATGCCACTAGAGCCTTATATGTTTTTGGCTTTGTGGCATTTATCTAAATGTGTCACCAAATATTATTTTTGTGGCATTTTCTAAAAACATGCCACTAGTATAGTGTCACTAAAGTGTATTTTTGTTATAGTTTTGTGACACTTGTTCATTGAAATGTCACTAGAGCCTTTTATGTTTGTCGTTTTGTGGCATTTTTAAAAAACGTGCCACTAAATATCATTTTTGTGGCACTTTCTAAAAATATGCCACTAGTGTAGTGCTACTAAAGTATGTTTTTGTTGTAGTTTTGTGACACTTGTTCGTTGAAATGTCACTAGAGCCTTTTATGTTTGTCGTTTTGTGGCATTTTTCAAAAACGTGCCACTAAATATCATTTTTTGTGGCATTTTCTAAAAATATGCCACTAGTGTAGTGCCACTAAAGTATGTTTTTGTTGTAGTGTTCCTTTTCCATTCAACTTCCATTTTTATTTAATTTCCAAATAGATCGTTAAGTTATAGTGGTTTTTTGAATGAACTTCCATTTTTAATGTTATGCAACATCCAATTTTACTTTTATTCAACTTCCTTTTTTATTTAATTTTCAACTTCTTTTTTTATTTAATTTCCAAATAGATCGTTAAGGTATAGTGGTATCTTGAAAGAACTTCCATTGTCAATTTTATGCAACTTTCATTTTTATTTTTATTCAACTTCTATTTTTATTCAATTTCCATTTCTATTCAACTTATTTTTTTATTTTAATTTCCAAATAGATCATTAAGGTATAGTGGTTTCTCAAATGAACTTCCATTTTTATTTTTATTCAACTTCCATTTTTATTTTTATTCAACTTCCATTTTTATTTTTATTCAATTAACTTTTCTATTCAACTTTCTTTTTTATTTAATTTCCAAATAGATCGTTAAGTTATAGTGGTTTCTTGAATGAACTTCCATTGTTAATTTTATACAACTTCAATTTTTATTTTTATTCAACTTCCCTTTCCATTTTTATTCAATTCTATTTTCTATTCAACTTCCATTTTTATTTTTATTCAACTTCCAATTTTATTCAATTTCCTTTCTATTTAATTTCTTTTTTTATTTAATTTCTAAATAATTCATTAAGGTATAGTGGTTTCTTGAATGAACATCCACTTTTAATTTTATGCAACTTCCATTTTTATTCAATTTTCTTTTCAATTCAACTTCCTTTTTTATTCAACTTCCTTTTTTATTCATAATTTCCACATAGATCGTCAAGGTATAGTGGTTTCTTAAATAAATTTCCATTTTAATTATATGCAACTTCCATTAAAGTTATTTTATTCAACTTCCTTTTTATTTAATTTCCAAATGGATCTTTAAGATATAGTGGTATATATCGAATAAAAATAAAAATGGAAGTTGAATAAAAATGGAAGTTGAATAGAAAAGGAAGTTGAATAAAAATAAAAATGGAAGTTCATCCAAGAAACCATAATACCTTAACGATCTATTTGAAAATTAAATAAAAATGAAGGTTCATTCAAGAAACCACTATAACTTAACGATCTATTTGGAAATTAAATAAAAAGGAAGTTGAATAGAAAAGGAAATTGAACAAAATGGAAGTTCATTCAAGAAAGCACTATATCTTAATGATCTATTTGGAAGTTAAATAAACAAAGGAAGTTCAATAGAAATGGAAGTTACATAGAATAGAAAATGAATAAAAAAAGAAATTGAATAAAAATAAAAATGAAAGTTGCATAAAAAAGGAAATTGAATAAAATGGAAATTAAATAAAAAGGAAGTTGCATAAAATTAACAATGGAAGTTGAATAGAAAAACTAAATTAAATAAAAAAAAGAAGTTGAATAGAAAAGGAACGCATACAAGAAACCACTATACCATAAAGATCTATTGGGAAATTAAATCAAAAAGGAAGTTAAATAGAAAAGGAAATTGATAAAATGAAAGTTGAATAAAACGAAGTTGCATAAAATTAAAATGGAAGTTGAATAAAATTAAAATGGAGGTTCATTCAAGAAATCACTATACCTTAACGATCTATTTGAAGAAAAATAAAAATGTAAGTTGAATAGAAATTGAAGTTGAATAAAAATGCAAGTTGCTTAAAATTAACAATGGAAGTTCATTCAAGAAACCAGTATAGCTTAACGATTTATGTGGAAATTAAATAAAAAAGTAGTAAAACAAAATGGAAGTTTAATAAAAAGGAGATTGTATAAAATTAAAATGGAAGTTGCATAAAATTAACATTGAAGTTGAATAGAGAAGGAAGTTGATAAAATCGAAGTTGAATAAATATCGGTTGAATAAAAATAAAAATGGAAGTTCATTGGAGAAACCACTATACCTTAATGATCTATTTGGAAATTAAATAAAAAATGAAGTTGAATAGAAAAGAAAATTGAATAAAAATGGAAGTTGAATAAAAATAAAAATGGAAGTTGCATAAAATTAAAAATGGTAGTTTAATAAGAATAAAAATCGAAGTTCATTCAAAATTCCATGATACCTTAACGATCTATTTGGAAATTAAATAAAAAAGGAAGTTGAATAGAACAGGTAATTGAATAAAAATGAAAGTTATGATGGAAGTTCATTCGAGAAATCACTATAACTTAACGATCTATTCGGAAACTAAATAAAAAAGGAAGTTGAATAGAGAAGGAAATTGAATAAAAAAGGAAGATGAATAAAAATAAAAAATGAAGTTGAATAGAAAAGGAAATTGAATAAAAATGGAAGTTGCATCAAAATTAACAATGTATAGTGGTTTCTTGAATGAACTTCGATTTTTATTTTTAGTCAACTTCCAGTTTTATTTTTATTGAACTTCCATTTTTATTTAATTTCCATATTTTTTATTCAATTTCCTTTTCTATTCAACTTCATTTTTTATTTTTATTCATCTTCCTTTTTTATTTAATTTCCCTTTCTATTGAACTTCTATTTTTATTCAATTTCATTTTCTATTCAACTTTCATTTTTAATTTTATTCAACTACCTTTTTTGTTAAATTTCCTTCTCTATTCAACTTCCATTTTTATTTAATTTCCAAATAGATCGTTAAGGTCTAGTGGTTTTTTGAATGAACTTCCATTTTTAATTATATGCAACATCCATTTTTATTGTTATTCAACTTCCATTTTTATTTGACTTCCTTTTTTCATTTAGTTTCCTTTTTCAATTCAACTTCCATTTTTATTCAATTTCCATTTCTGTTCAACTTCCGATTTTATCCAATTTCCTTTTTTATTCAACTTCCATTTTTATGTAATTTCCAAATAGATTGTTATGGTATAGTGGTTTCTCGAATGAACTTCCATTATTATTTTATTCAACTTTCTTTTTTATTTAATTTCTAAATAGATTGTTCAGGTATAGTGGTTCTTAAATGAACTTACATTGTTAATTTAATTCAATTCCATTTTAATTTTATTTAACTTCCATTTTTAATTTTATTCCACTTCCATTTTTATTCAATTTCATTTCTATTCAACTTCCTTTTTTTTTTTTTTTAATTTCCAATAGATCGTTAAGGTATAGTAGTTTCTTGAATGAACTTCAATTTTTAATCATATGCAACTTCAATTTTTATTTTTATTCAACTTCCATTTTTATTCAATTTCCCTATAGTGATCCCGGTTTTCCTTTCCTTTGTATATTGTATTCCGGACTTGGTTCCGTATAGCGATCCCGGTTTTTCCTTTTTGTAGTTGTTGTATTCCGGACTTGGTGCCATGGAGTTGATGGTTGTTTATCTTGTTGTCATCCTTTAATTCCGTATGTTTGAGTTTTGGGATGTTGTGGGCAGGTGTGTTACAGGTTGGTTGAGCCTAAGTCTCAAATCTAGTTGCCCAGGTTTTTGGTGTTACGCTTGAGCGGGTTATTCTGCGCTCGAGCGAAGTTTGGTTTTTGGTTGTCCGCTCAAGCGGGCCTTCTTGCGCTCGAGCGGGGTTTACACACTCCCAGTATTTCGTACCTCTGCAAAACTTTTTGCGTGTGTTTTTTCACGCCCAACAGCTTCTTTACGCCGAGCGGTATGTTGGCGCTCGAGCAGGTAGTGCTTTGTCTGTGAAAGTTCTGGGAGGGAGAAATCTACGCTCGAGCGGACTGGTTTTCGCGCTCGAGCGGATGTACTTTATTCTTGTGTCTTGGCGCTCGAGCGAGCCTTCTTGCACTCGAGCGTGTCCTATAGCGATCCCGGTATTCCTTGTCAGATTTGTCGATCCTGACCTTGGTTCCGTGGAGTTGGTAGTCGTATCCATCTTATTGTCATCCTTTGATTCCATTTCTTGAGTTTTAGGACGTGTTGGGCTTGTTTCGAGCAGGTGGGTTGAGCCTTGGTCTAAAATCTTGTTGTAGGGTTTTTGGTCGTTCCGCTCGAGCGGGTATTAGGGCTCTCGAGCGGAGATTGCACACTCCCAGTATTTTGTGCCCTGCAAAACTTCTGCAGGTGTGATTTCTACGCTTGAGCGGGTTTCTTGCGCTCGAGCGGGTCGCGCTCGAGCGGGCTTGTTGGTGCTCGAGCGGACAGTGCATTTTTGGTGTAAGTTTTGGGAGAGGGAAAATTGCGCTCGAGCGGACTGGTTTTTCACGCTCGAGCGGATGTGCTTTACTTTTGTGTCTTGGCGCTCGAGTCGCCTTATGCGCCGAGCCGAGCGTGATTTTTGTTCTTGACGCTCGAAGGCAGGTTTTCCGCCGAGCGGACTGTCAGATATATCGCTTAGTCAGAAGGCATTTTTGAATCACTTCTTACAATCTCTTACTTTCTAAAAAGATATTTTGAGAGCCTCTCTCTCTAGAAACTCCCTTCTCTCTAGGGTTTGATCTAGTTAGAGTGCTTCCCTTTCCTTCGGCCTTTGTGAAAGCTGTGTTGATCATCGAGGGCTTCGTTTTAATCTGAAAAAGTTGGGATTTGGAGCACATTGGATTTTGGTCTTGATCTCCGTTTGATCTCAAACTTCGAGGTAGGGATAACCTACTCCATCTTATGAGCTTTGTCTTTAAATTTTAGCATTTTGATATGTTGGAGGTTGTTGTGTAATTTTGAGAAAGTTTGGGCCTTTGTGTAATTTTACAAAAGTTGGGATTTTATTTATTATTACCTATATGCATGTTTGGCATAGAGAAATGAGATGAATGTTGGATTGTTGATAGAAATGAAACCTTAGGGTTGATTTGTTAATTATGGGAAATGCCCTAATTGCATTGTTAAATTAATTTGTGAAATTAATTTGAGAAATGAGAAATGGAATTGAAAATGTTGGAATTGGGAATGTATGGGATTAAAGGGTGTAGTTGGATTATTTATCACTCACCAAATTGAAATGTCGATATTTTATCCATTTGGCGCATTTATTTCCTGTTTAGAAATAACTGCTTTGGGCTATCGGTGAAGGATAGTCTTGATTGTTGTAGACAATGCATGATGATTAGGCAAACTAAAACTAATCGATAAAGTGTATTATTGAATATAGCGATTGGAATAATACATTAACTTTATGTATTGATTGATTGTATATGATAACTGTTCATATACATTGTTTGTGTGGGAGGAGAATGGGGCTGTACTCCACGGTTTATTGGAAGAAAGGGGTTGTACCTCTAAATCGGAAGGTTTATTGGAAGAAAGGGGCTGGACCTATAAACCGGAAATTGTGTTACATAGATACAACTCATATGCTTATCTATTGAAGTGCAGATACAGCTCATATGCTTATCTATTGAAGTGCAGATATAGCTAATATGCTTATTTGTTGAAGTATTGATACAGCTTGTATGGTTATCTGTTGATGTATTGATATAGCTAGTATGCTTATCTATTGCGAAATGTAAATGTTTAATATGAGTGTCTGTCTTATATAGGTTGTTTGACCGTGTTCGAGTCATAGTTATGAATTGAGAATTGGATAAGAAACGAAAGTGAAATGTAACATGGACATGATTGTCGTGAAACTACAACACCGTGATAAATTGGAATATAAGTGTGACCACCTATTGAATGCTATTATCTTAGTCATTTTCATCGGGGTGGCTCACCCTATATGGGACACCATTTTTCAGAGCAGAAGCAAACCACTTCCAAGGGCGAGTTTGGGAGGCTAGAGGCATGATCGCTTTTGTTGTTTTGTTTTCTTTGATGTATTATATGTAAATTCAAGCCAAGGGCTTAAGATGTATTGAGTTAGTACTCTCTTCTTTTTGTAACCAAGTGTTAACTTGAAAGTCAGAAGTCTGTGAGGGCATTTGTTTTGTTATTAGCATGTAATATTTCGTAAGAACTACTCGATTAATAGAAAGATGTTTATTTCTGACATCATTGTATGTCTAAAATGATGGGTTTTATGTATTATTTTGAGGGCGTGACAACTTGGTATCGAGCGCATCGTTCAATACTTTGGGTACGTGGAAGTGATTAGAATCACATCGGGTTTGTCTCGCTTATTAGAGACTTAGGTGTAATGTTAGGTGCTTATGTGACAACATGTTTATGTGACTATGTGGGTATGGAATGTAGTCTCTGGATATTGATTGATCCTTGGGTTTCGTGAGTCTTGTTGGAAAAGCACCGATCAATGTTGTTTAACCTAACTCTAGCAATGCCTCGCACTATCATTATCCGAAATGAAATTGTAAGTGCTTATGTGATTATGTGCTTATGTGGAATGAATTACAACTGCTCATCGATTAGGGTCGCTAGTGTAATAGTTTTGGCACTTTTGTTGATGTACTTATACCTTTGTCGCTTTGACTAGGATGCCTAGACGAGGAAGTTTTGATTTCTCCTTCCACACGGGAAGAGTTACGGAAATGCTTTGGAATTACGCCAAGGTACTACTCCTTTGGTGCGCTTTGAGGCATGGTTTGCTAATCTATCAAGGTTTGCCCCTTAATTGGTGGAGACGGAGGAATTGGCGTTGTTCGTAGTTTGAGAGTAGGTCATGCGATAGCATCCTGAAAGGATTGCCGGGTCTTGGCATAGGAGCTATAGTGTGCTTGTGGGTCATGCCCATGTAGATGCAAAGAAGGTTAGCTATGGGCTAGAATAAGGAGAGGCCAAGGTTGGGAATGTTGGTTGATTAGGAGGAGGCCATCTCAGTAACTCCTACGGCTTGTAGGCACTCTAGGCCCAAGAAGAGGTGGAGGCGAAGTGTGTTCACCCCTAGGCTATGTCCTTTTCTTCGTCTGGGTTTTGACTCTTCTTGGGGGTCCAGAGAGGTTCGGTTTCAAGCCACCTCGAGTAGGGATCTGCTAGCTTCATATGTGGTCAAGAGGCCACAAGTCTTCTGTGTCCCTGCAAGAAGAGAGCAGGTTGGCGCTTCTACCAAAGAGTTGCACCACTGTAATCATCTACCCAGCTAGGTTTTGGGTCGATTGAATGTTCAGTGGGGAACCACTTGTTGCGACCTTCATCAGCTCAGACTTTGAACCAGTCTTGTGCTTGGGAGTCGTCTACTTGTTGGGTGTGTAATCACCAGTCATATCAGCGTCAGACTCACCAGAGCTTTTTGGGAGTCTCACAACCTAGTTTGTCTAGCCTTATTTGATCGACAGAGTAATACTGCTTTGGAGGACAACAAAGCGAGTTCGAGGGCCTTTGGTGAGTCGAGTTCCCAAGTCCTAGTTGGGGAAATTTGCAGTTGTTCCAGGTGTGGCCAGTTGGGGCACACCAGTAGTTCTTATCCGTGGCTTGTAAGCTCGTAGGTTATCTCATGTTTGGGGATGACCAACTTTGGAGGTCCAGTGAGGGACGGTAGTAGTGGTAATACCGAGGGGATGGTTTTGTTTTGACGAAGCCATTTTGTAATCGGTGAATTATCGTTTTGTAATCATTGGGTTCTGTTTTGTAACCAATGTGTTTTGGGAATGTTGAAACATCTAAACTGTTTTGCTTATCTATATATATATGCTTTGTTTGTTAACTTCCTCGGATTGGGTGGATTGGAGCATGTAGTAGCTCTAAAGTTTTATTAATGCAATAAGTTGTTGTAAGACCATAAAATTTTTGGTAATAATGCATTTATATGCATGTGATTTGGTTTGGGAAAAATTGAGGGATGCGTATCCTAATCAGGACTATTGTGGGGCTATTTTGGGGCTTGAATAGTTGTACTTGCCGGGTATGCGGAACTTCATGGGTGCTACCCATTTGACCTTATGTTTATGGTAGAGATTTTGGTCTCTTGTCGGGAGAACTCCTCGAGAGGATGTGAAGGGTGTGATTAATACTAGGTGTAGTATATATCTAACATGATGCTTTGAGGAGTCATAGTGCATAATTTCGTTAGGACTAGACTTATCCCTTCATGATAGGTAATGTCGCCAAATTTGCATCTGTACCGACTAGTAGTTTGATTAGAGAGAGTGTGAGACCTTATATAAGATAGTGGTTATTGGCATCGGGAGTGGTGTGTGGTGAGCAGCTGGTGTTATGCCCCGGGCGGTGGTGTAATGGGTGTTTCTTAAGTTCCTAGACTCCTTTTTGATGGTAGAATGCGATAGGTTTGTACCTTAATACCGGGTAGGTCAGGTGATGCTGACGACAGGATTGGTTGGGTGTGAACCGTGAGTAGAGTCACTGTGGTTTGGTCTTTGCGAAGAAAGGTTTGGGATGATAATGAGAAGGTTGAGGACTTTTACTCCTCTAGAAATTTAGAATGGTGAGTCTGTGAAAGTTTTGCTCATACATGCGATGATGTCGGGGTTTGGTTCATGGTGGTTGTCTAGTGGTAGCATTGGCTTCTTGATGGTACTCTCGGGATGAGTGAGAACTAAGATGCGGGGTAAAGAGTGGACCCTATGGGTCATGGAGGGACTCGGTATGGGAGTAAGTTAGCTTGCAAAATAAGGAGGTTTTGCCTAGTGCGGTACGTGTTAGTGTGTGGTTCGTAGGTTGTTATTAGATGATGTATAGAAGGGGATTAGTCCTAGGAAATCCCAGGTGAATACCTTGATAAGGCAATGGTGGGGTTTCTTATTGAAGTCGAGAGGTTGGATGTTTGGTTGTCAGTCACTTCGACATAAGTGTCCGTCGTCCAGTTTGGATAGTGGTAACACAAGCGAGGTAGTAGAGTTGTGAAAAGTGAGTAAGGCACCTTGTTAGAGTCGTTTTGACCCGTTTGGCCGTTGTTTGTGCGTGCAAGGCACGGGGGTGTGCAATGTTATCCGTTGTGTCGTTACGTTATTGGAAATTTTAAGTGTTTAGGAGTCTTTTTTATGAAAGTTCTGTTTTTGGGTATTGTGTCATCACTGTGAGTATGGCGGGTTTTGTGGGATGGCTGTGTTGAGATTCACTCAGGGGTCATTGGGTACTCTTCGTAAACTAAAATGATTTTGAATCGAAACGTGAGTTCTGCTACCCTTATTTTCGGGAAAATAATTTCAGAGAAATCTTTGAGTTCGGCTGTGCCCAATTGTAAATGACGTGTTTAGTGGTAGCCTTACGAACCTGAATATTTTACAGGAAGTTAGACTCAACCTAGCCTGAGTTGCTGGTTATATGCTGTGTGATTTTGGCGAGACCTTGAAGTAGTGGGGTAGTAATGTGCCGTAATGTCGTTTCTTACCCGTGCTTCGTCTTACACCTGTTTTGTGAAAGTTGACTGGAAGCCTTGTGTACAAATGTTTCCGTGTTTCCTTTGTTGGGATATTAAGTACCAAATACTAGTTTGAGTGTTGTGAGTAGTCGAGACGTGGTGGATGTCTCGTAACATCGTGAGCGATTGAATGTGTCTTACTATTATCATTGTTATCGAAGTCCGCTGTTTGACTTTTCCATTCGTAAGGTATTGTGAAAACGTAATGGGGTGGAGGAAACCACTTGGGTGAGTAAATTTCGGGTCCGAGAGAAGTATCTAGATCCATTAGTAGGTATTTGAGCATATGTTGAATATTTTGTTGTATTGGTGAACTATAGGAACATTGCACATGTTTCGTTTTATGGTAGTATTTTGGATTATGCCTTGAAAATGGTAGTTAATTTAGCATTATATATGTTAAATGTGATGTAGGAATGCAAGTGTATCATTAACAGTGAATTTGTTTCGGAATTGTGAACCATGCATGTTAGAAGTTATTAAATTTGAAAGAAATGCATGTCGAGAATGCATGTTATAGCATATATTGTAATTTTTTTCTCTTGAATAGAGATCGGGTAACCGGTAATGGATCAGGGTGTTGAACACTAAATTGTGTATTGTGCAGAAATTGATTCAATTTAAATGTTATGAGAAATTTCAATGAGAGGTCTTGGCCAAATCAATTGAGAATAGTTATGTGTTGTGAGTAACACCGTGTTTATGAAAAATGTTTACAAAACTCTTGGATTTCGCATGGGAAATGCAAAAATTATTTCGGAATGTTAACGTTGAAAACTTGATTATTTTTTAGAAAAGGCCCTTTAACCGTGAGAATAATTTTCTATATATTCATACAACAGCTTGCATTGATTGTTTTATTCGGGCTTGTGATTATTGAGTAGTGACTTAGCTTGGAGCGCTAGTCGGTTGTTTTGGTGAGTTATCTCGGAGAGGGTTTGGTTTTGTTGAAGTTTCGTATGCCGAGGTGTTGTTTTCGTGACATGTTCCCTTGTTAAGCCCTTCCCATGTGTGAGGGTGAGTAGAAAATCATTTGTGAGGTTAACGTCTTTGTATTATGAGCTTTGCTATCAATTGGCCTTGTGTTTTAGCGTTTCCTTAATTTCGGGGACGAAATTCTTTAAGGGGGGGAGGTTATAGCGATCCCGGTATTCCCTTGCTGTAATTGTCGTATCCCAGACCTTGGTTCCGTGGAGTTGGTAGTTGTATCCATCTTATTGTCATCATTTGATTCCATTTCTTGAGTTTTAGGATGTGTTAGGCCTGTTTCGAGCAGGTGGGTTGAGCCTTGGTCTAAAATCTTGTTGCCGAGTTTTTGATCGTTCCGCTCGAGCGGGTATTAGGGCGCTCGAGCGGAGATTGCACACTCCCAGTATTTTGTGCCCTGCAAAACTTCTGCAGGTGTGATTTCTACGCTCGAGCGGGTCGCGCTCGAGCGGGCTTGTTGGTGCTCGAGCGGACAGTGCATTTTTGGTTTAAGTTCTGGGAGGGGGAAAATTGCGCTCGAGCGGACTGGTTTTTCACGCTCGAGTGGATGTGCTTTACTTTTGTGTCTTGGCGCTTGAGCGGGCCTTATTGTGCTCGAGCGGACTCAGATTTTTGTTCTTGATGCTCGAGCGTTGTGTTTTCCGCTCGAGCGGACCTGTCGTATATCAGTTAGCTGTAAGGCATTTTTGAATCACTTCTTTACAATCTCTCTCTCTCTTACTTTCTAAAAAGATATTTTGAGAGCCTCTCTCTCTAGAAACTCCCTTCTCTCTAGGGTTTGATCTAGTTAGAGTGCTTTCCTTTCCTTCGGCCTTTGTGAAAGCTGTGTTGATCATCGAGGGCTTCGTTTTAATCTAAAAAAGTTGGGATTTGGAGCACGTTGGATTTTGGTCTTCATCTCCGTTTGAGCTCAAACTTTGAGGTAGGGATAACCTACTCCATCTTATGAGCTTTGTCTTTAAATTTTAGCATTTTGATATGTTGGAGGTTGTTGTGTAATTTTGAAAAAGTTTGGGCCTTTGTGTAATTTTACAAAAGTTGGGATTTTATTTATTATTACCTATATGCATGTTTGGCATAGAGAAATGAGATGAATGTTGGATTGTTGATAGAAATGAAACCTTAGGGTTGATTTGTTAATTATGGGAAATGCCCTAATTGCATTGTTAAATTAATTTGTGAAATTAATTTGAGAAATGAGAAATGGAATTGAAAATGTTGGAATTGGGAATATATGGGATTAAAGGGTGTAGTTGGATTATTTATCACTCACCAAATTGAAGTGTCGATATTTTATCCATTTGGCGCATTTATTTCCTGTTTAGAAATAACTGCTTTGGGCTATCGGTAGAGGATAGTCTTGATTGTTGTAGACAATGCATGATGATTAGGCAAACTAAAACTAATCGATTAAGTGTACTATTGAATATAGTGATTGGAATAATACATTAACTTTATGTGTTGATTGATTGTATTTGATAATTGTTTATATACATTGTTTGTGGGGGAGAAGAAAGGGGCTGTACTCCACGGTTTATTGGAAGAAAGGGGCTATACCTCTAAACCGGAAAATTTATTGGAAGAAAGGGGCTGGACCTATAAACCGAAAATTGTGTTACGCAGATACAACTCATATGCTTATCTATTGAAGTGCAGATACAGCTCATATGCTTATCTATTGAAGTGCAGATACAGCTAATATGCTTATTTGTTGAAGTATTGATACAGCTTGTATGGTTATCTGTTGATGTATTGATATAGCTAGTATGCTTATCTATTGCGAAATGTAAATGTTTAATATGAGTGTCTGTCTTATATCGGTTGTTTGACGTGTTCGAGTCATAGTTATGAATTGAGAATTGATAAGAAACGGAAAGTGAAATGTAACATGGACATGATTGTCGTGAAACCGCAACACAAAGATAAATTGAATATAAGTGTGGACCACCTATTGAATGCTATTATCTTAGTCATTGCTTATAGTTGGTTTAGTATATTTCTACTGAGCTGTGTCTCACCCTATATGGGACACCATTTTCAGGTACAAGAAGCAAACCACTTCCAAGGGCGTAGTTTGGGAGGCTAGAGGCAGACAGACTGCTTTTGTTGTTTTGTTTTCTTTGATGTATTATATGTAAATTCAAGCCAAGGGCTTTATATGTATCGAGCTAGGACTCTTCTTTGTTGTAACCAAGTGTTAACTTGAAAGTCAGAAGTCTGTGAGGGCTTTTGTTTTGTTAGTAGTATGTAATATTCCTGTAAGCACTACCCAGATTAATAGAAAGTTGTTTATTCCTCGTACATCATTGTATGTCTAAATTGATGAGTTTTATGTATTATTTTGAGGGCGTGACATGTCCAGATTTTTGTGCTTAACGCTCGAGCGTCCTGTTCTACGCTCGAGTGGGAATGTCGTATATCAGAAGGCAGTTAGGCATTTTTGAACCACTTTTTACATTCTCTCTCTCTTACTTTTCCAAAATCGATTTTGAGAGCCTCTCTCTAGAAACTCCCTTCTCTAGGGTTTGATCTAGTTAGAGTGCTTCCCTTCCCTTTGGCCTTTGTAAAAGTTGTGTTGATCGTCGAGGGCTTCATTTTGATCCGTGGATCTTGGAGCATTTTGGTTTTCTTCATCTTCCTCCCTTGGGCTCCGAATTTGAGGTAGGGATTCCTACTCACTACTATGGGTTTTGACCTAGATTTTTGGGCATTTTGTTAAATAGTTGATTTTGGAAAGTTAGGGTTTGGAAATGTTGAAAGAGGGTTTTGTTATTTTGATTCTAAAATGTGTATTTTGGGTTTCAAAATAATGACATTATTGTTGGTTGTTGAAATATAGACCATTGGGTCAACATTGAGAAATGGGGTAGAAAACCCTAATTTGTTGTATAAATTAATTGGTATAATTAATTTGGGAAAATTGTTGTTATTTGGAATTGGGTTGGAAATAATGAAATTAGCTCATTATATTGTAAAATGGTAGAGTTGGATTTATTAATCGCTCACTGTTGAAAACGTTGATATTTTATCTGTTGGAGCTTTTATTATCTGTTTAGAAATAATTACTTTGGGCTACCGGTGGACGGTAGTTTTGATTGTTGTAGACAATGCATGATGATTAGGCAAACTAAAACTAATCAATTGGATGTGTCATAGAGTATGATGGTTGATAGAATACATTGACGTTATGTATTGATTGATTGTGTATATGACCTATGTGTATATACGTTGTGTTGTGTGGGAGAAGATAGGCGATGTACTCCACGGTTTAGGGGAAGATAGGGGATGGACCTCTAGACCGGATGTTGTTAGGGAGGAGATAGGGGATGGACTCACGACATGACTCATATGCTTGTCAGTTAATGTATTGATATAGCTCATATGCTTATCTATGGAAGTGTTGATATAGCTCATATGCTTATCTATTGAAGTATGGATACAGCTTGTATGCTTATCTGTTGAGATGTTGATATAGCTTTTATGCTTATCTATTGTGAAATGGGAAATGTTTAATATGAGTCTCTATCTCATGTAAATTGTTGGCCAGGTTCTAAGCCGTTGTTGTAAATTGTGAACTTGATAAGAAATGGAAAATGAAATGAAACATAGACATAGTGGTCATGTAATGGAAATGAATTATGAATTGATTTATGGGAATTAAACATTTATCAATTGCTAATGTCTTAGTTATTGCTCATACTGTGTTTAGCATATCTCATCGGCTGGCTCACCCTATATGGGACATTATTTTCGTGTACATGTAGCATGCCACCTCCAAGGACGAGCTTGATGGATATGAGAGTTGAAGACTCTTTCTTTTTGATTATTATGTTTGTATTACATGTACATCAAGCCAAGGGCTTCTTTTATATAGAGTTAGTACTCTTCTTTTGTGTAACCAAGTATTGACTTGAAAGTCAGAAGTCTGTGAGGGCATTTGCTTTTGTCGTTAACATATGATACTGTTGTAAGAACTACTCTAATGAATAGAAATGGTTGATTTCTCTTATATTAATGCATGTCTAAAGTGATGGGTTTTATGTATTATTTTGAGGGCGCATAACTTGGTATCGAGCGCATCGGTTTGAATACTTTGGGTACGTGGGAAGTGATTAGTATCACAATGGGTTTGTCTCGCTTGATAGAGAGTTAGATGTAGTGTCATATGCTATGTGTTTAATTGATAACATGCTTATTTGACTATGTGGGTATGGAATGTAGTTTCTAGGATGTTGATTGGATCCTTGGGTTTCTGTGAGTCTCGTTGAAAAGCACTTGATCAATGCCGCTTTCTAACCTAACTCTAGTAACGCCTCGGGACTCTCATTATTCGGGAATGAAATTTATATGTGCTTATATGTTTATGTGCTTACGTGGAGTGAATTATAGTTATCCATGCGTTAAGACGCGAGTGTTTAGTTTCGGCACATTTATGAATGTGCTAACGTCTTCGTTACCTTTATTAGAATGTCAGGACAAGGACGGGGTGGTAGGCGTGGTAGGCCTAGGAGGCAGGAAGTACCTTTACCGGATGACGTTCCGGCAATGCAAGAGGGAGTTGGTCAGGCCAATGTGGCCGAGCCAGCGGGTCAGCAGGCTATGTGTGCCTTGGCCAGAGAGATAACAGGAGCTTTGGGTATTCTCAGAGCTGAGAATCAGGTTGCTGAGGCAGGACCTTCTTTCTTGAAGAGGGAGTTCTTCCGGTCTAATCCGGACGAGTTTATTGGGGATCCAAAAGAGCCACTTAAGGCTGACGAGTGGTTGGAACAGATGAGTAAGACATTCGAGATGCTTGGCATCGATGACGGAGCATTGAAGGTGACCTTGGCATCCTTCCAGCTCAAGGGAGATGCGGGTCAATGGTGGAAGTACGAGAAGGGCCATGTTGGTGGTGCGTGGGAGGTCTTTGTGAATGCCTTCCAAGAGAAGTTTCTATCTTCAGCTGCTAGGGAGAAGCTGAGGGAATAGTTTTGCCAGCTTAAACAACAGGGCTTGTCAGTGGCCGAGTTTGAGGCTACATTTACCAGTTTGTCCAGGTTTGCACCTGAACTTGTGGCGTCCGAGGAACGCCGTTGCTTTGAGTTTGAGCGGAAGCTGAGGCGTGGACTCAAGTTGAGGGTTGGAGGGCCGTTTATCCGGGAGTATAGACATTTAGTGGATGCTACAGCTCATATGGAGCTTATGATGTAGGAGGAGGATGAGGAGAAGCATAAAGGCTCCAAGAGGAGCCAAGATGGCTAGAGTGATGGCAGGAGACAGAGGGGTTTTAACCCTCAGCAGTCTCAGGGTGGTTTGACTAGATCGACTTTTCCAGTGTCGAGTGCAGACTCCAGGAGAGGTAATTAGGGAGGTTTGACTTGTTACACATGTGGCCAGTTGGGTCACAAGTCTTCAGTTTGCCCGCAAAATGTAGGGGGTCAGCGAGCTGCTTCTTCTTCAGCTAGACCTCAGGGCCAGAGTCAGGGCAAGGGCCAGCTTTTGTCTTGCTATCAGTGTGGTCAGCCTGGGCACCTGAAGAGGTTTTGCCCACAGTTGAGTGCCACTTTGGGAGCGTCTGGTTTTAGGAAGACGCAGAGTTATCAGCTAGCTCAGTCTGTGCAGGCCTCGAGGGCCAATCCGGGAGCTTCGTCATCCCAATCTGTGCAGCAGTCTTTTGCTCCTAGAGGTGAGCAAGTGGATCAGGGGCCTACAGGGCGCGTGTATGTTGTTATCACGCAGGACCTAGTACTGGCTCCATCAGTTGTAAGAGGTACCTTTCTGTTTTGCAACTCGGTTGCTAGTGTGTTGATTGATACGGGTGCATCTCATTCTTTTGTATTTGCTGCATTTGCATCTGTGTTGGAGTTGGAGTTGGCACTATTAGCATCTCCTATTTGTGTAGTATCACCGTTGGGGTGAATTGATTTTGAAACACGATGTAGAGGTTATGCGATATAGAGGTCGCCAATCGTAGGCTTCCTTTTCCTTTTGTTGTTATGCCCATGAAGGGTTTTGATGTTATTTTGGGTATGGACTGCTATCGCCATACCGGTCATATTGATTGCTATTGCCAGAGGGTCATGGTTTGTACCTTGAGTGGGGATTGTTTCCATTTCTTGGGGGATCGAGTTGGTAGTGTGTTTCCACCGGTGTATGATCCGCGAGGGCGGAGTGAGCTTAGCGGTCTACTTGCTAGCTTTATGAGTGGTGAGTGTGATGAGACCCATATTGTATTGCCGAGGGTGGTTTGTGAGTATTCGGACGTTTTTCCCGAGGATCTCGTCAGTTTGCCATCTCACCGAGAGATAGAGTTCTCTATTGATTTAGTGCCCGACACGGCGCCGATTTCTATGGCACCTTATCGTTTTGCCCCAGCCGAGTTGAGTGAGTTGAAGATTCAGCTTCAGGAATTGTTAGATAAGGGATTTGTTCACCCTAGTGTTTCGCCGTGGGGAGCACTGGCCCTCTTTGCTAAAAAGAAAGATGGTGCCTTGAGATTGTGTATCGATTACCGGAAGTTGAATCGGGCTATGGTTAAGAATAAATACCCTATGCCCCGTATAGATGATTTGTTTGACCAGTTGAAGGGTTCCCGTTGTTTCTCTAAGATAGATTTGAGATCGGGTTACCACCGCTGAGGGTTAGGGAGGAGGATATTCCGAAGACGGCATTCCGCACGTTGTATGGCCATTATGAGTTTCTGGTGATGCCATTTGGGCTTACCAATGCACCGGCAGTCTTTATGGACTTGATGAATCAAATCTTTCTGGAATTTTTAGATCACTTTGTGGTCGTCTTCGTGGACGACATTCTTATCTATTCGCCTTCAGAGGAGGAGCACGAGGAACACTTGAGAGTGGTGCTTGAATTGCTTAGAGCCCATAGGCTGTATGCCAAGTTTGGGAAATGTGAGTTCTGGCTAGGAGAAGTCAAGTTCTTAGGCCATGTGGTGTCTGGGGAAGGGGTGTCTGTTGATACATCCAAGGTTGAGGTAGTGCAAGATTGGGAACAGCCTAAGAGTGTTTTTGAGATCCGCAATTTTTTGGGATTAGCTAGGTATTACCGCTGGTTTGTGAAAGATTTCTCCAGGCTAGCTTCGCCGTTGACTAGACTGACTCGGAAGGGAGTCAAGTTTGTGTGGAATGAGACTTGTGAAAATTCGTTCCAAGAGTTGAAGGTTAGATTGACCACCGCCTCCTGTTGATTATTCCGAGAGAGGGTTGGGTTATGCGGTTTATTGTGATGCCTCACGAGAGGTTTGGGTTGTGTGTTGATGTAAGAGGGGAAAGTGGTAGCTTATGGCTCACGTCAGTTGAAAATACACGAGAAGAATTACCCTACACATGACCTAGAGCTAGCAGCAGTGATCTTCGCTTTGAAGATTTTGAGGCATTACTCAGATGGTGAGAGGTTCGAGGTGTTCTCGAACCATAAGAGTTTGAAGTATCTGTTCACACAGAGAGACTTGAATTTGAGGCGGAGAAGGTGGATGGAGTTCATTGAGGACTACGATTTTGAGTTGCACTATCACCGGGGAAAGGCCAATGTAGTGGCCGATGCCCTTAGTAGAAAATCCATTAGTGATGTAGCTTGTATAGTCATCCGGGAATGAGAGATGTTGGGTGCACTTGGGGAGTTTGATTTGCTACTGGGCGAATCTGTTGAGGCTGCAGCCTTGTTTTCTGTTGTCGCACCGCCTACACTCGTGACTCGGGTGTTGGAGGCACAGAGAGGTGATCTTGAGGTAGAGTCTCTCCGAGAGAAGATCTCCAGTGGAAAGGTTGAGAAGGGTTTGGCAGTGTACCCCGACCAGAGTGTGAGATACCGAGACCGTCTGTTTGTGCCGGAGTCTTACCGAGAGAAAGTACTCCGAGAGTTTCACCATTCACGTCTTGCAGTGCATTCGGGAGGCACTAAGATGTATTAGGATTTGGGCTGCCAGTTCTGGTGGCGGGGAATGAACAGAGATGTGGCAGTTTTCGTATCGAAGTGCCTTACTTGTCAGCAAGTGAAGTCTGAGCATCAGAGGCCAGCGGGTTTGTTGCAACCCTTGCCTATTGCCGAGTGGAAGTGGGAGCATGTCACTATGGACTTCAAGTAGGTCTTCCGAGGACTCAACGGGTAGTGATGCTATTTGGGTGGTTATAGACCGTTGATTAAGTCAACACTTTATCCCTATGCGTGAGAGATTCAGTAGATCATCTCGCCGACTTGTATATTCGGGACATAGTGAGATTGCACGGGGTCCCAGTAACGATCGTCTGAGATAGAGATCCTCGTTTTACTGCTAGGTTGTGGCAGAGTTTGCAGAGTGCCTTGGTATAGACGTCCCCGAACGCCCCGGGAGGATGAACCTCGCTCGCTCATATTGGGCTTACTATACTCGACTCAAATTGTCATGGTTCTAAATCTGAACCAAAGAGTCCAAATCCGGCAAATCGTTTTGAGAAAACAGATTTTTGAAAAGAAGTGCCAAACATGGACTGCTTTGCCAGATACAGAGTCGCCACCTAAATATTTTTTAAATGGAAAATTTGGGAAACCCTGACTCAGTGCCAAAGGCCACGTGTCCATCATCACCAAAGTTGCCTTGGCTCGGTAACTTGGGTATGATCGGGGAAGGTCAGCTATGAGCACCCCCTCTCACCCGGTCCGAAGACCGGCCTCTACTAACCATGATATCCGATTTTGAAAACTTTATGTGCTCTTTTTCCAGTTATTAGCCTAGAATTACTATGTTATGCACACAGCAAACAAGTATAGACTAGATCGCCTAATTTGGAACAACATTGCATATCCGTTTGTTTTAGAAAATGCTTTGGGATTTGCTACTCGCAAGTAGGCTAAAAGACGGATTTCAATGAGTTTTTCCAACTCAAGCAATCCAACCTTCACCCACAGGCAATCGAACAGTTTATCTCACATAAGCAATTAGCCACATGGTAAGCATGCTGTCATGATAGCATTTACACGCATGCGGTATGCTAAAGCATGAAAATACTTACATCAGACTCGTGCCAAGACAATAAACTAGTTAGCAGACGTGCATGGTCCTAGTTCATGTCAAATTGACTAATGCAACACATACAGGATGCAATTAGGGTAGGCTCGACTAACCTAAACATGTCATGTGAAATGCAATCAATTGATGCACGTATTCAATTTAGAATTGAAGTACAAATGCAGTTAGCGTGATGCGCCGAGCCCGGTGCATGTAAGACAAATGTAGGGATGCACGCATGCAGTCATACTGTATGCTAATTTAAACATGCCCTAATCTACCATCATAAGCAGGTAAATAAAAGGGAAGAAAGAAGTGGAGATTGGAAGACATGCACACACACGCACCCACACTTATTACAGATTCACCCTCGCCCAGAGGGACCAAATAAATATTACAGATAATTAACCAACAAGCTAATTAAGTATTACAGATTACCTAATTAGTTAACAAACTAACTAAGCTAGGAAAGACAGTAAACCGCCTCGGGAAGCGGGTCCAATGCAATGCATGCTCGGTTTTGCTCGGAAGTGCACTGCCATGCATAGATCGCTGCTTTTCCTCGCTCGCCTCTCAAGATCGCCAAAGTCTCGTAATTGCTTCTCGACATTGAAAGACACCAGCGGCTGAGTAGAATTGCCACCGGCAGTGGGATGTGGTCATCGGCAGAGAGTGAAGCTATGGGCCACCAATTGGTTGCCGGTCGGCACTCAGGCAATGATCGGCAATAAATTCCGCAGAACCTGCTTGATGAAGCAGAGATGTAACCTTGCATGGCAATGCAACTCAAGCGATGTATGCACCAACCAAGCCTCTTATCATGTTTATGACTCAAAGGGACATGGTCCTTGGTTCTTGGACCACCAATCAAGCATTTCCATGCATGATGGCCCAAAGAACCAAGTTGTGCACATTGATTTCAAATGCAATGCAAACCAAACAAACAAAGGCCCACTCCCTATCACTTGGTCAAGGGACAAGGCATGCATGCTAGATGGAATGCAACCTAGGCATGTTAACTAGTACGCAACATGGCATAAAAGGAAGCATGCAAACATGCAATGCACATTAGGTTCACAACCCAAGCAACAAAGCAAACAAGCATGCCATAACTATGCAAACTACTAGAGCATACAAGATGCAATCTAATCATGTGACATGCTAGCAATTTGACCAAGGGAATACATGGCACATGCAAATGATTTCAAGCATGCAAACATGGGATAATGGCATGCATACTATGCTCTGAAAATCATGCTAAAATGGTGCCAAACCAATCAAACAAAGCAAGCATATCATGCAATTAAGGTCCAAAACCCAAGGCTCACAAGGAGGCATTGGACTACACTTATCAAGACCAAACATGGCATGAACTTAATAACCAAGACAGAGTTTTAGCACGTAAAACCAAGCCCAAAAGACCACTTAGATGGCATCTAAATGACTTGAATTCAAAAGTATGCACAATGACCAAACATGGAGCATAAGGCACAACCTTTCAAAGCAACAAAGAGACATGAAATGCAAGCATGTGAGCATGTTATAAGGACTGAAATGGCATGTTGGGTGGTTCCAAACCACCAAATCAAAGCAAATAATGCATGCTACCCATTCACACACTTAAGGCTAACAAGCCAAAATGCAAAGGGGCTATACAAAGCATGCCTTGGTCGACCAAATTGGCTAAGGACAGACCTCAAACAAAGCAAAATAAGCACAAAAGCTTCACAAAGCCAAGCCTAAAACATGCTAGAATAAGGGCTTACAACCTAAGGCATGTTAAAGTAACAACAAGGCATCACATGGCATGTATGCTAAGCAAGCATGGTGTACCAAAACCAACATACAACAATGCTATTTCATGGCATAATAAGCATAAAAAGCAGCCATGGCATGATCAACAAACACTCAAACATGATGCTCCCTCAAGAGGCCAAAAAGTGCCCTTTTTAAGGACAACAAGGAGAGGGGGTGTAGACACCCCATTTTGACTGGCCCTAAGACTTGGGCGCTTTCTTTTGATTACCCGATGATGACAATTAGAATGTGTTTCTCGCAGAATTCTCAGTAAAAGAAATGGAATTTGAACTTTAATCCCAACCTTCACCATTATGGCCAAATTATTTTAAAATATTGAATATTTCATTAATTTAGTATTTTTGTAATTTTTTATAATTTTATGTGTTTGTTCATATTTTTGGTGTATTTTATATAAAAGAAAAAAAAAACAATAAAACAAATTATCTTATGTGTTTAAAATTATTATATTATATATTTAGTATTTTATATAAAATTATATTAGTATATTTTATGTTTAGTATTTTGGTATAAATTATATATTTTAGATATTTTATATATTATATTATATTATATATATTATAAAATAAAAATAATAAAATAAAAAATGTCGGCAGCCGACTCAACTGAGGCGCACTGATATATATATAAATTATTATTATATATATTATTATATTATTATTATATTATATTATTATATTATTATTCTTATTATATTATATTTATATTATTATTATATTATTATATTATATTATTATTTTGCCTATATAAAGGCTACTCAGGGTTTCAAAGAAATGAGGGCTTCAGATGGGAAGAGAAGAGGAATTCTGGGATGATTCAAAGAGAGAAAATTCTGTGAGGGAGTTTTGGAGGGAATTCTGAGGGAGAAGAGAGGCTCAGCAGGGAAAAATTCTAGGGAAGAAGGCATTCTGGAGAGGAAGGGATTTTGGGGGAAGGAAAAAAGGAGAGAAATAAAAAAAGAGAGAAGGGAAAATAAAATATTTTCTTAGATATTTGTATTTCCATTTCATCAATACACCATTCAAAAAATCAACCACTAAAGTTATAATTTCACATTTTGGATTGAGAATTGAGAATACATTCCACAGACTTGAGAGTAATCAAAAAGAAAGTTTGTGATTCTAAAATTCATTATTTCTCCAAAAGGTGAGTTTTCGCAAATTTTCATTTAATTTAAAATGTGATATAATTTGTTTCAATACTTTATTTACTTCAGTATAACTTTTTTATCGCTTTAATGGGATGGTCGCACTAATCGCACCACCTACATATCTGTTGTAATTTAAATATTGTATATAAACTGTTGTAATTTATTACTATAAATAAAGATCCCGGCGGTGAATAGTAACCTCCGGCGGTGAATAGTACCTAATTTGTTTAAATACTTTATTTATCTCGTTTTATTACTTTTTCTTATCGCTTTAATGGGATGGCTGCACCACTGCACCACCTACATATCTGCTGTAATTTAAATATTGTATATAAATTGTTGTAATTTATTACTTTAAATAATTTATTCCGGCGGTGAATATTAACCCCGACAGTGAATAGTACCTCCGGCGGTGAATAGTAACCCCGGCGATGAATAGTACTTCCGGCGGTGAATAGTAACCCCGGCTATTTAATTTTGCTCACTTTATTATATACTATTTAGGGGGCTGTTTAATTTATTTCAACGATTTATGTTGTAAATATCAAGTTTGTTCGTACTAACCAATTAATCAATACACTGATTTTCCTTCATTGCATTTCAGACTTAGTGGATGTAAATATCACTTTTGCACAAACAGGAGAAAAGATAAAGAAATGGAAAGGTAATAAAAAAGGCTAATAAAATTGGTTAAAATTGGATTACAACCGACATAAAGAACCAATATGATTAATTGAATTCGGTCGGACGTTATACCGAATTTATTGTGTCAAGGCTTGCCTTACATCAATTATTGTAATAAATTAGACAGCCCCTTTCATTTATTATTCATTTGGTTTAGTAATAATTATTTATTCGGACACTTGGACATTCGAACCCTCCGCGTGAGGCGCGATAATTCATTAGGACCCTCCTTCGTGAGGACAAATATGTAATAAGTTGTATGTCTTCCAACCCCATTCTTTCTCCCTTTTATTTCACCGCTTATGATGGTTAGATTAAGGACATCATGTTTCAATTAGCATTTTCCATGATTTGCATCCATTCTTACATGCATAAAAGTTCGCTCATCATATTATTCAAATGTCAAATTCAAACTCTTACGTGAATACATGCTCTATCATATGCCTTGAATTGACTCGCATGCCATGCTAGTAGCCGAGCTTATTACTTGCACGTTGTATGTGTTGCATTAGCCATATCGCATTAAATAGGATCATGCATTTTTTTCTAATTGTTTACTTTCTTTTGACTCGCCTTCGCTTCGGACATAAGGTAAGTTTTATGCTTTAGCATATTGCATAAGTGTGATTGCTGTCATATCAAACATACTACCATGAGGCTAAATGCTTACTTGATATACCTGTTTGAATGCCTGTGGATGAAGGCTAATCACCTGAATTGGGATACCTTTGATTCATGTATATATGAGATCGCCGTTTTTAGTGATACATATTCAAAACATTTCTTTCAAAACAAACATGGAATCAAACGTTCCAACTTTTCATGAAATTAGTCTATACTTGTATGTTACATACAGAACAAGAGCATATATTGTACATAAAAACCACATCATGATTAGTAGAGGCCGATCTTTGATCGGGTGAGTGGGGTGTTCAATTATTGACCTTCCCCTCTCATACGTAAGTTCCCGAACCAAGACACTTTGGTAACGACGGACTAATGGCCTTTGGCACGAGTCACGGGTTTCCTAAATTTCCCATAAATATTTAGGTGGCGACTCAAATCCGCAAAGCAGTCCATTTTTGGCATTTGATTCAAACATCGATTTTCCAAAAACAATTGCCGGATTTGGACTCTTTTTGTGTTTCCACTGTTTCACATTGCACTTGTGAAATCAGATTCAGAACCAACACACAAGTGGAGTCCGAACTGTACGGGCTATTTCATTCTTCCGAAAGGGAGCGCGAAAAGCCGAGCTACAGTTTTTCGCGACTCTGCTGGGGATTTAGAGAACTTGACTCAAACTTCATGATGTGAATTTTTATCTACATTTATATGTTCTTTGCATTGCATTTGCATTGGTGCGCCTAAGTCCCTGTGTTTGCCATCTGTTATTCCTGGACGGTTTGCCGGAGGCTTGCCTACAAAGCTTGCCAAAAGGCTGACCGGTCATGGGCTCTGTCAAGTTGGGAACACAACCCTTGGATCTGGATTACCATGCACGCTTGATCCTCCTTTCACTTTTCGGTGTTAGGTGTGAGAGGTATATTAGGTAGTCTTGCTGAAGTACCCTTTGTGACCAATCGGCCTAGCTGCATATAGTACGCTCTAGTGACCATTCAAATTAGGACAAGATGATACCCGTACAGGATGTTATGAAGCCACTTGTTTGAATAGTGAACCCTAGATCATTTCAAAAAGCTAGGACAGGATAACCCTACCCTCCATAGGGGTGTTTGTTCTCTTTCTTGCTATGTGCAATTTATTGGATCTACACAGGGGTTCTCAAATTCTGAACAGTGGTTCAGGCATTTCAATTTGTGGGGTTGAGTTCAGTGTGTTAGTATGAGTTAGCAGTAATCAGTGATCAGTTGAGTCGAAACGCTGCTAAAATTCTGATTGAGGGTCCCATTGTTTTTTTTTTCTAGTTTGCAAACATAGCTTCAAAAAACAAAAAAAAATACAAAAAAATACAAAAAAACAAAACCAAAAAAAGGAAAAAAAATAAAATAATACTAAGTCAACTCATTTTATTTGTGTTGTTATTTTATACCAAAAAAAGATTTATTAAAGGAAAAAAATATCAAATCATTTTGTTTGTAAATGTTGTTTTTCCAAAATAAAAAAAAATAAAAAAATAAAATGGGAATGGGGTTTGTTTTCTTTTGTTCATAAGTGTGTTGTTGTTTTTTTGAGTATATATATTTAAAAAAAAAAATCTAATATCCCACAAGTCCACCAGTGTAAATAAATAGAACTTATGGGATATCCGACTATTTCTGTAATTGGGGAGTGACCACTTGTTGATTACACGAGCTTTATTTTGAATGTTGTGGATGGCCCACATGTTGGCTGGCAATTTGAGAATGGTTTTATTCTGAGTTCTGAATTGAGTATTAAGTCTAAGTTTGATTCCACCAAGTTTGTAGAGTTGGGATCAGACTCGAGTCATTCTAGTGAGTCAAAGTCTGTTGATTTCAAGAGTGCTAAATCTAGACATGTATGTCCTGTCTAGATCTTCTTTGTCTTTTTCTTTTGAGTTTGTTGTCATTGCTGAGTCATAGTCTCTTTCCAATAAACCAAAAAAAAAAACAAAAAAAACCAAAAAAAAAAAAAAACAAAACAAAATGCCATAGAGTCTGCCTACTTCTCTGTGCCTTTAAATCATTGCATTGACCAAAGTTTTTCAAAACTTTTTCCAAAACTCTGATAAAAACAAAGAGAAAGAATTTCCTCGAGATTTGCAAATTTTGATTAACTGAGAAGAAGAGAGGTGTACTAAGCCCTTGATGAATAAAATCATTTTTTGTTAATGTGGGTACTGAGAAGGATCCTGGCTTGGTCCAAATTGGTTCTATCTTGTCTTCGTAAGAGTACGAGTGATTAGTCACTTTGTGAAAAGATTTCAAAAAACTGTTTTTGCGTGGTCTTACGAAAACATGCCTAGAATTGATTATACAGCATAGGGTCCCTCTTGACTCAAGGTCCGACCTCCTTAGCTCCTTAGCTTTCAAATCATGGTTCGAAGTATTCAATGATCAACCAAAGTGTAAGGCTTGCATAGCCAAATTCGAAACAGCCCTTGAACTAGGGGCAATAATGTGATTCAAATGGAGACAGCCCATCAACTAGGGGCAATAAGGTCGAATATGATTCAAATGGAAACAGCCCTTGAACTAGGGGCAATGATGTGATTCAAATGGAGGCAACCCTTCCACTAGGGGCAATAAGATCGAATGTGATTCCAGATTTGAAACAACCCTTGAACTAGGGGCGAAAGTGTAAGGTTACATATCCTAAAATGGAGACAACCCTTGAACTGGGGGCAAGAAAGTATCACCCTTGAGAGGCTCGCTGGGCCGAAAACCCGAAAGGGCGACCCAGGCAAAAGTTAGAGCACAAAAAAATAAAAAATAAAAAGAAAAATGAAAAAGAAGCTAGCAAGGTTGAAAACCCGAATGGGCGGCTTTGGCAAAAGTTAGAGCGTAAAAGGAGAGTGTCAATACCCGAGTGAACCTTAGCCAAAACTATGTAGGTCCTGTGATTCAGATCGGAAGCAATCCTTGAACTAGGGGCAAGAAGGTTGGATGTGATTTGAAGTAGCCCTTGAACTAGGGGCAAAAGGTTGGATGTGATCAAAGAGTTAAAATTGAACCATTTCCCAATGAAGACCGCTCAAAAAAGTCAAACCCAGAATTTGAGAGAATGAATTGTATTATTGAAGGACAGTCGAGTTCTTATCCACTACACTAGGGCAACACTAGAGGCAACATCAGACCCAATTAGCCTAGTCCCTACATCATCATATCTACTGGTCAAGTGTAGTAGTTGTTCTGATAGATGGCCTAGAGATCTCACACCCAATCAACATGGACAAACTAAACTGAAACCCTTGAGAGGCTCGCTGGGCTGAAAACCCGAAAGGGCGACCCAGGCAAAAGTTAGAGCAACAAAAACAAAAAATTTAACAAAAAAAAAAAAATGAATGAAAAAAAAAATATTTAGAAAAAAAATAATAAATAAATAAATAAATAATAAAAAAATGAAATGATGATGAACAAAAAGGAGAGTGTTAATACCCGAGTGAACCTTGGCCGGAACTACGATGGCCTGATTCCTATCTTTGGGATACGTAGGTAGCTTTATCTTGAAGTTCGGCCCCAATAATTTTTTAACTCATTCATTTCGTCCATGTTTGATTGGTGTATCTTTAGTCAACCTGGTTGTCTTATCCGTATTTGATTGTTTGTATCTTGATCTTCCGATTCGATTATAGTTCGATTCAACTTGGTTCGATTCGTTCGGTTCGGTTCGGTCCGGGCCTCGGCCACTTCATTCGGTTTGGATCAGCTTGGTTATCACCATTGGTTATCCAAGTTGGGGCTATGCACCTCAATGGTTGATTCCATGTTAGTTGAGTAGTGGCCATTTGCAAAAATAAATTTTGATTAATTTGAATGAAGCTGACTAATTTTTCTCAAAAATTATTCCATTTTTGCAAAACGTGGACCATTCTTTGGAAACTTGGACCATTCTTTGGATTTAAAAAGGGAAAATTTTCAATGCTCACAGCTCAGCTTACATGATTTCAAAACAGAAAATGGAAGAAGTATGCTAATCTAACTCTTATGTTGATCAAAACATGTTTACAAAAAAAAATCAAAGGGTCAAGGCAATGAACTAGGGGCATAGTCGAGTTAGAGATTCTGTCTTCTCCACCGCTCGAGTCAACTATTCAGTATATATAAGTGTGTATTCATACAAGTCAGTGTATTCATACCAATCAGGGTATTCATTCCAGTCAGTGTATATAAGGGTGTTCCTTTCATACCAGTCAGTATATTTATACCAGTTGGTGTATTTATACTAGTCAGTGTATATAAGTGTGTTTGGAACGTTTTGTTTCGTTCTTCTTTCGTTAAGTCATTCTTTGATTCAAATCAGTATAGAATCAATGTTCAATTCAGAATTCAAAATTTAATCACTCTCAAATTCAATCAAACAAAAATGTTTTCAAGTTCAAAGTGATATGCCAGTCACGCCATTGTTGAGCAAAAATAAAAGAAACTGATTTTATTGAAGTCAGGGGAGAACATCCCCGATTACAGAGACTCAAAAAAAAAAAATTCATTCAATTACACCATTGTAATTCTCTTTGGTTAAAACCTTCCCTCTCTTCGTATAAAATACGTTGAGATACGTCTGTTGGTCACACCATTGTATTCCTCTTTGGTTAAAGCCTTCCCTCTCTTTGTATAAAATACGTTGAGATACGTCTGTTGGTCATACCATTGTATTTCTCCCTGGTAAAACCTTTCCTCTCTTCGTATAAAATATGTTGAGATACGCCTGTTGGTTACGCCATTCAATCGCGCTATCTTGCGCATCGCACTGTCATGTGCATCAAATTCAATAGCCCTACTGGTGTCTAGGAGACCTAAATTCCTATCGGTCTAGGAGACCTTAAATCCTCTAAAGGTGTAATTCCTTTGGTGTTTGTCGTGCCCGAACGACTTCAGGTGGTCTGGTATAGCCACCTGCCTCTGATTGCAAAGGGTTCCTATGAGACCAACTGCGACAGTGGAAACTAGAGTTCGAATGGCGATGCCTAGAACGCAAAAGGTTCGGGATTTCCGAGACTAAAGTCTGGTTTAAATACCCAGAGGTGCATCCAGGGGTGCATTCTCGGCTTGAAATCTGTATGGTAGCCCCATAGGTTGAGATAGCTTATATGCGTCTCAATTCTGGATACTGAACCAACTTAGTCTGTCACCCCGTCGGAGAATAGGGAAAGTTGTGAATATAATCAGAAAGAAAAGGGGCATCTGTGAAGGTTACCCCTTGTCAGCAAGAAATCATTTTACCATACCTTCTTCCATTCGCGTAAGACGCGTTTGAGCTTCGAATTTACCTTCGCTCCTTTCATGTGAATGATGCTAGATTTGATGTTTACCTAGTTAAAACCTTCCCCATTTCCTCTCGCGTAAGACGCGTTTGGATTGCAAATCAGTTAAAAACAGCAGGTGCACCTGTCTGTTTACACCACGCCACCTCCTCTCGCGTACCTAACACGCGTTTGGATCTCAAATACTCCTCTCGCGTACCTAACACGCGTTTGGATCTCAAGTTCACTTTCCTCCTCTCGCGTACCTAAC
This sequence comes from Camellia lanceoleosa, assembly GCA_025200525.1. NCBI lineage: Eukaryota > Viridiplantae > Streptophyta > Magnoliopsida > Ericales > Theaceae > Camellia > Camellia lanceoleosa. Next base: position 57,819 of record JANUSC010000024.1, read on the forward strand.
ACGCGTTTGGATCTCAAATACTCGCATCGCGTGCGCTTGATTTCAAATACTCCTCTCGCATCGCTGCGTTTGGATCTCAAATACTACTACTATCGCGTCAGCGTTTGGATCTCAAATACTCCTCTCGCATCGCGTTTGGATTTCAAATACTCCTCTCGCGTGCATCGCTTGGATCTCAAATACTCCTCATCGCGCTTGATTTCAAATACCTCCTCGCCAGACGCGTTTGGATCTCAATCTCAAATACTCCTCTCGCGTGAGACGCGTTTAGATCTCGAATACTCCTCTCGCGTGAGACGCGTTTGGATCTCAAATACTCCTCTCGCGTGAGACGCGTTTGGATTTCAAATACTCCTCTCGCGTGAGACGCGTTTGGATCTCGAATACTCCTCTCGCGTGAGACGCGTTTGGATCTCGAATACTCCTCTCGCGTGAGACGCGTTTGGATCTCGAATACTCCTCTCGCGTGAGACGCGTTTGGATCTCGAATACTCCTCTCGCGTGAGACGCGTTTGGATCTCGACATCCTGAGGCGCGAGACGCTGGATCTCGAATACTCCTCTCGCGTATCTCGAATACTCCTCTTGCGTGAGACGCGTTTGGATCTTGAATACTCCTCTCGCGTGAGACGCGTTTGGATCTCAAGTTCACTTTCCTCCTTTCGCATGAGACGCGTTTGGATCTCAAATACTCCTCTCGCGTGAGACGCGTTTGGATCTCGAATACTCCTCTCGCGTGAGACGCAATTGGATCTCCAATACTCCTCTCGCGTGAGACCCGTTTGGATCTCAAATACTCCTCTCGCGTGAGATGCGTTTGGATCTCGAATACTCCTCTCGCGTGAGACGCGTTTCGATCTCCAATACACCTCTCGCGTGAGACGCGTTTGGATCTCCAATACTCCTCTCGCGTGAGACGCGTTTAGATCTCGAATACTCCTCTCGCGTGAGACGCGTTTGGATCTCCAATACTCCTCTCACGTGAGACGCGTTTGGATCTCAAGTTCACTTTCCTCCTTTCGCGTGAGACGCGTTTGGATCTCGAATACTCCTCTCGCGTGAGACGCGTTTGGATCTCAAGTTCAGTTTCCTCCTCTCGCCTAACACGCGTTTGGATCTCAAATACTCCTCTCGCGTGAGACGCGTTTGGATCTCGAATACTCCTCTCGCGTGAGACGCGTTTGGATCTCAAGTTCACTTTCCTCCTTTCGCGTGAGACGCGTTTGGATCTCAAATACTCCTCTCGCGTGAGACGCGTTTGGATCTCAAGTTCACTACACTCCTCTCGCGTGAGACGCGTTTGGATTTCAAGTTCACATACTCCTCTCGCGTGAGACGCTTTTGGATCTCAAGTTCACTTTCCTCCTTTCGCGTGAGACGCGTTTGGATCTCAAATACTCCTCACGTGTGAGACGCGTTTGGATCTCAAATACTCCTCTCGCGTGAGACGCGTTTGGATCTCGAATACTCCTCTCGCGTGAGACGCGTTTGGATCTCCATTACTCCTCTCGCGTGAGACGCGTTTGGATCTCCAATACTCCTCTCGCGTGAGACGCGTTTGGATCTCGAATACTCCTCTCGCGTGAGACGCGTTTGGATCTCAAGTTCACTACACTCCTCTCGCGTGAGACGCGTTTGGATTTCAAGTTCACATACTCCTCTCGCGTGAGATGCATTTGGATCTCAAGTTCACTTTCCTCCTCTCGTAGACGAAGCGTTTGGATCTCACATTCACCACATCCAACATTTATGCTTTCATTCAGTGTCACATCATTGTCTTGATTGCGTTTCATTGCATGATCATAAGTTATGTTTTGCATTTCATTGCATGATCATAAGTTATGTTTTACATATCATTCTACATCTTGCCCCTGAACTACGCTGGTTTGATTCCTTGCAAAGGGATACGTAGGCAACCTTCTGGTTCAACCACTTACATTTGCATTTTGTTTGATTGCCCAAGTCTTACGGCCTTGTCAAAAGGGTCATCTTCGGCTTTAACATTCACTCACGTCATGAAATGACTTGAGCTCACAAAGAGGGCAAATCAGAGACACCCCATTTTGACTGCCCTAAGACTTGGGCGCTTTTGATTACCCGATGATGATAATTAGAATGTGTTTCTCGCAGAATTCTCAGTAAAAGAAATGGAATTTGAACTTTAATCCCAACCTTCACCATTATGGCCAAATTATTTTAAAATATTGAATATTTCATTAATTTAGTATTTTTGTAATTTTTTATAATTTTATGTGTTTGTTCATATTTTTGGTGTATTTTATATAAAAGAAAACAATAAAACAAATTATCTTATGTGTTTAAAATTATTATATTATATATTTAGTATTTTATATAAAATTATATTAGTATATTTTATGTTTAGTATTTTGGTATAAATTATATATTTTAGATATTTTATATATTATATTATATATATATTATATTATATTATATATATTATAAAATAAAAATAATAAAATAAAAAATGTTGGCAGCCGACTCAACTGAGGCGCACTGATATATATATAAATTATTATTATATTATTATTATTATATTATTATTCTTATTATATTATATTTATATTATTATTTTGCCTATATAAAGGCTACTCAGGGATTCAAAGAAATGGGGGCTTCAGATGGGAAGAGAAGAGGAATTCTGGGATGATTCAAAGAGAGAAAATTCTGTGAGGGAGTTTTGGAGGGAATTCTAAGGGAGAAGAGAGGCTCAGCAAGGAAAAATTCTAGGGAAGAAGGCATTCTGGAGAGGAAGGGATTTTGGGGGAAGGAAAAAAGGAGAGAAATAAAAAAAGAGAGAAGGGAAAATAAAATATTTTCATAGATATTTGTATTTCCATTTCATCAATACACCATTCAAAAAATCAACCACTAAAGTTATAATTTCACATTTTGGATTGAGAATTGAGAATACATTCCACAGACTTGAGAGTAATAAAAAAGAAAGTTTGTGATTCAGAAAATTCATTATTTCTCCAAAAGGTGAGTTTTCGCAAATTTTCATTTAATTTAAAATGTGATATAATTTGTTTCAATACTTTATTTACTTCGTAGTATAACTTTTTTTATCGCTTTAATGGGATGGCTGCACCACTGCACCACCTACATATCTGTTGTAATTTAAATATTGTATATAAATTGTTGTAATTTATTACTGTAAATAAATATCCCGGCGGTGAATAGTAACCTCCGGCGGTGAATAGCACCTCCGGCGGTGAATAGTAACCCCGGCGGTGAATAGTACCTAATTTGTTTAAATACTTTATTTATCTCGTTTTATTACTTTTTTTTATCGCTTAATGGGATGGCTGCACCACTGCACCACCTACATATCTGCTGTAATTTAAATATTGTATATAAATTGTTGTAATTTATTACTTTAAATAATTTATTCCGGCGGTGAATAGTAACCCCGACAATGAATAGTACCTCCGGCGGTGAATAGTAACCCCAGCGATGAATAGTACTTCCGGAGGTGAATAGTAACCCCGGCTATTTAATTTTGCTCGTTTTATTATATACTATTTAGGGGGCTGTTTAATTTATTTCAACGATTTATGTTGTAAATATGAAGTTTGTTCGTACTAACCAATTAATCAATACACTGATTTTCCTTCATTGCATTTCAGACTTAGTGGATGTAAATATCACTTTTGCACAAACAGGAAAAAAGATAAAGAAATGGAAAGGTAATAAAAAAGGCTAATAAAATTGGTTAAAATTGGATTACAACCGACATAAAGAACCAATATGATTAATTGAATTCGGTCGGACGTTATACAGAATTTATTGTGTCAAGGCTTGCCTTACATCAATTATTGTAATAAATTAGACAGCCCCTTTCATTTATTATTCATTTGGTTTAGTAATAATTATTTATTCGGATACTTGGACATTCGAACCCTCCTGCGTGAGGGCGCAGTAATTCATTCGGACCCTCCTTCGTGAGGACAAATATGTAATAAGTTGTATGTCTTCCAACCCCCATTCTTTCTCCCTTTTATTTCACTGCTTATGATGGTTAGATTAAGGACATCATGTTTCAATTAGCATTTTCCATGATTTGCATCCATTCATTTACATGCATAAAAGTTCGGCTCATCATATTATTCAAATGTCAAATTCAAACTCTTTACGTGAATACATGCTCTATCATATGCCTTGAATTGACTCGCATGCCATGCTAGTAGCCGAGCTTATTACTTGCACGTTGTATGTGTTGCATTAGCCATATCGCATTAAATAGGATCATGCATTTTTTTTCTAATTGTTTACTTTCTTTTGACTCGCCTTCGCTTCGGACATAAGGTAAGTTTTATGCTTTAGCATATTGCATAAGTGTGATTGCTGTCATATCAAACATACTACCATGAGGCTAAATGCTTACTTGATATACCTGTTTGAATGCCTGTGGATGAAGGCTAATCACCTGAATTGGGATGCCTTTGATTCATGTATATATGAGATCACCATTTTTAGTGATACATATTCAAAACATTTCTTTCAAAACAAACATGGAATCAAACGTTCCAACTTTTCATGAAATTAGTCTATACTTGTATGTTACATACAGAACAAGAGCATATATTGTACATAAAAACCACATCATGATTAGTAGAGGCCGATCTTTGATCGAGTGAGTGGGGTGTTCAATTATTGACCTTCCCCTCTCATACCTAAGTTCCCGAACCAAGACACTTTGGTAACGACGGACTAATGGCCTTTGGCACGAGTCACGGGTTTCCTAAATTTCCCATAAATATTTAGGTGGCGACTCTGAAATCTGGCAAAGCAGTCCATTTTTGGCATTTGATTCAAACATCGATTTTCCAAAAACAATTGCCGGATTTGGACTCTTTTTGTGTTTCCACTGTTTCACATTGCACTTGTGAAATCAGATTCAGAACCAACACACAAGTGGAGTCCGAACTGTACGGGCTATTTCATTCTTCCGAAAGGGAGCGCGAAAAGCCGAGCTACAGGGGGTGGCCCTCTCCTTCTTGGGACTTCAAGGCACCATCCTTACCACTGAAATCCCTCAAGATTTCAGTGGTGAGAAGGCCCAAACACCAAAGTCCCGGAGCTCACCCAAAATAGCACAAAATGGAGCCCCTCAAGGCTTAAGAGGGGTCAAACACCTCCAAACCATAAAACACTCTAAACAAACTATTTAGAGGGCCCAAAAACAGAACGTTTTTATATTATACACTAAGCACAAAAACAGTTCTAAGATAGGCGAAAATAGGATGCAAAAATGGGAAAAAGGGAGTGAGTTTCTTACCCTTGTTGACCTTCTTCACAAATGGAGCTCCAGCTGGTTCTTTAGCTCCAAAACAGCTCAAGAACACCAAGAACAACCCTCTGGCCCTTCAAGAACCAAGAAAAGGTGTAGCACTATGTGTTTCTGTGCAATAGTAAGCTTAAGACACACACTAGAACACACAAGAGGGAGATATAGAGATAGGAAGTATGTATAACCCTAACCCTAATCTAGAGCTTCTCTCACAATGTTTTTAACCTTTTTTTTATAACCCTTAAGCCAAGAGAGGAGGGCTCCTCTTATAGAGGAGCCAATCTTGTAAAGCTTACAAGTTAAGCTATCAAGAGGGCCATCCCTCCATACACGTGTATGGAGGGGAACAAAATGCAAGACAGCTACCTTAAAATATCTGCAAAAGCAGATGAACAGTAGTCGGCTGCTCAAAATTTCCATTTGGACAAAATGGACTGCCGACCGGTAACAAAGAGTGCCGACCGGCAATATACATTGCCGATGGCAACAAAACACCAGCCGGTGGCCTCTAGCCATGGCCGGTGATGTGTGGGGATGCCTCACAAGGCATTCCCTGCCCTTCCAAGGCAAAACACAAGTGTTTGGTGCAAAACCAGACACTAAACAGTCGAGTTCGGGGATCCTGAGGCAAGGTGCGTAGCCGAGACCTCCAGGAACTCCAAACGAACACAAACATGGATGATCACCGGGTGTTCAGACGGTGACGTCCAAGTCTTGAGGACGGTAAAAAATGGGGTGTCTACAATTTGCCCTCTTTGTAACTCGAAAGTCATAACAATGATGTGAGTGAATGTCAAAGCCCAGAGACGACCCATTTTTGATAAGGCCGAAGACTTAGACAAACATGCAAGACAAACAAGGTATGCGCCCGAAGGCAGGGGCAAAATGCAAGACAATGCACGAAGCTAAGCATAACTTATGATCATGCAAAGAAAAGCTGTAACGAAGCACACGTGCAACTGTTTTAAGCTAGCATACACCAAACTACACTACAATGCAGAAAGGATGTAAGAGAATTATGCAATTCTCAATACGTCTCACGCGGAGGATACAATACTGTCGGTTCGTTCGTTCCACCACCGCAAATGAACTGCACATACAATATCGTGCTCAGAAGAAAACAACTTAACAGTATGATATTGTTATCAAGAACATGCATGACAATGCACGAATGAATGCAGAATGATATGCAATATATACAAAACAATGTATAAACAATGCAAATGAAAATGCAATGCAAATGAAACAATGCAAACTATATGCAAAGCAATTGAATCATGATCCAATCATGAGCGGTTCGAAATCACACAAATGTCAAAGAGATTGATGGAGGTTACAAGTCCGCTCACCATAGAACGATCAACTGAACTATGAGTAATGTAGACGGACACAAGAATGAGTATTGGGTGGAATGACATAAGTGGGGTAACGACCTGCTGGGGAAAGGACAATGATCCTAATACTGGATGCAAAAATTACACTACAATGTAATATCTACGATGGATATGGCATGCAGCCAAACCAAATTTTGCCTAGGAAAGGCATGTACACATACAAGCCTTGTCTAACACAGAAAAGGTGCCGCAATCCTCAAACCAACATACCAGCGTGGAATAGGCGCGTACACATGCAGAACTGTGTTTTGACGTGGAAAGTAGGGGCACATACCAGTCCAAGCTCAACAAGGAAAGGTGCAAGCCATAAATGGAGGGTGATGCAATGAATGCATGCAAATTACAATGCAATATCTACAAATATGCGATGGAAATGGATATTATGGATATGGCACGCGGGCCAAACCAAATCTTGCCTAGGAAAGGCATGTACACAAACAAGCCGCGGCTAACTGTAACAACGCCCGCGGGGGGCCTCACTACAGTTCGGACTCGATTTTGTTGCGGTTCTCAATCTCGAACCAAAGAGTCCAAATCCGGCAAATCGTTTTGAAGGAAAACAGATTTTTTGAAAAGAAGTGCCAAACATGGATCGCTTTGCGATAATGAGTCGCCACCTAAATATTTTAAAATGGGAAATTTAGGAAACCCCGACTCGGTCTTGAAGGCCACGTGTCCTTCATCACCAAAGTTGGCTCGGGACCTTGGGTACGATTAGGGAAGGCCACATCGTGAGCACCCCCTCTCGCCCGGCCAAAGACCGGCCTCTACTAACCATGATATCTGTTTTTGAAAACTTTGTGAGTTCTTATTCCGGTTATTAGCCTAGGTTACTATGTGATGCTCGCAGCAAACAAGTATAGACTGGGCCGTCTGAATTGGAACAAAACATCTCATGTTTGTTTGTGAAAGATGGTTTGCTACCCGCAGGTAGGCTTAAAATGCAGATTTTGCCACAATCTAGTGGGCTTAAAACAAACAGTCGATGAATTGTTCCAATTCAGATAACTCAACCTCCACCCACAGGCATTCAAGGCAGTTATATCACATAAGCACATAGCCTCATGGTAAGCATGCTATCATGGCAACACTCACACGCATGCAAGGATGCTAAAGCATAACCACTTACCGAGTACTCCAAGCCAAAACAGAAGTTTGTTAGAAATCATGCATGATCCTAAATATGCAGAAATGCCTAATGCAACACATACAAAAATGCAACTATAGCAGGCTCGGCTATTCTAAATATGGCATATGAGATGCAACAGCTATCATATATTCAATTTGGAATCGAAATACAGATGCAGTTTGTATGATGCGCTGAGCCCGGTGCGTGCAAAACAGATGAATGAATGCAAACATGCTATCATGCTGTATGCTAATTGAAATATGCCCTATATCTAACCATCATAAGCGGGTAAATAAAAGGGAGAAAGAAATGGGGGTTGGAAGACATGCATCACACTCACTCACACTTATTACAGTTGTGCCCTCGCGCAGAGGGTCCGAATGAATAATAATACAGACCCGAATAAAAGAATATACAGTCCGAAATAATACAAATTCTAATTAATTAACAAATTAATTACAAAAGAATTAAAACTGGCGCAAGCCGTGGATCGCCGCTTCGATAGATGATGTATCTTTGGTCATGGCGGAAATCCACTGGAATGCCCTGATTAGCCTCTGTTTGCAATATTTCTCGAAATGCGCGCTGGACTCCGAAAAAGTTGATGATCCTCGATTTTGCTGTAACAGAGAGCAGGAAAAGGGCATAGCAATGTATTTTCACAAATATATGCATGCCTCGATCCTCGTACAAAGAATCACGCATACCGATGCATGATGGCAGAGGAACCGGATTGCACAACTCAATATGGGGATGAATGCTACAACAAAACTTAACTCCATCATGGGTAATCCGGAGTGTCGATGACTGGGGAATTGAGACACACTCGCCGCCGAGTACGTAATGTACCTCGTTTCCCGTGCAATATGCATGATATGCATGAAATGCAACTAACATACAATCCTAGCATGCACGATGCCATGAAAATGGGTAACCTCGGAATGCGTGCACGCGCACGCATAAACCGAGTTAATAAATGAATGCAATCTAAGATACAACCTAGTATGCACAATGCTGTGAAAATGAGATGAAAATGAAACGCCTCGAAAAGCGTGCGCGCGGGCACGCAAACCGAGGCGATGGCATGAAATGCAAAGCGGATAAAACGGAGTGCCTCGAAGTGCGTGCACACGGGCACGCAAACCAAGGCGATGACAAAATAGAAACCGGATAATCGGCAGCCAAACGCCGCACCTACGTGCACGCAAACCGAGGCGATGATGAAAGAATGAAAATCGGATAAAAGTGCAAACGCGTGCCCTGCAGCGCGCAAATCGAGGCGATGATGAAATGGGAAAATCGGATAAAACCGGCAGCTCGAAATGCGTGCCCGCGACACGCAAACCGAGGCGATGATAAAATGAGACGAGATGGCATACGGAATGCAACGATGGGCTTACACCAATATGGGAGAGCCTCACCACTCACATAGGAGGCCGCTTGATAAAACAAAGTCGTTAAACGCTGCGGTTCATGACACGCAAATCGGGCAATGGCGAGAAGCATGAAAATGCAAATTGGGCTTATGCCAACATGAGATAGCCTCACCACGCTCACATAGGTCGCCTAATGATAAGAATGAGGTGCCTCAAAGTGCGTACCCATTGGCACGCAAACCGAGGCAATGCAAAAATGATACAAATGGCATGGGAAATGATATGCAAGCATGGCAATGGAATTTCAGCACCTAAATAAAGGGGAAAACAGCCCCGAAACAATTCGAAATGACACTCGAAGCATGCATTCATCCCGAAGTGTGAAATTAAGCCCGAAATGGCCTATAGCCATGCCATACATGCAAAATATGATCATGGCAGCAAGAACAGTAGCAAGGCTGTCCCAAATATGGCATTTTTCAGTAACAAACATGGCCAAAATGCAAGCATAGATAGATCAACAATAGCATGCAAAGTTAGTGGCCAAAAGAGGAGTATTGAGACAAGTGACATATGAAAACCCCAAATGGACAAACTTTCTTCTACAACATTGAAGATGAGCTAAAAATAGGCACAATTTCAGAAGATGACATCCTCAAAATCAGAATAAAATCATGCTAACAATTCCATGCAAAAATGGAGCTCAAAAGAGGCTATAACAAGAGTCATGCAAATCAAGCACCAAATGACAAAATCTTCTTCATGAAATGTGTAAAGGGGGTCAAAATAAGACCAAAGTCAGTAGGGGTCGAAGTCCCAAAAACAAATAGAAATAGGTCAAAAGTTGCATACAAAAATGGGCACACTTGATGGAATTTGAAGGAAGTGGTGGATACAATGGCCAAATTAAGTTGAGCCCTTCTACAATGTTGTATAGGGGCTAAAAATGAGCACAAAACCAGTAGGGGTCGGACCCCTAAAAACAAAAGGAAATAGGCCTAAACTAGCATGCAAGATAATGGCATAAAAGCTAGGTATTGAAACAAGTATATCATAGGAGCATCAAATGAAGTTGAGCCCTTCTACAAAGTTGTAGAGGGGATCAAAACAAGCACAAAATCAGTATGGGTCGGAGCCCCAATTCTCAACCAATTGGAGTATAGAAATGAATCAAGAAAAAGCCCTAAAAGTTGGTTTTGAAGACTTACCCTTGAAGACTTGTCTTTCTTTGATTCTTGGCTTTGATTTGTAGCTTCTCAACCTCTGAAATTCACTTCCTAGCTGCTGGAATGGTAGTAGGGATGGTGAGGCTAGGTGTCGATGAAGAGAAGACCTAGGGACTTAGAAGCTTTTTGAGGTTTTGAGCTATGAAAATGGAGGAATTTGAAGATGATCTCTTGAGACAATTTTTTCCAACCTAAGCAAAGGGGAAGGAGGGCCCTTTAAATAGACAAGAAATAGGGTGTAAAAGGGGAGGGAAAGCACCCAATCTTTCCCTCTCGAAATATCCCCCGGATGCCCCGGGATATGCTGGAAGATATCCGGACAGTTGGGACAGGCTGGAAAGCAAGAATCCGGTCGGCCAGGTGGTTCTCTGCAAGGTGGCCGGCCAGCCACCCTCCATGGCCGGCCAGCCAGGTGAAAAAAATGAAGTTTTGAATTAGTAGCCGACCACCAACTTTTAGGGTCCTCCAAGGTGTGTAGAACAAGGATCTAAGGTTGGAATTTGGCAACACTGAAGTAGGAGCCACAACATAGAGCTTGAAGGAGAGGCTCAAAAATGAAACTCAAATTTTCTGGCCGACCACCAACTTTTAGGGTCCTCCCATGTCCCCTGATCACAGATATGTAGCTTTGGTTGGAAGAAAATACCCCTAGGGTGTTCAACATTGGCCCGGAAGTGAGAAAAACGGGCTCCGGAGGAGCGAAACTGGCTATCTGGAATAATTGCTGGCTTCTCACCCCCCAGTGATCTTCCTGATGTTGAAACAGAGGTAGCTGCCAAGTTTGAATAAAAACTAATGAGAAATGAACGCTCGGAGCCAAAACCGAGCAATTCGGGATCCCGAAAATGAGCATCTGATGCCGGAAGTGGTGTTCAACAGCGAAGTGGATATCTGCAACTCCAGTGTCCCTCGGAATGACAAAACAGAGGTTCTTGCCAAAAATCAGAGAAAACTGATGCAAAATGAATGCTCGGGACCAAAACCGCGCGGTTCGAGGTCCCAAAAACCGGTTACAGGCACCGAAAGTGGCATACGGCCACGAAGTGGGCATCGGGGGCCCCAGGGTTCCTCGAAATGATAAAACAGAGGTTCCTGCCAGAAACCGGAGGAGGCGGATGCGAAATGAATGCTCGGGGCCCAAATCACGCAGCCGGTCCCGAAATGGGTCGCCGCACCTAAGTGGTGTTCGTCGCGGCGGGCATCAGGGGCCCCTGTTCCTCGAAACTATAAACAGGTGCATGCCAAAACCGGAGAAATCGGAGATAGTTGGGTGGTCCCGAACCGAGGCACATGGCTTGACGGCCCGAAAACCGGGTACCGGGCTCCCAAATGGGCAAAATGGCCTACGGCCACAGAATATGGCTCACGGCCACTGGGAGGTAGTCTACGGACCACCTTCCTGAAAGAAAACAGAGAAAACGAGTCCGTTCGCAAACCGAGACAAGGCACGTAAGAGGGTTCGAAGTCCGGAGGCGGCGCGCCGCCGCAACTCGAGACTTCAACGAGCACAAGATGCAACATCACCAAGCGCCAATCGGTGACGCCCGAGTCTTAAGGTCGGTCAAAAATGGGGTGTCTACAGTTGCCCCTCTTTGACAGAACTCGGAAGTCAAGAAGTGACGTGAGTGAATGTCAAAGCCCAGAGACGACCCATTTTTGATAAGGCCGAAGACTTAGACAATCATACAAAACAAACAGAAATGCGTGCCCGCAGGCAGGGGGGGCAAGAATGCAAATGATAGGCACGGAGCCAAGTGATTGTGCAAGTGCAACGAGCTGTAATGAAGCAAGTATTGACAAATAGATGCAACAGTTTTAAGCAAGAATGCAAAGCAAACAACTATATTTCATGCGGTTAGGAATGCGGAGAATCATTCAATTCTCGTCGCGTCTCACACGGAGAAGATACGATACCTGCGCGATTCGTCCGGTCGAATGATATATAGTGCACAAAATAGTGCGATACGCTAAACAGCGCGATTGATTTGAAATGCACAAGACAGTGCGATACGCAAAACAGCGCGATCGTTTTGAAATGCATTAAGATAAAGGCGATGCGCAAAACAAATACGATCAATTTGAAATGCACAAGACAGTGCGATTGAGGTGCGCAAAATAGCGCGATTGATTAACTGCACAAAACAGTGCGATTGTGGTGCGCAAAATAGCGCGAATGTAAACTGCACAAAATAGTACGATTGAGGTGCGCAAGATAGCGCGAATGATAAACTGCACAAAACAGTGCGATTGAGGTGCGCAAGATAGCGCGAATGATAAACTGCACAAAATAGTGCGATGCGCAAAATAGCGCGAATGATTTGAAATGCACAAGATAGTGCGATACGCTAAACAGCGTGATTGATTTGAAATGCACTAAACAGCGCGATACGCTAAACAGCGCGATTGATTTGAAATGCACAAGATAGCGCGATACGCTAAACAAATGGTAGTGAGATACAAAGTGTAAGTGCACAAGACAAAGGCGAAGTAGATAAAATGCACAAGAAAGTGTGATAAAATGCATCTTCTATGCAAGTATGGGGGCATTCTCTATGCAATATTGAAAGCAAGCATATTCTATGCATGAAACAAGTAAAGCATATTCTATGCGGAATCGAAAACAAGCATATTCTATGCATGAATCATAATGATGCACGGTACGCATGCAACAACAGTGTATATGAAAGCTCGCACTCTATGCAATAGAGGGACAGCAAATACGTACTCTGGTGCCCCTGATTTGCCTCTTAGAGGACTTCACAACATGCTCAGCTTAAAAAGGGCACACCCTGTTCAATATTGGCGAGAGATAACATCTGTACGTAGGAGCTACGACTGCTGCTTGTTTTCCTGATCATATTCACAACTTTCCCTATTCTCCAACGGGGTGACAGACTAGGTTGGTTCAGTATCCAGAATTGAGGTGCATACACGCTATCTCAACCTATGGGGCTTCCATACAGATTTCAAGCCGAGGACACGCCTCTGGGTATTTAAACCAGACTTTAGTCTCGGAAATCCCGAACCTTTGCGTTCTAGGCCACGGCCATTCGAACTCTAGTTTCCACCGTCGCAGTTGGTCTCCTAGGAACTCATCGCAAACACGTCCAAGATGCCTCTGGCAGGGAATGGTACTCAGGGAGAGCACTTCTGATCGCCATTCTGGCTTGAAGTAGACTTGATTTTGAGCTTGAGGTAGAGGCACACTCATACTTCGGAACATTGGCAAGACCTGAAGAGGTACACACGGAATATAGTCTCGGAACTTACTGAAGTTGGAACAAACTCAGATGCCCGACATTTTCCTCTTTTGCTTTTGCTTGGCAGCCCGAAACTCATAGCTTCAGATAGGTCCTGGTTTCACTGTTCTCACATGACCTGGGTTGAACCCTGCGGTTTTATGAAAGAACAAATTCTGTTTTGCACAAATGTGGAGAACGGCACGGCACTCGGAGCACAAAATGATTTTTTTGAAATTGAGAGTGAGCATAAGTTCTCAACTGGGTATTGAGCCTACGACTGAATACAGCACACTACGACTCAACAAGAAAACAAAAGGCACACAACCTAGACACATCGAGTAACACTCGAGACGACTCAAAACAAGGATCGAGATAAAACAAAAAGACACGACACTCAGACGTGCACAGGGAGCCTGTTTCACCGGGTATGTTTCCCATCCTTTCTTATTTGTGATTCTCACATCACTCGGCCCTCAAGCTCTGCTTTTTCGAAAAAGCCATTTTCTCACTTTTCTCTCATCGCACATCTCTATTCTTCAATCTCTCATTTTTCAATCCCTCCACTGGGTGGTTGATGGATAAACAGCAAGTTGTGGGCTCGTGCTTCTAGCATTCTGCTAGATTTTCTTCTTCTGCATGCAGCTAGTGAATTCCTTCCACAGAGGGGTTGCGCTACATTTGGGTGCGTAGCAAATCTGCAGCTGACATCGATTGATGATGCTTTGCTGGGGAGTTTGGACGAGATAAGATTCGGCCCAGATGATGGAGTGGAATATCTTGGCCCATTCCAACAGGCTTCGTGACTTGGCTTGATACCTTGCGTGGAGGATGTGAGAGCCTTCACTTTGTTGTGCCCTTCGCTTGTGCCTTCTTCGGGTAAAGTGCCCTTCTTGGCGAGTATGTTGATAAAGGGGGAATGACAGAACTCCTGACCCAACCGTGCCCCTAGTTCATCATTTTGACCATTTTTTATTTTTGAGCTTTCTCCTAAAAAATTTTAACCAAAATGAGAGTTAGATTAACATGTTTGTTCGATTTTTGATTTGAAATCATGTAGTTCAGGCTATGAGCACTGAAAATTTTCCTTTTTTGGGTCCAAGAAAATGGTCCAGTTTTGGAAAATGAAACAATTTTCGAGAAAATTAGTCAACCTCAGTAAAAATTCTCAAAAACTATTTTTGCAAACGGCCAATGCTCAACAAGCGCGGAACCTACTCTTGAGATGCACAACCTCGAATCTGGAGGAAAACTGCCCCTTGCTTGAGGAGGGTTGCATGGCAACGGAAAGTTGCCCCTTGTTTGAACGGCACCGCGGCGCGTTGAATGGCAACGGAAAGTTGCCCCTTGTTTGGATGGCGCCGCAGCACACTATAATCAGTCCTCAGAGTGATGATGACAACCGAACTCTCAGATACAGAGAAGGCAAAGATGATCAAAACCATTACATGGACACAATCGAATTTGAATCGTTTTACGGCTGGACTTCAGGATGAAGTTGCCTACGTATCCCAAACATGGGAATCAAGCCTTCGTAGTTCGGTCGAGGTACACTCGAGTATTAAAACTCTCCTTTTGTACTCTAACTTTTGCCAAGGCGCCTGTTGCAGGTTTTCAACCTTGCGAGCTTTGTTTTTCTTTCTTTTCATTCTTTTCATTCCTTTTCTTTTCTTTTTCTTTTCTTTTTTTTTTTTTGCATTTTTTCTTTTTGCATTTTTGTATATATATTTTTCTTGTCTCACTCTAACTTTTGCCTGGGTCGCCCTTTCGGGTTTTCGGGCCGGCGAGCCTCTCCAAGGGTAAAAAAGTAACCAATCCATGCCAAATGGTTCTGAGATTGAAGCCCTCTATATCCGTGGAGAGTGGTCATTGTATTGACTTCCAGAAAGATCCACCTTTGGCACTTCGAGCACATCAGATATTTTTTGCCTCTAGTTCGAGGGGTGCTCCTGCTCTAGCCTTGCAAGCTTCTTCTGATGAGGTCTGACCTTCTTGATCTGACTTTGGTGCCTCTTGTTCGAGGGTCGCTCAACCGCCACACAGGTCTTACATTGTGGTCAACCGTTGAACCTTCTGAATTCAAGCTCAAGGTTCGGAAGCAAAGGGGTTGAGTCTCGAGGCTGAGAGTGATCCTAAGCTGCACAATCTCAAGAGCGATTCCACACATGTCTTCGCAGGACCGCGCAAAACATTTTTTGAAAGTTTTTAAGAAAGCGACAAATCGCTCGCGCTGAAGACAGTGTAGGATCAATCTGGATCAAAGCCAGGGTCCTTCTCAGTACTCACACTAACAAGCATGATTTCATTCATTAAGGGCTTAGTATGCCTCTCTTTCTCTCATTTGATCAAAGTTTTGCAAATCTTGAGGAATTCCTTCCTCTTTGTTTTCACCGCAGTGTTCAAAAAGGTTTTGAAAAACTTAGGTCAATATAATGACTTCAAGGCACAAGAGAGCAGGTGGAATGCACTGCCATTTCATTCAAATCCCAGCACAACTAGCACACGGCAGAAGCAAATGCGAGAGCGTGGAAATCACTGCTGTTTCATTCAAAGTCTGGCGGCATAACTGGCTCCCTAGCAGAAACAGACTCAAAACAAAACGAAAAGACAAACAAAAAACAAAATGGTGACGCTCGAGGTAACACCCCCGGAATCACCCGACTCCTATACAACGGGACTGACTCGATACAACAAGATGACCCAAAACAAAAAGAGATCGACTCAAAACAAAAAGACAGACCCAAAACAAAACAACAAGGCTGACCCAATACCCAAGTCAAAATGCAAAATTAACAGCACTTGTACATTGCTCAAAACGGTGCATGCCATTCACCACAGCTGGAGTAATCCGAGCGCCATCCGCAGGTGGTTCCTCCCGAATCACATCACATTATCCCTTAAGTTCACCGATCTGGCCGATAGACTTTGCGAGCTTGGCGGAGGACAACCCCGTTGTCAAATAGATCCTGACTTCATGGCGAAGACGGCGATTGTTGGTAGCATGGCGGTTCTTGATGGTATGCGCAGTACTGGGTAGCATCATGTGTAGCCGGAAGAGGGTTCGGGAGAGACCGAGGCTCAAGGGGTTTGAGATGGCCTTGTCCAACAAGGATTTGGAAAGCTTTGGATAAAGGCATGTGGAGGGCATGGAAGACCCTCTGACCTCGGGGTTGGTACTTCTGGGTTTGTGGATTTTTGCTGGGCGCACCAGCAAAGGGATTGGCAGTGTCACGCCCCAAAACCCGCCCCTAAAAGTTTCGGGCATGACCTATTCAAAACAACTTGAAACCTGATATACATAACATATGGGGCCTGAACGGAAGCACGAAATATGAAAATAATTAAACAAATAAACTCCATTGAGCTACTTCTACATGCCAGGATCTCATTCATCACATGCATTATAGTGGATAAATAAAATTCCAAACTATAACCCGGAGCTTACGCATACATATTTACATTCCCTGCCCTATAACTGGGCATATACAAAAGTAAATATGGAAATTATATACATCAACCTTAAATGGACACTCATAAGCAAACCAACATTTTAACTGCTTAACAAAAACAATGGCTGGTATAGTGCCTGGACATTTGAGGGTTGACAAAGAAAGCGACGTCTTGGCTAGAACTGACCACTTGTTTGGCGACCTACAGAAACAGACATAACAGAGAGTGAGCCGGGCTCAGTGAATAGTAATACATGAATAAAACGATGCTTAACTTGAAACATAATACATATCAACGCATATAAAAATACAGAGTTCACATAGTTAGTCTGATTCTGTGCTAAGTACATGACGGCCTCAGGCCCAATCCTGCAACATAAACATAATGGTTACATGCCCTTATTTCTACAACATAAGCGTCATAAACACAATGACTATAAGCCTTTAATCCTGTAATATAAATATCATAGACATAATGGCTATAAGCCCTTGTGCTACCTCGTAATGATCTTAGGCTCTATCTTGAAACATCTTAGCCTGGACATCTTAAAACATATAGCGTGAACATCTTAAACATAACAACTTGAAAATCTTGAATATATTAGCTTGAACATCTTAAACATATCAACTTAAACATCTTGCACATCTTGAACATTTTAGCTTGAATAACTTAAAACATATAACTTGAACATCTTATACATATCAACTTGAACATAACATTTTGGCTTAAAGCCCTTGAAAGTTGGCACAAAGCCCTTGGAAATTGGCATAAAGCCCTTCCATACTTGAAAGTTGGCATCAAGCCCTTGAAAATGGCATAAAGCCCTTGTAATGGCATGAAGCCCTTGAAAATGGCATAAAGCCCTTGTAATGGCATAAAGCCCTTGTAACTTGTAATGGCATGAAGCCCTTGAAAATGGCATAAAGCCCTTGTAATGGCATAAAGCCCTTGTAACTTGTAATGGCATAAAGCCCTTGAAAATGGCATAAAGCCCTTGTAATGGCATAAAGCCCTTGTAAATGGCATAAAGCCCTTGAAAATGTTATTTAACCTTGAAACATATTTAAACTTGTGACATATACTTGAAGCATACCCAGAAACATTCTTGAACTTGTAACATGCTTGAACATACCAAACATACTTGAAACATCGTGAAACATATTTGAAACATACTTGAAATATACATGAACGTGTAACATACATGAACTTGTAACATACATGAACTTATGACATACTTGAACTTGTTCTTGAGCTTGTAACATTCTTGACTTATAACATACATAACTTGTAAGAGACTTAAACGTGAATCATACGTAACCTTTTAACATACTTAAACTTGTTTATGCTTGAACTTGCCACTCATAGTGAACTTGTAACATACTTGTATTTGAAACGTACATGGACTTGTAACATACGTAAACTTATAAATTTGTAACATACATGACTTATCTACTTGGACTTATAACATTTATCTTCCTCGATACATTTACTTAAACATATAACATTTATTTTCTTTGTATCATTTACATACATGTATCATTTATCTTTTTTGAATCATCCACATACATATAACATTTACCTTCTTTGAATCATTTACATACATAAGTAATCAAGTAGAATCTTGATTCATGAAGTAGACTAATTTCAGAAGCCTACAAAGTTCCATCGTATCGTCATTCTTTTCATCATCTCATTCATTTATAATTGCCATATTACTAGCATAGATGTTTAATTAACACGTAATAACGTAATGCTATTCATTATCTCAGTAGAGAGTACTACTACTCACAGGCTACAATGGAACGCTTGTTCTCCCGGCGCGCCCCGCACACCATCATAACTTACAAATTAACTTCCTTTTCTTCTTAAATCATTAAGAAATGCTTTCCCGAGCCATTACATTCGCATGAATTTATAATCATCTTAAAATCATCAGAAAATTATTCTAAAAATACCAGAGGACTGAGCATTCAAAACTGAACAAACAATAATTTTGCCTGAAAATGGGTTCCCGCCGAAGCGCCACTTTGGCGCCGAGCGATCGCATAAAAATACAAAAAATGCCGGGAAATCGTTTTCCCGCTGGAGGGGGACTTCCGTCGCTCGAGCGGACAGGCAAATTTCTGATAAAAACTGGATTCCAATTTGGGTCCCAACTTTAAATCCAAACCTCCAATCTTACTCTTGCAAAACAACTTAATTCAAAACAAATCTACATGTAATACACACTCTTTTAACATTTCCATCATCAATTCCATACCTAAAACAACCATAACCTTCCAAAATCCCCATTGTTCAAACCCTTAATTCCCAAAATCCATAATTTCTTCTATACACTTCAAATAAATGAAATTTGCACAATTAAACAATGGAAACAACTCAAATCTGCCTATGGATGTAAATATTAAAGAGTATACAAACCCTTACCTCAAAATCAAACAAAAGATGAGCTTGCAAAGAAGCCTCCACAAATCCAAGTTCTAATCGCGTAAAAACGTTGATCCGCCTTATTCTTCATCCTTGATGCCAAAAACCATGGTGGATCATAGTCAAAACAAAGGAATTCAAGGGTTTGGGACTAGGGTTTCGGACTTAGGCAAAGAGGAAGGAAGAGGAAAGAAAAAGAATGCAAGAAATGATCCAAAATCTCGATTTTAACGCTGCTGCCCCGAAAACCCCGCTCGAGCGGACCTATTCCCGCTCGAGCGTACCTGCTCACAGCACAGATTCCAAAACTTCCAACATGCGTAACTCTCCCATCCGAACTCCGTTTTAGGTCATTCTTGTGTCCAAATTGAAGCCCCGGAAATAAGCTTTCCAATGGTTCTAACCTCACGCCCAAATTCAAAGTGTGGGAAAAGAAAAGGGTAAAAGAGTGACGGCTGATCGTAACATAACTATCCAAATTAAACTCTTTGGTCCAATTATACTTTACCATCATATTATCATCTCAATCAATACCCCAAAATAATGTGAGAACATTCTCAATTCCAATAGATATGGGTGAATTAAAACACATTAACCCCTAATTAAATAAGGATGACTTTTGGGGTCATTACACTCTCCCCACCTTGAGAAGTTTGGTCCTCCAAACTTGATTCACCTTGCCACAAGTCTAACTTCGTCCTGGACGTATAACATTTCTCAATCATTAGGCCATTCATAATCCTACACAATCAATTCAATGGAATTTGCTCCCAAAATCACAAGTAATTCATTTCTCCTAACTACTTGATAACCCAATAGATAGTAATACTTACTAACATCAAAGCTTCGTCTCATTATTCATAACCTTGTACATTTTAATTCATTACACCACAAATCATATCTTTCACATCATATACCAACTTAAGGGTATCTAGAAATGAATTCATTTCAAGTATTCGTATGCATGCAATTCATAAGTTATCAAGCATAATTCAACTTTAAGGTCACAAATAACCTCCATTTCGTACTTCCTCAAGGTTAGGAAACATTTCATAACAAGGTATTACATATTCAGAAGTCAATACAAATGAAGATTTAATGATCATACCCTGCAAATTAAGCATTTAAAACCCATACTGGTTTAGAAGATCTCCAAAATCAACATTGTGACATTAAGCACATAATACATTTACCATTAAGGTATTATATTCTTGTTCCATATTTAGTAAAATGCCCTATCATGAACAAAACATTTTCCAAACATCGTAATACATAAAGGTCTTCAAACCCATACTTACATACAACACGTTGCTCAGAGATATTATTCGGAAACTTATCAGACCTTGCAAAGATATCAAATGATGGGATAATTCCCAATAGCATTAAACTTAGTTAAACTTTGACAGAACAATCTCCGATTCAACTGATAATAAATAAAACATAATAACTTGAAGCTCAACATAGAGCCTTCATCAAACATGCCACCATCAATTATCAAATGAAAGATTCATTCATGCATAGGAAACTATCTCTTTCATAAAACTTATCATATCTTGATCATTCGAAGTTCCGTAGCATATTCAGTCATCTTGGGAAAATTATCCCGAAACTTATCATATTAAACATTTCGTAACCCGAAACATGGATTTCATGAAACATTGTATAGCATCATCATTTTCAACATTATTTACATAAAAGTATCTTTAGGTCCATGGTCAACTTATACAAGGTCATACTTATCAAAAATACCGGATATAATTGATGGTATGACATTTCTAAACAACACGGATCACGTAAGTTTCATTCCAATGATCACTCATTTGCAAATGGCAACCCACAAAAGAAAATACAACTTGCAACTTTGAACATTTGCACATGTACACAGAAACATGTCACAGAGATAATTTCTTGAGTCTAAAGTACGAATACACATAGACAAGGTTTTCATTCTTGTGGTAATTACTAACTTACCAATCATTTAGTCTTCAACTCAAGTAGTCAATAACTACCCATTCTTTGTTACGGTGCTAAGTGACTAACCATGTATCATAGGTGGGGTTCTTCATGTCCTTAGACCATTCTTTATGAGAAACTCAATTACAGACATGCTTCCCTAAACAAATATCGATCACAGATAACCAATACGTGTCATAGCGTATACCAAAACATAGGATGAATCAAGTTCATCAATCAAGTCTTAGTCTTTCAAAATTTGCTTACATACTTAACTTACATCAACTTAAATCATGGAGTGATGACATTCCAGCCAAAACAAAAGCATACTCTTGGTATTGAGCACACCCGTTTAGTCCGTCGGTCGATATCTTAACAAGGGTGCTACTTGGGCTTAACGCCCCTAGCACGAAAGGGCGGTGTTACATACATATCATCAGTGGTACCATCCGTTCATAGACCGTCGATGGTAGAGATCTCACCAACATAATGCTACATAAGCTTATAATCCCCTAGCATGGAAGGACTTTCCAGGAATGTCATCCAAACAAACATAATACTTGGTACAGAAATTAGGGTTCATCATTCATAAAGGTTAGAGTATCACATGCATTACTTTCTTTAGTCTTAGACATATTCCGTACTTAGTGTTTGAACAATTCATCTAAACAAATGATAAAATAATTACTGATACATACATCGCACTTAATCATTTGCGTAAAATTACCTTACCAATCATTTTCCCTTTTATTCTGTCCAACCAAACGGAAGTAGAATCTTCCGGGTCCTCTATCCTCATTCTTGTCATGTCCTGCATAGTAATCACACATAATATACAAGTATAACGGACATGAATAATAACTGTTGTGGTTAGCGTCATTACATATACCATAACTGTTGCTATCACTTCTTTCCATATGCACGAAAGATGTCATGCGCGATGCCTAAATCTTTTCTAGACATCCTAAAGCTCAATGGATCGTGTGTGAGATAGCAACTCGTGCTCTGATACCACCTGTCACACCCCAAAACCCGCCCCTAAAAGTTTCGGGCATGACCTATTCAAAACAACTTGAAACCTGATATACATAACATATGGGGCCTGAACGGAAGCACGAAATATGAAAATAATTAAACAAATAAACTCCATTGAGCTACTTCTACATGCCAGGATCTCATTCATCACATGCATTATAGTGGATAAATAAAATTCCAAACTATAACCCGGAGCTTACGCATACATATTTACATTCCCTGCCCTATAACTGGGCATATACAAAAGTAAATATGGAAATTATATACATCAACCTTAAATGGACACTCATAAGCAAACCAACATTTTAACTGCTTAACAAAAACAATGGCTGGTATAGTGCCTGGACATTTGAGGGTTGACAAAGAAAGCGACGTCTTGGCTAGAACTGACCACTTGTTTGGCGACCTACAGAAACAGACATAACAGAGAGTGAGCCGGGCTCAGTGAATAGTAATACATGAATAAAACGATGCTTAACTTGAAACATAATACATATCAACGCATATAAAAATACAGAGTTCACATAGTTAGTCTGATTCTGTGCTAAGTACATGACGGCCTCAGGCCCAATCCTGCAACATAAACATAATGGTTACATGCCCTTATTTCTACAACATAAGCGTCATAAACACAATGACTATAAGCCTTTAATCCTGTAATATAAATATCATAGACATAATGGCTATAAGCCCTTGTGCTACCTCGTAATGATCTTAGGCTCTATCTTGAAACATCTTAGCCTGGACATCTTAAAACATATAGCGTGAACATCTTAAACATAACAACTTGAAAATCTTGAATATATTAGCTTGAACATCTTAAACATATCAACTTAAACATCTTGCACATCTTGAACATTTTAGCTTGAATAACTTAAAACATATAACTTGAACATCTTATACATATCAACTTGAACATAACATTTTGGCTTAAAGCCCTTGAAAGTTGGCACAAAGCCCTTGGAAATTGGCATAAAGCCCTTCCATACTTGAAAGTTGGCATCAAGCCCTTGAAAATGGCATAAAGCCCTTGTAATGGCATGAAGCCCTTGAAAATGGCATAAAGCCCTTGTAATGGCATAAAGCCCTTGTAACTTGTAATGGCATAAAGCCCTTGAAAATGGCATAAAGCCCTTGTAATGGCATAAAGCCCTTGTAAATGGCATAAAGCCCTTGAAAATGTTATTTAACCTTGAAACATATTTAAACTTGTGACATATACTTGAAGCATACCTGAAACATTCTTGAACTTGTAACATGCTTGAACATACCTGAAACATACTTGAAACATATGTGAAACATATTTGAAACATACTTGAAATATACATGAACGTGTAACATACATGAACTTGTAACATACATGAACTTATGACATACTTGAACTTGTTCTTGAGCTTGTAACATTCTTGACTTATAACATACATAACTTGTAAGAGACTTAAACGTGAATCATACGTAACCTTTTAACATACTTAAACTTGTTTATGCTTGAACTTGCCACTCATAGTGAACTTGTAACATACTTGTATTTGAAACATACATGGACTTGTAACATACGTAAACTTATAAATTTGTAACATACATGACTTATCTACTTGGACTTATAACATTTATCTTCCTCGATACATTTACTTAAACATATAACATTTATTTTCTTTGTATCATTTACATACATGTATCATTTATCTTTTTTGAATCATCCACATACATATAACATTTACCTTCTTTGAATCATTTACATACATAAGTAACTGAAGTAACCGAATACTGATTCATGAAGTAGACTAATTTCAGAAGCCTACAAAGTTCCATCGTATCGTCATTCTTTTCATCATCTCATTCATTTATAATTGCCATATTACTAGCATAGATGTTTAATTAACACGTAATAACAGAATGCTATTCATTATCTGTAGTAGAGAGTACTACTACTCACAGGGCTACAATGGAACGCTTGTTCTCCCGGCAAGGCCCCGCACACCATCATAACTTACAAATTAACTTCCTTTTTCTTAAATAATTAAGAAATGCTTTCTAGAGCCATTACATTCGCATGAATATATAATCATATTAAAATCATCAGAAAATTATTCTAAAAATACCAGAGGACTGAGCATTCAAAACTGAACAAACAATAATTTTGCCTGAAAATGGGTTCCCCCCTCCGGCGCCACTTTACGCCGAGCGATCGCACAAAAATACAAAAATGCTGGAGAAAAGTTTTTCCCGCCGAAGGGACTTCCGCCGCCGAGCGGACAGCAAATTTCGATAAAACTGGATTCCAATTTGGGTCCCAACTTTAAATCCAAACCTCCAATCTTACTCTTGCAAAACAACTTAATTCAAAACAAATCTACATGTAATACACACTCTTTTAACATTTCCATCATCAATTCCATACCTAAAACAACCATAACCTTCCAAAATCCCCATTGTTCAAACCCTTAATTCCCAAAATCCATAATTTCTTCTATACACTTCAAATAAATGAAATTTGCACAATTAAACAATGGAAACAACTCAAATCTGCCTATGGATGTAAATATTAAAGAGTATACAAACCCTTACCTCAAAATCAAACAAAAGATGAGCTTGCAAAGAAGCCTCCACAAATCCAAGTTCTAATCGGGTAAAAACGTTGATCCGCCCTTATTCTTCATCCTTGATGCCAAAAACCATGGTGGATCATAGTCAAAACAAAGGAATTCAAGGGTTTGGGACTAGGGTTTCGGACTTAGGCAAAGAGGAAGGAAGAGGAAAGAAAAAGAATGCAAGAAATGATCCAAAATCTCGATTTTAACGCTGCTGCCCCGAAAACCCCGCTCGAGCGGGCCTATTCCTGCTCGAGCGTACCGCCACAAAGATGATTCCAAAACTTCCAACATGCGTAACTCTCCCATCCGAACTCCGTTTTAGGTCATTCTTGTGTCCAAATTGAAGCCCCGGAAATAAGCTTTCCAATGGTTCTAACCTCACGCCCAAATTCAAAGTGTGGGAAAAGAAAAGGGTAAAAGAGTGACGGCTGATCGTAACATAACTATCCAAATTAAACTCTTTGGTCCAATTATACTTTACCATCATATTATCATCTCAATCAATACCCCAAAATAATGTGAGAACATTCTCAATTCCAATAGATATGGGTGAATTAAAACACATTAACCCCTAATTAAATAAGGATGACTTTTGGGGTCATTACACTCTCCCCACCTTGAGAAGTTTGGTCCTCCAAACTTGATTCACCTTGCCACAAGTCTAACTTCGCCCGACGATAACATTTCTCAATCATTAGGCCATTCATAATCCTACACAATCAATTCAATGGAATTTGCTCCCAAAATCACAAGTAATTCATTTCTCCTAACTACTTGATAACCCAATAGATAGTAATACTTACTAACATCAAAGCTTCGTCTCATTATTCATAACCTTGTACATTTTAATTCATTACACCACAAATCATATCTTTCACATCATATACCAACTTAAGGGTATCTAGAAATGAATTCATTTCAAGTATTCGTATGCATGCAATTCATAAGTTATCAAGTATAATTCAACTTTAAGGTCACAAATAACCTCCATTTCAGATTTCCTCAAGGTTAGGAAACATTTCATAACAAGGTATTACATATTCAGAAGCCAATACAAATCAGATTTAATGATCATACCCCCCAAATTAAGCATTTAAAACCCATACTGGTTTAGAAGATCTCCAAAATCAACATTGTGACATTAAGCACATAATACATTTACCATTAAGGTATTATATTCTTGTTCCATATTTAGTAAAATGCCCCTATCATGAACAAAACATTTTCCAAACATACGTAATACATAAAGGTCTTCAAACCCGTCATACTTACATACAACACGTTGCTCAGAGATATTATTCGGAAACTTATCAGACCTTGCAAAGATATCAAATGATGGGATAATTCCCAATAGCATTAAACTTAGTTAAACTTTGACAGAACAATCTCCGATTCAACTGATAATAAATAAAACATAATAACTTGAAGCTCAACATAGAGCCTTCATCAAACATGCCACCATCAATTATCAAATGAAAGATTCATTCATGCATAGGAAAATATCTCTTTCATAAAACTTATCATATCTTGATCATTCGAAGTTCCGTAGCATATTCAGTCATCTTGGGAAAATTATCCCGAAACTTATCATATTAAACATTTCGTAACCCGAAATATGGATTTCATGAAACATTGTATAGCATCATCATTTTCAACATTATTTACATAAAAGTATCTTTAGGTCCATGGTCAACTTATACAAGGTCATACTTATCAAAAATACCGGATATAATTGATGGTATGACATTTCTAAACAACACGGATCACGTAAGTTTCATTCCAATGATCACTCATTTGCAAATGGCAACCCACAAAAGAAAATACAACTTGCAACTTTGAACATTTGCACATGTACACAGAAACATGTCACAGAGATAATTTCTTGAGTCTAAAGTACGAATACACATAGACAAGGTTTTCATTCTTGTGGTAATTACTAACTTACCAATCATTTAGTCTTCAACTCAAGTAGTCAATAACTACCCATTCTTTGTTACGGTGCTAAGTGACTAACCATGTATCATAGGTGGGGTTCTTCATGTCCTTAGACCATTCTTTATGAGAAACTCAATTACAGATTACAGTTTCCCCTAAACAAATATCGATCACAGATAACCAATACGTGTCATAGCGTATACCAAAACATAGGATGAATCAAGTTCATCAATCAAGTCTTAGTCTTTCAAAATTTGCTTACATACTTAACTTACATCAACTTAAATCATGGAGTGATGACATTCCAGCCAAAACAAAAGCATACTCTTGGTATTGAGCACACCCGTTCTTAGTCCGTCGGTGGCCGATATCTTAACAAGGGTGCTACTTGGGCTTAACGTCCCCTAGCACGAAAGGACGGTGTTACATACATATCATCAGTGGTACCATCCGTTCATAGACCGTCGATGGTAGAGATCTCACCAACATAATGCTACATAAGCTTATAATCCCCTAGCATGGAAGGACTTTCCAGGAATGTCATCCAAACAAACATAATACTTGGTACAGAAATTAGGGTTCATCATTCATAAAGGTTAGAGTATCACATGCATTACTTTCTTTAGTCTTAGACATATTCCGTACTTAGTGTTTGAACAATTCATCTAAACAAATGATAAAATAATTACTGATACATACATCGCACTTAATCATTTGCGTAAAATTACCTTACCAATCATTTTCCCTTTTATTCTGTCCAACCAAACGGAAGTAGAATCTTCCGGGTCCTCTATCCTCATTCTTGTCATGTCCTGCATAGTAATCACACATAATATACAAGTATAACGGACATGAATAATAACTGTTGTGGTTAGCGTCATTACATATACCATAACTGTTGCTATCACTTCTTTCCATATGCACGAAAGATGTCATGCGCGATGCCTAAATCTTTTCTAGACATCCAAAAGCTTAATGGATCGTGTGTGAGATAGCAACTCGTGCTCTGATACCACCTGTCACACCCCAAAACCCGCCCCTAAAAGTTTCGGGCATGACCTATTCAAAACAACTTGAAACCTGATATACATAACATATGGGGCCTGAACGGAAGCACGAAATATGAAAATAATTAAACAAATAAACTCCATTGAGCTACTTCTACATGCCAGGATCTCATTCATCACATGCATTATAGTGGATAAATAAAATTCCAAACTATAACCCGGAGCTTACGCATACATATTTACATTCCCTGCCCTATAACTGGGCATATACAAAAGTAAATATGGAAATTATATACATCAACCTTAAATGGACACTCATAAGCAAACCAACATTTTAATCGCTAACAAAAACAATGGGGTATAGTGCGGACATTTGAGGGTTGACAAAGAAAGCGACGTCTTGGCTAGAACGACCACTTGTTTGGCGACCTCGTAAATGCATATACAGAGAGTGAGCGGGCTCGATGAATAGTAATACATGAATAAAACGATGCTTAACTTGAAACATAATACATATCAACGCATATAAAAATACGAGTTCACATAGTTAGTCCGATTACGTGCTAAGTACATGACGGCCTCAGCCCAATCTCGCAACATAAACATAATGGTTACATGCTCTTATTTCTACAACATAAGCGTCATAAACACAATGACTATAAGCCTTTAATCCTCAGAATATAAATATCATAGACATAATGGCTATAAGCCCTTGTGCTACCTCGTAATGATCTTAGGCTCTATCTTGAAACATCTTAGCTGGACATCTTAAAACATATAGCGTGAACATCTTAAACATAACAACTTGAAAATCTTGAATATATTAGCTTGAACATCTTAAACATATCAACTTAAACATCTTGCACATCTTGAACATTTTAGCTTGAATAACTTAAAACATATAACTTGAACATCTTATACATATCAACTTGAACATAACATTTTGGCTTAAAGCCCTTGAAAGTTGGCACAAAGCCCTTGGAAATTGGCATAAAGCCCTTCCATACTTGAAAGTTGGCATCAAGCCCTTGAAAATGGCATAAAGCCCTTGTAATGGCATGAAGCCCTTGAAAATGGCATAAAGCCCTTGTAATGGCATAAAGCCCTTGTAACTTGTAATGGCATGAAGCCCTTGAAAATGGCATAAAGCCCTTGTAATGGCATAAAGCCCTTGTAACTTGTAATGGCATAAAGCCCTTGAAAATGGCATAAAGCCCTTGTAATGGCATAAAGCCCTTGTAAATGGCATAAAGCCCTTGAAAATGTTATTTAACCTTGAAACATATTTAAACTTGTGACATATACTTGAAGCATACCTGAAACATTCTTGAACTTGTAACATGCTTGAACATACCTGAAACATACTTGAAACATACGTGAAACATATTTGAAACATACTTGAAATATACATGAACGTGTAACATACATGAACTTGTAACATACATGAACTTATGACATACTTGAACTTGTTCTTGAGCTTGTAACATTCTTGACTTATAACATACATAACTTGTAAGAGACTTAAACGTGAATCATACGTAACCTTTTAACATACTTAAACTTGTTTATGCTTGAACTTGCCACTCATAGTGAACTTGTAACATACTTGTATTTGAAACGTACATGGACTTGTAACATACGTAAACTTATAAATTTGTAACATACATGACTTATCTACTTGGACTTATAACATTTATCTTCCTCGATACATTTACTTAAACATATAACATTTATTTTCTTTGTATCATTTACATACATGTATCATTTATCTTTTTTGAATCATCCACATACATATAACATTTACCTTCTTTGAATCATTTACATACATAAGTAACTGAAGTAACCGAATACTGATTCATGAAGTAGACTAATTTCAGAAGCCTACAAAGTTCCATCGTATCGTCATTCTTTTCATCATCTCATTCATTTATAATTGCCATATTACTAGCATAGATGTTTAATTAACACGTAATAACAGAATGCTATTCATTATCTCGTAGTAGAGAGTACTACTACTCACAGGCGTACAATGGAACGCTTGCTCCTCCCGAAGTGCGTCCTGCACACCATCATAACTTACAAATTAACTTCCTTTTCTTCTTAAATCATTAAGAAATGCTTTCCCGAGCCATTACATTCGCATGAATTTATAATCATCTTAAAATCATCAGAAAATTATTCTAAAAATACCAGAGGACTGAGCATTCAAAACTGAACAAACAATAATTTTGCCTGAAAATGGGTTCCCCGCTCGAGCGGCACCTTGGCGCCGAGCGATCGCTAAAATAATGAAAATCGGATAAAACCGAAGTGCCTCGAACGCTGCGTGCCTGGTAGCGCCGTCAATCGAGGCGATGATGAAATGGGAAAATCGGATAAAACCGAAGTGCCTCGAAATGCGTGCCCGCGGACACGCAAACCGAGACGATGATAAAATGAGACGAGATGGCATACGGAATGCAACGATGGGCTTACACCAATATGGGAGAGCCTCGGCCACTCACATAGGAGGCCGCTTGATAAAACAAAGTCGCTGAACGCTGCGGTTCTGCGACACGCAAATCGGGCAATGGCGAGAAGCATGAAAATGCAAATTGGGCTTATGACAACATGAGGTAGCCTCAGCCACGCCACATAGGTCATTTAATGATAAGAATGAGGTGCCTCAAAGTGCGCTCCATTGGCACGCAAACCGAGGCAATGCAAAAATGATACAAATGGCATGGGAAATGATATGCAAGCATGGCAATGGAATTTCAGCACCTAAATAAAGGGGAAAACAGCCCCGAAACAATTCGAAATGACACTCGAAGCATGCATTCATCCCGAAAGTGTGAAATTAAGCCCCGAAATGGCCTATAGCCATGCCATACATGCAAAATATGATCATGGAAGCAAGAACAGTAGCAAGGCAGTCCCAAATATGGCATTTTTCAGTAACAAACATGGCCAAAATGCAAGCATAGATAGATCAACAATAGCATGCAAAGTTAGTGGCCAAAAGAGGAGTATTGAGACAAGTGACATATGCAAACCCCAAATGGACAAACTTTCTTCTACAACATTGAAGATGAGCTAAAAATAGGCACAATTTCAGAAGATGACATCCTCAAAATCAGAATAAAATCATGCTAACAATTCCATGCAAAAATGGAGCTCAAAAGAGGCTATAACAAGAGTCATGCAAAGCAAGCACCAAATGACAAAATCTTCTTCATGAAATGTGTAAAGGGGGTCAAAATAAGACCAAAGTCAGTAGGGGTCGAAGTCCCAAAAACAAATAGAAATAGGTCAAAAGTTGCATACAAAAATGGGCACACTTGATGGAATTTGAAGGAAGTGGTGGATACAATGGCCAAATGAAGTTGAGCCCTTCTACAATGTTGTAGAGGGGCTCAAAATGAGCACAAAACCAGTAGGGGTCGGACCCCTAAAAACAAAAGGAAATAGGCCTAAACTAGCATACAAGATAATGGCATAAAAGCTAGGTATTGAAACAAGTATATCATAGGAGCATCAAATGAAGTTGAGCCCTTCTACAAAGTTGTAGAGGGGCTCAAAACAAGCACAAAATAAGTAGGGGTCGGATCCCCAATTCTCAACCAATTGGAGTATAGAAATGAATCAAGAAAAAGACCTAAAAGTTGGTTTTGAAGACTTACCCTTGAAGACTTGTCTTTCTTTGATTCTTGGCTTTGATTTGTAGCTTCTCAACCTCTGAAATTCACTTCCTAGCTGCTGGAATGGTAGTAGGGATGGTGAGGCTAGGTGTTGATGAAGAGAAGACCTAGGGACTTAGAAGCTTTTTGAGGTTTTGAGCTATGAAAATGGAGGAATTTGAAGATGATCTCTTGAGACAATTTTTTCCAACCTAAGCAAAGGGGAAGGAGGGCCCTTTAAATAGACAAGAAATAGGGTGTAAAAGGGGAGGGAAAGCACCCAATCTTTCCCTCCCGAAATATCCCCCGGATGCCCCGGGATATCTTTGGAAGATATCCTGACACCGGGACAATTGAAAGCAAGAATCCGGCCGGCCAGTGGTTCTCTGCAAGGTGGCTGCCACCACCCTCCATGGCCGGCCCGGCCAGGTGAAAAAAATGAAGTTTTGAATTAGTGGCCGACCACCAACTTTTAGGGTCCTCCAAGGTGTGTAGAACAAGGATCCAAGGTTGGAATTTGGCAACACTGAAGCAGGAGCCACAACATAGAGCTTGAAGGAGAGGCTAAAAATGAAACTCAAATTTTCGCCGACCACCAACTTTTAGGGTCCTCCCATGTCCCCGATCACGATATGTAGCTTTGGTTGGAAGAAAATACCCCTAGGGTGTGCAACATTGGCCCGGAAGTGAGAAAATCGGGCCCCGGAGGAGCGTAACTGGCTATCTGGAATAAGTGCTGGCTTCTCACCCCCCAGTGATCTTCCTGATGTTGAAACAGAGGTACTTGCCAAGTTTGAACAAAAACTACGAGAAATGAACGCCGGAGCCAAAATCGAGCACCGATCCCGAAAATGAGCATCCGATGCCTAAGTGGTGTTCAAGAATAAGTGGATATCTGCAACTCCAAGGTCCTCGGAATGACAAAACAGAGGTTCTGCCAAAAATCGAGAAAATCGATGCAAAATGAATGCTCGGGACCAAAACCGCGGTTCGAGGTCCCGAAACCTACAGCAATCGAAAGTGGCATACGGCCACGGCGGCATCGGGCCCCAGGGTTCCTCGAAATGATAAAACAAAGGTTCTGCCAAACCGGAGGAGGCGGATGCGAATGAATGCTCAGCCCAAATCACGCAGCCGGTCCCGAAAATGGGTCGCCGCACCAGTGGTGTTCGCCGCTGAAGTGGGCATCGGGGCCCCAGTGTTCCTGAACTATAAAACAGGTGCATGCCAAAACCGGAGAAATCGGAGATAGTTGGGTGGTCCCAACCGAGGCACACGGCTGACGTTCAAAACCGCACCGGCTCGGAAATGGGCAAAATGGCCTACGGCCACAAAATATGGCTCCACCCTTGGGAGATAGTCTGGGACCACTCTTCCCTCGAAAGAAAACAGAGAAAACGAAGTCTGGTTCGCAAACCGAGACAAGGCATGAAGAGGGTTCGGAAGTCCGAGGCGGGCGCGACGCCGCAACTCTGAGACTTCTGAACGAGCACAGTATGCAACATCACCAAGCGCTCAATCGGTGACGTCTGAGTCTTAAGGTCGGTCAAAAATGGGGTGTCTACACTAACATAGAACGGTCCACTGAACTATGCTTTGACACGAGAAGTATGGGCACATACCAGACCAAGCTCAACATGGAAAGGCGCAAGCCATAGATGGAAGGTGATGCAATGGATGCATGCAATCTAAAATGTAATATTTACAAATATGCAATGAAATGGATATTTACAAAAAAAATGCATGGCAATGCAGTATGATGCGATATGCTGGGGAAAATGCAATGGATGCAAGCTACAATGCAAATGCATGACAATGCATGTTTATTTTCTACAATGCATGTATGCATGACAATGCACTACTTACAATGGATGCATGACAATGCACTATGATGCAACGGCTATGATTGCAGCTTTCCCTATCTTACCAACAGGGCGATATACTAGGTTGGTTCAAGATTCGTAATCGAGGCGCAAACATCTTTGCCTCAACCTATGGGGCTTCCATACAGATTTCAAGCCGAGGGTACACCCCTGGGTATTTAAACCAGACTCTAGTCTCGGAACTCCCGAACCTTTGCGTTCTAGGCATAAGCCATTTGAACTTTAGTTTCCACCGTCCCAGTTGGTCTTCTAGGAACTCACCGCAAACACAGACAGGTGGCTTTACCAGACCACCGAAAGTCGTTCAGGCACGACAAACACCAAAGGAATTGCACCTTTAGAGGATTTAAGGTCTCCTAGACCGGGATGCAAACTATATGCATGACAATGCATGTTTTTTTTTTTTTGGGTGCAAATGATGCATGAAATGCATGGTGCATGGAATGCGCGACCACGCAAGTCGCTCGAAATGCATGACAATGCATGATTTTTGATGCACGGCAACGCGCAGCTTAAAATACATGAAAATACAAGTGAGCTTGAAATGCGCAGCGACGTGCGGCTTAAGATATGCATGACAATGCATGTTGATGCAAGTGCGAAACAACGCATGTCTTTTGAAATGCAAGACAATGCAACTGAGCGGAGTTTAAGGTCTCGCCAGACCGTGCGTGTTTTCGGTCCCGCCGGACCGTGCGTGTTTAAGGTCTCGCCAGACCGGGCGCATGACAATGCATGTGAGGTGCGCAAAATAGCGCGAACAATGAGTGTATGCTAAATGCAATAAGACGCGCGAAACGGCGCGATGCGTTGGACAACGCGAATGAAATGTGATGCGCAAGACAGTGCAATGCGCTAAATGGCGTTATTGAATGCATGCCAAATGCACATGGGGGCAACTTTCGAACTTTGTAAAAGCCAAAAGGATACAGAAAGGATACACCTGGCACGAATTTGAGTGCTACACACAGAGGACACGATCCGAGGTCAAAACGGAGGCCGGTTGAGCGTCGGAGAGGCACTGTTTTGCACTGTTTTAAGCAATGAAGGCTATGGACCACTCATATAACCCAAGGAAAGGTGTAGGAGGCTCAAAAACCACTGTGGGAGACCACCGGCCATCATAATGCATCACCGGCCGTCCATCGGCCATAAAACAGTTCCATCGGCACAATATATTGCCGACCGGCAAAGAGTGTGGCCGACCGGCAAAGTGTTCCTGTTCGGGGCAGTTTTGACATTTCGGCCGTGGGTCTTTTAAAATAGGGTTTCTAACCCTATTTTCTTCACTTGTTCTTGGTCGAAAATCCTCCCTCTCTCTCTCTCTAGGCTATTTTCGTCCTTCGATCTCCTCATTTTCTTGCGTTCTAGCCTTGATTTCGTTGTTCGATTCGCGAATACCTTCGCGTTTCGAGTGTTTTGAACCGAACGGAACTTCGTTTCGGTGTCTCTTTCTTGATTTTCGCCACTCGGGGCCTGTTTTCCTCGAGTTTTTCTCGATATCTGTGACTTTTCCGCACTCCGGCTTTCCCGGTCATTTCCGGCCCTCTCGGGCTTGACTTTTTGTTGACTCTTCATATTCTCGCCCGTTTTCCCTCTTCCGGCCATTTTGACATCCTCTTCGAGATGGCAGACGATCTTCCACAGGGCGGGCCCCCTCCAGAGCTTGAGATGGACCCCGAGGCCGAGCCCTTGCCGCTCCGCATTCGGCCGTTCGATCCGGAGACGTACAGGCCTACGGTTCACGTGATGCTCCCGGATGGGCTGCGCCAGTTTCGGAGCTTCGAGAGGGACGCGGCATGCGAGCTGCTGCTACGTGAGCCAGAGTCTCATTTGTCCTTCGGCGCTTCCGAGGTAACTTTCTTTCTCTGCTTTACTTTCTGCAATGCAAGATACAAAACTGCCATAGCTGGTTATGCTCTTTAACTGCTTTAGCTCAGATACCCTGGCGTATTGTAGTTGATCGCAAACAAACTTGCAACTGATATTCGCTTAAAATCGGCACATACACACACGGTAATCGGCCTCGAGCCATTCAAACCATTGGCACACACCGTGTTTTACTGCAAACTCAATGGCACCCGGGACCTGTTTGAATCTAAAAAAAAACTTGCACACATGCTACGTTTGCACTAAACCTACTCGAACACGCTGACGCATCACACGTTGTAGTTCACTGTAAGCACACCGGCACCCGGTATCTGTTTGAATTTGAAAACATGCATACATGCTATATTTGCCCTGAACCACCCAAACACATTGACACATCACACGCTAGAAGTTGATCAGAAGCACACCGCACCTTATCTCTTTGAATCTGAAAACATGCATACATGCTATATACCTGTATGTTTCTTGAAACTGTATCTTGAATATTGCTTCGCAATTGTTGTTTTTTATTACAGGGGGACTCCCATACCATCCGCGGGTATGGGAACGTCGTCGCCCGAGACTGGTACGTGGAGTTGCCAGACGCGGTTCTCCAGATCGTCGACGAGGCAGGTTTCGGCATCTTCTACAGGGGGCTATCCCAGCTTACCACCTGCAGGCCCTTGCTCGCTGCTTTAGTGGAGAGGTGGTGGGATACCACCAACTCCTTCCACTTCTCCGTCGCAGGGGACATGACGATGACCCCTTATGACTTTTCGATGCTCACCGGCATCGGGGTAGGGGGTGATCCGATCCCCTTTGACACGGATATGGATGAGTGGGACGCCGCCCAGATGTACCTGCTCAACAGTCGGCCACCCCTTGCTCGGGCAGGGTTTGTCAGATACTCGTGGTTCAAGAGCCACTTCAGGACTGAGCCAGCCTTGGCGGAGGAGGCGCAGATGACCCCAGAGGAGGTAGATCAGTATGCGCGGGGCTTCATCATGTTTTTGCTCGGGACGACCCTTTTCGCCAACCGGGCGAACACCGTGCCTCTATGTCTGTTGAGCGCACTGGTGGATGTCAGGCGGATCCGCCGCTATGACTGGGGTGGCGCGGGCTTGGCCACTTTGTATGGTTACATGAGTTCTTCTTCCCGCCTCAGCGGACAAATCTTGGCGAGCTTGGGAGGTACATCTTCTTCCTTTTACATTTCATTTTCGCTTACATTTTCAGATTTCGTACACGGCACATACCACGGTTCGCCTCTTCTCGACTATATATCGCATTAACGCCGCACACACACATACTCTACTTTACACTGACTGTACACTTTGCACAATACACTGCACAACACACGGCTCTGTCATTTCTGCTTTATTCTGTATTCCGTTTTATCCGATAGTCATACTGATATCTGTTCTGCAGTTGTGGGTCTATGCCTACTTTCCCAGGCTTGCCCCAGTACCCGATGTGGAGATCCCGCTCGACATCCCCTTTTCTCATCGCTTTGATGTGCGGTGCGTGCGGAGACCCCGGGAGTCTTTCATCTTCTTCCGCCGCTACTTCGACACCATCACCGCCGCGGATGTATGTTCAACTGTAGAGTTTGCTTAAGCTTCACATAGCACTGTATTTTTTATAATAGATAGATGACAAACTGCATTTGTACCCGCAGTTCACCTGGCAGCCTTGGGCTCCATTGCCGGCCGTGGTGAGGGATCACTATGAGGGCGCAGAGGAGACTGCCCGCCTCCAGATTCTGTTGGAGGGCCCGGTCTGTCGGGTTTGGTACCTGGGGGAGTGCTTCTTACGTCAGACCCTAGGTTTACCGGAGCAGATAGTTCCGGGTCCGCCTCCTGCACACATGAGGCATACAGAGAGGTTTTCCCTCGTGCACCTGAGAGAGTATCACTGGTCAGCACTGAGGCCACAGAGGTGAGGGCGACTACGCCGAGTACGTCCGGACCTACATTATGCGACCCTTGAGCAGTGGTCGGCGAGCTGAGGGGGCGAGGCCAGCGGTGCCGACAGCTGGAGCGGGAGCGTCGAGGAGAGCTCGAGTTCGTGGTAGAGGCGGAGTTCAGAGAGAGCGGGGGACCGGCTGGCCTACTCTGCCCACTTCACTGACTTTCAGAGGGTAGGGTGGGGCGACCTACCAGATCCCCTTTACTCCTCCCCCGGCTGATCACGAGTTGGTTAGTGTCCCCGACTTGCCTCCCAGATGTATCGCATTCTTGTATAGTCGTTTCATTTTCGTTTATTTTGATATTCCGCAGAATATTGATGTATCTGATATTTTTGCAGGCTTCCTCCGAGTACACCCGGCAGTCATTGGAGATGAATGCCTTCATGATGGGGATGCTACAGCGGACCTTCGACCTCCTAGCCCTTTACAGCATTCCGGTATGTACTTCTAACCACTGTCTTAAACCATAGATAAACTGATTCGCATAATCTGATGCACGACACAACACTGGATACCCAAATTTCTCTGACTGATACATCAGATTCATACACCACATTCTCGAATCGATTCACTCACAAGATACATACATCAGACTCATTCACTTTATCTCAGATCTTGATTCATCGCCACGCAGACTCGCAGACTGTACTCATACATCGTATTCTCAGATCGATTCCATGCTCACGGCACTTCAGACCAGACTCATACTGCTTCATACATGATACAGATCGATTCACTGCTCACGGCACTCACAGACTGTACTCATACACTGTATTCTGTACTGATTCACTGCTCACAGTATTCTGATGTATTTGCCTTTTATGCTTTTCAGCCTCCTTTCCAGATCCCTCCGGTGGGTGGTGCTCCGGCTGGGCCCTCTATTCCTGCTCGAGGAGGGCGAGGAGATACTATACATCCTCGTACCAGGGCGGGGCATGCTCATGTCGGGAGTAGCTCTCGGGCACCCATTCCTGATGATGAGGATGATGAGTCCGAGTCCGAGGCAGAGGCAGAGGCAGGGTCATCTGACGAGGAGACCGGAGGCGGTACTGACTCGGGCTCTGATGACGATGCTGATGATGCTCCTGGACCTTCGTCCAGGAAGAGGGCGAGGACAGACCTTCGTTCGAGACCACCGATGTCGACCTTTATTTTTGCCATTTTTTTGTACTTCCTTTTTTTTTTTTTTTCTTCTTTTTTCTTTTTGTTGGTAGCTAGAGTACCTTGTACTGCCGCAGGTAGGTTTTTGTTTTCTTCAAAACTATGTACTTGAAAAAGATTATATGAAATGAAACAAACTCGTTTTTGTCTAAAAAAGTGTTATATCTCAGACATTCCATACTTTGCAATCGCATTGCATCATATTACACCTCAAATGTAAATGATATTGATCTCATTCGAAAATTGAACACTTGCACCAGTAATAATCGATAATCGACTACTAATAGCAAAACAACCCAAGCAAACCACTGTTTCATTCTGAACACACAACCCATACTCCACTGGGGATTGATTTGTATACAGCCCGCAACATGGCACTTGGTTCTCTCCGCGCACGGCAAGCACTGAACAAACAGCCCAATCTAACAAGACGGACTACAAAGGTGAAACCGGTTGAAATTGAAGCACACTCAGATGCCCCAAGTTTTCCCTTTCTTCTTTTGCTTCGCATGGATGTGGAGAATGGCACAGCAGTCTGAGCATAAACGATTTTTGAAATAAGGAAGGGTTTTCAACCTGGGTATCGAATCTGAAGCTGAACACAGCGAGAAAGACTCAATTGAAGAAAACAAAAAGGCACACGACCTAAACGCAATGAGACACGCCCGGAAGAGACTCAAGACAAGAATTGCGACAAAACCAAAACAAAAGACACGACTCACGGACGTGTGAGAGACCTGAGATCACGAAGAGCCAGTTTCCCCGGGTTTTGTTCCCACCCTTTCTAATTTGTGACTCTCACGACACTCGGCCCTCAGGCTCGGTTTTTCTCTCAAAATCCTGTCGCTCACTTCTCTCTCCACTTACACCTCTCCATTCTTCAATCTCTCATTTTTTATCCCTCCCCAGGGTGATCGATGGATGAATAGGAAGTTGCGGGTTCACGCCCGCCACTGTTAGCTCGCGACTGTTTCTTCCGGTGGATAGAGTGCCCTTCTGGCAAGTATGTTGACGGCGGGGAAAAGACAGAAGACCTGACTCAAATGCGCCCCTAGTTCGTCACTTTGACAATTTTTGTTTTCTAAAATAGTTTTGACCAAAAATGAGAGCCAGATCAACACACTCATTCAATTTTTGATTTGAAACTCATGCAAGTCAGGCTGCGAGCACTGAACATTTTCCCTTTTTGGGTCCAAGAAGATGGTCCGATTTTTGGAAAATGAAATAGTTTTCGAGAAAATAGTCAACTTTAGTAAAAATTTTCAAAAACTATTTTTGCAATCAATCAACGCTGGATGAGCGCGGAACTTACCCCCGAGATGCGCAACCTCGGATCGGAGGCAATGGAAAATTGCCCCTTGCTTAAAGAGGGTACATGGAAACGGAAAGTTGCCCCTGGTTTGGACGATAACTTGCGGCAACGGAAAGTTGCCCCTTGTCTGGATGGTGCCGCAGCATGCTGTAAACTGCTTTTATCAATGACGACTGAACTCCGAAAACGACGGTCTGAACCAATATATGGACACAGTCACTGTAAGAGCGATGGTGGCTGGACTTCAGGATGAAGTTGCCTACGTATCCCAAACATGGGAATCAAGCCTACGTAGTTCATGGTTGTTACAACCGAATTGTCAGATGCAGAGGCAGCAAGGGTGATCAAAACCATTACATGGACTGAGGCGCTATGAAAGCGTCGGGGGCTGGACTTCAAGATGAAGTTGCCTACGTATCCCAAACATGGGAATCAAGCCTTACGTAGTTCCGGTTAAGGTACACTCGGGTATTAACCTTCACTTTTAGGCTCTAACTTTTGCCAAGGTGCCCAATGCGGGTTTTCGACCTTGCGAGCTTCTTTTTCTTTTCTCTTTTTTTTCTTCATTTTTTTCACTTCTTTTCTTCCTTATTTTTCTTTTTCTTCAATTTTTTTGCATTTTTTCATTTTTTTTCTTTTTGCATTTTTTCTCTCTTTTTTCTTTTTTTTTTTTTTTTTATTTTGCCTTGCTCTAACTTTTGCCTGGGTCGCCCTTTCGGGTTTTCGGCCCAGCGAACCTCTCAAATGGGAAAAGTGTAACAAGTCCATGCCAAATGGTTTTGAAATTGAAGCCCTCTGTATTCGAGAGAGTGATTACTGTGTTGATTTCCAGAAGAATCCATCACGGTTGCTTCACAAGCTTTTCCAGTGAGACCTGACCTTCTTGATCTGATTTTGGTGCCTCTTGCTCGAGGGCAGCTTCAAATCGGGCGCAGTGCCTTTCACTAAGGCTTAATCGTTGAACGCTTCAATGGATTCCGTGTTCAAACAGATAGGTTGAATCTTGAGGCTGAGAGCGATCCTAGGCTGCACAATCTCAAGAACGATTCCATACAAGTCTTCGCAGGACTGCGCAAAACATTTTGTTTTTGAAAGTTTTCAAGAAGGCGACGAATCGTCATGGCGAAAATAGTGTGGAACCAACTGACCAAGCCAGATCCTTCTCAGTACTCACGCTGACAGGCATGATTTCATTCATTAAAAGTTTAGCATACCTCTTTCTCTCAAGAATGATCAAAGTTTTGCAAAACCCGAGGAATTGCTTCCTCTTCGTTTTTATCACCGCAGTGTTCGAAAAGGGTTTTTGAAAAGCTTAGGTCATTATAATGATTTTCAAGGCACAAGAGAGCAAGTAGGGTGTACTGCCGTTTCGTTCAAATCCCCTGGCATAACTAGCTCAAATAGCAAATAAGCACAAGAACATGATAGCCGCAGCTGTTTCATTCAAAACTTCCAACTGCAACTGGCTCCTCAACAGAGACAGACTCAAAAGGAAAACAAAAGGGGTAATTACAAAACGGTGTTCGAGGAAACAACCCCAGAATCACCTGACATTCTATATAGGGGGGCCGACTCGCTACAACAAGACAGACCTGTAAACCAAAAAGGACTGACTCACGACAATGAGACAGACTCAAAACAAAACAAAGACTGACTCGACACCCAAGCCAGATTTTACAAAACTAGCATTCACAGATGCTCAAAAATGCATGCCAGACGCGACATCAAAAACACTGGGCGCCGCTCACAAGTGGTCCAACCCTGATCACATACTCACAGTATCCGCATCCTCAAAATCCAATAGCTGGGTAGTAACGGACTTGGCTGAGGTGGGCGGGAGGATAACCTCGTTGTCAATCAAATCTTGCACCTCATGACGGAGGCAGAAACAATTGTCGGTAGCATGGCCTGTCTGCTGGTGGTACGCGCAGTACTGAGCAGGGTCATGAGTAGCAGGGAGATTCTTCGGGAGAGGCCGAGGCTCCAAGGGTTTAAGGTGTCCCCTCTTGGTAAGGATCAGAAGTGCCTTGGACAATGGCATGTAGAGAGCATGGAAGACCTTGCGCCCTCGGGGCAAGTACTTCGGAGGTTGAGTATTCTTGCTAGACGCACTAGCGAACGGGTCAGCAGGCGCGGCCTTGGATTTCTGATCCTTCCCGGGTGCAGGGTTGGAAGCAGAAGGAATTGTCCTGGCATGACGGGGCCTATCCCGGCCTTCTGACTGACTTGAACTACCCTCAGGTGGAGTGGGGAAAGCGTCCTCCACAGCTTTTGCCATAACTGCAGATATCTGTTGCTTGTTCATCCTCCCGGCTTTCAAAGCCTCGACTGCCCACATCAGTTGTTTGATAGGATCGGCATCTGCCTTCATTTTGCCTTTGTCTCGCCTCACCGATCTAGGTTTTGGGTTGGTACGCTGCTGCCATACCTAGAGGCCATCTCCGGTTGGCTAAGTCCAACCACAATCCGTCCCAACAGGGGGGGCTCTTGGGGTACAAAACACCCGGCATATGGTGTGGCTGGTGGTGAAGCTGACATCCCGTAAGCGAGATCCGCCACGGACCTTTGGAGATCACCTATCATTCCCATTAGCTCGAATGTGGTGGGCTCATGAGCGATATAGCCGGGGGTCTGCATCGAAAAGAATCGCGATCTGGGTGGATGCGCACATCGATATTGGTCTCACTTTGCGAGTGATCCCTTGATCTAATGCAACTGCTATAACCACAATCTTCCGACTGCGTCATTATAAGTCCCGCCAAAGAAGGGGGAACACCGACTATTCTCGAACTCTTGAACCGAAGGAAAAACAAGCAAAGATTTCAAATTTCAACGGATCAAACACAGTGCAACCAAACAATCATTTCGACATCGATCATTGTTCCCCAGAAATCACTGTCTCACAAAACACTGAATCGGATATCCACAGACATAACTGATTCTCGCAAACTGATACTGGTGCCCTCAAGCCTGATACTCAAACTCGCAAACTGATATGTGCGTTCCTGTAGAGATACACTCTAAAAGCACATAACACGTAGAGAGAGCACAAACACCCCTATGTTGGGGTAGGGTTTCCCTGTCCTATTTTGTCAGGAACTAGGGTTTCACTACGCACGCAGCGGTTTCAAACAACCTAACATCGGGTAAGCAACCTGTCCTAGTTTGGAATGGTCACTATGGATCCGAATATGCACTAGGTCGAATGGTCAAAAAGGGTGCCCCGGTAAAACCGGGGTTTGTGTTCTACATCTTGCAAAGCCGCAATCGGTCAAATTTTATGGTCATGCCTTGACAAGACAAGCCTCCCAAGAAACCGCCAGAATAGCAGATGGCCAACACGGTGTTCCTAGGCGCACCAATGCACATGCAATGCAAAGAAACACATAAATGAAATCAAAACAGATATCACGAAGTTCGAGTCAAGCTCTAAACTCCCCAAAGAAGTCGCCAAACTATAGACGCCCCTCGAACGCCGGAGGATGAACCCCGCTCGTTTCATATTGGGCTTACTACAATTCGGATTCAAATTGTCACGGTTCTAAACCTGAACCAAAGAGTCCAAATCCGGCAAATCGTTTTGAGAAAACAGATTTTTGAAAAGAAGTTCCAAACATGGACTGCTTTGCCAGATACAGAGTCGCCACCTAAATATTCTTTAAATGGGAAATTTAGGAAACCCTGACTCAGTGCCAAAGGCCACGGTCCGCTATCACCAAAGTTGCCTCGCTCGAACTTGGGTACGATCGGGAAGGTCAACTATGAGCACCCTCTCGCCAAATCAAGACCGCCTCTACTAACCATGATATCCGATTTTGAAAACTTTATGTGCTCTTATTCCAGTTATTAGCCTAGAATTACTATGTTATGCGCACAGCAAACAAGTATAGACTAGATCGCCTAATTTGAAACAACATTGCATATCCCTTTGTTTTAGAAAATGCTTTGGGATTTGCTACTGCAAGTAGGCTAAAAGACGATTTCAATGAGTTTTTCCAACTCAGCAATCCAACCTTCACCCACGTGCAATCGAATGCTTATCTCACATAAGCAATTAGCCACATAGTAAGCATGTCATCATGATAGCATTTACACGCATGCGGTATGCTAAAGCATGAAAATACTTACATCGACTCGTGCCAAGACAATAAACTA
The DNA here is from genome assembly GCA_025200525.1 of Camellia lanceoleosa. NCBI lineage: Eukaryota > Viridiplantae > Streptophyta > Magnoliopsida > Ericales > Theaceae > Camellia > Camellia lanceoleosa. The sequence goes on from JANUSC010000024.1 coordinate 101,902, forward strand.
GTTAGCGACATACATGGTCCTAGTTCATGTCAAATTGACTAATGCAACACATACAGATGCAATTAGGGTTGGCTCGCTAACCTAAACATGTCACGTGAAATGCAATCAATTGATGCACGATTCAATTTAGAATTGAAGTACAAATGCAAGCGTGATGCCGAGCCCGTGCATGCAAGACAAATGTATGGATGCACGCATGCATAGCATAAGGTATGCTAAATTAAACATGCCCTAATCTACCATCATAAGCGGTAAATAAAAGGGAAGAAAGAAGTGGAGATTGGAAGACATGCACACACACGCACCCACACTTATTACAGATTCACCTCACCGAGGGACCAAATAAATATTACGATAATTAACCTACAAGCTAATTAAATATTACAAATTGCCTAAGTAGTTAACAAACTAACTAAGCTAGGAAAGACAAGAACCGCCTCGAAGCGGGTCCAATGCAATGCATGCTCGGTCTTGTTTCTAAGTGCATCGCCATGCATAGATCATTGCTTTTCCTCGCTCTGCTCTCTAAAGATCGCCAAAGTCTCAGAATTGCTTCCCTGGACATTGAAAGACACCACCAACTGAGTAGAATTGCCATCGGCAGAGAGTGAAGCTATCGGCCACCAATTGATTGCTAGTCGGCACTCTGTGCAGTCGATCGGCAATAAATTCCTGCATAACCTGTTTGACAGCAGCAGAGGACAGAACCTTGCATGGCAATGCAACTCAAGCCATGTATGCACCAACCAAGCCTCTTATCATGTTTATGACTCAAAGGGACATGGTCCTTGGTTCTTGGACCACCAATCAAGCATTTCCATGCATGATGGCCCAAAGAACCAAGTTGTGCACATTGATTTCAAATGCAATGCAAACCAAACAAACAAAGGCCCACTCCCTATCACTTAATCAAGGGACAAGGCATGCATGCTAGATGGAATGCAACCTAGGCGTGTTAACTAGTACGCAACATGGCATAAAAGGAAGCATGCAAACATGCAATGCACATTAGGTTCACAACCCAAGCAACAAAGCAAACAAGCATGCCATAACTATGCAAACTACTAGAGCATACAAGATGCAATCTAATCATGCGACATGCTAGCAATTTGACCAAGGGAATACATGGCACATGCAAATGATTTCAAGCATGCATTACATGCAACCAAAGCATGCAAACATGGGATAATGGCATGCATACTATGCTCTGAAAATCATGCTAAAATGGTGCCAAACCAATCAAACAAAGCAAGCATATCATGGAATTAAGGTCCAAAACCTAAGGCTCACAAGGAGGCATTGGACTACACTTATCAAGACCAAACATGGCATGAACTTAATAACCAAGATAGAGTTTTAGCACATAAAACCAAGCCCAAAAGACCAATTAGATGGCATCTAAATGACTTGAATTCAAAAGTATGCACAATGACCAAACATGGAGCATAAGGCACAACCTTTCAAAGAAACAAAGTGACATGAAATGCAAGCATGTGAGCATGTTATAAGGACTGAAATGGCATGTTGGGTGGTTCCAAACCACCAAATCAAAGCAAATAATGCATGCTACCCATTCACACACTTAAGGCTAACAAGCCAAAATGCAAAGGGGCTATACAAAGCATGCCTTGGTCGACCAAAATGGCTAAGGATAGACCTCAAACAAAGCAAAATAAGCACAAAAACTTCACAAAGCCAAGCCTAAAACATGCTAGAATAAGGGCTTACAACCTAAGGCATGTTAAAGCAACAACAAGGCATCACATGGCATGTATGCTAAGCAAGCATGGTGTACCAAAACCAACATACAACAATGCTATTTCATGGCATAATAAGCATAAAAAGCAGCCATGGCATGATCAACAAACACTCAAACATGATGCTCCCTCAAGAGGCCAAAAAGTGCCCTTTTCAAGGACAACAAGGAGAGGGGGTGGCCCTCTCCTTCTTGGGACTTCAAGGCACCATCCTTACCACTGAAATCCCTCAAGATTTTAGTGGTGAGGAGGCCCAAACACCAAAGTCCCGGAGCTCACCCAAAATAGCACAAAATGGAGCCCCTAAGGCTTAAGAGGGGTCAAACACCTCCAAACCACAAAACACTCTAAACAAACTATTTAGAGGGCCCAAAAAAAAAACTTTTTTATATTATACACTAAGCACAAAAACAGTTCTAAGATAGGCGAAAATAGGATGCAAAAATGGGGAAAAGGGAGTGAGTTTCTTACCCTTGTTGACCTTCTTCACAAATGGAGCTCCAGCTGGTTCTTTAGCTCCAAAACAGCTCAAGAACACCAAGAACAACCCTCTGGCCCTTCAAGAACCAAGAAAAGGTGTAGCACTATGTGTTTGTGTGCAATAGTAAGCTTAAGACACACACTAGAACACACAAGAGGGAGATATAGAGATAGGAAGTATGTATAACCCTAACCCTAATCCAGAGCTTCTCTCACATTGTTTTTAACCTTTTTTTTAACCCTTAAGCCAAGAGAGGAGGGCTCCTCTTATAGAGGAGCCAATCTTGTAAAGCTTACAAGTTAAGCTATCAAGAGGGCCATCCCTCCATACACATGTATGGAGGGGAACAAAATGCAAGACAGCTGTCTTAAAATATCTGCAAAAGTAGATGAACAGTAGTCGGCTGCTCAAAATTGCCATTTTGACAAAATGGACTGCCGACCGGCAACAAAGAGTGCCGACCGGCAATATACATTGCCGATGCCAACAAAACACCAGCCGGTGGCCTCTAGCCATGGCCGGTGATGTGTGGGGATGCCTCACAAGGCATTCCCTGCCCTTCCAAGGCAAAACACAAGTGTTTGGTGCAAAACCAGACACTAAACAGTTGAGTTCGGGGATCCTGAGGCAAGGCGCGTAGCCGAGACCTCCGGGAACTCCAAATGAACACAAACATGGATGATCACCGGGTGTTCAGACGGTGACGTCCAAGTCTTGAGGACGGTCAAAAATGGAGTGTCTACACTTGGGTACTAAGTTGACCTTTAGTACGGCTTATCATCCTCAGACTGACGGGCAATCCGAGCGTACTATTCAGATCCTTGAGGATATGCTTCGGGGTTGTGTCCTTGATTTTAGTGGGGCGTGGGAGAGGCACTTGCCCTTGGTGGAGTTTGCCTACAACAACAAATTTTTCGCCTAGTATCGGTATGGCACCGTTTGAGGCATTGTATGGCCGACCGTGTAGGTCTCCAGTTTGTTGGGCCGAGGTGGGTGATGCGCCTTTGTTGGGCCCGGAGTTGGTTAGGGAGACGACGGAGAAAGTTGAGCTTATCCATAGAAGGCTTGTTACAGCCCAGAGTCGCCAAAAGAGTTATGCCGACCGTAGGAGGAGGCCTTTAGCGTTCGAGGTAGGTGATCATGTTTTCTTGAAAATATCACCTAGGCGAGGTTTGATGAGGTTTGGGAAGAGTGGGAAGTTATCCCCTCGGTTTATCGATCCCTTTGAGATCCTTGAGAGGATTGGGGAGGTTGCTTATCATTTGGCTTTGCCTCCGCGGTTGTCCGGAGTGCATGACGTGTTTCATGTGAGTATGCTTTGGAAGTATGAGCCGGATCCGTCCCATGTGTTAGATTGGACCGATTTAGAGGTAGATGAGGATGCCTCGTATGAGAAAAGACCGGTTCAGGTCTTGGATAGGCGGGATCAAGTCCTGCGTGGCAAGACCATTCCCTTGGTAAAAGTTTTGTGGAAACATCATGGAGTGGAGGAAGCCACTTGGGAACGTGAATTGGAAGTCCGTGAAAAGTATCCGGACATGTTTGTTGATGTGTAATCATGTATTGAAATTTTGTAATGTTATTGAGCTTTAAGAGCATTATATATGTCTTAAGCTATAAAACATTGTAAATGTTTTGGTAAATGGAAGCTATGTTAACATTATGCATGTTAAGTATATTGTGAAAATGCAAGCATGATATTAATGTTGCATGTGTTAAGGAATTGTGGAAAATGAGTTGAAATTGGTAAATTTCAAAGGAATACATGTTGATAATGCAGGTTGTTATGTATAATGTGAAATGCCTCTTGAAAAGAGATGGGATTGACCGATAATGGGTCGGATTGTTTAATATTATATTGTAATAATGTTGGGAATTGAGAAAATCTTGTTTTTTTGAAAAACTTGTATTTAATTTTGGGGATAAAATTCTTTAAGAGGGGAAGGTTATAGCGATCCCGGTTTTCCCTTTCTGTAGTTGTCATATTCCGGACTTGGTGCCGTGGAGTTGATGGTTGTTTATCTTGTTGTCATCCTTTAATTCCGTATGTTTGAGTTTTGGGATGTTGTGGGCAGGTGTGTTACAGGTTGGTTGAGCCTAAGTCTCAAATCTAGTTGCCCAGGTTTTTGGTGTTACGCTCGAGCGGGTTATTTTGCACTCGAGCGGAGTTTGGTTTTTGGTTGTTTGCTCGAGCGGGCCTTCTTGCGCTCGAGCGGGGTTTACACACTCCAGGTATTTCGTGCCTCTGCAAAACTTCTGCAGGTGTGTTTTTCACACTCGAGCGGGTTTCTTTACGCTCGAGCGGGTATGTTGGCGCTCGAGCGGGTAGTGCTTTGTCTGTGAAAGTTCTGGGAGGGGGAAATCTACGCTCGAGCAGACTGGTTTTCACGCTCGAGCGAATGTACTTTATTCTTGTGTCTTGGCGCTCGAGCGGGCCTTCTTGCGCTCGAGCGTGTCCAGATTTTTGGGCTTGACGCTCAAGAGTCCTGTTCTACGCTCGAGCGGTAATGTCGTATATTAGAAGGCAGTTAGGCATTTTTGAACCACTTTTTACATTCTCTCTCTTTCTCTTACTTTTCCAAAATCAATTTTGAGAGCCTCTCTCTCTAGAAACTCCCTTCTTTCTAGGGTTTGATCTAGTTAGAGTGCTTCCCTTCCCTTTGGCCTTTGTAAAAGTTTTGTTGATTGTCGAGGGCTTCGTTTTGATCCGTGGATCTTGGAGCATTTTGGTTTTCTTCATCTTCCTCCCTTGGGCTCCGAATTTGAGGTGGGATTCCTACTCACTACTATGGGTTTTGACCTAGATTTTTGGACATTTTGTTAAATGGTTGATTTTGGAAAGTTAGGGTTTGGAAATGTTGAAAGAGGGTTTTGTTATTTTGATTCTAAAATGTGTATTTTGGGTTTCAAAATAATGACATTGTTGTTGATTGTTGAAATATAGACCATTGGGTCAACATTGAGAAATGGGGTAGAAAACCCTAATTTGTTGTATAAATTAATTGGTATAATTAATTTGGGAAAATTGTTGTTATTTGGAATTGGGTTGGAAATAATGAAATTGGCTCATTATATTGTAAAATGGTAGAGTTGGATTTATTAATTGCTCAGTGTTGAAAACATTGATATTTTATCTGTTGGAGCTTTTATTATCTGTTTAGAAATAATTACTTTGGGCTACCGGTGGAGGGTAGTTTTGATTGTTGTAGACAATGCATGATGATTAGGCAAACTAAAACTAATCAATTGGATGTGTCATAAAGTATGACGGTTGATAGAATACATTGACGTTATGTATTGATTGATTGTGTATATGACCTATGTGTATATACATTGTGTTGTGTGGGAGAAGATAGGGGATGTACTCCACGGTTTAGGGAATGGACCTCTAGACCGGATGTTGTTAGGAAGGAGATAGGGGATGGACTCCGCTGATACAGCTCATATGCTTGTCAGTTAATGTATTGATATAGCTCATATGCTTATCTATGGAAGTGTTGATATGGCTCATATGCTTATCTGTTGAAGTGTGGATACAAATTTTGTATGCTTATCTGTTGAGATGTTGACATAGCTTTTATGCTTATCTATTATGAAATGGGAAATGTTTAATATGAGTCTCTATCTCATGTAAATTGTTGGCCAGGTTCTGAGCCGTTGTTGTAAATTGTGAACTTGAGAAGAAATAGAAAATGAAATGAAACATGGACATAGTGGTCATGTAATGGAAATAAATTATGAATTGATTTATGGGAATTAAACATTTATCAATTGCTAATGTCTTAGTTATTGCTCATACTGTGTTGAGCATATCTCTACTGGGCGTTGGCTCACCCTATATAGGACATTATTTTCAGGTACAGGTAGCATGCCACCTCCAAGGACCTCCAAGGACGTAGCTTGGATGGATATGAGAGTTGAAGACTCTTTCTTTTTGATTATTATGTTTGTATTACATGTATATCAAGCCAAGGGCTTCTTTTGTATAGAGTTAGTACTCTTCTTTTGTGTAACCAAGTGTTGACTTGGAAAGCTATAAGCCCGTAGGGCATTTGCTTTTGTCGTTAACATGTGATACTGTTGTAAGAACTACTCCAATGAATAGAAATGGTTGATTTCTCTTATATTAATGCATGTCTAAAGTGATGGGTTTTTTGTATTATTTGAGGGCGTAACATTCCGTGATTGTGTTGTTGTCTAATTCTCATTTTCATCCCTTACTCTTTGTATTTGAGTCTTGGGTTGTGTTGGGCAGGTTTGAAACAAGTTGGTTGTGTTTTGAAACTTAGAGTTGATGCCCAGATTTTGGCCTTCACGCTCAAGCGGGCCCTTCGTTGTTGTTTCTCCGCTCGAGTGGGCGTTTTGACGCTCGAGCGTAATTTTCCACCTCCCAGTACTTTTGTCTGCAGGTCTTCAGATGCTCGAGCGGGAGTTTTGACGCTCGAGCGCGACCCTTTGTTTTTGTTCCTCCGTTCGAGCGGGGAGTTTGATACTCGAGCAGGGACCGTGTCTGCAAAACTTCTGGAAGTGTGCAATCTACGCTCGAGCGGCGCTTTTGACGCTCAAGCGTGAGTCTATGTCTAACACTCGAGCTGGGGTTTCCACGCTCGAGCGGGGCAACTAGTATAACATATCTGTATTTCACCTTTTTGGATCACTTTTTCATTTCTCTTTCTCTCTCTTACTTTCTTAAAATCAGATTTGTGAGCTCCTCTCTCTAAAACCTTGCTTTCTCTCTAGGGATTGATCTAGTAGGAGTGATTTTCTCATCTTGAGCCTTTGTAAAAGTTGTTGAGTTTGTCGAGGGCTATCTTTTGATCCGAAAATTTCTTGGTTTGGAGCACTTCGAGATTTCTTCATCTTCTTCCTTGTGTTCTTCTCTTGAGGTAGGGATTCCTACTCATTCTTATGTGTTTTAACATAAATATTGAGCTATTTGTATAGATTGTTTGATTTGGGAAGTTAGGGTTTGAAATGTGTTATTTTGAAAAAGGGGGGTTTTGTCCTTTTGGCCTATATATATATATATATATATATATTTGGGTCTTAAAAAGGAGATTATTGATGTTTTTATTAATATTTGAGCCTTTGGATCAATATTGGGAAAAAGGGGGAAAATGCCATGTTTGGGGTATATTTGGGTCATCAGTGTAATTAATGACAATTGTTATGGAAATATGAAATTGAGCTCGAAATAATGAAATTGGCTCATTGTGAAATGAAATGGTGGAGTTGGATTTATTAATCACTCACCTTTGAGAAATTTTTGATAAATTATCTGTTTACGTAATTATTATCTGTTTAAAAATATTTGCTTTGGGCTACCGGTGGAGGGTAGTCTTGATTGTTGTAGACAATTCATGATGATTAGGCAAACTAAAACTAATCAAATTGTGTATGCCATCGAATATGGCGGTTGATATAATACATGAATTTTATGTATTGATTTCATTATGTATATGATATGTGTTTATATACATTGTGTTGTGTGGGAGGAGATAGGGGATGTACTCCACGGTTTAGGGGAAGATAGGGGATAGACTCCTAAACCGGATATTATTTGGGAGGAGATAGGGGATGGACTCCATTGATACAGCAATTTTGTGTATCTATTGAAGTATTGATATAGCTAATTTGTATATCATATATGAAGTATGGAAGTGTTTGGTTTGAGATTGATACGGCAATTATGTGTATCTTTGGTTAAGTGTGAAGTGTTTAATTTGAGTTGTTATCTCAATTGAAATGGAAGTACTATTGATAAGAGATGTAATCTCATTTAAAGTATATGGCCAGGTTCTGAGCCAGGATTATGAATTGAGGATTTGGTTAAGTAATGAAAATGGAATGAAACATGGACACATTTGTCATGTATTTGTAATGGGTTATGAATTGATTTATGTGAGATAAACATTTATCAAATGCTAATGTTTTAGTTATTGTTCATATTATGTTTAGCATATCTCTACTGGGCATTGGCTCACCCTATATGGGACATCATTTTCAGGTTCAGGTACTATGCCGCCTCCGAGATCTTAGCACGGATTGTTGTGGGAGTTAAAGACTCTTTTTTGTTAATTTTTGTTGTATTACATGTATATCAAGCCAAGGGCTTCTTTTGTGCAGAGTTGGTACTCTCCTCTTTTGTAACCAAGTGTTGACTTAGAAAGTTGTAAGCCTATAGGGCATTTACTTTTGTTGTCAACACGTAATATTTTGTGTAAGAATACTCTGATGATTATAATTTGAGATCCCTTTCTTTATCATGATTGTATGATATTATGGGTTTATTTTGAGGGCGTTACATTCCCTTTCTATTCAACTTCCTTTTTTATTTAATTTCCAATGTTAATTTTATGCAACTTCAATTTTTATTTTTATTCAACTTCTTTTTTTTATTTAATTTCCTTTTTTCTTTAATTTCCAAATAGATCGTTAAGGTATAGTGGTTTCTTGAATGAACTTTCATTTTTAATTTTATGCATCTTCCATTTTTATTCAATTTTGTTTTCTATTCAACGTTCATTTTTATTCAATTTCTTTTTCTATTCAACTTCCATTTTTATTTTTATTCAAATTCCATTTTTATTCTTATTCAACTTCCATAGTTATTTTTATTCAACTTCAATTTTTATTCAATTTCCATTTCTATTCAATTTCCAAATAGATCGTTAAGGTATTATGGTTTCTTGAATTAACTTCCATTGTTAATTTTAGGCAACTTCCATTGTTAATTTTATGCAACTTCTATTTTTATTCAACTTCCATTTCTATTCAACTTTCTTTTTTATTTAATTTCCAAATAGATCGTTAACGTATAGTCGTTTCTTTATTCATCTTTCATTTTTAATTTTATGCAACTTCCATTTTTATTTTAGGCAACTTCCATTTTTATTCAACTTCCATAGTTATTCAATTTCCTTTTCTATTCAACTTCCAAATAGATCTTTAAGGTATAATAGTTTATTGAATGAACTTTGATTTTTATTTTTATTCAACTTCCATTTTTCTTTAATTTCCAAATAGATCGTTAAGGCATAGTGGTTTTTTAAATGAACTTCCATTGTTAATTTTATGCAACTTCCATTTTTATTTTTATTCAACTTCCATTTTTATTCAATTTCCTTCTCTATTCAACTTCCTTTTTTCTTTAATTTCCAAATAGATTGTTAAGGTATAGTGGTTTCTTGAATGAACTCTATTCAACTTCCTTTCCAAATAGATCGTCAAGTTATAGTGTTTTTTTGAATGAACTTCTATTGTTAGTTGCATAAAATTAACATCCTTTTTCATTCAACTTCCATTTTTATTCAACTTCCTTTTTTATTCAATTTATATTTTTATTTAATCTCCAAATAGATCGTTAAGGTATAGTGGTTTTTTAATTTCCAAATAGATCGTTGCATCAAAATTGAAAATGCAAGCTCATTCAAGAAACCACTATACCCTAACGATCTATTTGGAAATTAAATAGAAAATGAAAGTGGAAGTTCATTCAAGAAACCACTATACCTTAACGATCTATTTGGAAATTAAACAAAAAAAGAAGTTGAATAGAAAAAGAAATTGAATAGAAATGGAAGTTGAATAGAAAAAGAAATTGAATAAAAATGGAAGTTGAATAAAAATAAAAATGGAAGTTGCATAAATTTAAAAATGGAAATTCATTCAAAAAACCACTATACCTTAACGGCCTACTTAGAAATTAAATAGAAATAAAATTGGAAATTGAATAAAATTGGAAATTGAATAAAAATGGAAGTTGAATAAAAATAAAGATCGAATTTGCATAAAATTAAAAATGGAAGTTCATTCAAGAAACCACTATACCTTAACGATCTATTTGGAAATTTAAAAAAAAAGGAAGATGAATAAAAAATGAAATTAAATAAAAATGGAAGTTGCATAAAATTAAAAATGAAGTTGAATAAAAATTAAAACTGAAAGTTTTATAGAAAATGAAGTTGTATAAAAATAAAAATTATAGATCGTTAAGTTATACTGGTCCTTTTCTATTCGACTTCATTTTTTACTTAATTTCCAAATAGATCATTAGGGTATAGTGGTTTCTTGAATAAACTTCAATTGTTAATCTTATGCAACTTCCATTTTTATTTTTATTCAATTTTCTTTTCTATTCAACTTCTTTTTTTATTAAATTTCCAAATAGATCGTTAAGGGATAGTGGTTTCTTGAATGAACTTCAATTGTTAATTTTAGGCAACTTTCATTTTTATTTTTATTCAACTTGCATTTTTATTCAACTTCCTTTTTTATTCAATTTCCTTGTCTATTCAACTTCCTTATTTATTCAATTTTCTTATTTATTCAATTTCCTTTTACTCAACTTCCATTCTATTTGTATTCAACTTCAATTTTTATTCAATTTCCTTCTATTCAACTTCCTTTTGTATTTAATTTCCAAATAGATCGTTAAGGTATAGTGGTTTCTTAAATGAACTTCCATTTTTATTTTTATTCAACTTCCATTTTTATTCAACTTCCTTTTCTATTCAATTTCCTTTTTTATTGAACTTCCTTTGTTTATTTAACTTCCAAATAGATCGTTAAGATATACTGCTTTTTTGAATGAACTTCCATTTTTGTTCAATTTCCTTTTCTATTCAACTTCCACTTTTATTTAATTTCAAATAGATCGTTAAGGTATAGTAGTTTATTGAATGAACTTCAATTTTTAATTTTGTGCAACTTCCATTTTTATTTTTATTCAACTTTCTTTTCTATTCAACTTCCATTTTTATTCAATTTCCAAATAGATTGTTAAGATGTAGTGGTTTATTGAATGAACTTCCATTTTTATTTTTATTCAACATCCATTTCTATTTAATTTCCATTTTTTATTCAACTATATTTTTTATTTAATTTCCAAATAGATCGTTAAGGTACAGTGGTTTCTTGAATGAACTTCCATTGTTAATTTTATGCAACTTGCCTTTGTTATTCAATTTCATTTTCTATTCAATTTCCTTTTCTATTCAACTTCCTTTTTTTATTTAATTTCAAAATAGATCGTTAAGGTATAGTGGTTTCTTGAATGAACTTCCATTTATATTTTTATTCAACTTCCATTTTTATTCAATTTTCTTTTTCATTCAACTTTTTTTTTATTTAATTTCCAAATAGATCATTAAGTTATAGTGGTTTCTTGAATGAAATTCCATTGTTAATTTTATGCAAATTCCATTTTTATCCAATTTCCAAATTGATCGTTAAGGTATAGTGGTTTCTTGAATGAACTTCAATTTTTAATTTTATGCAACTTCCATTTTTATTTAATTTCCTTTTCTATTCAACTTCGTTTTTTTTATTTAATTTCCAAATAGATTGTTAAGGTATAGTGGTTTCTTCAATAAACATCCATTTCTATTCAACTACATTTTTTATTTAATTTCCAAATAGATCGTTAAGTTATAGTGGTTTCTTGAATGAACTTCCACTGTTAATTTTTGGCAACTTCCTTTTTTATTTTTATTCAACTTCAATTTTTATTTTATTTCCAAATAGATCTTTAAGGTATAGTAGTTTCTTGAATGAACTTCCATTTTTATTTTTATTTAATTTCCAAATAGATCGTTAAGGTATAGTGGTTTCTTGAATGAACTTCCATTTTTAATTTTATTCAATTCCTTTTTTATTTAATTTCCAAATAGATCGTTAAGGTATAGTGGTTTCTTTTCTTAAATAAAAAAAGAAGTTGAATAGAAAATGAAATAGATCTTTAAGGTATAATGGTTTCTTCAATGAACTTCTATTGTTAATTTAAGGCAACTTCTGATTTTATTTAATTTCCTTTTCTATTCAACTTCTTTTTTTTATTTAAAACAGGAAGTTCAATAGAAAAGGAACTTGAATAAAAAAGGAAGTTAAATAAAAATAAAAATGGAACTTGCATAAAAATAAAATCGATGTTCATTCCGAAACCACTATACCTTAACGATCTATTTGGAAATTAAATATGAAGGAAAGTAATAAAAAGAAATTGAATAAAAATAGAAGTTGAATAAAAATAAAAATGGAATTTGGAAATTAAGTAAGAAAGAAAGCTGAATAAAAAAGAAAATTGAATAAAAAAGGAAGTTGAATAAAAATAAAAATAGACGTTGAATAAAAATGGATATTGAACAAAAATAAAAATAAAAATGAAAGTTCATTCAAGAAACTACTATACCCTAATGATCTATTTAGAAATTAAATAAAAAATGAAGTTGAATATAAATGGAAGTTTCTTGAATAAACTTTCATTTTTATTTTTATGCAACTTCCATTTTTAATTTTATGCAATTTCCATTTTTATTTTTATTCAACTTCCTTTTCTATTCAACTTCATTTTTTTATTTACTTTCCAAATAGATCGCTAAGGTATAGTGGTTTCTTGAATTAACTTCCATTTTTAATCTTATGCAACTTTCATTTTTATTTTTATTCAACTTCAATTTTTATTCAATTTCCTATTCTATTCAACGTCTATTTTTATTTTTATTCCAAATAAATCGCTAAGGTATATTGGTTTCTTGAATGAACTTCCATTGTTAATTTTAGGCAACTTCCATTTTTATTCGACTTCCATTTTTATTCAATTTCCGCTTTTATTCTACTTCCTTTTTTATTTACTTTTTTATTGAACTTCTTTTTTTATGTTTATGCAACTTCCATTTTTATTTTTATTCAAATTCCTATTCTACGTCCATTTTTAAGGTATAGTGGTTTCCTGAATTAACTTCCATTGTTAATTTTAGACAACTTCCATTTTTATTTTATTCAATTCTATTTTCTATTCTACTTCCTTTTTTCTTTAATTTCCAAGAAACCACTATACGTTAACGATCTATTTGGAAATTAAATAAAAATGAAAGTTGAATAGCAAAGGAAATTAAACATAAGATTAACAATGTAAGTTCATTCAATAAACCACTATACCTTAACGATCAATTTGGGTATTAAATAAAAATGAAATTGAATAGAAAAGGAAATTGAATAAAAATGGAAGTCGATTAAAAGCACTCTACCCTAACGACCTATTTGGGTATTATTCGACTTCCTTTTTTATTTAATTTCCAAATAGATCGTTAAGATATAGTGGTTTCTTCAATAAACTTCCATTGTTAATTTTATGCAATTTCCATTTTTATTTAATTTCCAAATAGATCGTTAAGGTATAGTGGTTTCTTGAATGACCTTCCATTTTTTATTCAATTTCCTTTTTTATTGAACTTCTTTTTTTATTTAATTTCCAAATAGATCGTTAAGGCATAGTGTGATCTCAAATGAACTTCTATTTTTATTTCTATTCAACTTTCTTTTTTATTTAATTTCTAAATAGATCGTTAAGGTATGGTGGTTTCTTGAATGAACTTCCAGTTTTATTTTTATTCAATTTCCATTTTTATTATATTCAACTTCCTTTTTATTCAATTTCCATTTCTGTTCAACTTCCAAATAGATCGTTAAGGTATAGTATTTTTTGAATAAACTTCAATTTCTAATTTTATGCAACTTCCATTTTTATTTTTATTCAGCTTCCATTTTTATTCAATTTCCTTTTCTATTCAACTTCAATTTTTATTTAATTTCCAAATAGATTGTTAAGGTATAGTGGTTTCTTAAATGAATTTTCATTTTTATTTTTATTCAACTTCCATTTTTATTCAACTTCCATTTTTAATTTTATGCAACTTCTATTTTTATTTTTATTCAACTTCCATTTTTAATTTTATTCAACTTCCATTTTTATTCAACGTCCTTTTTTATTTAATTTCCAATAGATCGTTAAAATATAGTGGTTTCTTAAATGAACTTTCATTGTTAATTTTATGCAACTTCCATTTTTATTCAATTTCCTTTTCTATTCAACTTCCTTTTTTATTTAATTTCCAAATAGATCGTTAGGTATAATGGTTTCTTGAATTAACTTCCATTGTTAATTTTATGCAACTTCCATTTTTATTTTTGTTATTTTTATTCAACTTCCATTTTGTTAATTCTATTCAACTTCATTTTTTATTCAATTTCCTTTTCTACTCACCTTCCTTTTTTATTTAATTGCCAAATAGATCATTAAGGTATAGTGATTTCTTGAATGAACTTCTATTTTTAATTTTATGCAACTTCAATTTTCTATTCAACTTCCTTTTTTATTTAATTGTCAAATTAGATCGTTAAGGTATATTGCTTTCTTCAATGAACTTCCATTTTTAATTTTATGAAACTTTCATTTTTAATTTTATTCAACTTCCATTTTTATTCAATTTCCTTTTCTATTTAACTTCCTTTTTTATTCAATTTACAAATAGATTGTTAAGGTATAGTGGTTTATCGAATTAACTTCCATTTTTATTTTTATTCAACTTCCATTTTTATTCAATTTTCTTTTCTATTCAACGTCCTTTTTTATTTAATTTACAAATAGATTGTTAAGATATAGTGGCTTCTCGAATGAACTTCCATTTTTATTTTTATTCAACTTCCAAATAGATTGTTAAGTTATAGTGGTTTCTTGAATGAACTTACATTGTTAATTTCATACAACTTCCATTTTTATTTTATTCAACTTCCATTTTTATTCAACTTCCTTTTTTAACTTTTATTTAATTTCTGTTTCTATTCAACTTCCTTTTTTATTTAATTTCCAAATAGAACGTTAAGGTATAGTGGTTTTTTGAATGAACTTCCATTTTTATTTTTATTCAACTTCCATATTTATTCAACTTCCATTTTTATTCAACTTCCTTTTCTATTCAACTTCCATTTTTATTCAATTTCCATTTTTAATTATATTCAACTTCTATTTTTATCCAATTTCCTTTTCTATTCAACTTCCTTTTTTATTTAATTTGCAAATAGATCGTTAAGATATAGTAGTTTCTTGAATGAACTTCTATTGTTAATTTTATGCAAATTTCATTTTTTTTTATTCAACTTCTGTTTTTATTTTTATTCAATTTCCTTTTCTATTCAACTTCCTTTTTTATTTAGTTTCCAAATAGATCGTCAAGGTATAATGGTTTTTTGAATGAACTTCCATTGTTAATTTTATGCAACTTCAATTTTTATTTTTATTCAACTTCCCTTCTTATTCAATTTTCAAATA
This sequence comes from Camellia lanceoleosa, assembly GCA_025200525.1. NCBI lineage: Eukaryota > Viridiplantae > Streptophyta > Magnoliopsida > Ericales > Theaceae > Camellia > Camellia lanceoleosa. The sequence continues at coordinate 117,248 of JANUSC010000024.1, forward strand.
GATCGTTAAGTTATAGTGGTTTCTTAAATGAACTTCCATTGTTAATTTTAGGCAACTTCCATTTTTATTTTTATTCAATTTCCATTTTTGTGTAATTTCCAAATAGATCATTATGGTATAGTGGTTTCTTAAATGAACTTCCATTTTTAATTTTATTTCAACTTCCATTTTTAGTTTTACACAACTTCCATTTTTAATTTTATTCAACTTCTATTTTTATTTGTATTCAACTTCCATGTTTATTTTTATTCATCTTGCATTTTTATCCAATTTTCTTTTTTATTCGACTTCCATTTTTATTTTTTATTTAATTTCCTTTTCTATTCAACGTCCTTTTTTTTATTTAATTTCCAAATTGATCGTTAAAGTATAGTGGTTTCTTGAATGAACTTCCGTTGTTAATTTTATGCAACTTCCTTTTTTTATTTAATTTCCAAATAGAATGCTAAGGTATAGTGGTTTCTGGAATGAACTTCCAATTTTTAATTTTATTTAACTTTCACTTTTATTCAATTTCCTTTTCTAATCAACTTCCATTTTTTTATTTAATTTCCAAATAGATCGTTAAGGTATAATGGTTTTAATTTTATGCAACTTCCATTTTTATTTTTATTCAACTTCCATTTTTATTCAATTTCCTTTTCTACTCAACTTCATTTTTTATTTAATTTCCAAATAAATCTTTAAAGTATAGTGGTTTCTTAAATGAACTTCCAGTTTTATTTTATGCAACTTCCATTTTTATTCAATTTACTTTTCGATTCAACTTCTTTTTTTATTTAATTTCCAGATAGATCATTAGGATATAGTGGTTTCTTGAATGAACTTCCATTTTTAATTGTATGCAACTTCCATTTTTATTTTTATTCAATTTCCTTTTCCATTCAACATCCATTTTTATTCAACTTCCATTTTTATTAAAATTTCTTTTCTATTGAACTTCTTTTTTTATTCAATTTCCAAATAGATCGTTAAGTTATAGTGATTTCTTAAATGAACTTTCATTTTTATTTTTATTCGACTTCCATTTTTATTCAAGTTTCTTTTCTATTCAACTTCCATTTTTTATTTAATTTCCATTTTTATTCAATTTTCTTTTCTAATCAACTTTCTTTTTTGTTTAATTTCCAAATAGATCGTTAAGGTATAGTGGGATCTTGAACTTCCATTTTTATTTTTGTTTAAGTTCCAAATAGATCGCTAAGGTATATTGGTTTCTTGAATGAACTTCCATTTTTATTTTTATTCAACTTCCATTTTTATTTTTATTCAACTTCCATTTTTATTTTTTTTCAGCTTCCGTTTTTATTCAAGTTCCTATTCTATTCAACTTCCTTTTTTATTCAATTTCCTTTTCTATTCAACTTCATTTTTTATTTAATTTCCAAATAGATTGTTCAGGTATAGTGGTTTCTTGAATAAACTTCCATTTTTATTTTTATTCAACTTCCTTTTTTATTTAATTTTCTTTTTTATTTTATTTTCAAATAGATCGTTAAGGTATAGTTGTTCCATTTTTATTTTTATTCAACTTCCATTTTTATTCAACATCTTTTTTTATTTAATCTCCAAATAGATCGTTAAGGTATAGTGGTTTCTTGAATGAACTTCCAGTTCCATTTCTATTCAACTTCCATTTTTAATTTTATGCAACTTCCATTTTTATTTTTATTCAATTTCCTTTTTTATTTAATTTCCAAATATATAGTGCTTTCTTGAATGAACTTCCAGTTCCATTTCTATTCAACTTCCATTTTTAATTTTATGTAACTTCCATTTTTATTTTTACTCAACTTCCATTGTTAATTTTATGCAACTTCCTTTTATTTTTACTCAACTTCCATTTTTATTTTTATTCAACTTCCATTTGTTAATTTTATGCAACTTCCATTTTTATTTTTATGAAACTTTCATTTTTATTCAATTTCCTTTTCTATTTAACTTCCTTATTTATTTAATTTCCAAATAGATCGCTAAGTATAGTCGTTTCTTGAATGAACTTCCAGTTTTATTTTTATTCAACTTCTATTTTTATTTAATTTCCTTTTTTGTTCAACTTGCAAATAGATCATTAAGGTATTATGGTTTCTTGAATGAATTTTCATTGTTAATTTTATTCAACTTCCTTTTTTATTCAATTTCTTTTTCTGTTCAACTTCATTTTTTATTTAATTTCCAAATAGATCCTTAACGAATAGTGGTTTCTTCAATGAACTTCCATTTTTAATTTTATGCAACTTCCATTTTTATTTTTATTCAACTTTCATTTTTATTAAATTTCCCTTTCTATTCAACTTCCATTTCTATTCAATTTCCTTTTCTATTCAACTTCCTTTTCTATTCAATTGAATAGCCCTTTCTATTCAACTTCCATTTCTATTCAATTTCCTTTTCTATTCAACTTCCTTTTCTATTCAATTTGAATAGAAATGGAAGTTGAATAGAAAGGGAAATTGAATAAAAATGGATGTTGAACAAAAATAAAAATAAAAATAAAAATGGAAGTCAAATAAAAATGGAAGTTGCCTAAAATTAACCGTGGAAGTTCATTCAAGAAACCAATATACCTTAACGATCTATTTGGAAATTAAATAAAAAAAAGGAAGTTGAATAGAAAACAAAATTGAAGAAAAATGAAAGTTGCATAAAATTAAAAATGGAAGTTCATTCAAGAAACCACTATACCTTGACGATCTATTTGGAAATTAAATAAAAAAGGACATTGATTAGAAATTGAAGTTGAATAAATTAAAAATGGAGTTTCATTGAAGAAACCACTATACCTTAACGATCTATGTGGAAATTAAATAAAAAAGGAAGTTGAATAGAATAGGAAATTGAATAAAAAAGGAAGTTGAATAAAATTAAAAATGGAAGTTACATAAAATTAAAAATGGAAGTTAATTCAAGAAACCATTATACCTTAGCGATCTATTTGGAAAGTAAATAAAAAAATGAAGTTGAATAGAATAGGAAATTGGATAAAAAAGGAAGTTGAATAGAAAAGGAAATTGAATAGAAATGGAAGTTGAATAGAAAAGGAAATTGAATAAAAATAAAAATGGAAGTTGCATAAATTTAAAAATGGAAGTTCATTCAAGAAACCACTATTCGTTAAGGATCTATTTGGAAATTAAATAAAAAAGGAAGTTGAACAGAAAAAGAAATTGAATAAAAAAGAAAGTTGAATAAAATTAAAAATGGAAGTATATTCAAGAAACCACTATACCTTAACGATCTATTTGGAAGTTCATTGAAGAAACCACTATACCTTAACGTTCTATTTGGCCTAAAAGAAAAAAGGAAGTTGAATAAAAATAAAATTGAATAAAAATGGAAGTTGAATAAAAACAGCAATGGAAGTTGCATAAAATTAAAAATTGAATAAAAGTTGAAGTTTAATAAAAATAAAAATGGATGTTGCATATAATTAACAATGGAAGTTCATTTAAAAAACCACTATACCTTAACGATCTATTTGGAAATTAAATAAAAAAGGATGTTAAATAGAAAAGGAAATTGGATAAAAATGGAAGTTAAACAAAAATGGAAGTTCAATGAAATTACAAATGGAAGTTACATAAAATTAACAATGGAAGTTCATTTAAGAAACCACTATACCTTAACGATCTATTTGGAAATTAAATAAAAAAGGATGTTGAATAGAAAAGGAAATTGGATAAAAATGGAAGTTAAACAAAAATGGAAGTTCAATCAAATTACAAATGGAAGTTGCATAAAATTAACAATGGAAGTTAATTCAAGAAACCATTATACCTTGACGATCTATTTGGAAATCAAATAAAAAAGGATGTTGAATAGAAAAGGAAATTGGATAAAAATGGAAGTTCAGTCAAATTACAAATGGAAGTTGCATAAAATTAACAAAGAAAGTTAATTCAAGAAACCATTATACCTTAACGTTCTATTGGGAAATTACATAAAAGAAGGATGTTGAATAGAACAGGAAAGTAAATAAAAATGGAATAAAAATTGGAAGTTAAATAAAAATGGAAGATGAATAGAAATAACTATGGAAGTTGAATAAAAATAACTATGGAAGTTGAATAAAAATAAAAATGGAAGTTGCATAAAATTAACAATGGAAGTTCATTGAAGAAACTACTATACCTTGACGATCTATTTGGAAATTAAATAAAAATGGAAGTTGCATGAAATTAACAATGGAAATTCATCCAATAAACCACTATATGTTAATGATCTATTTGAAAATTAAATAAAAAAGAAAGTTGAATAAAAAAAGAAGTTGAATAGAAAAAGGAAGTTGAATAAAAAATGAAGTCGAATAAAAATAAAAATGGAATTTGAATAAAAATAAAAATGGAAGTTGCATAAAATTAAAAATGGAAGTTTATTCAAGAAACCACTATACCCTAACAATTTATTTGGAAATTAAATAAAAAAGGAAGTTGAATAAAAAATGGATGTTGCTTAAAATTAAAAATGGTTCATTCAAGAAACCACTATACCCTAATGATTTATTTGGAAATTAAGTAAAAGAGGAAATTGAATAGAAAAGGAAATTGAATATGTAATGCTCTCAAAATAAACCCATAATATACTCAATATTGACATGCATTGGTAAAAGAAAACAAAACATTATTCCATTCATCAGAGTATTCTTATTAAAAGACATTACGTGTAACATCAAAATAAATGCCCTGTGGGCTTACAACTTTCCAAGCCAACACTTGGACACAAAAGTCTGAGTACTAACCCAACTATACATTAAGCCCTTGGCTTGAGTTTACATGTAATATTAAAATAAAAACAAAATAATAACTAACTAAATAGAGTCTTCAACTCCAAATCCTCCCAAGTTAAGTCCTTGGAGGTAGCATATCACCTAGACCTGAAAAATGATGTTCCCGTATAGGGTGAGCCACAGTCCAGCAGAAATACACTAAACCAAATATACGAATTGACTAAAGTATTAGCATTTGATAGATGGTTAACACTTACAAATCCATTATATCATTATACAGTTTCATGACAATAATGTCCATGACATGTTTCACTTTTCATTTTTATTCAACTTTCCATTTATACGCATATGGCTCGTAACTCGCCAAACACTAATAATGAGACTACATCTCATATTAATATTACTTCCAATATCGACAATTTAAGTGAGATTAAGGCTCAAACTAAAACACTTCCATAAATTGATAAGTACACATATTTGCTGTACTAAAACACTTTCAAGAATCAATAAGTACACACATTTGCTGTACTAATAGAGTCCATCCCCTTTCTCCTCCTAAACAGGTTTGAGAGTCCATCCCCTATCTTCCCTCAAACCATGGAGTACATCCCCTATCTCCTTCCAAACAATATGCATATACAATGTATTTAACACTTGTCATATACAATATTCAATCAATACACATAATTGCTGTATTAACTCAACCGTCATATTCAATGACTCAATCAATGTGATTAGTTTTAGTTTTCCCTAATCAGCATGAAATGTCTACAACAATCACGACTATCCTCCACCGATAGCCCAAAACAGTTATTTCTAAACAGGAAATAAATGTATCCACAAATATAAACTCAACATTTACATAGGTGAGTGATTAAACTATCCAACTACACCATTCAGTCAATAAATTCCTCAATTCCATGAATTAAACTTAATTCCACATTTTTCCTAAAATTAATTATACAAATTAATTTATTACTACAATTAGGGTTTTTCCCCCTATCCTCAAAATCAATCCTAAGGTTCAATTATCTCAATTTGACACAAACAATGTCATTTCTCATGTGTTAAAAACATATGGAATTTAATATATAAAAATTTCCTTTTTCTCAAATTATAAATCAAACCCTAACTTTTTCCAAATTTACCCAACAATGCCAACATATCAAAATAACCAAAACTTATGACAAAACATATAGAATGGAGTAGGGTATCCCTACCTCGAAAAAGAAGTCCAAAGGTGAAGATGATGAAAATGCAAAGTGCTCCAAATCCCCAACTTTTCAGATTAGAATGAAGCCCTCGACCCACTCTATCTTTTTAACAAAGGACCTACGGTAGAAATACACTCTAAGCAGATCAAAGGTAAGAGAGAAGGTGTGTAGAGGGAGAGAGAACACGGACCTAGGGTTTTGAAATCAAAAAGAGGATGAAAAAGTGTATTTAAAACCACTGCTACGTATTTATATAAAACAGGCTCGCTCGAACGAAGACTTGGTCGCTCGAGCGACCAGACACAAGAAATCGTTGCTCGAGCGAATAAAGTCTCGCTCGAGCCAAAAACTCGAAGCTTCAGGTCTACAACCCAGAAGCACGCTCGAGCGACAGAATGCTCGCTCGAGCGAAGAACTCGAAAACATACACCTTTCTCGCTTGAGCGAAGGAATGCTCGCTCGAGCCAAGAAATGCAACTCTCAGGTCTATACCTAGATGCAGTCGCTCACTCGAGCTAAGAAACCTTGGCTCGAGCGAAGGACCAAAAATAAAGAGCTCGCTCGAGCGACAAACTGCTCGCTCAAGCGAAGGACCAAAATTTCAGGCAGAACCCTTTGCTCCCAAACACTCCCAACTCAGAATTCACTGCTCAAAACATCCTATAACTCAAAAATAAGGAATTAAAGGACGGCAATAACAAATATATAACAACAGGATCTACGGAACGTAAGTCCGGATACAACAACCAAATGGAAAAAGACCGGGGTCGCTATAGAATAAAAATTGAAGTTGAATAAAAACAAAAATGGAAGTTAATTGAAGAAACCACTATACCTTAACGAATTATTTGGAAATTAAATAAAAAAAGAAGTTGAATACAAAAGGAAATTGAATAAAAACAAAAATGGAAGTTCTTTCAAAAAACCACTATACCATAACGATGTATTTGGAAATTAGATAAAAACGGATGTCACATAGAATTAAAAATGGAGGTTAATTCAAGAAACCACTATACCATAACGATCTATTTGGAAATTAAAAAAAAAATGAAGTTGAATAAAAATGGAAGTTGAATAAAAATGGAACTTGCATAAAAATAAAAAAAGAAGTTGAATAGAAAAGGAAATTAAATAAAAATGGAAGATGAATAAAAATAAAATAAAATGGAAGTTGCATAAAATTAAAATTGGAAGTTCATTCAAGAAACCACTATGCATTAACGATCTATTTGGAAATTAAATAAAAGGAAGTTGAACAAAAAAAATTGAATAAAATTGGAAGTTGCATAAAATTAATTTTATCCCACTTCCATTTTTATTCAACTTCCTTTTTTATTTTTAATCAATTTCCAAATAGATCGTTAAGGTATAATGGTTTCTTGAAAGAACTCCCATTGTTAATTTTATGCAACTCCGATTTTATTCAACTTCTATTTTTTATTTACTCTCCAAATAAATCGTCAAGGTATAGTAGTTTTTGGATGAACTTTAATTTTTAATTTGATGCAACTTTCATTTTTATTTTTATTCAACTTCAATTTTTATTCAATATCCTTTTCTATTAAATTACCTTTTTTATTCAACTGCCTTTTTTATTTAATTTCCAAATAGACCGTTAAGGTATAGTGGTTTCTTCAATGAATTGCCATTTTTATTCAATTTGCTTGTCTATTCAACTTCCTTTTTTATTTAATTTCTAAATAGATCGTTAAGGTATAGTGGTTTCTTGAATAAACTTGCATTTTTATTTTTATTCAACTTCCATTTTTATTCAATTTCCATTTCTATTCAACTTCCATTGTTAATTTTAGGCAACTTCCATTTATATTTTTATTCAATTTCCTTTTTTTTATTTAATTTCCAAATAGACCGCTAAGGTACAGTGGTTTCTTGAATGAACTTGCATTTTTATTTTTATTCATTTTTTATTTAATTTCCAAATAGATCGTTAAGGTATAGAGGTTTCTGGAATCAACTCCCTTTTTTATCCAATTTCCATTTTTATTCAACATCCATTTATATTCAATTTCCATTTCTGTTCAACTTCATTTTTTTATTTAATTTTCAACTTCCTTTTTTACTTAATTGCCAAATAGATCATTAAGGTATAGTGGTTTCTTCATTGAACTATGATTCTTTTATTTTTATGCAACTTCCATTTATATTTTTAAGGTATAGTGGTTTCTTGAAAGAACTTCCATTTTCATTTTTATTTTTATTCAACTTCCATCTATTTGGAAATTAAATAAAAAAGTGAAGTTAAATAGAATAGGAAATTACATAAAAAAGGAAATTGACTACAAAAGGAAGTTGAATAGAAAAGGAACTTGAATAAAAAAGGAAGTTGAATTAAAAATTGAAGTTCATTTAAGAAACTACTATACCTTAACGATCTATATGGAAGCTGAACAAAAAAGAAAGTTTAATAGAAAAGGAAGTTCATTCAAAAAACCATTATACCTTAACGATCTATTTGGAAATTAAATAGAAAAAGAAATCGAATAAAAATGGAAGTGGAAGTTGAATAGAAAAGGAAATTGAACAAAAAACAAAATTAAATAAAAATGGAAGTTGCATAAAATTAAAAATGGAAGTTGAATAAAAATAAAAATGGAAGTTGCATAAAAATAAAAATGAAAGTTGCATAAAATTAAAAATGGAAGTTCATCCAAGAAACCTTAATGATCTATTTGCAAATTAAATAAAAATGGAAGTTGCATAAAATTAAAAATTGAAGTTGATTGAAGAAACCACTATACCTTAACGATCTATTTGGAAATTAAAGAAAAAAGGAAATTGAATAAAAATGGAAGTTGAATAGAAAATGAATAAAAATTGAAGTTGAATAAAAATAAAAATGAAAGTTGCATTAAAAAAAAAGTTGAATAAAAATGGAAGTTGCATAAAAAGGAAACTGAATAATAATGGAAGTTCGTTCAAGAAACCAGTATACATTAACGATCTATTTGGAAATTAAATAAAAAAGGAAGTTGAATAAAAATAAAAATAGAAGTTCATTCAAGAAACCACTATACCTTAACGATCTATTTGGAAATTAAATAAAAAAGAAAGATAGATAGAAAAACAATTGAATAAAAATGGAATTTGAATAAAAATAAAAATGGAAGTTGCGTAAAATTAATAATGGAAGTTCATTCAAGAAACCACTATACCTTAACGATCTATTTAGAAATTAAATAAAAAATGACGTTGAATAGAAAAGGCAATTGAATAAAAATGGAAGTTGTAAAAATGGAAGTTGAATAAAAATAAAAATGGAAGTTGCATAAAATTAACAATGAAAGTTCATTCAAGAAACCACTATACCTTAATGATCTATTTGAATAAAAATGGAAGTCGCCTAAAATTAACAATTGAAGTTATTCGAGAAACTACTATACCTTAATGAATTATTTGGAAATTAAATAAAAATGGAAGTTGCATAGAAAAGGAAATTAAATAAAAAAGGAAGTTGAATAAAAAATGAAATTGAATAAAAATGGAAGTTGAACTGAAAAGAAAATTGGATAAAAATGGAAGTTGTATAAAAATAAAAAGGAAATTGAATAAAAAATTAAAATGGAAGTTGCATAAAATAAACCAGTATAACTTAACGATCTATTTGGTAATTAAAGAAAAAAGGAAGCTGAATAGAAATGGAAATTGCATAAAAATAGAAGTTGAATAAAAATGGAAGTTAAATAAAATAAACAATAGAAGTTCATTTAAGAAACCACTATACCTTAACTATCTATTTGGAAGTTAAATAAAAATGCAAGTTGCATAAAATTAAAAATGGAAGTTTATTAAAGAAACCACTATACCTTAACGATCTATTTGGAAATTAAACAAAAAAAGGAAGTTGCATAAAAACTGAAATTGAATAAAAATAGAAGTTGAATAAAAATAAAACATGAAGTTGAATAGAAAAAGAAATTGAATAACTATGGAAGTTGAATAAAAATGGAAGTTGCATAACGTTAAGGCATAGTGGTTTCTTGAATGAACTTCTTTTTTTTTTTTTTAATGCAACTTCCATTTTTATTTTTATTCAACTTCCACTTTTATTTTATTTCCAAATAGATCTTTAAGGTATAATGATTTCTTGAATGAACTTCCATTTTTAATTTTATGCAACTTCCATTTTTATTTTTATTTAATTTTCAAATAGATAGTTATGGTATAGTGGTTTCTTGAATGAAATTCCATTGTTAATTTTATTCAACTTCCTTTGTTTTTTAATTTCCAAATAGATCGTTAAGGTATAGTGGTTTCTTGAATGAACTTCCATTTTTATTTTATTCAATTTCCCTTTCTATTCAACTTCCTTTTTTATTTAATTTCCAAATAGATCGTTAATGCATAGTGGTTTCTTGAATGAACTTCCAATTTTAATTTTACGCAACTTCCATTTTGTTTTTTATTCATCTTCCATTTTTATTCAATTTCCTTTTCTATTCAATTTCCTATTCTATTCAACTTTCTTTTTTATTTAATTTCCAAATAAATCGTTAAGGTATAGTGGTTTTTTGAAAGAACTTCCATTGTTAATTTTAGGCAACTCCCATTTTTAATTTTATTCATGTTTCATTTTTATTCAATTTCCTTTTTTCTATTCAACTTCATTTTTTTATTTACTTTCCAAATAGATCGCTAAGGTATAGTGGTTTCTTGAATGAACTTCCGTTGTTAATTTTATGCAACTTCCATTTTTATTTTTATTCAACTTCCATTTTTATTCAATTTCATGTTCTATTCAACTTCTTTTTTTTATTTAATTTCCAAATAGATCGTTAAGGTATAGTGGTGTCTTGAATGAACTTCCATTTTTAATTATATGCAACATCCATTTTTATTTCTATTCAACTTCCTTTTTTATTAAATATGCAACCTCTATTTTTATTTTTATTCAACTTCCATAGTTATTGAATTTCCTATTCGATTTTTATTTTTAGTCAACTTCCAGTTTTATTTTTATTGAACTTCCATTTTTATTCAATTTCATGTTCTATTCAACTTCCTTTTTTTATTAAATTTGTTTTTCTATCTATCTTTCTTTTCTATTCAATTTATTTTTTATTTAATTTCATTTTTATGCAAAATTAAAAATGGCAGTTCATTCAAGAAACTACTATACCTTGACAATCTATTTGGAAATTAAACAAAAAAAGAAGTTCAATAGAAAAGGAAATTGGATAAAATCGAAGATAAATAAAATAAAAATGGAAGTAGCCTAAAATTAAAATTGAAGTTCATCCAATAAACTACTATTCTAACGATCTATGTGGAAATTAAATAAAAAGAGGAGTTGCATCAAATTAAAAATGTAAGTTCATTCAAGAAACCATTATATCCTAACGATTTATTTTATTCAACTTTCATTTTTTATTTAATTTCCAAATAGATCGTTAAGGTATAGTGGTTTCTTGAATGAACTTACATTTTTAATTTTATGCAATTTCCATTTTTATTCAACTTCCTTTGTTTTTTAATTTCCAAATAGATCGTTAAGGTATTATGGTTTCTTAAATGAACTTACATTGTTAATTCTATTCAACATCCTTCTTCAATGAACTTCCATTGTTAATTTTGTGCAACTTCTATTTTTATTTTTATTGAACTTCCATTTTTATTCAATTTCCAAATAGATCGTTAGGGTATAGTAGTTTATTGGATGAACTTCGATTTTTAATTTTATGCAAATTCCATTTTTATTTTTATTCAACTTCCAAATAGATCTTTAAGGTATAGTGGTTTCTTGAATGAACTTCCAATTCCATTTTATTCAACTTCCATTTTTATTCAACTTCCTTTTTATTTAATTTTCAAATAATTCATTAAGGTATAGTAGTTTATTGGATGAATTGCCATTTTAATTTTGTGCAACTTCCAATTTTATTTTTATTGTTCAGGTATAGTGGTTTCTTGAATGAACTTCGATTTTTAATTTTATTCAACTTCCATTTCTATTCAACTTCCTTTTTTATTTAATTTCCTTTTCTATTCAACTTCCATTTTTGTTTTTATTCAATTTCCTTTTATATTCAACTTCCATTTTTATTCAATTTCCATTTCTATTCAATTTCCTTTTCTATTTAATTTCCTTTTCTATTTAACTTCAATTTTTATTCAACTTCCATTTTTATTTAATTTCCAAATAGTTCATTAAGGTGCAGTGGTTTTTTTAATGAACTTCTATTGTTAATTTTATTCAACTTTCATTTTTATTCAATTTCCAAATAGATCGTTAATGTATAGTGGTTTCTTGAATGAACTTCCAATGTAAATTTTATGCAACTTCCATTTTCCATTTCTATTCAACTTTCATTTTTATTCAACTTCATTTTTCATTTAATTTCCAAATAGATCGTTAAGGTATAGTGGTTTCTTGAATGAACTTCGATTGTTAATCTTATGCAACTTCCAATTTTAATCAATTTCTTTTTCTATTTAATTTCCTTTTAGATCGTTAATGCATAGTGGTTTCTTGAATGAACTTTCATTGTTAATTTTAGGCAACTTCCATTTTTATTTTTATTCAACTTCCATTTTTATCCAATTTTCTTTTCAATTCAAATTTCATTTTTTTATTGAATTTCCAAATAGATCGTTAAGGTATAGTGGTTTATTAAATGCACTTCCAGTTTTAATTTTATGCAACTTCCATTTTTAACCAATTTCCTTTTCTATTCAACTTCTTTTTTTTATTTAATTTCCAAATAGATCGTTAAGGTATAGTGCTTTCTTGAATGAACATCCATTTACAAATAGATCGTTAAGGTGTAGTGGTTTCTTGAATGAACTTCCAGCTTTATTTTTATTCAACTTCCATTTTTACCCAATTTCTTTTTTTTCAACTTCCTTGTCTATTCGGCTTCATTTTTTACTTAATTTCCAAATAAATCGAATGAAATTGAATAAAAATGAAAGTTGAATAAGAAGTGGAAGTTGAATAAAATTAAAAATGGAAATTGAATAAAATTAAAAATGGAAGTTCATTCAAGAAACCACTATACCTTAACGATCTATTTGTAAATGGATGTTCACTCAAGAAAGCACTATACCCTAACAATCTATTTGGAAATTAAATAAAAAAGGAAGTTGAATAGAAATGTAAGTTGAATAAAATTAAAAATGGAAGTTGAACAAAATGAAAAATGGAAGTTGAATAAAATTAAAACTGGAAGTTCATTCAAAAACCCACTATAACTTAACGATTTATTTGTAAATTAAATAAAAAATGAAGTCGAATAAAAATAAATATGGAATTTGAATAAAAATAAAAATGGAAGTTGAATAGAAAAGAAAATTGAATAAAAATGGAAATCGAATAGAAAAGGAAGTTGAATAAAATTAACAGGAAGTTGAACAGAAAAGTAAATTCAATAAAAATGGAAGTTCATTCAAAAAATCACTATATTTTAACAATCATTTGGAAATTAAATAAAAATAGAAGTTGAATACAAAAGGAAATTGGAAGTTACATAAAATTAAAAATGGATGTTCATTCAAGAAACCACTATACCTTAACGATCAATTTGGAAATTAAATTAAAAAGGAAGTTGAATAGAAAAGGAAATTGAATAAAATTAAAAATGGAAGTTCATTTAAGAAACCACTATACCTTAGCGATCTATTTGGAAAGTAAATAAAAATGAACTCGAATAGAAATGGAAATTGAATAGAAATGGAAGTTGAATAAAAATAAAAATGGAAGTTGCATAATTTTAAAAATGGAAGTTCATATAATAAACCACACTATACCCTACAGATCTCTTTGGAAATTAAAAAAAAAAAAGGAAGTTGAATAAAATTAAAATGGATGTATTTTCAAGAAAACACTATACCATAAGGATCTATTTGGAAATTACATAAAAAAGGAAGTTGAATAGAAAAGAAAGTTGAATAAAAATAAAACTGGAAGTTCATTCAAGAAACCACCATACCTTAACGATCTATTTGGAAATTAAATAAAAAATGAGGTTGAATAAAAATTGAAGTTGAATAAAAATAAAATGAAAGTTCATTCGAGAAACTACTATACCTTAACGATCTATTTGGAAATTCAAGAAACCACCATACCTTAACGATCTATTTGGAAATTGAATAAAAATAAAATGGAACTTGTATAACATTAACAATGGAAGTTATTTAAGAAACCATTATACCCTAACGATCTATTTGGAAATTAAATAAAAATAGAATTGAATAGAATAGGAAATTGAATAAAAATGAAAGTGAATAAAATTTTAAAAATGGAAGTTGAATCAAATTACCACTATACCTTAACGATCTATTTGGAAATTAAATAACCACTATACCTTAACTTTCTATTTGGAAATTAAATAGAGAAGGAAATCGAATAAAAATGGAAATTGAATAAAAAAGTAAGTTGAATAGAAAAGGTAATTGAATAAAAATCTGTAACGCCCTCAAAACAAAACCCATCATATATAAGATTAACATGCATTAATAATAGAGAACGACACATTCTATTATCCATCAGAGTATTACTAAATAAAGCATTACATGTAACATCAAACTAAATGCCCTACGGGCTTACATCTTGCCAAGCCAACACTTGGACACAAAGAAATAAGAGTCTAACTCAATACAGATAAAGCCCTAGGCTTGAATGTTTACATGTTTCAAATAAAAACAAATAAATAAAAGCAAGTCTTCGAATCCAAATCCTCACAAGCTAAGTCCTTGGCGGTAATGGACCACCAACTCGAAAATGAAGTTCTATATAGGGTGAGCCACACCAAAGAGAGAAATACTAAACCAAGCATAAGAATTAACTAAAGCAGTAGCACCGATACATGGTTAACACAAAATATACACTTTGCAATATTATGACACGAATATCTACGTTGTCTATGACACATGGTCTATGACACAATACACCTTCCATTTATACAGACATGGCTCAGAACCTGGCCAAACAACTCAACAAAGATAACAAATCAGGTTAAACCTTTCTTATAACAAAATAAACACACATGCTGGTGTTATAACCATCTCAATCAAATCCACTTCCATACTTCTCAACTGACACACATGGTGATGGTGTATCATATTAACAACAAATAGAAATATTTCTATTATCAATAAGCACACACATATGTGATGCTACTGGAGTCCATCCCCTATCTTCCCCTAAACTGTGGAGTTCATCCCCTATCTCCTCCAAAACCAAATGCATATGCAACATAATCAATACTTGACATACACAACACATAATCAATACACGAATATTCTGTATCAATTCAACAGTCAA
The DNA here is from genome assembly GCA_025200525.1 of Camellia lanceoleosa. Lineage (NCBI taxonomy): Eukaryota > Viridiplantae > Streptophyta > Magnoliopsida > Ericales > Theaceae > Camellia > Camellia lanceoleosa. The sequence continues at coordinate 132,468 of JANUSC010000024.1, forward strand.
ATAAGTGACTCAATTTCAGTTATACCTAAGCCGCATGCAAGGTCTACAACAATCAATGGCTATCCTCCACCGATAGCCCAAAACAATTATTTCTAAACAAGAAATAAATATAACAACACAAATAATCTCAATTTCACAGATGAGTGATTAAATATCCAACTACATCAATTTATCTCATAATCCCCCAATTTCATGAATTAAACCCAATATCACCATCTTCCCTTAAATTAATTATATAAATTAATCTATGACAAACCCTAAGGTTTCTCCCAAAATTACCAAACTACCCCCACATACCAAAATACCACCACTTAGGATTAAAACGTATAAATGGAGTAGGAAATCCCTACCTCGAAGAAATAACTCAAAAAGAGGGAAGATGAAGACGATGCCCAAACTTCAAAGTGCTCCAAACCAACAATTGCTCAGATTAAATGAAAGCCCTCACTCTCCTCTATCTTATTTGTGAAGGAACTAGGGTAGAAATCCACTCTAGATAGATCAATCCTAGGAGAGAAGGTAAGTTGGGAGAGAGAGAACTCGTAACCTAGGGTTTAGAATGAAAAGGGGCCAAAATCGTTTTAAAACACGCCGCGTATTTAAACTTGACAGTCCGCCGAAAGACAACACACCGCTCGAGCGTAAAGAACAAAAACAAGGTCCGCTCGAGCGTAGATCTCTCACCTGCAGAAGTTTTGCAGGGACCAAAAATTGCTGGAAGAGTGTAAACCCCGCTCGGGCGTAGGAATGTCCGCTCGAGCGGAAAGGCTAAAAACTGGGCAACCAACAGCTAGACCAAGGCTCAACCCAATTGTTCGAAACACGCCTAACACATCCTAAAACTCGACCAAATAGAATTAAAGGATGACAACAACAACAATATGACAACGGAATCCACGGAACATAAGTCCGGATATAATAATCAAATGGGAAAAGACCGGGTCGCTATAAAATCGAAGTTGAATAGAAATGGAAATTGGATAAAAAATGAAATTGAATCAAAATGGAAGTTGAATAAAAAAGGAAATTGAATAAAAATGGAAGTTGAATAGAAAAGAAAATGGATGTTGAATAGGAATAAAAAAGGAAGTTGAATAAAAATTACCTTAGCGATCTATTTGGAAAGTAAATAAAAAAATGAAGTTGAATAGAATAGGAAATTGAATAAAAATTAAACTTCCATTGTTAAAACGAAATTGAATAAAAATGGAAGTTGAATAGAGAAGGAAATTGAATAAAAATAAAAATGGAACTTGCAAAAAATAATAATGGAAGTTGAATAAAAGTAAAAATGAAAGTTGAATAAAATTAAAAATGGAAATTGAATAAAAATGGAATTTGCATAAAATTAAAAAATGGAAGTTCATTCAAGAAACCACTATACCTTAACGATCTATTTGGAGATTAAATAGAAAAATGGAAGTTGAATTGTCACGCCCCACTTTTTATTACTCGAAGTATTACCAAATTCATTAACTTAATTCCATTTCAGAGATAACATGCGGAAATAAACTCATACATTCAACTCGTAGAAGTGAATAACAACACTCTCATTCGTATGCAAAATAAATACAACATGAGCATGCTAAATGGATTGCCCTTGGGCTTACATCACTAATCAATCAAGAAGAAGGGTGCAACCCTTTTTTTTCACATACGGCATTCCGCCAATACAAGAGAGGCCCCGTGGCCAACAAATAAGAAGATCCAAATCTTTCAACACATCCAAATTTCAACACCAAAAAGATTCAACAACGTGAGATGAACATATAGTCCAGTAGGGATCTCAACATGGCCCTCAACAATAACAACTTACAGATAGCTATGATCATGAATGCTCAATCTCATACTAGAATAATAATGTGACAGTTTACACAAAATATACATAAGTATGAACTTTTCTCGAAAACAACCATTTCAATCAACGCCATAGGCGATTTATCTTTCCTCTTTCCTTTCATTAATCCCCATTCCCAATCTTTCATAACATTAACCATTACTTAGGAAATAAATTCACTAAGCCCACTACTCTCTTCCATTTTCTACACATACAATAAATGTGCCTTTTCAAAACATATTTCTAAAATGTTCAATTTTCTTCACACTTCCAAAAGACAAAAGGGCATTTCGGTTCAATCCCAATTCTATCATAATTATACATGCATACCTTTATCAACGGGAGATAGCAACTCAACTACATGCATAAGATAAACCAATGAGGCAACTCGGCCCTCCAAAACTGTAGCCAACACAGTCCACAATGTTCCCAGATGCATTGAAACAATAACAACAAAACTTTGCTCTACTAGCTATGTGCGTAGTAAGCCAAAGATACACTTCTCACAACAATCTACCAGTTTACCAGGTGCTAGCTGGAAGGGTATGGTGCCTTCGATTCTCAGCGCAGTCAGTTCTCCAGGCGCGAGCTGGAAGGTAACGGTACCTCTAATTATCAGCGCGGGGTATAACACCAAAAACCACAATACAACAGGGCACAACCAACATGCGTAACACATACACATAAACTATCATGATACAAGCATTGTGTTAAAGTATATGAACACATAGGTGTGTGGAGTCCATCCCCTATCTCCTCACACACACTAGAGTACATCACCTATCTCCTTCCGAACAAGTATACATATATAATGTATCTCAGCACTTCATAACATATAATGTTCAACCAACAATGGTGTAATGCATACACAACAATTCAACACAACCATGTCATCCTCCACCGATAACCAAGGACAAAACCTCTAGATGCAAATATTTAGTACATCTATTAAAGACTCAATTACTATGAGACCACAAACCCAACAACAACAATAATATGGTAGTTAAAGATACAATCCTTCACATGTGTGTGTTCAACACTCAAGGAACAACGATCCAATTTTCATACGTATTTCAAAAATACTTTTCCCATTTCACAAACAAGTTCCATTTCCTTTTGTTTTCACAAAACCAACTCCATTCCTTTTGTTGTCACAAAACCAAATCCATGGATAATAAAGCCATAACTTATATTAGTCCGTTATATTCATTTCAAACCCATTCCAAAGCCATGGTTAATCCCTTAGGCATTAACACCTTCACCCAACTCCCATTAACAATAGAGATTTACAACATAGGTTAACTACCCTCCATTTTAATTTACCAAATCAAAATATAATTTAGGACTTTTTCGTCTTTCAACTATAACATGCTAATTTACAAATTCAATTAGCCCCAAACAACCCTCAATGATAAAATAACCATTTTCAACAACCAACCCTAGGTTCCTTCTCATGATCTCAAACAAATCCAACGTGGATATGATTTTCATGCAATACAAAACTACCACATGTCTATCTATAGACGAAGTATTGAAAAAGAACAAGGAAATCCCTACCTCAAATGTAGAACCCAAGGAGAAGAAGAGCAAAACTCGGAAGTGCTCCAAACACCAAATTTCTCGGATCAAAATGAAGTCCTCGACGATCAACACGCTTTTTACAAAGGCCCAAGGTGAGGAAAACACTCCTACTAGATCAAACCCTAGAAAGAAGTTAGGTTTTAGAGTGAGGAGCTCTCAAAAATCGGTTTTGGGAAAGTAAGAGAGAGAAAGAAAAGTAAAAAGTGATTTAAAATCACTCAGCGCATAACTCATATACGTATGACCCGCTCGAGTGGAGAATAGAACGCTCGAGCGTCAAGCACACAAATCTGGACCCGCTCGAGCGCCAAGAAACAAAAGCAAAACACATCCGCTCGAGCACGAAGAACCAGTCCGCTCGAGCATAGATTTTCATCTCCCAAAACTTTTCAGAAAAAGGACTAACCGCTCAAGCGCCAAAAGGCTCGCTCGAGCGCGACCCGCTCGAGTGTATAAAACCCGCTCGAGCGTAGAAAACACACCTGCAGAAGTTTTGCAGGGACACGAAATGCAGAAGAGTAAACCCGCCGAGCGCAGAAGACTCGCCGAGCGACCATTCAAAATCAAGCAACAACAATGGGAGCCAAAGCTCTACCAACCTGTAACAACCAGGCCCAACACATCCTAAAACTCAAACAAATGGATTTAAAGGATGACAACAAGACAAATATAGCTATCAACTCCATGGAACCGAGTTCGAAATACAACTGAACAGTAAAGGGACAACCGGGATCGCTATATGAATACAATTAAGAATGGAAGTTCATTCAAGAAACCACTATACGTTAACGATCTATTTAGAAGTTGCATAAAATTAAAAATGGAAGTTGAATATAAATAAAAATGGAAGTTGCGTAAAAATAACAACGTAAGTTCATTTAAGAAACCACTATACCTTAACGATCTATTTGGAAATTAAATAAAAAACGAAGTTGAATAAAAATGGAAGTTGCATAAAATTAACAATGGAAGTTCATTTAAGAAACCACTATACCTTGACGATCTATTTGGAAATTAAAATAAAAAAAGGAAGTTGAATACAAAAGGAAATTGAATAAAACTAGAAGTTGAATAAAAATAAAAATGGAAGTTGCGTAACATTAAAAATGGAAGTTTATTCAAGAAACCACTATACCTTAACGATCTATTTGGAGATTAAATAAAAAAGGAAATTGAATAAAAATGGAAGTTGCATAAAATGGATGTTGAATAAAATTAACAATAAAAGTTCATTCAAGAAACCACAATACCTTGAAGATCTATTTGGAAATTAAATATAAAAGGAAGTTGAATAGAAAAGGAAATTGAATAAAAATGGAAATTTAATAAAAAAGGAAGTTGAATAGAAAAAGAAATTGAATAAAATCGGAAGATGAATAAAAATAAAAATGTAAGTTCTATAAAATTAAAAATGGAAGTTCATTCGAGAAACTAGTATACCATAACGATCTATTTGGAAATTAAATAAAAAAGGAAGTTGAATAAAAATGGAAGTTGCATAAAACTAACAGTGGATGTTCATTCAAGAAACCACTATACCTTAATGATCTATTTGGAAATTAAATAAAAAAGGAAGTTCATTCAAGAAACCACTATATCTTAACGATCTACGTGGAAATTTAATAGAAAAGGAAATTGAATAGAAAAGGAAAATGAATAGAAAAAGAAATCAAATAAAAATGGAAGTTGAATAAAATTAAAAATGGAAGTTCATTCAAGAAACTACTATATCTTAACGATCTATTTGGAAATTAAATAAAAAAGAAAGTCAAATAGAAATGGAAGTTGAATAAAAATAAAAGTGGAAGTTGCCTAAAATTAAAAGAGGAATTTGCATAAAAATAACAATGGAAGTTAATTCAAGAAACCATTATACCTTAACGATTTATTTGGAAATTAAATAAAAAATGAAAATGAATAGAAAAGGAAATTGAATAAAAATGGAAGTTGCATCAATGGAAGTTAATTCAAGTAACCACTATACGTTAACGATCAATTTGAAAATTAAATAAAAAATGAAAATGAATAGAAAAGGAAATTGAATAAAAAGGGAAGTTGAATAAAAATAAAAATGGAAGTTGCATAAAATTAAAAATGGAACTTCATTCGAGAAATCACTATACGTTAACGATCAATTTGGAAATTAAATAAAAAAGGAAGTTAAATAGAAAAGGAAATTGAATAAATATGGAAATTGAATAAAAAAAAGGAAGTTGAATAGAAAAGAAAATTGAATAGAAAAGGAAATTGGATAAAACTGCAAGATGAATAAAATTAAAAATGGAAGTTGAGTAAAAATAAAAATCGAAGTTGCCTAAAGTTAACAATAAAAGTTTATTCAAGAAATCACTATACCTTAACGATCTATTTGGAAATTAAATAAAAAAAGAAGTTGAATAGAAAAAGAAGTTGGATAAAAATAAAAATGGAAGTTGAATAAAACAAAAAAAGAAGTTGAATAGAGAAGGAAATTGAATAAAAACAAAAATGGAAGTTGCATAAGATTAACAATGGAAGTTCGTTGAATCAACTTCAATTGTTAATTTTATGCAAATTCCATTTTTATTTTTATTCAACTTCCATTTTTATTTTTATTCAATTTCCTTTTTTATTCAACTCCCTTTTCTATTTGTTAGCTGTATATTATTATTATACTAGTAGTATCATAACTGTATCTCTCTATTTGTCTTTGTATCTCTCTCAATCTCTATCTCCTTACTTATCTAGGTTTTCTTTCTCTTTCTGCCTATATATAGAGGCTTCTCTTATTGTATTATTCATTCAATTCAATATAGAGTTTCTTCTTTCTCTTCTCTCACTACTTTCATAACATGGTATCAGAGCCTAAAATTCTCTCCTAGTTTTTATTTTTTCAGTTTGCTTCTGTTCTTGGTTTTGTTTCTGCTGGCTTCTGCGTATTTTGTCCATCCGTATTTTCACGTGTGGTCTATACCAAACTCTTCGTCTCTTCACGACGAAGCCACCGCCACCAGAATCACTACCATCGGAATCCTAACGCGCCTTCACGCGCTTCCGAAAGAGTGGGGCGTCGTTAACCACCGTTGCCACTCTCACCACGCTCCGCACGCGCTGTCCAGTCGGCCTCCGTCCGCTTCAGCCCTCGGCTTCCGCTTCAGCCGCTTCGCCCTCGGCTCGTCATCGGCTTCCGCCTCAGCCGACTCCCCTTCGGCTTCCGCCCAAGCCGATTCCCCATCGGCTTCCGTCCGGCTTCCCTTAGCAGCAGCGTCTTTGCCTTAAATGCTTGGCCAATTGCCGACATCACGAACATCATCCATCGACATCAGCACTACTTGTCCCTAAGGTTTTTCAGCCTTCTGAATCTGTTGGTGCCCTCCGTTTTGACATTTATGGATCGTACAGAGCACATCCAATCTGTCTCTGTTGTCCTTGATGGGTCCAATTATGTTAATTGGGCTCAAGCTCTCTCTAGCTTTATTAAAGGGAAACGCCTTTGGCGGATTATTACTGGTACTCTTTCCAAACCCACCAAAAAGGAGGATGAGACTGACTCTGCATTCGATGACCGTCTTGACGACTGGGAAAGTAAGAATTATCAAATCATCACATGGTTCCGGGCTACATCAGTTCCTTCCATCAACCTTCAATTTGGACGCTTTCAGGACGATGACTCCATTGTCTCTCCTGCCAAAGCAATTTGGGATTTTTTGAAGGAACGTTATCAGACCACTGGCCATGCTCATCAATATCAACTATTGCAGACTCTTCATCACATGCGTCAAGCACCCGGTCAGTCTCTCAATGACTTTTTATCCCAGATGTCGTCCGTTTGGGACCAGCTCGCTCTTTCTGAACCTCCATGGGCTCATTCTGATGATGCCCAGCTCTTTATCACTTATCGGAATCATCAGCGACTATTACAATTTCTTATGGCTCTTCATAACACTTTTGAGCCCGTGCGTGCTTCTTTGCTTCATAAATCGCCTTTGCCCACTTTAGAGCAAGCCATTACCGAGCTCCTATCCGAGGAGACTTCGTTTTGAGTCTCAGATCTCATGCCACAGATTCCGTTCTTGCTACTCCATCTTCTCGAGTTCCTCATCTTCACTGACCTCTCATCTGCAGCTATTGTCGCAACCGAGGCCCGCCACCACTCATTCTCTTGTTCCTTTGCCAGTTCGCGAATGCTTGACTTGTCATAAAAGGCTCGGGCCATCTCCAAAGCCATTGTCCTCGAGCTCCCTCCACTACTTCATCTAAGAAAGGGACTTCTCGTTCTGGGTCTCAGTCCAAATTTAACCACGGTTCTCGCTCTGCTGCTGTTGCCTCTGAGAGTTCTTCTGCTCCTTCTTTTTCTATGGATGATGTTGAGTCCCTTATCCACGTGTTCTCAACAAATCGGGTACTCCTCCTTCTACTGCTCTTTCAGTAACCTCAGGTAACTCTTCATGGTACTTTGATTCTGCATGCTGTAATCACATGACTTCTGATTCCACCCTATTTTCTTCTTTGTCCTCGAGCTCTTCTGCTCCCACTATCCACACTGCTGATGGTTCTCATATGCCTGTTAGTCATATTGGCCAAATCTCTACTTCCACTGTGTCCCTTTCTGATGCTTATCATATTCCTTCTCTTAAAATGAACCTTATCTCTGTTGGTCAATTATGTGACCTTGGTCTAACTATTACTTTTTCTGCTACTGGTTGTTTGGTGCAGGACCCTCAGACGAGACAGATCCTTGGGATAGGCCGTAAGCATGGACGTCTGTTCGAGCTTCTCCACCTTCGCAGTCGCAAAAAATCATCTCCTGTTGCTGCTGCATCTACTATGTCTCCTTTTCATCTTTGGCATTGTCGCTTAGGACATGTCTCTTTTAGTCGTTTAAAAGTTTAGTTTCTAGTGGTCGGTTAGGTCGGTTCTGTGTGTTGACGATGTCGATTGCTTATCTTGTCAAATTGCTAAACAACCCCTTTTACCTTTTAATAACAAGATTTCTATTTCACCGCTCCTTTTGATCTTGTGCATTCAGATATTTGGGGACCTTCTCCCACACCTACCATGGGGGTCTAGATATTTTGTGATTTTTGTTGATGATTTTTCTCGCTATACTTGGCTTTTTCTTCTCAAAAATCGCTCGAACTTAAAGATATACTATAATTTCTCAGATATGGACCACACACAGTTTTACTGTACTATTAAGCTTTTTCGTTCTGATAATGCTAAGGAGTACTTGGATTCTGATTTTCTTTCTTTTCTTCAGGCTCATGGTACTCTTTCTCATCGATCTTGTGCAGGCACTTCCCAACAAAATGGGCGAGCCGAAAGAAAGCACCGTCATATTCTAGACACTACCGGGCTCTTCTCCTTTCTTCTTCTTGTCTGAAAAATTTTGGGGAAAGCCCTTCTCGCTATCCATACCATCAATCGAGTTCCTACCTGTCATAGCTAACACAACTCCTTACGAGCGTTTGTATGGTTCTCCTCCTGATTATACCACTCTTAAAGTTTTTGGTTCTGCTTGTTTTGTTCTCCTTCAGCCTCATGAACACACTAAACTAGAACCTCGTTCCCGTCTTTGTTGTTTTCTGGGGTATGGTATTGAACATAAAGGGTATCGTTGTTGGGATCCTATCTCCAAGCGTCTTCGTATTTCTCGTCATGTGGTTTTCTGGGAACACAAAATGTTCTCCACTCTTTCCAAGTTTCACCTACCACAGTCACAGTCCACCCACTCACCGGTCTTCACTGATATTTCTATCGATTTGTTTTCTAATGAATTTAATGCAGATTCTGATCCCATGCTTTCACAGCCGCCTATGCCTATCGTCCATCCTGAGGATCCTGTGTCAACTGATGGCCCTCCGCCTTCTCCGGCTCCGGTGGAGGTTCCCCCGGCCCCTATTTCCATTGAGGTTCCTCCTCCACCTGAGCGTCATTCTACCCGGGTAAGGCAACCTTCTGCTCTTCTCCGTGATTATATTGTTGGTTCCACTGCTTTTTGCTCTCATGAGCCTACTTCTTATCAAGAAGCTTCTTCTGACCCTCGTTGGCAACAAGCTATGACTGATGAGCTGCAGGCTTTTGAACAAACTCATACTTGGGACGTAGTTGATCTTCCTCCTGGCAAGCGTACTGTTAGTTGCAAATGGGTTTACAAGATCAAAACTCATTCTGATGGTTCCATTGAGCGTTACAAAGCTCGCCTTTGTCGCCGAGGATTTAGTCAAGAATATGGGATTGACTATGAGGAAACATTTGCTCTGTTGCGTCTTACTTGATTCATGACTTACTTGCTTTGTCATTCTTTGCCACTGGCATCTTTCTCAAATGGATGTCAAGAATGCATTTCTCAATGGTGATCTCACTGAGGAAGTATTTATGCAACCTCCTCCTGGTTCTTCTGTTCCCTCAAACAAGGTTTGCAAACTCCGCCGTGCTTTATATGGTTTGAAACAAGCTCCACGTGCCTGGTTTGCCAAGTTCAGCTCTACCATTCGTGACTTTGGTTTTTCTTCCAGTGCCCATGATTCTGCCTTGTTTATCCGTAAGACGAAGCAGGGAACTATTCTCCTTCTCCTTTATGTGGATGATATGATCATCACTGGAGATGACACAGTGGGTATTTCTAGTCTCAAACAGTTTCTTCATCGCCAGTTTGAGATGAAAGATTTGGGTGCACTTAGCTACTTCCTTGGCTTGGAAATTTCTCAAGATTCCTCTGGTTATTTTCTCACTCAGGCCAAGTATACTTCTGATCTTCTGAGTCGTGCTAACCTTTCCGATTGCAAGACTGTCACTACTCCAGTTGATCCTCAGACTCGTCTTACACCTCTTGACGGCCCCTTATTGTCAGATGCAACTTTATATCGTCAATTAGTTGGTAGTCTTGTCTATCTCACAGTTACTCGTCCAGACATTGCTTATGCTGTTCACATTGTCAGTCAATTTATGACTGCTCCTCGCTCTCCACACTATGCTGCCCTGGTTCGCATTTTGCGCTATCTCAAAGGAACTTTGTTTCATGGTCTTCACTATTCCCCTCACTCTTCTCTACAGCTGTATGCTTTTTCTGATGCCGATTGGGCAGGGGATCCTACCGATCGTCGTTCCACTACCGGGTTCTGCTTCTTCTTGGGTACTTCTCTCATTTCCTGGCGTAGCAAGAAGCAAACCCTTGTTGCTCGTTCTAGTACTGAGGCTGAGTATCGTGCTCTTGCAGATACTACTCAGGAGCTTGTGTGGCTTCGTTGGCTTCTTTCTGACATGGGTGTCTCTCATTCCGCTGCCACTAATCTTTATTGTGACAATCAAAGTGCTATTCAGATTGCTCATAACGATGTCTTCCATGATCGCACCAAGCATATTGAGATCGATTGCCACTTCATACGACAGCATGTTGCTAGTGGCCATGTTCGTCTTCTCTTTGTTACCTCTGCTGATCAGACTGCTGACCTCTTCACCAAAGCTCATCTTCCAGGCCGCTTTTCTGATCTCCTCTCCAAGCTCAAATTGATATCTGATTTACCACCTTGAGCTTGAGGGGGGGTGTTAGCTGTATATTATTATTATACTAGTAGTATCATAACTGTATCTCTCTATTTGTCTTTGTATCTCTCTCAATCTCTATCTCCTTACTTATCTAGGTTTTCTTTCTCTTTCTGCCTATATATAGAGGCTTCTCTTATTGTATTATTCATTCAATTTAATATAGAGTTTCTTCTTTCTCTTCTCTCACTACTTTCATAACACTATTCAACTTCCTGTTTTATTTAATTTCCAAATAAATCGTCAAGGTATAGTAGTTCCTTGAATGAACTTCGATTTTTATTTTTATTCAACTTCCATTTTTATTCAATTTCCTTTTCTATTCAACGTCCCTTTTTTTTTTTTTTATTGAAGTTCATTTTTTATTTAATTTCCACATAGATCGTCAAGGTATAGTGGTTTTTTGAATTAACTTCTAATGAACTACCATTTTTAATTTTATGCAACTTCCATTTTTATTTTTATTCAACTTCTTTTTTTTTTTAATCCAATTTCCTTTTCTATTCAATTTCATTTTCTATTCAATTTCCTTTTTTATTCAACTTCAATTGTTAATCTTATGCAATTTTTATTTTTATTTTTATTCAATTTCCTTTTCTATTCAATTTCCTTTTACTCAACTTCCATTTTTATTTAATTTCCTTTTCTATTCAATTTCCATATTTATTTAATTTCCAAATAATTCATTAAGTTATAGTGGTTTCTTGAATGAAATTTCATTGTTAATAAAAATGGAAGTTGAATAAAAATTGAAATGAAAGTTGCATAAAATTGGAAATTAAATAAAAAAGGAAGTTGAATAGAAAAGAAGTTGAATAAAAATAAAAATGGAAGTTGCATAAAATTAGAATAAAATAGGAAATTAAATAAAAATAAAAATGGAAGTCGAATAAAAATAACAATGGAAGTTGCCTAAAATTAAAAATGAAAATTCATTCAAGAAACCACTATACTTTAACGATCTATTTGGAAATTGAGTAAAAAAGGAAGTTCAATAGAAATGGAAATTGAATAAAAAAAGATATTGAATAAAAAATGAAGTTGAATAAAAATAAAATGGCGCTTGCATAAAATTAAAAATGGAAGTTCATTCAAGAAACGATCTATTTGGAAATTAAATAAAAAATGAAGTTGAATAAAAATGGAAGTTGCATAAAAATGGAAGTTGAATAAAAATAAAAGTGGAAGTTGCATAAAATTAAAAATGGAAGGTCATTCAAGAAATCACTATACCTTAACAATCTATTTGGAAATAAAATAAAATTGGATGTCGCATAAAATTAAAAATGGCAGTTCATTGAAAAACTACTATACCTTAATGATCTATTTGGCAATTAAATAAAAAATAAAGTTGGAATAGAAAATAAATTGAATAAAAGTGGAACTTGCATAAAATAAAAATGGAAGTTGAATAAAATTAACAATGAAATTTCATTCAAGAAACCAATATACCTTAACGGTCTATTTGGAAATTAAATAAAAAAGGACGTTGAATAGAAAAGGAAATTGAATAAAAATAGAAGTTGAATAAATATGGAAATGGAAGTTGCATATAATTAAAAATTGAAGTTTATTCAAAAAACCACTCTACCTTAACGATCTATTTGGAAATCAAATAAAAAATGAAGTTGAATAAAAAATAGAATTAAATAAAAAAGGAAGTTGTATAAAATTAATAATCGATGTTCATTTAAGAAACCACTATACCTTAACGATCTATTTGGAAATTAAATAAAAAAGTAAGTTGAATAAAAATATAAATGGAAGTTGCATAAAATTAAAAATTGAAGGTCATTCAAGAAACCACTATACCTTAACGATCTATTTGGAAATTAAATAGAAAAGAAAATTGAATAAAAATCGAAGTTGAATAAAAATAAAAATAGAAGTTCATTCAAGAAACTACAATACCTTAACGATCTATTTGGAAATTAAATAAAAAAAGAAATTGACTACAAAAAGACATTGAATAAAAATGGAAGTGGAATAAAAATGGAAGTCGAATAGAAAAGATTAACAACGGAAGTTGAATAAAATTAAAAATGGAAGTTCAATCAAGAAACAAAAAAATGGAAGTTCATTCGAGAAGCCACTATACCGTAACGATCTATTTGGAAATTAAATAAAAACGGAAGTTGCATAAAATTAAAATTGAAATTGCATAAAAATAACAATGGAAGTTGCATAAAAATAAAAAAAGGAAGTTGAATAAAATAATAATGGAAGTTCATTCAAGAAACCAGTATACCTTAACAATCTATTTGAAAATTAAATAAAAAAGGAAGTTGAATAGAAAAGTAAATTTAATAAAAGTTGAAGTTTAATAAAAATAAAAATGGAAGTTGCATAAAACTAAAAATGGAAGTTCATTGAAGAAACCACTATACCTTAACTATCTATTTGGGTATTAAATAAAAAAGAAAGTTGAATAAAAAAGGAAGTTGAATGAAAATGGAAATTGAATAAAATTGAAAACGGAAGTTCATTGGAGAAACCATGCCTTAACGATTTATTTGGAAATTAAATAAAAAAATGAAGTTCAATAGAAAAGGAAATTGAATGAAAATGGAAGTTGAATAAAATAAAAATTGAAGTTCAATAAAATAAAAAATAGAAGTTGCATAAAATTAACAATGTAAGTTCATTCAAAAAACCACTATACCTTAACGATTTATTTGGAAATTAAATAAAAAAAGAAGTTGAATAGAAAAGTTCAATTGAATAAAAACGGAAGTGGAATAAAAATAAAAATCGAAGTTGTATAAAAATAAAAATAGAAGTTGCATATAATTAAAAATGGAAGTTGCATAAAATTAAAAATGGAAGTTGGAAATTAAATAAAAAAAGGAAGTTGAATAGAAAAAAAAATCGAATAAAAATTGAAGTTGAATAAAAATAAAAGTTGAATAAAAATAACAACGTAAGTTCATTCAAGAAAGCATAATACCTTAACGATCTATTTGGAAATTAAATAAAAAAGGAAGTTGAATAGAAAAGGAAGTTGAATAAGAATAAAAATGGAAGTTGAATAAAAATAAAAATGGAAGTTGCATAAAATTAAAAATGGAAGTTCATTCAAGAAACCATTATACCTTAACGATCTATTGGAAATTTAATCTCCAAATAGATCGTTATGGTATAGTGGTTTCTTGAATCAATTTCCATTGTTTATTTAAGGAAATTTCCAGTTTTATTTTATTGAACTTCCATTTTATTTTATGCAACTTCCATTTTTATTTTTATTCAACTTCCTTTTTTATTCAATTTCCTTTTCTATTCAACTTCCTTTTTTATTCAATTTCCAAATAGATTGTTAAGGTATAGTGGTTTCTTGAATGAACTTACATTTTTTAATTTTATTGAACATCCATTTTTATTCAATTTCTTTTTTTTATTTAATTTCCAAACAGATCGATAAGGTATATTGGTTTCTTGAATGAACTTCTATTTTTAATTATATGCAATTTCCATTTTTAATTTTATTCAATTCCTTTTTTATTTAATTTCCAAACAGATCGTTAAGGTATAGTGGTTTCTTTTCTTAAATAAAAAATGAAGTTGAATAGAAAATGAAATAGATCTTTAAGGTATAGTGGTTTCTTGAATGAACTTCCATTGTTAATTTAAGGCAACTTCCAATTTTATTTAATTTCCTTTTCTATTCAACTTCTTTTTTTATTTAAAACAGGAAGTTCAATAGAAAAGGAACTTGAATAAAAATTGAAGTTGAATAAAAATAAAAAAGAAGTTGCATAAAAATAAAAATTGGAAGTTGCACAAAATTAACAATGAAAGTTGCATAAAATTAAAAATGGAAGTTCATTCAAGAAACCACTATACGTTAATGATCTATTTGGAAATAAAATAAAAATGGAAGTTGAATAGAACATGAAATTGAATAAAAATGGATGTTGAATAAAAATAAAAATGGAAGTTAATTCAAGAAACCACTATACCCTAACGATCTATTTGGAAATTGAAATTAACAATGGAAGTTGCATAAAAATAACAATGGAAGTTAATTCAAGAAACCATTATACCTTAGCGATCTATTTGGAAATTAAATAAAAAGGGAAGTGGAATAGAAAAAGAAATTGTATAAAAATTGAAGTTGAATAAAAATAAAAATGGAAGTTTGTTCAAGAAACCACTATACCTTAACGATCAATTTGGAAATTAAATAAAAAAGAAAGATAATAGAAAAACAAATTGAATAAAAATTGAAGTTGAATAGAAAAAGAAATCGAATAAAAATGAAAGTTGAATACAAATAAAAATGGAAGTTGCATAAAATTAAAAATGGAAGTTCATTTAAGAAACCACTATACAACTTCCATTTTTATTTTTATTCAACTTCCATTTTTATTTAATTGCCAAATAGATCGTTAAGGTATAGTGGTTTCTTGAATGAACCTCCATTTTTAATTTTATGCGACATCCATTTTTATTTTTATGCAACTTCCATTTTTATTCAATTTCCTTTTCTATTGAACTTCCATTTTTAATTTTATGCAAGTTCCATTTTTATTCAACTTCCTTTGTTTTTTAATTTCCAAATAGATCGTTAAGGTATAGTGGTTTCTTGAATTAACCTCGATTTTTAATTTTATGCAACTTCCATTTTTATTCAATTTCCTTTTTTATTTAATTTCCGAATAGATCGTTAAGGTATAGTGGTTTCTTAAATGAATTTCCATTGTCAATTTTATGCAACTTCCAATTTCCTTTTCTATTCAACGTCCTTTTTTAATTTTATGAAACTTACATTGTTAATTTTATGCAACTTCCATTTTTATTCAACTCCCTTTTCTATTCAACTTCATTTTTTATTTAATTTTCAAATAGATCTTTAAGGTATAGTAGTTTCATGAATGAACTTCTATTGTTAATTTTATGCAACTTTCATTTTTATTCAATTTTGTTTTCTATTAAACTTCCTTTTTTGTTTAATTTCCAAATAAATCATTAGGGTATAGTGGTTTCTTGAATGAACTTCTATTTTTAATTTTATGCAACTTCCATTTTTATTTAATTTCCTTTTCTATTCAACTTCTTTTTTTGTTTAATTTCCAAATAGATCGTTAAGGTATAGTGATTTTTTGAATGAACTTCCATTTTTATTTTTATTTTTATTCAACTTCATTTTTTATTTAATTTCCAAATAGATCGTTAAGGTATAGTGGTTTCTTGAATGAACTTCCATTTTTATTCAATTTCCTTTTCTATTCAACTTCTTTTTTTATTTAATTTCCAAATAGATCGTTAAGATATAGTGCTTTCTTGAATGAACTTCAATTTTATTTTTACTCAACTTCCATTTTTATTCAATTTACTTTTCTATTCAACTTCCATTTTTATTCAATTTTCTTTTCTATTCAATTTCCTATTCTATTTAATTTCCAAATAGATCGTTAAGGTATAGTGGTTTCTTGAATGAACATCCATTTTTATTTTTATTCAACTTCTATTTATATTCAATTTCCTATTCTATTCAATTTCCATTTCTATTCAACTTCCTTTTTTATTTAATTTCCAAATAGATCGCTAAGGTATAGTGGTTTCCAAAAAGATCGTTAAGGTATAGTGGTTTTTTAAATGAACTTCCATTGTTATTGTTATTCAACTTCTATTTTTATCCAATTTCTTTTTCTATTCAACTTCCTTTTTTTTTAATTTCCTTTTCTATTCAACTTCATTTTTAATTTTATACAACTTTCAATTTTATTCAATTTTGTTTTCTTTTCAACTTCTTTTTTATTTAATTTCCACTTCCATTTTTATTCGATTTCTTTTTCAATTTAATTTCCAAATAGGTCGTTAAGTTATATTGGTTTATTGAATGAACTTCCATTTTTATTTTCATGCAAATTCCATTTTATTTTATTCAACTTCCATTTTTATTCAACTTTCTTTTTTATTTAATTTCCAAATAGATCGTTAAGGTATAGTGGTTTCTTGAATGAACTTCCATTTTTATTCAATTTCCTTTTCTATTCAACTTCCTTTTTCATTCAACTTCCATTTTTATCCAATTTTCTTTTCAATTCAACTTCCTTTTTATTTAATTTCATTTTCTATTCAACTTCATTTTTTACTTAATTTCCAAATAGATCGTTAAGGTATATTGGTTTTTTGACTGAACTGCATACAAGAAACCACTATACCATAAAGATCTATTGGGAAATTAAATAAAAGAGGAAGTTAAATAGAAAAGGAAATTGAATAAAAATGGAAGTTGCATAAAATTAACAATGCAAGTTCATTCAAGAAACCATAATACCTTAACGATCTATTTGGAAATTAAATAAAAAAAAGAAGTTGAATAGAAAAGTAAATTGAATAAATATGAAAGTTGAATAAAATAAAATGGTAGTTGTATAAAATTAACAATGGAAGTTGATTCAAGAAACCACTATACCTTAACGATCTATTTGGAAATTAAATAAAAAAGGCAGTTGAATTGAAAGGGAAATTAAATAAAAACCACTATACCTTAACGATTTACTTGGAAATTAAATAAAAAATGAAGTTGAATAGAAAATGAAGTTGAATAGAGAAGGAAGTTGCATAAATTAAAAATGGAAGTTCTTTCAAAAAAACCACTATACCTTAACGATCTATTTGGACATTAAATAAAAATGGAAGTTGAATAGAAAAGTAAATTAAATAAAAACAAAAATGGAAGTTGCAAAAAATTAAAAATTGAAGTTGAATAAAAATAAAAAAAGAAGAGGTTGAATAGAAAAGGGAATTGAATAAAAATAAAAATGGAAGTTCATTCAATAAACCACTATACCTTACCGATCTATTTGAAAGTCGAATAGAAATGAAGTCGAATAGAAAATGAAATTGAATAAAATGGAAATTGAATAGAATAAACCAGTATAACTTAACGATCTATTTGGAAATTAAATATAAAAGGAAGTTGAATAGAAAAGGAAATTGAATAAAAATAAAAATGAAAGTTGCATTAAATTAAAAATGGAAGTTCATTCGAGAAAAGGAAATTGAATAAAAATTGAAATTGAATAAAAATGAAAATGGTAGTTGAATAAAAATAAAAATGGAAGTTCATTCGAGAAACCACTATATAGCAATCCCGGGTTTTACCCCATGTTGTACAGTGATTCGAACTTGGTTCTGTGGATGTTAGCAGTTGTTTATATCTTGTTTACATCATTTCATACTTCGTATTTGAGTTATAGGATGTGTTGGGCAGGTTTGTTATAGGTTGGTTGTGTTTGGGAGTCAAGTGTTGCTGCCCAGATTTCTGGAACTTCGCTCGAGCGAGAAGTTTGTCGCTCGAGTGAGCTTCTTGTATTGGTCCTTCGCTCGAGCCAGAGTTTCTTCGCTCGAGCGAGAGTTGAGTTTTTGTATCTGGTAGATCGAGCCAGAATGGCTTCGCTCGAGCAAGCGATTGCGTCTAGTTCTGGACCTGAGAGTTGCATTTCTTGGCTCGAGTGAGCTTTTCTTCGCTCGAGCGGTCTGGTTTGTTCTTCGCTCAAGCGAACAGTCCGTTGCTCGAGCGTGCGTCTGGTTGCAGACCTGAGGGTTTGAGTTGGTGGCTTGAGCGTGCTTCTGGGTTGTTGGCTCGAGCGAGAGTTTTACGATGCAGTCGCTCGGCGACCAAGTCTTCTTTCGGCGAGCCTATTTTATATCGGCGGCAATGATTTTAAACATCACTTTTTCATTCCCTTTTCTTTTCAAACCCTAGATCTGAGACTCTCTCTCTCTAAACTTACTCTCGCTCTAAGATTTGATCTCTCTAGAGTGTGAATCTACCCTAGAGCCTTTGTTAAAAAGATAGAGGGTGTTGAGAGCTTCGATTTAATCTGAAAAATTTTGGATTTAGAGCACGTTGGTCTTTGGGTCTTCATCTCCGTTTGGGCTCAAACTTCAAGGTAGGGATACCCTACTCCTCTTTATGAGCTTTGTCTTTGAATTTTAGCATTTTGATATGTTGGGGGTTGTTGGGTTAATTTGAGAAAGTTTGGGTCTTTTGTGTAATTTTACAAAAGATAGGGTTTTATATATCTATGAACCTATATGCATGTTTGGCATGGAGAAGTGAGATAAATGATGGTTTATTGGTAGAAATGGAACCTTAGGGTTGTTTTTGTTAATTATGGGAAATGCCCTAATTACATTGAGGAATTAATTTGTGAAATTAATTTGAGAAATGAGGAATTGAGTTGAGAATGTTAGAATTGGTAATGTATGGGGTTAAAGGGTGTAGTTGGATTATTTATCACTCACCGAATTGAAATGTCGATACTTTATCCATTTGATGCATTTATTTTCTGTTTAGAGATAACTGCTTTGGGCTATCGGTGGAGGATAGTCTTGATTGTTGTAGACAATGCATGATGATTAGGCAAATTAAAACTAATCGATTGAGCATGATAATGAACATAGCGATTGGAATAATACATTAATTTTATGTATTGGATGATTGTATATGACCTATGTGTATATACATTGTGTGTGTGGGAGGAGATAGGGGATGTACTCCACGGTTTAGGGGAAGATAGGGGATGGACCTCTAAACCGGATTGTGTGTGACATTGATACAACACTACAATGTGCATCAAGTGTTGACTATGGAAGTGTTTAAGTTGATTTGATATAGCACTAAAATGTATATCGTTATCAATTATGAAATATGGAAGTGTTTCTATGTTATGTTGATCTGACACCAAAATGTGTATCTTCGATAAAATCTGAAAGTGTTTTAAAGATGAGTTGCATTCTCATTAAATTATTTGGCTAAGTGTTGAGCCTTGTTTCAAACTCAAAGTTGAAAAAGAAGTGGAAAGAGAATTGTTACATAGACTTAAATGTCATGAAACCGGAACGTCATATGAGTGGATGTATCTGTGTTGGCCCTCTATCAATTGCTAATCTTTTAGTCCTTTGTTCATAGCTGGTTTAGTGTATTTCTACTGGGCTGTGGCTTACCCTATATGGGACATCATTTTCAGGTACAGGTAGCATGCCACCTCCAAGGACATAGTTTGGGAGGCTAGAGGCAGACATACTTTTGGTTGTTTGATTTCCTTTTTGTTGTATTACATGTAATTTCAAGCCAAGGGCTTAATATTTATTTGAGTTAGCACTCCCTTTTTGTAACCAAGTGTTAACTTGGAAAGCCGTAAGCCCGTAGGGCATTTGCTTTTGTTGTTAACATGTATTACTTTTTGTAATGAACTACTCTGATGAATGGAAAGGGTTTATTTCTTATATCAATACATGTCAATATTGATGGGTTTAATGTTATTATTTTGAGGGTGTTACACACTATATCTTAATGATCTATTTGGCAATTAAATAAAAAAGGATGTTGAATAGAAAAGGAAATTGGATTACAAATGGAAGTTGAATAAAAATGAAAATGGAAGTTGCATAAAATTAAAAATAGAAGTTCATTCAAGAAACCACTATACCTTAACGATCTATTTGGAAATTAAATAAAAATGGAATTTAATTCAAGAAACCACTATACCTTAACGATCTATTTGGAAATTCAATAAAAATGGAAGTTGAACCTTTTTTATTTAATTTCCAAATAGATCGTTATGGTATAGTGGTTTTTTGAAAGAACTTCCATTTTTAATTTTATGCAACTTCCATTTTTATTTTTATTCAACTTCCATTTTTATTTGTACTTCAATTTTTATTGTAACGCCCTCAAAATACACCCAAAGTCATACATTCTTAACATGCTCAAACATAGGAGAATAAAGCATATGTACATTTCATCAGAGTATTTCTTACAAATGTATTACATGTTAACAACAAAAGCAAATGCCCCATGGGCTTGCAGCTTTCCAAGTCAACACTTGGTTACAAAAAGAAGAGTTCTAACTCTATACAAAATAAGCCATTGGCTTGATTTACATGTAATACAAATAAGGTAATCACAAAAGATGACCCAGCCACTAATCCTCTCAAGCTACGTCCTTGGAGGTGGCATGCTACCTGTACCTGAAAATGATGTCCCATATAGGGTGAGCCAACGCCTAGTAGAGATATGCTAAACATTGTATGGGCAATAACTAAAACATCAGCATTTGATAAATGTTTAATTCACATAGATCAATTCATATTTCATTTCAAATACATGACCAATGGGTCCATGTTTTTATTCCCTCTCTTAACCAATTCTCAATTCACAACCCTGGCTCAGAACCTGGCCATATACTTTAGGTGAGATTACATCCCATATCAACAACGTTTCTATTTCAATTGAAATAACAACTCAAAATAATCATTTCATGCTTCATAATAGATACACATTTTAGTACTGTATCCATCTCAGACAAAACACTTCCATATTCCACATATGATACGCATTTTAGAGCTGTGTCAATGTCAAACAAAATCCGGTTTAGAGGTCCATCCCCTATCTTCCCCAAAATCGTGGAGTACATCCCATATCTCCTCCCACGCAACACAATGCATATAAACACATATCATATACATAATCAAACCAATACATAAAATTCATGTATTATATCAATCGCCATATTCAATGGCATACTCAATTGATTAGTTTTAGTTTGCCTAATCATCATGCATTGTCTACAACAATTAAGACTATCCTCCACCGATAGCCCAAAGCAATTATTTCTAAACAGATAATAATTACGTTCAACAGATAAATATCAACAATTTCAAAAGTGAGCGATTAATAAATCCAACTTCACTATTCCATCTCATAATGAGCCAATTTCAATATATTCAACTCAATTTCATATTCTCATAATTTTCCCAAATTAATTATACCAATTAATTTATGCACAAATTAGGGCTTTCTCCCCCGTTTCTCAATATTAACCCCAAAAGTCCAAGTATCAACAACTCTCCAACAATGCCATCATTTTGAGACCCAAATACATATTCAAGAGTCAAAATAACAAAGCCCTCTTTATTCATTTTGAAACCCTAAGTCCCCAGAAAATTTCCCAACTCAAACCATCTATAAAAAATAGCTCAATATTTATGTTAAAACACATAAGAATGAGTAGGAATCCCTACCTCAAATTTCGGAGCTCAACGGAGAAGAAGATGAAAACTCAAAGTGCTCCAAATCATGAGATTCTCGGATCAAAAGATAGCCCTCGACAAACTCAACAACTTTTACAAAGGCCCAAGGTGAGGGAATAACTCCTACTAGATCAATCCCTAGAGAGAAGTGAAGGTTTTAGAGAGAGGTGGTCTCCAATGGTGTTTTTTGAAAAGTAGGAGAGAGAAAGGAAACCAAAAAGTGATCCAAAAAGTCGGATCCCGAAGTGATATACCAGTCACCCCGCTCGAGCGTGGAAACCCCGCTCGGCGTCGAGACCTGAACTCACGCTCGAGCGTAGATTGCACACTTCCAGAAGTTTTGCAGACATGGTCCCCGCTCGAGCGTCAAACTCCCCGCTCGAGCGGAGGAACAAAAACAAAGGGTCATGCTCGAGCGTCAAAACTCTCGCTCGAGCATCTGAAGACCTGTAGACAAAAGTACTGCGAGGTGGAAAATTACGCTCGAGCTGAGAAGCAACAACGAAGGGCCCGCTCGAGCATCAAAATCCCTGCTCGAGCGTGAAGGCCAAAATCTGGGCATCAACTCTAGGTTTCAAAACACAACCAACCTGTTTCAAACCTGCCCAACACAACCCAAGCCTCAAGTACAAAGAGTAAGGGAAGGAAATGAGAATGAGACAACAACACAACCATGGAACCGAGTCCGGAACACAATATACAAAGGAAAGGAAAACCGGGATCTCTATATTTATTCAATTTCCTTTTCTATTCAACTTCCATTTTTATTTAATCTCCAAATAGAAAGTTAAGGTATAGTGGTTTCTCGAATGAACTTCCATTTTGTATTCAACTTCCATTTTTATTCAACTTCCTTTTTTATTTTATTTCCAAATAGAACGTTAAGGTATAATGGTTTCTTGAAAGAACTTCCATTGTAAGTTTTACGCAACTTCCATTTTTATCCAATTTCCTTTTCTATTCAACTTCTTTTTTTGTTTAATTTTCAAATAGACCATTATGGTATAGTGGTTTCTTGAAAGAACTTCCATTGTTAATTTTATGCAACTTCCATTTTTATTCAACTTACTTTTTTATTTAATTTCCAGATAGATTGTTAAGGTATAGTGGTTTCTTAAATGAACTTCCATTTTTAATTTTATGCAACTGCCATTGTTATTTTTATTCAACTTCAATTTTTATTCAATTTCCTTTTCTGTTCAGCTTCTTCTTTATTTTTCTATTTTAATTTCCAAATAGATCGTTAATGCATAGTGGTTTCTCGAATGAACTTCCATTTTTATTCAATATCCTTTTCTATTAAACTTCCTTTTTTATTCAACTTTCATTTTTATTTTTATTCAACTTCCATTTTTTTTATTCAATTTTTTTATTCAACTTCATTTTTATTTAATTTCCAAATAAACCGTTAAGGTATAGTGGTTTGTTGAAAGAATTTCAATTTTATTTTAATTTCCCAATAGATCGTTAAGGTATAGTGGTTTCTTGAATGAACTTCCAAATAGACCGTTAAAGTATATTGTTTCTTGAATAAAAATGGAAGTTCATTCTAGAAACCACTATACCTTAAAGATCTATTTGGAAATTAAATAAAAATGGAAGTTGAATAGAAAAAGAAATCGAATAAAAATGGAAGTTGCATTAAATTAAAAATAGAAGTTCATTCAATAAACCACTATAACTTAACGACCTATTTGGAAATTAAATAAAAAAAAATGAAGTCGAATAGAAATGGAAATTTAATAAAAAAAAGGAAGTTGAATAAAAATGGAAGTTGAATAAAATTAAAAATGGAAGTTCATTCGAGAAACCACTATACCTTAATGATCTATTTGGCAATTAAATTAAAAATGATGTTGAATAGAAAAAGAAATAGAAGTTGCATAAAATTCGAGAAACCACTATACCTTAACGATCTATTTGGAAGTTCATCCAATAAACTACTATACGTTAACGATCTATTTGGAAATTAAATAAAAAAGAAGTTGAATAGAAAAGTAAATTGAATAAAAATGCAAGTTGCATAAAATTAACAACAGAAGTTGAATAAAAAAAGGAAGTTGAATGAAAATAAAAATGGAAGTTAATTCAAGAAACCACTATACCTTAACAATCTATTTGAAAATTAAAAAAAAAGAGAAAGTTGAATAGAAAAGGAAATTTAATAAAAATGGAATTTAATTCAAGAAACCACTATACGTTAGCGATCTATTTGGAAAGTAAATAAAAAAAATGACGTTGAACAGAAAAGGAAATTGAATAAAAATGGAAGTTGAATAAAAAAAGAAAGAGAAAGTTGAATAAAATTAAAAATTGAAGTGTATTTAAGAAACCACTATATCTTAACGAATTATTTGGAAATTAAATAAAAATGGAAGTTTTTTCAAGAAACCACTATACCTTAACGGTTTATTTGCAAATTAAATAAAAAATGAAGTTGAATAAAAAAGGAAATTGAATAAAAATAAAAATGGAAGTTGAATAAAAATAAAAATGGAAGTTGCATAAAATTAACAATGGAAGTTGAATACAAATAAAAATGGAAGTTGCATAAAATTAACAATGGAAGTTGAATAAAAATGAAAATGAAAGTTGCATAAAATTAAAAATGGAAGTTCTTTAAAAAAAAACCACTATACCATAACGATCTATTTGGAAATTGAATAAAAATGGAAGTTGAATAAAAATGAAAATTGAATAAAAATAAAAATGTAAGTTGCATAAAATTAACAATGGAAGTTCATTCAAGAAACCACTATACCTTAACGATCTATTTGGAAATTAAATAAAAAAAGAAGTTGAATAGAAATGGAAGTTGAATAAAATTAACAATGAAAGTTCATTCAAGAAACCACTATACCTTGACGATCTATGTGGAAATTAAATAAAAAAGAAAGTTGAATAGAAATGGAAGTTGCATAAAATTAACAATGTAAGTTCATTCAAGAAACAACATACCTTAACGATCTATTTGGAAAGTAAATAAAAATGGAAGTTGAATAGAAAAGGAAATTGAATAAAATTAAAAATGGAAGTTCATTCAAGAAACAACATACCTTAACGATCTATTTGGAAATTAAATAAAAAAGTAAGTTGAATAGAAAAGGAAATTGAACAAAAATGGAATTTGAATAAAAATGGAAGTTCATTCAAGAAACCACTCTACCTTAACGATCTATTTGGAAATCAAATAAAAAATGAAGTTGAATAGAAATGGAAGTTGAATAAAAATATAAATGGAAGTGGCATATAATTAAAAATGGAAGTTCATTCAATAAACTACTATACCTTCACGATCTATTTGGAAAATAAATAAAAAAGGAAGTTGAATAGAAAAGGAAATTGGATAAAAATAGAAGTTGAATAGAAAATAAAATTGAATAAAAATGGAAGTTGAATTACATAAAAAGGGAAGTTGAATAGAAAAGGAAATTTCATTCAAGAAGCCACTATACCTTAATGATCTATTTGGAAATTAAAAAACAAAGGAAGTTGAATAGAAAACAAAATTGAAAAAAAATGCAAGTTGCCAAAAATTAACAATGGAAATTAATTCAAGAAACCACTATACCTTAACGATCTATTTGGAAATTAAATAAAAAAAGGAAGTTGAATAGAAAAGAAAATTAAATAAAAATGGAAGTTGCATAAAATTAAAAACGGAAATTTATTCAAGAAACCACTATACCTTAACGATCTATTTGGAAATTAAATAAAAAAGAAAGTAGAATAAAAATTGAAGTTGAATAAAAATAAAAATTGAAGTTGCATAAAAATAAAAATAAAAGTTCATTCGAGAAACCACTATACCTTAACGATCTATTTGGAAATTAAAAAACAAAGGAAGTTGAATAAAAATGGAAGTTACATAAAATTAAAAATGGAAGTTCATTCAAGAAACAACTATAACTTAACGATATATTTGGAAATTAAATAAAAAAAGAAGTTGAATAGAAAAGGAAATTGAATAAAAATGGAAGTTGAATAAAAATAAAAATGGAAGTTCATTCAAGAAACCACTATAACTTAACGATCTATTTGGAAATTGAATAAAAAAGGAAGTTGAATAGAAAAATGAATTTAATAAAAATGGATATTGAATAAAAATAAAAATGGAAGTTGCATAAAATTAAAAATCGAAGTTCATTCAAGAAATCACTCTACCTTAACAATCTATTTGGAAATTAAATAAAAAAGAAAGTTGAATAAAAATAGAAGTTGAATAGAAAAACAAATTGAATAAAAATTGAAGTTAAATAAAAATAAAAATGGAAGTTGCATAAAATTAAAAAATGGAAGTTCATTCAAGAAGCCACTATATCTTAACGATCAATTTGGAAATTAAATAAAAAATGAAGTTGAATGGAAAAGAGAATTGAATAAAAATTGAAGTTGAATAAAAATAAAAATGGAAGTTGCATAAAAATAAAAATGAAGTTGAATAAAAATGGAAGTTGAACAAAATAAAAATGCAAGTTGCCTAAAATTAAAAATGGAAGTTAATTCAAGAAACCACTATACCTTAACGATCAATTTGGAAATTAAATAAAAAAATGAAGTTGAATGGAAAAGAGAATTGAATAAAAATTGAAGTTGAATAAAAACAAAAATGAAAGTTGCATAAAAATAAAAATGAAGTTGAATAAAAATGGAAGTTGAATAAAATAAAAATGCAAGTTGCCTAAAATTAAAAATGGAAGCTAATTGAAGAAACCACTGTACCTTAACGATTAATTTGGAAATTAAATAAAAAATGAAGTTGAATGGAAAAGAGAATTGAATAAAAATTGAAGTTGAATAAATATAAAAATGAAAGTTGTATAAAAATAAAAATGAAGTTGAATAGAAAAGGAAAGTAAATAAAAATGAAAGTTCATCCAACAAACTACTATACCCTAACAATCTATTTGGAAATTAAATAAAAAAGGAAGTTGAATTGAAAAGGAAATTGAATAAAAATGGAAGTTGAATAAAAATAAAAATGAAAGTTGTATAAAATTAAAAATAAAAGTTTATTCAAGAAACCACCATACCTTAACGATCTATTTGGATATTAATTTAATTTCTTTTTCTATTCAACTTCCTTTTTGTTTTTTAAATTTCAAATAGATCGTTAAGGTATGGTTGTTTCTTGAATAAACTTTCATTTTTATTTCTATTCAACTTCTATTTTTATTCAATTTCTTTTTCTATTTAACTTCCATTTTTATTTAATTTCCTTTTCTATTTAACTTCCTTTTTTATTTATTTTCCAAATAGATCGTTAAGGTATAGTGGTTTCTTGAATGAACTTCGATTTTTATTTTATGCAACTTCCATTTTTATTTTTATTCAACTTCAATTTTTATCCAATTTCCATTTTTTATTCAACTTCCATTCTATTTGTATTCAACTTCCATTTTTATTCAATTTCCTTTTTATTCAACTTCCTTTTTATTTAATTTCCAAATAGATCGTTAATGTATAGTGGTTTATTGAATGAACTTCCATTTTTAATTATATGCAACTTCCATTTATATTTTTATTCAACTTCCATTTCTATTCAACTTCATTTTTTATTTGATTTCCAAATAGATCGTTAAGGTAGAGTGGTTTCTTGAATGAACTTCCATTTTTATTCAAATTCCATTTTTGTTCAATTTCCTTTTCTATTCAACTTACTTTTTTATTTAATTTCCAAATAGATCGTTAAGGTATGTTGTTTCTTGAATGAACTTCCATTTTTAATTTTATTCAATTTCCTTTTCTATTCAACTTCCATTTTTATTTACTTTCCAAATAGATCGTTAAGGTATAGTGGTTTCTTGAATGAACTTACATTGTTAATTTTATGCAACTTCCATTTCTATTCAACTTTCTTTTTTATTTAATTTCCACATAGATCGTCAAGGTATAGTAGTTTCTTGAATGAACTTCCATTGTTAATTTTATTCAACTTCCATTTCTATTCAACTTCCTTTTTTATTTAATTTCCAAATCGATCGTTAAGGTATACTGGTTTCTTGAATGAACTTCCATTGTTAATTTTATGCAACTTACATTTTTATTTTTAGTCAATTTTCATTTTTATTCAACTTCCATTTTTATTCAATTTCCAAATAGATCGTTATGGTATAGTGGTTTTTTTTGAAAAAACTTCCATTTTTAATTTTATGCAACTTTCATTTCCATTTTTATTCAACTTCCATTTTAATTTTATGCAACTTCCACTTTTATTTTTATTCAGCTTCCTTTTTTATCCAATTTTCTTTCCAATTCAACTTCAATTTTTATTTAATTTCCAAATAGATCGTTAAGGTAGAGTGGTTTCTTGAATGAACTTCGATTTTTAATTTTATGCAACTTCCCCTTTTATTTTTATTCAACTTCCATTTTTAATTTTATTCAACTTCCATTTTTATTTAACTTTCACTTTTATTTTTATTCAATTTCCATTTTTATTCAACTTCCTGTTTTCTTTAATTTCCAATAGATCGTTAAGGTATAGTAAAAAAGGAAATTAAATAAAAAAAGAAGTTGAATAGAAATAAAAATGGAAGTTCATTCAAGAAACCACTATACCTTAATGATCTATTTGGAAATTAAATAAAAATGACGCTGAATAGAAAAGGAAATTGAATAAAAACAGAAATTAAATAAAAATGAAAGTTGCATAAAATTAACAAATGGAAGTTCATTCAAGAAACCACTATAACTTAACGATCTATTTGGAAAGTAAATAAAAAATGAAGTTAAATAGAAAAGGAAGTTGAATAGAAAAGGAAATTGAATAAATATGGAAGTTGAATAAAAATAAAAATGGAAGTTGCATAAAATAAAAAGGAAAGTTGAATAAAAAGGAAGTTGAATAGAAAAGGGTATTGCATAAAATTAAAAATGGAATTTGAATAGAAAAGGAAATTGAATAAAAATGAAAGATGAATAAAAATAAAAATGGATGTTGCATAAAATTAATAATGGAAGTTGAATAGAACATGAAATTGAATAAAAATGGAAGTTGAATAAAAATAAAAATGAAAGTTTATTAAAACACTACAAGAAAATCTGATTTCATGTTGAAATTAATTTTTCGTCAATGAAAGTAGTACAATGGCGACTAAAATGGATTTAGTCGCCAAAATTGGTGACTTTTGCCAACTAAAAGGGTTTAGTCGCCGAATACAAGGCTTTTAGCGACTAAAAGGCAGTTTAGTCGCCCAATGTGGGGGTTTTAGCGACTAAAGGTTGTTAGTAGCCAAAAGTGACTGTTTTTGGCGACTAAAATAATTTAGTAGCCAAAAGTGATGGTTTTGGCGACTAAAAAACAGATTGATGCCGATTGTAGGTGTTTTGCCGACTAAACACAGATTGGTTTGAAAGTGAAGCTTTTGGCTACAAAAAAAATTAGTAGCTAAAAGAGTATTGCCGACTAAAATTCAGTTTAGTAGCCAAAGGGGCGTTTTTGGCGACTAAAAGCAGTTTAATCGCCAAAACTACTTATTTTAAGCGAAACTTAATTTTTTTGTGACTAAATTATAATTAGTAGCCGAAAATGATAGAATTGGCGACTAAAAACTTAATTTAGTCGCCAAAAGTGGCCTAAATTTTTTTTAGTAAATAATTTATATTTTACATAAAGTATATTGAATTAAAATATATATATATATTATTTTGTATTAATACCGGTTAATATACTATATAAATAATATATATTGCATATATATTCATGTGATATTATAGTGGCATAGTGGAGGGAGTGTGTTGCAAAAAGTTTGGCGTGTGGTGGTGGGATGTCTCAGGTTCAAAACCTGCAAGCAACAGGTTCAACATTTTTTTTTTTAAATATGCTTTTGGCGACTAAAACAGGTGGTCGCCAAAAGCTTCAGTATTGGCGACGAAAAAATAGTCGGGAAATGTATAAATTAAAAAAAATAATTTACTATTGGCGACTAAAAATTTAGTCGCCAAATTTATAATTAAAAAAAAATAAATGAGCTTTGGCGATGAAATTTGTGGTCGCTACAGAGTTTGTTTTTGGCGACTAAAAGTGGGTTAGTCACCAATACCTTCCGCGACGGTTTACCAGCGACCAACATGGCGACTAAAAAATTTAGTCACGAAAACCTAAAACCCGACTTTTGGCGACTGACAAATCACTTTTGGCGACTAAAAATTTAGTCGCCAAAAGTGATTTTTTTTGTAGTGAAAAAAACCACTATACCTTAACGATCTATTTGGAAATTAAATAAAAATTGAAGTTGAAAAAAAAAAGAAAAATGGAAGTTGCATAAAATTAACAATGTAAGTTCTATACCTTAACTATCTATTTGGAAATTAACTAAAAATGGAAGTTGAATAGAAAACAAAATTGAATAAAATAAAAATCGAAGTTCATTCAAGATCACACTATATCTTAACGATTTATTTGGAAATTAAATAAAAATGAAGTTGAATAGAATAGGAAATTGAATTAAAAATGGATGTTTCATAAAAATAAAAATGGAAGTTGAATAGAGAAGGAAAGTTAACAAAAAAGGTAGTTGAATAAAAATAAAAAAGGAAGTTCGAAGTTGAATAAAAAAGGAAGTTGAACAGAAAATAGAATTGAATAAAAATAAAAATGGAAGTTGAATGGAAAAATAAATTGAATAAATTTTTATTCAACTTCCATTTTTATTCAATTTCCTTTTCTATTCAATTTCCTTTTCTATATCTTAACGATCTATTTGAAAATTAAATAAAAAAGAAAAAAAAAAAAAGGAAGTTGAATAGAGAAGGACGTTGAATAAAAATGGAAGATGAATAAAAATAAAAATGGAAGTTGCATAAAATTAAAAATGGAAGTTGCATAAAATTAAAAATGGAAGTTAATTCAAGAAACCACTATACCTTATTTTTATACAACTTCCATTTCTATTCAACTTCCACTTCCATTTTTATTCAATTTCTTTTTCTATTCGACTTCCTTTTTTTATTTAGTTTCCAACTAGATCGTTAAGGTATAGTGGTTTCTTGAATGAACTTCTATTTTTAATTTTATGCAACTTCATTTTTTATACAATTTCCATTTTTACTTTTATGCAACTTCCATTTGTATTCAATTATATGAAAATTAAATAAAAAAGGAAGTTGAATAGAAAAGGAAATTGTATAAAAATAAAAATGATAGATCGTTAAGGTATAGTGGTTTCTTGAATAAACTTCAATTTTTAATTTTATGCAACTTCCATTTTTATTTTTATTTAACTTCGATTTTTATAAGAAAGAGAGAGAGAAAGAGAAATGAAAGAGAAATACGGATATGTAAGAGAGAAAGAGAAATGAAAAAGTGATCCAAAAAGGTGAAATACGGATATGTTATACCAGTCGCCCCGCTCAAGCGTGGAAACCCCCGCTCAAGCGTCAGACACAGACTCACGCTCGAGCGTCAAAAGCGCCGCTCGAGCGTAGATTGCACACGTCCAGAAGTTTTGCAGACATGGTCCCCGCTCGAGCGTCAAACTCCCTGCTCGAGCGGAGGAACAAAAACAAAGGGTCGCGCTCGAGCGTCAAAACTTCCGTTCAAGCGTCTGAAGACCTGCAGACAAAAGTACTAGGAGGTGGAAAATTACGCTCGAGCGTCAAAACGCCCGCTCGAGCGGAGAAGCAACAACGAAGGGCCCGCTCGAGCGTCAAAAGCCCCGCTTGAGCGTGAAGGCCAAAATCTGGGCATCAACTCTAAGTTTCAAAACACAACCAACTTGTTTCAAACCTGCCCAACACAACCCAAGACTCAAATACAAAGAGTAAGGGATGAAAATGAGAATGAGACAACAACACAATCACGGAACCAAGTCCGGAATACAATATACAAAGGAAAGGAAAACCGGGATCGCTATAAAACCACTATACCTTAACGATCTATTTGGAAATTAAATAAAAATGGAAGTTCATTCAAAAAACCACTATATCTTAACGATCTATTTGGAAGTTAAATAAAAAAGAAAGTTGAATAGAAAAGGAAATTGAATAAAAATGGAAGTTGAATAAAAATAAAAATGGAAGTTGCATAAAATTAACAATGGAGGTTCATTCGAGAAACCACTATATCTTAACGATCTATTTGGAAATTAAACAGACAAGGAAATTAAATAGAGAAGGAGTTGAATAAAAAAGGAAATTGGATAAAATAAAAATTGAAAGTTGAGTAAAAATAAAAATAGAAACCCTTATACCTTAACAATCTATTTGGTAATTAAATAAAAAAGGAAGTTGAATAGAAAATAGAATTGAATAAAAATGAAATTTGAATAGAAAAGTAAATTGAATAAAAAATTGAATAACTATGGAATTTGAAAATTAAACAAAAAAGGAAATTGAATAAAAATAAAAATGGAAGTTCTTTCAAGAAACCACTATACCTTAACGATCGATATGGAAATTAAATAAAAAATGAAGTTGAACAGAAAAGGAAACTGAATAAAAATGAAGTTGAATAGAACTAAAAATGGAAGTTGCATAAAAATTGAATAAAAATGAAAGTTGAACAGAATCAGAAATTGAATAAAAATGAAACTTGAATAAAAATAAAAATGGAAGTTGTATAAAAATTGAAGTTGAATAAAAATATAAATGGATGTTGCATGAAATTAAAAATGGAAGTTGATTCAAAAAACCACTAGACCTTAACGATTTATTTGGAAATTAAATAAAAAATGAAGTTGAATAGAAAAGAAAATTGAATAAAAATGGAAGTTGAAATTGAATAAAAAAGGAAGTTGCATAAAATTAAAAATGGAAGTTCATTCAAGAAACCACTATGCCTTAACGATCTATTTGGAAATTAAATAAAAAATAGGAGTTCTATTGAAAATAAGAAATGAAGTTGCATAAAATTAAAAATGAAGTTGAATAAAACTAAAAATGGAAGTTCATTCATGAAACCATTATACATTAACGATCTATTTGGAAATTAAATAAAAATGGAAGTTGCACAGAAAAGGAAGTTGCATAAAAATGGAAGTTGAATAAAATAAAAATGGAAGTTGCATAAAATTAAAAATTGAAGTTGCATAAAAATGAAAATGGAAGTTAAATAAAAATAAAAATGGAAGTTCATTCAAGAAACCACTATACCTTAATAATCTATTTGGCAATTATATAAAAAAGAAGTTGAATAGAAAAGGAAATTGAATAAAACTTGAAGTTGAATAAAATTAAAAATGGAAGTTCATTGAAGAAACCATTATACCTTAACGATCTATGTGGAAATTAAATAGAAAAGGAAGATTAATAAAAATGAAAGTTGAATAAAAATGGAAGTTGCATAAAATTAAAAATGGAAGTTCATTTAAGAAACCACTATACCTTAACGATCTATTTGGAAATTAAATAAAAATGGAAGTTGCATAAAATTAAAAATGGAAGTTGAATAAAAATAGAAGTTGAATAGAAAAGGAAACTAAATAAAAATGGAATTTGCATGAAAATAAAAATAGAAGTTCATTCAAGAAACCACCATACCTTAATGATCTATTTGGAAATTAAAGAAAAAAGGAAGTTGAATAGAAATGGAAATTGAATAAAAATGGAAGTTGAATAAAAATATAAATGGAAGTTGTATAAAATTAAAAATGGAAGTTGCATAAAATTAACAATTGAAGTTCATTGAAGAAACCATTATAACTTAACGATTTATATGGAAATTAAATAAAAATGGGAGTGGAATGAAAAAGGAAATTGATTGAAAATGGAAGTTGAATAAAAAAATAAATTGAATAAAAATGGAAGTTGAATAAAAATAAAAGGGGAAATTCAATAAAATTAAAAATGGTAATTCATTCGAAAAACCACTATACGTTAACGATCTATTTGGAAATTAAATAAAAAATGAAGTTGAATAGAAAAACAAATTGAATAAAAATGGAAGTTCCATAAAACTAAAAATGGAAGTTGAATAAAAAAGCAATAGAAAAGGAAATTGAATAAAAGTTAAAAAAGGAAGTCGAATACAAATGGAAGTTGCATACAATTAAAATGGAAGTTCATTCAAGAAACCATTCTACGTTAACGATCTATTTGGAAATTAAATAAAAAAGGAAGTTGAATAGAAATAAAAATTGAAGTTGAGTTAAAATAAAATGGATTTTGCCTAAATTTAACAATGGAAGTTAATTCAAGAAACCAAT
Organism: Camellia lanceoleosa; assembly: GCA_025200525.1. Classification (NCBI taxonomy): domain Eukaryota; kingdom Viridiplantae; phylum Streptophyta; class Magnoliopsida; order Ericales; family Theaceae; genus Camellia; species Camellia lanceoleosa. Next base: position 166,602 of record JANUSC010000024.1, read on the forward strand.
ATACCTTAACGATCTATTTGGAAGTTGAATAAAAAAGTAAATTGAATAGAAATGGAAATGGTTTTTTGAATGAACTTCCATTTTTATTTTTATTCAATTACCTTTTCTATTCAACTTCCTTTTTTCTTTAATTTCCAAAAGGAAGTTGAATAAAAATGAAAATGGAAGTTCATTCAAGAAACCATTATACCTTAACGATTTATTTGGAAATTAAATAAAAAAGAAAGCTGAATAGAAATAAAATTGAATAAAAATGGAAGTTGCGTAACATTAAAAATGGAAGTTCATTCAAAAAACCACTATACCTTAATGATCTATTTGGAAATTAAATAAAAAATGAAGTTGAATAGAAAATGAAATTGAATAAAAAGGAAAGTTGTATAAAATTAAAAATGGAAGTTCATTCAAGAAACCACTATACCTGAACAATCTATTTGGAAATTAAATAAAAATGGAAGTTCATTCGAGAAACCACTATACCTTAATGATTTATTTGGAAGTTAAATAAAAAAGGAAATTGAATAGAAAAGGAAGTTGAATAAAAATGGAAGTTGAACAAAAATAAAAATGGAAGTTCATTTAAGAAGTCACTATACCTTAACGATCTATTTGGAAATTAAATAAAAAAGGAAGTTGAATAAAAAGGAAATTGAATAAAAATGGAAGTTGAATACAAATAGAATGGAAGTTGAGTAAAAGGAAATTGAATAAATAAGGAAGTTGAATAGACAAAGAAATTGAATAAAAAAGGAAATTGAATAAAAATGCAAGTTGAATAAAAATAAAAATGGAAGTTGCCTAAAATTAATAATTGAAGTTCATTCGAGAAACTACTATACCTTAACGATCTATTTGGAAATTTAATAAAAAAAGAAGTTGAATAGAAAATGAAATTGAATAGAAATAAAATAACAATGGAAGTTGAGTAAAAATAAAATAGAAGTTGCATAAAATTAAAAATGGATGTTTCATAAAATTAAAAATTGAAGTTCATCCAATAAACTACTATACCTTAATGACCTATTTGGAAAGTAAATAAAAAAATGTAGTTGAATAGAGAAGAAAATTGGATAAAAATGCAAGATGAATAAAAATAAAAATGGAAGTTCATTCAAGAAGTCACTATAACTTAACGATCTATTTGGAAATTAAATAAAAAACGAAGATGAATAAAAATGGAAGTTGACTAAAGAAACCACTATACATTAACGATCTTTTCGGAAATGAAATAAAAAAGGAAATTCAATAAAAATGGATGTTGCATACAATTAAAAATTGAAGTTCATTCAATAAGCTACTATACCTTAACGATCTATTTGGAAATTAAATAAAAAAGAAAATTGGATAGAGAAGGAAATTTAACAAAAATGGAAGATGAACAGAAAAAGAAATTGAATAAAAAATAAAGTTGAATAGAAAACAAAATTGAATAAAAATGCAAGTTGCCTAAAATTAACAATGTAAGTTCATTTACGAAACCACTATACCTTAACGATCTATTTGGAAATTAAATAAAAAAATGAAGTTGAATAGAAATGGAAATTGGATAAAAATGCAAGATGAATAAAAATAAAAATAAAAATGGAAGGAAGTTAAATAAAAAAGGAAGATGAATAGAAAATGAAATTGAATAAAAAATGGAAGTTGCATAAAATTAAAAATGGAAGTTGAATAAAAATGGAAATCAAATAAAAAAGGAAATTGAATAGAAAAGAAAATTAAATAAAAATGGAAGTTGAATAAAAATAAAAATGAATAAAAATGTATGTTGAATAAAAATAAAAATGAAAGTTGCATAAAATTAAAAATGAAAGTTGCATAAAAATAAAAATGGAAGTTGCATAAAATTAAAAATTCAAGTTCATTCAAGAAACCACTATACCTTAACGATCTATTTGGAAATTAAATAAAAAAGGAAGTTGAATAGAAAAGAAAATTGGATAAAAATGGAAGTTGAGTAAGGTATAGTGATTTCTTGAATGAACTTCCATTGTTAATTTTATGCAACTTCCATTTTATTTTTACTCAATTTCCTTTTGTATTCAACTTCCTTTTTTATTTAATTTCCAAATAGATCGTTAAGGTATATTGGTTTATTTAATTTCCAAATAGACTGTTAAGGTATAGTGGTTTCTTGAATGAACTTCCATTGTTAATCTTATGCAACTTCCATTTTTATTTTTATTCAACTTCCATTTTTATTCAATTTCCTTTTCTATTTAATTTCCAAATAGATCGTTAAATTATAGTGGTTTCTTGAAATAACTTCCATTTTTGTTCAATTTCCTTTTCTGTTCAACTTTCTTTTATATTTAATTTCCAAATAGATCGTTAAGGTATAGTGGTTTTTTAATGAATTACCATTTTTAATTTTATGCAACTTCCATTTTTATTCAATTTCCTTTTCTATTGAACTTCCTTTTTTATTTAATCTCTAAATAGATCGTTAAGGTATAATGGTTTCTTGAATTAACTTTTATTTTTATTTTTATGCAACTTCCATTTTTAATTTCATAAAACTTCCATTCAATTTCCTATTCTATTCAACTTCATTTTTTATTTAATTTCCAAATAGATCGTTATGGTATAGTGGTTTCTTAAATGAACTTCCATTGTTAATTTTATGCAACTTCCATTTTTGTTTTTATTTAATTTCCTTTTCTATTCAACTTCCTTTTTATTCAATTTCCAAATAGATCGTTAAGGTATAGTGGTTACCTGAATGAACTTCCATTTTTATTTTTATTCAACTTCCATTTTTATTCAACTTCCATTTTATTAAATTTCCAAATAGATCGTTAAGGTATAGTGGTTTCTTGAATGAACTTCCATTGTTAATTTTAGGCAACCTACATTTGTACCCAAATAGACCGTTATGGTATAGTGGGATATTGAATGAACTTTCATTTTTATTTTTATGCAACTTCCATTTTTGTTTTTATTCAATTTCCTTTTTTATTTTTATTCAACTTCCATTTTTATTTAATTTCCATTTCTATTCAACTTCATTTTTTATTTAATTTCCAAATAGATCGTTAAGGTATAGTGGTTTCTTGAAAGAACTTCAATTGTTAATTTTATGCAACTTCGATTTTTATTCAATTTCCTTTTCAATTCAACTTCTTTTTTTTATTTACTTTCCAAATAGATCGCTAACGTATAATGGTTTCTTGAATTAACTTCCATTTTTAATCTTATGCAACTTCCATTTTTATTTTTATTCAATTTCAATTTTTATTCAATTTCCTATTCTATTCAACATCCATTTTTATTTTTATTCCAAATAGATCGCTAAGGTATATTAGTTTCTTGAATGAACTTCCATTGTTAATTTTAGGCAACTTCCATTTTTATTCGACTTCCATTTTTATTTTTATTTTTATTCAACATCCATTTTTATTCAATTTCCCTTTCTATTCAACTTCCATTTTTATTCAATTACCTTTTCTGTTTAACTTCCTTTTTTATTCAATTTCCAATTCTTCAAGAAACCACTATACCTTAACGATCTATTTGGAAATTAAATAGATCGTTAAGGTATAGTCGTTTCTTGAATGAACTTCCATTTTTTATTTTATACAACTGCCATTTATATTTTTATTCAACTTCCATTTTTAATTTTATGCAACTTCCATTTTTATTTTTATGCAACTTCAATTTTTATTCAATTCTCTTTTCCATTCAACTTCCTTTTTTATTCAATTTTCTTTTTTATTTAATTTTCAAATAGATCGTTAAGGTATAGTGGTTTCTTGAATGAACTTTCATTTTGATTCAATTTCCTTTTCTATTCAACTTCCATTTTTATTTTTATGAAACTTCATTTTCTATTCAACTTCGTTGTTTATTTAATTTCCAAATAGATCGTTAAGTTATAGTGGTTTCTTGAATGAACTTCCATTGTTAACTTTAGGCAACTTCCATTTTTATTTTTATTCAACATCCTTTTTTATTTAATTTCCTTTTCTATGCAACTTCCATTTTTAATTTTATTCATCTTCCGATTTTATTCAATTTTATTTAATTTCCAACTTCCTTTTTATTCATCTTGCATTTTTATCCAATTTCCTTTGCTATTCAACTTCATTTTTATTAAATTTCCGGATAGATCGTTAAGGTATAGTGGTTTCTTAAATGAACTTACATTGTTAATTTTATGCAACTTCCATTTTTATTTTTATTCAACTTCCATTTTATTCAATTTACTTTTCTATTTAATTTACAAATAGATCGTTAAGGTATAGTAGTTTCTTGAATGAACTTCCAATGTTAATTTTTACTCAACTTCCATTTTTGTTTTTATTCAATTTCCTTTTATATTCAACTTCATTTTTATTCAACTTCCATTTTTATTCAATTTCCTTTCTATTCAACTTCCTTTTTTATTCAACTTCCATTTTTAATTTTATTTACTTCCATTTTTATTTTTATTCATCTTGCATTTTTAATTTCCAAATAGATCGTTAAGGTATAGTGATTTATTGTATAAAAATGGAAGTTGAATAAAATGGAAGATGAATAAAATTAACAATGGAAGTTCATTCAAGAAACCACTATAACTTAACGATCTATTTGGCAATTAAAAATGGAAGTTGCATAAAATTCAAAATGGCAGTTCATTCAAAAAACCACTATGCATTAACGATCTATTTGGAAATTAAAAAAAAAAAAGAGAAGTTGAATAGAAAAGGAAATTGAATAAAAATAAAAATGTAAGTTGAATAAAATTAAAAATGTAGTTGAATAGAAAAGGAAATTGAATAGAATAGGAATTTGAATAAAAATAAAAATGGAAGTTGCATAAAATTAACAATTGAAGTTGAATAGAAAAGGAAATTAAATAAAAAAGGAAGTTGAATAAAAATAAAAAAGAAAGTTGAATAGAAAAGGAAATTGAATAAAAATGGAAGTTGAATAAAAATAAAATTGGAAGTTGCATAAAATTAACAATGAAAGTTCATTCAAGAAACCACTATACCTTAACGATCTATTTGAATAAAAATGGAAATTGCCTAAAATTAACAATTGAAGTTCATTCGAGAAACCACTATACCTTAACGAATTATTTGGAAATTAAATAAAAATGGAAGTTGCATAGAAAAATAAATTAAATAAAAAAGGAAGTTGAATAAAAAATGAAATTGAAAAAAAAAATTGAATAAAAATGGAAGCTGAATAAAAATAAAAATCGAAGTTGCATAAAAATAAAAATCGAAGTTCATTCAAGAAACCACTATACCCTAACGATCTATTTGGAAATTAAACAAAAAAGAAAGTTGAATTGAAAAGAAAATTGAATAAAAATGGAAGTTGCATAAAATTAAAAGTGGCAGTTCATTGAAGAAGCCACAGGAAGTTCAATAAAAAAGAAAATTGAATAAAAATGGAAATTGCCTTAAATTAACAATGGAAGTTGAATAAAAATAAAAACGGAAGTTTCCCTACTGGTTTCTTGAATGAACTTCCATTGTTAATTTTATGCAACTTCCATTTTATTTTTATTCATCTTCCGATTTTTATTCAATTTCCTATTCTATTCAACTTCATTTTTTTATTTAATTTCCAAATAGATCATCAAGGTATAGTGGTTTCTTGAATGAACTTCCATTTTTATTTTATTCAACTTCCTTTGGTTTTAATTTCCAAATAGATCGTTAAGGTATAGTGGTTTCTTGAATTAAATTCCATTGTTAATTTTATGCAAATTCCATTTTATTTTTATTCAACTTCTATTTTTATCAATTTCCTTTTCTATTCAACTTCCTTTTCTATTCAACTTCCTTTTTATTTAATTTCCAAATAGATTGTATAGCGATCCGGTTTCCCTTCTTTAATTGTTGTATCCGGACTTAGGTCCCGTGGAGTGGGGTGTTGTGTATATCTTGTATACATCCTTTTCTCTTTGCAATTGAGTCTTGGATTGTGTTGGGCAGGTTTGAAACAGGTTGGTTAAGCTTAGAAACCAAAAGTAGTTGCCCAGAAATTAGCCTTCACGCTCGAGCGGAGCTTTTGACGCTCAAGCGGGCCTTTGTTGTGCTTCTCGCTCGGCCGGGGTTTTGGCGCTCGGCGGGAAAATCCATCTCGATATTTCCTCTGCGGTGTTGGGCCTTTCGAGAGGCGTTTTGGCCTTCGAGTGGGACTTTGTGTGTGGCCCGAGTCGGAGTTTGGCGCTCGGCGGGGACCTAGTTCTACAAAAGTTACAGGAGTGTACATCCAGCGCTCAAGCGGAGGTTTGGACACTCGGCGGGAGTCTGTGAGTGGCAGCCGGCGGGGTTTCTATGCTCGGCGGGCGGCAGTATATCATTAGAGATCCGACTTTTTGGATAACTTTTTCAACTCCATTTCTCTCTCTTACTTTTCAAAAACACCATTGGAGACCTCCTCTCACTAGAACCTCAACTTCTCTCTAGGTATTGATCTAGTAGGAGTGATTTCCTCACCTCGGGTCTTTGTAAAAGTTGTGTTGATCGTCGAGGGCTATCTTTTGATCCGAAAATTTTGGGATTTGGAGCATCTTCAATTTCTTCATCTTCTTCCCTTGGGCTCCGAATTTGAGGTAAGGATTCCTACTCACTCTTATGAGTTTTGACCTAGATTTTGAGCTTGTTGTTTAAATGGTTGATTTTGGGACTTAGGGTTTCAAAAGATATGAAAGAGGGTTTTGTTATTTTGATTCTTAAATATGTATTTTGGGTTTCAAAATGATGTTGTTGATAGTTGTTATTTGAACCATTGGGTTAATATTGAGAGATGAGAAAGAAAGCCCTAATTTGTATATAAATTAATTGGTATAATTAATTTGGGAAAGTTATGGATTTGTGAAATTGAGTTGAACATAATGATAGTGGTTCATTATGAGATGGAATTGTGGAGTTGGATTAGTAAATCGTTCACTTTTGAAAATGCGGATATTTTATCTGTTGGTGCTTTTATTATCTGTTTAGAAATAATTGCTTTGGGCTACTGGTGAAGGGTAGTTTTGATTGTTGTAGACAATGCATGATGATTAGGCGAATTAAAACTAATAAATTGAATGTGTCAAAGAATATGACGGCTGAAAGAATACATTGATTTTATGTATTGATTGATTATCTATATGACCTATGTGTATATACGTTGTGTTGTGTGGGAGGAGATAGGGGATGTACTCCACGGTTTAGGAGAAGATAGGGGATGGACCTCTAAACCGAACAGTGTTTGGGAGGAGATAGGGGATGGACTCTGTTGATACAGCTTTTATGCTTATCTAATGATGTGTTGATATAGCTCATATGCTTATCTATGGAAGTGTTGATAGAGCTCATATGCTTATCTGTTGAATTGTTGATATAGCTCATATGCTTATCTATCGAAGTGTTGATATAGCTAGTATGCTTATCTATTATGAAATGGAAAATGTTTAACATGAGTTATCACCTCATTGAAATTGTTGGCCAGGTTCTGAGCCGTAGTTGTGAATTGTGAATTTGAGAAGAAATGGAAAATGAAATGAAACATGGACACATTGGTCATGTAATGAAAATGGTGTGTGAATTGATTTATGGAAGTCAAACATTTATCAATTGCTAATGTCTTGAATTCTTGCTCATATTGTGTTTAGTATATTTCTCTTTGGGCGTTGGCTCACCCTATATGGGACATCACTTTCAGGTACAGGTAGGATGCCACCTCCAAGGACATAGCTTGGATGGTTATGGGAGTTGAAGACTCTTTTTGATTATTTTGTTTGTATTACATGTATATCAAGCCAAGGGCTTATTTTGTATAGAGTTAGTGCTCTTCTTTTTGTAACCAAGTGTTGACTTGGAAAGCTGTAAACCCTTAGGGCATTTGCTTTTGTTGTTAACATGTAATATTGTTGTAAGAACTACTCTGATGAATATAAAGGTGTTGATTTCTCTTATATCATTGTATGTCTAAAATGATGGGTTGTATGCATTATTTTGAGGGCGTTACAACTTGGTATCAGAGTGTACCGGGTTCGAATACCTTGGGTACGTGGGAAGTGATTAGTATCACAATGGGTTTGTCTCGCTTGTCAGAGACCTATGTGTGACATTATGTGTTTATTTGATAACATGTTTATGTGACTATGTGGGTATAGGATTTAGTTTCTAGGATGTTGATTGGATCCTTGGGTTTCTGTGAGTCTTGTTGGAAAGGCACTTGATCAATGGTATTTCTAACTGTAACTCTAGTAACGCCTCGGGACTATCATTATCCGGAAACGAAATTCGTAAGTGCTTATGTGTTTATGTGCTGACGTGGAGTGAATTACAGTTGTCCATGTATTAGGACGCGAGTGTTTAGTTTTCGCGCATTTAGGAATGTGCTAATTTTCTTCGTTACCTTTAATAGGATGTCAGGATGAGTACGTGGTGGTAGGCGGGGTAGGCATAGAAGGCAGGAGGTGCCTATACTGGATGACATTCCGTGGCGGAGGGTGTTAGCCGAGCCAATGTGGGCCAATGAGCCATGGGCACCTTAGCTGCGAGATGGCGAGAGCATTGAGAGCATCCATGGACATTCTCAGAGCTGAGAATCAAGTCCAAGCCCAGGTTGTTGATGCAGGGCCTTCTTTCCTAAAGAGGGAGTTCTTCCATTCTAATCCGGATGAGTTTTTGGGGGATCCGAAAAAGCCACTTAAGGCTGACGAGTGGTTGGAAGCGGATGAGTAAGAGGCGTTTGAGATGCTTGGCATCGAAGGCGGGACTTTGAAAGTGACCTTGGCATCTTTCGACAAAGGGATCTTGGTCGGCGGTGGAAATTCATGAAGGGTCGAATTGGTGGCACTTGGGAGGCTTTTGTGGGTGCTCTCAGAGAAGTTCTTATCTCCAGCGATCGAGGCGAGAGACCGGTTCGCGGCTTTTACAGATTGAGTTCTTGATGGCCGAAATTTGCTTTTACTAACTAATGTCGAGTTACTTTGAACTTGTGGCATCGAGGAACGCTGTTGTATCGAGTTTGAGAAGAGGTTGGTAGCGGCCTCAAGATGAGAGTTAGGGTTCTATGATCTGAGACTATGGGCGCTTGGTGATCTGCGGCCCATATGGAATCATGATCTTGAGAGGAGGAGGGACGAAGAGGCTCCAAGATGAGCCAGGATGGTCGGGTGATGGCGAGAGGCAGAGGGTGCTAACCCTCGGCGATCTCGAGGTGGTGTTGCTAGATCAACCTTTCCAGTGCCGAGTGCAGGCTCGGGGAGAGGCAATCAAGGAGATTTCACCTGTTACAAGTGTGGTCAGCTGGGCCACAAGGCTTCGGTTTGCCCACAGAGGGGAGGAGGTCAGAGAGCTGCTTCATCTTTAGCTAGACCACAGAGCCAGAGTTAGTATGGTCAGCCTAGGCACCTGAAGAGGTTTTTCCCACAGTTAAGTGCCACTTCGGGTGCGTCTGGTTCTAGGCAGACGAAAGGTTTTCAGCCAACTCGATCTCTGTCAGCCTCGAGGCCAATCCGAGCTTCGTCGTCCCATCTGTCGGCGATCGTATGCTCAGGGGTGGCAGTGGATCGAGGGCCTACACGGCGTGTCTGTTATTCTGCATGAGGATCTTATGCAGCTCCATCGGTTGTGAGAGGTACCTTTTGTTTTTACCTTTCGATTGCCAATGTGTTGATTGATAGGGATGCATCCCATTCTTTTATATCTGCTGCATTTGCATCTGTTTTTGGAATTGGAGTTGGCACAGTTAGCATCTTCTCTATGTGTTGTATCACCTATTGGGGGCGAATTGATTTTGAAACAAGGGTGTAGAGGTGCGATATAGAGCTCATGCCACCACCACTCCTATTTGCTTTTGTGGTTATGCCCATGTCGGGTTTTGATGTTATTTTGGCTATGGGTAGTTATCGTCATACCGGTCATATTGATTACTACCGCGCCAGAGGGTCACATATGTACCTTAAGCGGGAGTGTTTTCATTTCTTAGGAGATCGGGTTGGTAGTGTGTTACCACGGTGTATGATCCATAAGGGCGGAGTGAGCTTAGTGGCCTTCTTGCTAGCCTTATGAGTAGTGAGTGTGATGAGACCGAGGTTGAGTTGCCGAGGGTGGTTTGCGAGTATTTGGATTTTTTTCTAAGGATCTTGTCGGTTTGCCACCTCATCGAGAGATAGAGTTCTCTATTGATTTAGTGCCTGGCACAGCACCAATTTCTATGGCACCTTGCTTTGCCCCGGTAGGAGTTGAGTGAGTTGAAGATTCAACTCTAGGAAGCTGATAGATAAGGGTTTTGTTCAGCCTAGTGTTTAGCCATAGAGCACCGGCCCTCTTTGCTAAAAAGAAAGATGGTGCCTTGAGACTTTGTATCGACTACGAGAAGTTGAATCAGACTCACGGTTAAGAATAAGTACCCTATGCCCGTATAGATGATCTGTTTGACGGTTGAAGGATCCCATTGTTTCTCTAAGATAGACTTGAGATCGGGTTACCACCGGTTGAGGGTAAGGGAGGAGGATATTCGAAGACGGCATTAAAATGCGTGATATGGCCATTATGAGTTCTGGTGATGCCATTCGGGCTCACCAATGCACCGGCAGTCTTTATGGGTTTGATGAACCGAATATTCTGGGAATTCTTAGATCACTTTGTGATCGTTTTTGTGGACGACATTCTCATCTATTCACCTTCACAGAAGAGGCACAAGGAACACTTGAGAGGGGTGCTTGGGTTGCTTAGAAACCCATAAATTTGTATGCCAAGTTTGGGAAGTGTGAGTTCTGGCTAGGAGAGGTCAAATTCTTAGGCCATGTGGTATCCGGGAAAGGGGTGTCTGTTGATACATCCAAGGTTGAGGCAGCGCAAGATTGGGCACAACCTAAGAATGTTTTTGAGATCCGCAGTTTTCTAGGATTAGCTGGGTATTACCACCGGTTTGTGCATGTCATCATGGACTTCGTTGTAGGTCTTCCGAGGACTCAGCGGGGTAGTGATGCTATTTGGGTGGTTGTAGACCGGTTGACTAAGTCGGCGCACTTCATCCCTATGCGCGTAAGAGATTCGGTAGATCATCTTGCCGACTTGTATATTCAGGACATAGTGAGATTGCATAGGGTCCCAGTGACGATTGTCTCAGATAGAGATCCTCGTTTTATTGCCAGGTTGTGGCAGAGTTTGCAGAGTGCCTTGGGTACTAAGTTGACCTTTAGTACGGCTTATCATCTTGGTGATGGGCGATCGGCGTACTATTCAGATCCTTGAGGATATGCTTCGAGGTTGTGTCATTGACTTTAGTGGGACGTGGGAGAGGCACTTGCCGTTGGTAGAGTTTGCCTACAACAACAGTTTCCAGTCTAGTATCGGTATGGCACCGTTTGAGGCCTTGTATGGCCTACCGTGCAGGTCTCCAGTTTGTTGGGCCGAGGTAGGTGATGCACCTTTGTTGGGTCCGGAGTTGGTGAGGGAAACGACGGAGAAAGTTGAGCTTATCCGTAGGAGGCTTGTTACAGCCCAGAGTCGTCAGAAATCTTATGTCGACCGTAGAAGGCGACCTTTGGTATTTGAGGTGGGTGATCATGTCTTTCTAAAGATATCACCTAGGCAGGGATTGATGAGGTTTGGGAAGAGTGGGAAGTTATCCCCTCGGTTTATTGGCCCTTTTGAGATCCTTGAGAGGATTGGCGAGGTTGCCTATCATTTAGCTTTGCCACCGCAGTTGTCCGGAGTTCATGACGTGTTTCATGTGAGTATGCTTCGGAAGTATGAGCCAGATCTATCACATGTATTGGATTGGACCGACCTAGGGGTTGATGAGGATGCCTCGTATGAGGAGAGACCGGTTTGGGTCTTGGATATGCGGGATCAAGTCTTGCGAGGCAAGACCATTCCCTTGGTAAAAGTTTTGTGGAAACATCACGGGGTGGAGGAAGCCACTTGGGAACGTGAGTTGGAAGTCCGTGAGAAATATCCGGACGTGTTTGTTGATGTAATCATGTATTGAAATTTGGTAATATTAATGAACTGTAAGAGCGTTAAATATGTCTTAAGTTGTAAAACATTGTAAATGTTTTGGTTTATGGAAGCATGCTTTGGAACTTGCCTCAAAATGGAAGTTTGTTTTAACATTGTGTATGTTAAGTATATTGTGGAAATGCAAGCATGATATTAATGTTGCATATGTTAAGAAATTGTGGAAAATATGATGAAATTGTCAAATTTCAAAGGAATGCATGTTGATAATGCAGGCTGTTTTATATGTTGTGATTTGCCTCTTGAAAAGAGATGAGATTGACCGGTAATGGGTCTAGTTGTTTAACATTATGTTGTAATATTGTTGGAAATGGAGAAAACTTGTTTTTGAAAACTTGTATTTAATTTCGGGGACGAAATTCTTTAAGGGGGGGAGGTTATAGCGATCCCGGTTTCCCTTTCTTTAATTGTTGTATCCGGACTTAGGTCCCGTGGAGTTGGCTGTTGTGTATATCTTGTTTACATCATTTTCTCTTTGCATTTGAGTCTTGGGTTGTGTTGGGCAGGTTTGAAATAGGTTGGTTAAGCTTAGAAACCAAAAGTAGTTGCCCAGAAATTAGCCTTCATGCTCGAGCGAGCCTTTGTTGTGCTTCTTCGCTCGACCGGGGGTGTAATAACCCGACCCTCGTATATGTCATGTGGTACATTTTTAGTCCCGTATTATGTGCACCTATATGCTAATTATGTCATGATAAAAGGTCTATTTGTTGAACAAAGAATGCATCTGTTCCATTAGAAGGTTTGGATCTGAAATTGGAGGCCTTAACGGCTTAAGTACCTGAAATTGATTATATATATGTGTTCAGCATAATTTTCTGGTAATATTAGGCATGTTTACGAAATTTCAATTTTGGGAAGATAAAGCGATTGGTTTTCGTCTTATTTGCTCTTTGATATTTTATATATATCTCCAAGCCTTTTTGACTTAGATCAAAAAACGTGTATACCTCTTTTTGGAGAGCAATAAGAGAGAATTGAGAGGAAGAATTGGGGAAAGTAGTTCAACAAGGAGAGTTTGGAAAAATTTGTTAAAGTTGTGAGATTTTAATCAAGGTAAGCTCAAGATTTCTTGTTATGGCAACTTAGGAGTTGTGATTGATGGTTTCATGTATGATTCAAGTTTGATTCATGATGTTTGTTATTGTTGTGTTGGTTGTAACCATGGAAAGGAGCTTGTTGAGCACCATTGTAAGTATATGGGTGTATGTAGGTGTAAGTGGGCATCATGAAGGGTAAAAGAATTAGTGAGGTGTATCTTGTTCTTTGTGTTTGATTTTCCATGTTTAAGTATAAGGGTTGTGTTCATGGGTTTAAAATCTCATCATGTATGCTTGAGATGGTGTGTGATTGTATCATTTTATTACTTGAGTTTTGATCCATGAATTGTCCCTTAAAAGATTTAGTTTAGACCCTTTGAATGCCCACCAAGAATGGAGTTTTGTGTGTATTTCGGACTGCCTGGGTAGGGCACGGCCGCTCGGGCGGAAGCTATGGGCGCTCGAGCGGAGAAGAGGAGAAAAATTGAATTTGGCTACTGCAGTTGGGCCGCTCGAGCGGAGGGGGATGGCCGCTCGTGCGGTGCATGTCCGCTCGAGCGGAGGGCCAGGCCGCTCGGGCGGTCTGGACTGGAAAAATCTGTTTGTTCTGTTTTGCATGCTTAACCCTCTGGTATTTTTAGAACATTTTTCTGATGACTTTAAAATGATGATAAATTCATGTAAAGTGTAATACCACATGGAATGGCTTCTCAATGAGTAAAGGAAACTAATGTGCAAGTTGTCATTGTGTGCAGGACACACTCCGAGAGGATCTAGCACGTCATTACAACACAGTGAGTAGTAGTACGCTTTACTTACAGCTAATGAAGGCCTTAGCATCTTGTTGTACATGTTGCTTATGCATCTCTGTGAATAACTACGAGAAATGTGAATGCATGATTACATTGTCTACTCTCACGATAATTTGGCTTCTGCCAATATGTATACAAGGGCCGTTGTGCCATTTAGCCTCTGGCTAACATGCCGTTAACTATACAAGGGCCGTGGTGCCATTTAGCCTCTGGCTAACACGCCGTTAACTATACAAGGGCCGTTGTGCCATTTAGCCTTTGGCTAACATGCAGTTATTATACAAGGGCCGTCGTGCCATTTAGCCTTGGGCTAACACGCCGTTACTTTAGCCTATGGCTAACATGTTTCAGGGGTCGTTGTGCCATATGTTTCAAGGGCTTATAGCCGTCATGATATGTTGTAAGATTGGGCCTAAGGCCGTTATATATTTACACAGAATCAGAATCAGACTAACTATGGGAGCCTTGCATCTTTATATGCAATGACAAGTTTTATGTTCAAGTTAAGCATGGTTTATTTATGCATTACTATTCACTGAGCCTGGCTCACTCTCTGTTATGTCTGTTTCTGTAGGTAACCAACCAGGTGGTCAGTCCTAGTCCTTGATGCCGGGTTCTTTTGTCTACCTTCACATGTCCAGGCACTATACCAGGCCAATTATTTTGTTAAGTTTATAGAAGTTGATGGCTTGTTTTTGAGTGCCATCTAAGGTTGATGTTTTTGGCTTTCATGTTTTTGCTATGCCCAATCTCGGGCTGGGACTGTAAATGTGTTGTATATAACCGCCACCCAGGGATATAAGTTGTACTTTTATCCGCCTATGGTTAAATTAATGCATGGGTTGTTTGAGATCCTGGCATGTTAATGTAGCTCAATGGAATTGCTTGTTTTAGTATTCTTGTAATGCTTTCTGCTTCCGTCAAGGCCCCATATGATATATGTACCAGGTTATATCCCCGTTTTCTGAATGGGTCATACCCGAACTTTTAGGGGCGTGTTCGGGGTGTGACAAGTGGTATCAGAGCACGAGTTGCTATCTCACACACGGATCCATTGAGCTTAGGGTGTCTAGAAAAGCTTTAAGCATTTGCATGGCATCCTACATCCATGAAAGATTGATGGCAACGTTAAGTGTACTCTGTTAATGCTAAGCCGGTTGAATTATGTCTATGCTTTATAATGATGTGGATGCAGATTATGGTGAGAACAAGGGCAGAAGAGCAGGAAGAGGCTACTGCAGCCCGGTTGGATAGGATGGAGCGAATGATTATGGGAATGGCGGAAACCTTATGACAACAACAGCAACAACGGCCACCACCACTGGCACCTCCACCGGTAGGGCGACCGCTACCACCACCCGCCCCTCCACCGGTAGAACCAACCGCCCCCACCACCGGCACCTCCACCGGCAGCACCAGATTTTCACCTGAAGACCGGACTATTACTCTTACTAAGGAATTTAAAAAGATGAAGCCTCCATCATTCAAAGGGGGCATAGAACCAATGAAAGCTGAGGCATGGGTGTTGGGCATAGAGAAATTGTTTGAAGTTTTTCCTTGCACCGAAGCTCAGAAGGTGCAATTAGCGGCCTTCACCCTTGAGGACGAAGCGCGGAGGTGGTGGATGCTTACAAGAACAATCCATCTAGGGTTAACATGGGACAGATTTCTGGAGCTGTTTTATGATAAGTACTTTCCCCAGAGTGTGCGGGATAAAAAGGTGACTGACTTTGAAACTCTTCATCAAGGGGGTAAGACTGTTGCAGAATATGAAGCCCAGTTTGCAGAATTAGCCCGGTTCGCACCTCACATGGTGGACACGGACTATAAGAAGGCACGAAAGTTTGAAGGGGGATTACGGGGTGCTATCTTGGATCGAGTCAATATGTTGAAGCTACCCACTTATGTGGACGTGTTGGAGAGGGCAGTTATAGCTGAGGGAAACCTTGCTGCCCATAATCGGATTTCCGAGTGGAGGGGAAAAAGGCAGAATAATCAATGGTCAAAGGGGACAACTACTCCACCGAACAAGAAACAAAATTCAGGGACTTCAAATGCTTCTACCCCTAATCATGGTACAACTCCTGTTTGTTTGAATTGTGGAAAGAGGCATCGTGGAACGTGTCGTTGGAATTCAAGAGCCTATTATCAGTGTGGCAAAGTGGGTCATTTGATAAGAGATTGCCCTCAGAGGACTCAAGGAAACGGCGATAGGACTGTTATCAGTTCAGCGGGGTCTGCACCAACTGCCAACACCAAGTTAGTTGCCAAATCTACGAACAATAAAGACACTACGAGACAAGGTAGGGTGTTTGCATTGGTTCCGGGAGATGTACAACATGCGGCAACAGTTGTATCAGGTACATTTATTGTTCACGGGCATTCTGCTCATGTATTATTTGATTCCGGCTCTACTCATTCCTTTGTGTCAAAAGTATTTGCACAAAATTTAGATAAAACGGAAGAAAAACTGCCTTATATGTTGTGTGTGTCTTCACCTTTGGGAGACCCTATAATTTGTGCCTCTATATACTTAGCTTGTGAACTCCAACTTGGGGATATCCGTGTATATGCCAACCTATTTCCTCTTGATATGGTCTATTTTGATATTATTCTGGGAATGGACTGGTTGGATGAATATGGTGCAACTATAGATTGTTCGACTAAACAAATTGGTTTCCACTCTCCGGGACAATCAGTGTCTACCTTTCAGGGGAAGGGAGTGACTTCTCCACCTTACTTGATTTCCGCAGCAAGGGCTTACAAGCTAATTCAGAAAGGATGTCAAGGGTATTTGTGCAGTGTTTTGGAAGGGCAAGAGGTTCATGGGGATACTGACATGATTCCAGTTGTTCGAGAGTTTCCGGATGTTTTTCCAGAAGAATTGCCAGGGCAGCTAATAGACAGAGAAATTGAGTTTACAATTGAGGTAACGCCGGGAACTCAACCCATCTCTAAAACTCCGTATAGAATGTCACCAGCTGAAATGAAGGAATTAAAGGTTCAGTTGCAAGATTTATTGGATAAGCGTTTCATTCGGCCTAGTGCATCGCCTTGGGGAGCACCGGTTTTGTTTGTGAAAAAGAAGGATGGAACACTCCGACTTTGTATTGATTACTGAGGACTTAATAAGGTAACAATCAAGAATAAGTACCCACTGCCGCGGATCGACGATTTGTTTGACCAATTACGGGGGGCACAGATCTTTTCTAAGATTGATTTAAGGTTAGGTTACCACCAATTGAAAGTCAAAGCGGATGATGTCGAGAAGATGGCGTTTCGAACCCGATATGGTCATTACAAATTTCTGGTCATGCCCTTTGGAGTTACTAACGCACCAGCAGCATTCATGGATTTGATGAACCGTGTTTTTAAGCCTTATTTGGATGAGTTTGTTGTGGTATTCATCGATGATATCCTTATTTACTCCAAGACTGTGGAAGCTCATGAGAGTCACCTTCGTACAATTCTTCAAACCCTCAGGGAAAAGAAACTGTATGCAAAGTTGAAGAAATGTGAATTCTGGTTGCAAGAAGTGGCATTTTTGGGGCACATAATAACAAGGGAAGGAATTTCTGTTGACCCACACAAAATTGAGGCGATCGTGAATTGGCCAACTCCTACCAATGTGACTGAGGTACGTAGTTTCATGGGATTAGCCGGATATTACAGGAGGTTTGTTCAAGGCTTCTCCAAAATTGTTGTACCCCTTACACAACTGACTCGAAAGGGAATTGCATTTGAATGGTCAGAAGAGCGAGAATCTGCCTTCCAGGAGTTGAAAACAAAGTTGACTACTGCTCCAGTTCTTACTTTACCGTCTGGTACTGAAGGGTTTGTGATCTATAGTGATGCCTCTCATAAGGGGTTAGGTTGTGTGCTTATGCAGAACGGAAAAGTTATCGCTTATGCTTCATGTCAGCTTAAACCCCATGAAAAGAATTATCCTACGAATGATCTGGAGCTAGCCGCAGTAGTTTTTGCCTTGAAGATCTGGCGGCATTATCTGTATGGCACTACTTGTGAAGTTTTCACCGACCACAAAAGTCTTAAGTACCTCTTTACCCAGAAAGAGTTAAATATGCGACAACGACGGTGGTTGGAACTCATCAAAGACTATGATTTGCAGATTCTTTATCATCCTGGTAAAGCCAACCACGATTCTTGAGCCTTGTTGAGTCGAAAGAATGTTGGAGAGTTGGCATATGTGGTTACGGAGCAAAAGAAGTTGGTGATTGAATTGGAAAGAATGGAGGTAGATCTTGTGATACATGAACAGGAGGCCGTAGTGGCGGCGTTGATGGCTTAACCAGCATTACTGGAAGAGATCAAGTTGCAACAAATGGAAGATGAAACTCTAAAGAAGATATGTGATGAGTTAGAAACAAAACCAAAACCGGGATTCAGTTTGATGGATTCAGTACTCAAATTTCAAAACCGAATATGTGTTCCCAATGTGGTTGAACTTAAACGGAAGTTGATGGAGGAAGCACATGCCTCAAGATTTTCACGACATCCGGGGAGTACTAAAATGTATCGAGATTTGAAGCAAAATTTTTGGTGGCCAATTATGAAAAAAGAGATTGCAGAGTTTGTCTTTAAGTGTTTGCAATGTCAGCAAGTAAAAGCAGAGCATCAGAGACCAGCGGAATTATTGCAACCCCTTCCAATCCCGGAATGGAAGTGGGAACATCTGACCATGGATTTTGTTGTGGGATTACCACGAACCCCTCGGGGTATGAATTCTATATGGGTCATTGTGGACCGATTGACTAAGTCTGCTCACTTCCTACCAGTGAAGACTCAATATAATGCGGATAAATTGGCGGTACTTTATGTGAATGAGATAGTAAGGCTTCATGGGGTACCAGTCTCCATTGTATCAGATAGAGATCCGAAGTTTGTTTCAAGATTCTGGCAGAGTCTACAAGGAGCAATGGGAACAGACTTAAAGTTCAGTACAGCTTTTCACCCTCAGACTGATGGTCAATCTGAAAGAACGATCCAAACCTTGGAGGATATGCTCCGAATGTGTGTGCTGGATTTTCAAGAAAGTTGGGAAGCCCATCTACTGTTGGTAGAGTTCGCATACAATAATAGTTTCCATTCAAGTCTTGGAATGGCACCTTATGAAGCTCTGTATGGAAGACCGTGTCGTTCTCCCTTATGTTGGGCCGAAGTTGGAGATAAGTCACTGCTAGGGCCCGAAATTGTCCAACTGACAACTGAAAAGGTCAAAGTGATTCGAGAAAGATTGAAAACTGCTCAAAGTAGGCAGAAGAGCTATGCGGATAACCGACGAAGAGATTTGGAATTTGAAGTGGATAGTCATGTTTTTGTGAAAGTCACCCCGATAAAGGGACACCCAAGATTCGGAAAAAGGGGTAAGTTAACACCCCGGTTCATTGGTCCTTTTCAAATTCTGGAAAGAGTAGGTCCGGTAGCTTATCGAGTTGCTCTTCCGCCAAGTATGAGCCAAGTACATAACGTGTTTCATGTCTCAATGCTTCGAGGATACCTTCCGGATCCGTCTCATGTCATAGACCATCACTGAGCCTGGCTCACTCTCTGTTATGGGAACCTTGCATCTTTATATGCAATGACAAGTTTTATGTTCAAGTTAAGCATGGTTTATTTATGCATTACTATTCACTGAGCCTGGCTCACTCTCTGTTATGTCTGTTTCTGTAGGTAACCAACCAGGTGGTCAGTCCTAGTCCTTTATGCCGGGTTCTTTTGTCTACCTTCACATGTCCAGGCACTATACCAGGCCAATTATTTTGTTAAGTTTATAGAAGTTGATGGCTTGTTTTTGAGTGCCATCTAAGGTTGATGTTTTTGGCTTTCATGTTTTTGCTATGCCCAATCTCGGGCTGGGACTGCAAATGTGTTGTATATAACCGCCACCTAGGGATATAAGTTGTACTTTTATCCGCCTATGGTTAAATTAATGCATGGGTTGTTTGAGATCCTGGCATGTTAATGTAGCTCAATGGAATTGCTTGTTTTAGTATTCTTGTAATGCTTTCTGTTTCCGTCAAGGCCCCATATGATATATGTACCAGGTTATATCCCCGTTTTCTGAATGGGTCATACCCGAACTTTTAGGGGCGAGTTCGGGGTGTGACAGGGGGTTTTGGAGCTCGAGCGGGAAATTCCATCTCCCAGTATTTCCTCTGCAGTGTTGGACACTCGAGCGGGCGTTTTGACGCTCGAGCGGGACTTTGTGTGTGACGCTCGAGCGGGGAGTTTGACGCTCGAGCGGGGACCTAGTTCTACAAAAGTTCTGGGAGTGTGCATCTGGCGCTCGAGCGGAGGTTTGGACGCTCGAGCAGGAGTCTGTGAGTGACGCTCGAGCGGGGGTTTCCACGCTCGAGCGGGGCGACGAGTATATCATTCCGAGATCCGACTTTTTGGATCACTTTTTCAACTCCATTTCTCTCTCTTACTTTTCAAAAACACCATTGGAGACCTCCTCTCACTAGAACCTCAACTTCTCTCTGGGTATTGATCTAGTATGAGTGATTTCCTCACCTTGGGTCTTTGTAAAAGTTGTGTTGATCGTCGAGGGCTATCTTTTGATCCGAAAATTTTGGGATTTGGAGCATCTTCAATTTCTTCATCTTCTTCCCTTGGGCTCCGAATTTGAGTTAGGGATTCCTACTCACTCTTATGAGTTTTGACCTAGATTTTGAGCTTGTTGTTTAAATGATTGATTTTGGGACTTAGGGTTTCAAAAGATATGAAAGAGGGTTTTGTTATTTTGATTCTTAAATATGTATTTTGGGTTTCAAAATGATGTTGTTGATAGTTGTTATTTGAACCATTGGGTTAATATTGAGAGATGGGGAAGAAAGCTCTAATTTGTATATAAATTAATTGGTATAATTAATTTGGGAAAGTTATGGATTTGTGAAATTGAGTTGAACATAATGATAGTGGTTCATTATGAGATGGAATTGTGGAGTCGGATTAATAAATCGTTCACTTTTGAAAATGCAGATATTTTATCTGTTGGTGCTTTTATTATCTGTTTAGAAATAATTGCTTTGGGCTACCGGTGAAGGGTAGTTTTGATTGTTGTAGACAATGCATGATGATTAGGCGAATTAAAACTAATAAACTGAATGTGTCAAAGAATATGACGGTTGAAAGAATACATTGATTTTGTGTATTGATTGATTATGTATATGAGCTGTATGTATATACGTTGCGTTGTGTGGGAGGAGATAGAGGATGTACTCCACGGTTTAGGAGAAGATGGGGATGGACCTCTAAACCGGACAGTGTTTGGGAGGAGATAGGGGATGGACTCTGTTGATACAGCTCTTAGGCTTATCTAATGATGTGTTGATATAGCTCACATGCTTATCTATGGAAGTGTTGATAGAGCTCATATGCTTATCTGTTGAATTGTTGATATAGCTCATATGCTTATCTATCGAAGTGTTGATATAGCTAGTATGCTTATCTATTGTGAAATGGAAAATGTTTAACAAGAGTTATCACCTCATTGAAATTGTTGGCCAGGTTCTGAGCCGTAGTTGTGAATTGTGAATTTGAGAAGAAATGGAAAATGAAATGAAACATGGACACATTGGTCATGTAATGAAAATGGTGTGTGAATTGATTTATGGGAGTCAAACATTTATTAATTGCTAATGTCTTAGTTACTGCTCATATTGTGTTTAGTATATTTCTACTGGGCGTTGGCTCACCCTATATGGGACATCACTTTCAGGTACAGGTAGCATGCCACCTCCAAGGACATAGCTTGGATGGTTATGGGAGTTGAAGACTCTTTTTGATTATTTTGTTTGTATTACATGTATATCAAGCCAAGGGCTTATTTTGTATAGAGTTAGTGCTCTTCTTTTTGTAACCAAATGTTGACTTGGAAAGCCGTAAGCCCTTAGGACATTTGCTTTTGTTGTTAACATGTAATACTGTTGTAAGAACTACTCTGATAAATAGAAAGGTGTTGATTTCTCTTATATCATTGTATGTCTAAAATGATGGGTTGTATGCATTATTTTGAGGGCGTTACAGATCGTTAAGGTCGTTAGGGTATAGTGGTTTCTTAAATGAACTTCCAGTTTTATTTTTATGCAACTTTCATTTTTATTCAATTTCCATTTCTATTCAACTTCCTTTTTTTTCTTTCATTTCCAGATAGATCGTTAGGGTATAGTGGTCTCTTGAATGAACTTCAATTTTTAATCTTTTCTATTCGACTTCGATTTTTATTCAATTTCCATTTCTATTCAACTTCATTTTTTATTTAATTTCCAAATAGATCGTTAAGGTGTAGTGGTTTCTTGAATGAACTTCCATTTTTAATTTTATGCAACTTCAACTTTTATTTTTATTCAATTTCCTTTTCTATTCAACTTCCTTTTTTATTTAATTTCCAAATAGATCGTTAAGGTATAATGGTTTCAATGGATCCAAATAGCTCATTATGTTATACTGGTTTATTGAACTTCAATTTTTAATTTTATGCAACTTCCATTTTTATTTTTATTTCTATTCAACTTCCATTTTTAAATTTAGGCAACTTCCATTTTTATTTTTACTCAACTTCCATTTTTATTTTTACTCAACTTCCATTTTTAATTTTATGAACTTCCATTTTTATTTAATTTTCTTTTCAATTTTACTCAACCCTTTTTCTTTAATTTAATGCAACTTCCATTTTTATTAAATTTCCAAGTAAATCGTTAAGGTATAGTGGTTTCTTGAATTAACTTCCATCCTTTTGTATTCAACTTCCTTTTTTATTCAATTTCCTTTTCTATTCATCTTCCTTTCTTATTTAATCTCCAAATAGATCGTTAAGGTATAGTGGTTTCTTGAATGAACTTCCATTTTTATTCAATTTCCTTTTCTGTGCAACTTCCATTTTTATTCAACTTACTTTTTTATTTAATTTCCAAATAGATCGTTAAGGTATAGTGGTTTCTTGAATGAACTTCCATTTTTATTCAATTTCCTATTCTATTCAACTTCAATGAACTTCCATTGTTAATTTTATGCAACTTCCATTTTTATTTTTATTCAACTTCTAGTTTTATCCAATTTCCTTTTGTATTCAATTTCCTTTTCTATTCAACGTCATTTTTTATTTAATTTCCAAATAGATCATTAAGGTATAGTGGTTTCTTGAATTAACTTCCATTTTTAATTTTATGCAACTTCCATTTTTATTCATCTTCGATTTTTATTCAATTTCCTTCTCTATTCAATTTCTTTTTTTTTTTGTTTAATTTCCAAATAGATCGTTAAGGTATAGTGCTTTCTTGAATGAACTTCCATTGTTAATTTCTAAATAGATCATTAAGGTATAGTGGTTTCTTGAATGAACTTCCATTTTAAATTTTATGCAACATCCATTTTTATTCAATTTCCTATTCAATTCAACTACATTTTTTTATTTACTTTCCAAATAGGTCGTTAAGGTATAGTAGTTTATTGGATGAACTTCAATTTTTAATTTTATGAAACATCCATTTTTAATTTTATGCAACTTCCATTTTGTTTTTACTCAACTTCCATTGTTATTTTATTTCTATTCGATTTCCTTTTCTATTCAACTTCTTTTTTTATTAAATTTCCAAATAGATCGTTAAGGTATAGTGGTTTCTCGAATGAACTTCAATTGTTAATTTTAGACAACTTCCATTTTTATTTTTATTCAACTTCCTTTTTTATTCAATTTCCTTGTCTATTCAACTTCGTTATTTATTCAATTTCCTTTTACTCAACTTCCATTTTTATTCAATTTCTTTTTTATTCAACTTCCTTTTTTATTTAATTTCCAAATAGATCGTTAAGGTATAGTGGTTTCTTAAATGAACTTCCATTTTTATTTTTATTCTACTTCCATTTTTATTCAACTTCCTTTTCTATTCAATTTCCTTTTTTATTGAACTTCCTTTGTTTATTTAACTTCCAAATAGATCGTTTCTTGAATGAACTTCCATTTTTGTTCAATTTCCTTTTCTATTCAACTTCTATTTTTATTTAATTTCCAAATAGATCGTTAAGGTATAGTGGTTTCTTGAATGAGCTTCTATTTTTATTTTTAAGCAACTTCCCTTTTTATTCCACTTCCATTTTTATACAATATCCTTTTTTACTCAACTTCCAAATAGATCGTTAAGGTATAGTGGTTTCTCGAATGAACTTCCATTTTTATTTTTCTTCAACTTCTTTTTTTATTTAATTTCCAAATAGATTGTTCAGGTATAGTGGTTTCTTGAATGAACTTCCATTTTTAATTTTATGCAACTTCCATTTTTATTTTTATTCAACTTCAAATTTTATTCAATTTCCTTTTTCTATTCAACTTCATTTTTTATTTAATTTCCAAATAGATCATTAAGGTATAGTGGTTTTTTGAATGAACTTCCATTTTTAATGTTAGGCAACTTCCATTTCTATTCAACTTCCTTTTTTATTCAATTTACTTTTCTATTCAACTTCCTTTTTTATTGAATTTCCAAATAGATCGTTAAGGTATAGTGGTTTCTTGAATGAACTTCCATTGTTAATTTAAGGCAACTTGCATTTCTAATTTTACGCAATTTCCTTTTTTATTCAATTTCCTTTTTTATTTAATTTCCAAATAGATCGTTAAGGTATAGTGGTTTCTTGAATTAACTTCCATTGTTAATTTTAGGCAACTTCCATTTTTATTCAATTTCCTATTCTATTCAACTTCATTTTTTATTTACTTTCCAAATAGATAGTTAAGGTATAGTGGTTTCTTAAATGAACTTCCATTGTTAATTTTATGCAACTTCCATTTTTATTTTTATTCAACTTCCTTTTTTATCCAATTTCCTTTTCTATTCAACTTTCTTTTTTATTTAATTTCCAAATAGATCGTTAAGGTATAATGGTTTCTTGAATGAACTTCCGTTGTTAATTTTATGTAACTTCCATTTTTATTTTTTTTCAACTTCAATTTTTATTTTTATTCAATTTCCATATTTATTCAATTTTCTTGTCTATTCAACTTCTTTTTTTATTTAATTTCCACATAGATCGTTAAAGTGTAGTGGTTTCTTGAATGAACCTCAATTTTTTATTTTTATTCAACTTCCTTTTTTATTTAATTTCCAAATAGATTGTTAGGGTATAGTGGTTTTTTGAATAAACTTCCATTTTTAATTTTACGCAACTTCCATTTCTATTCAATTTCCTTTTTTATTTAATTTCCAAATAGATCGTTAAGGTATAGTGGTTTCTTAAATGAACTTTCATTTTTATTCAATTTCCTTTTTTCTTTAATTGAATAGAAATGGAAATTGAATAAAAAAGGAAGTTGAATAGAATAGGAAATTGAATAAAAATGGCCTTTTTTTGTTTAATTTCCAAATATATCGTTAAGGTATAGTGGTTTCTTGAATAAACTTTCATTTTTAATTTTATGCAACTTCCATTTATATTTTTATTTAACGATTTATTTGAAAATTAAATAAAAAAGGAAGTTGAATAGAAATAGAAATTGAATAAAAATGAAAATTGCATAAAATTAACAATCGAAGTTCCTTAAATAAATCGCTAAGGTATAGTGGTTTTCATTCAAGAAACCACTATAACTTAACGATCTATTTGGAAATTAAATAAAAAAAAGAAGTTCAATAGAAAAGGAAGTTGAATAGAAATGGAAATTGAATAAAAATAAAAATGGAAGTTGAATAAAATAAAAAAGAAAGTTGAAATTGAATAAAAATCGAAGTTGAATAAAAATGGAAGATGAATAAAAATAAAAATGAAAGTTGAATAAAAATAAAAAAGAAAGTTGAACAAAAAAAGGAAGCTGAACAGAAAAGGAAATTGAATAAAATTAAAAATTGAATAAAAATAAAAATGGAAGTTGCATAAAATTAAAAATTGAAGTTGATTCAAGAAACGATCTATTTGGAAATTAAATAAAACAGGAAGTTGAATAGAAAAGGAAATTTAATAAAAATGGAATTTAATTCAAGAAACCACTATACGTTAGCGATCTATTTAGAAAGTAAATAAAAAAATGAAGTTGAATAGAAAAGGAAATTGAATAAAAATGGATGTTGAAAAGTAAATAAAAAAAGGAAGTTGAATAGAAAAGGAAATTGAATAAAAAAGGAAGTTGAATAGAAATGGAAATTGAATAGAAAAGCAAATTGAATAGAAATGGAAGTTGAAAATTAAATAAAAAAGAAAGTTGAATAAAAATGGAAGTTGAGTAAAAATAAAAATTGAAGTTCATTTAAGAAACCACTATACCTTAACGATTAAAAATGGAAGTTGCATAAAATTAACAATAGAAGTTAATTCAAGAAACCATTATACCTTAACGATCTATTTGGAAATTAAATAAAAAAAGAAGTTGAATAGAAATGGAAATTGAATAAAAATGAAAGTTCATTGAAGAAACCACTATACCATAACGATCTATTTGGAAATTAAATAAAAAGAGCAAGTTGAATAGACAAGAAAATTGAATAAAAACAAAAATGGAAGTTCTATAAAATTAAAATTGGAAGTTGCTTCCTTTTTTATTTAATTAAAAATGGAAGTTCATTCAAGAAACCATTACACCTTAACAGTCTATTTGGAAATAAAATAAAAAAAGGAAGTTGAATAGAAAAAGAAAATTGAATAAAAATGGTAGTTGAATAAAAATGGAATTTGCATAAAAATAAAAAAAAAAGAAGAAACTGAACAGAAAAGAAAATTGAATAAAAATGGAAGTTGAATAGAAAAAGAAATTGAATAAAAAAGGAAGTTGCATAAAATTAACAATGGAAGTTGTATAAAATTAAAAATTGAAGTCGAATAAAACCACTCTACCCTAACGGTCTATTTGGAAATTAAAAAAAAAAAAAGTTGAATAGAAAATGAAATTGGATGAAAATGGAAGTCGCATAAAATTAATAATAGAAGTTGTATAAAATTAAAAATTACAGTCGAATAAAACCAGTCTACCCTAACGAACTATTTAGAAATTAAAAAAAAAAGAAATTGAATAGAAAAGGAAATTGGACAAAAATGGAATTTGAATACAAATAAAAATGGAAGTTGCATAAAATTAACAATGGAAGTTGTATAAAATTAAAAATTAAAGTCGAATAAAACCACTCTACTCTAACGATCTATTTGGAAATTAAAAAAAAAAAAAAAAAAGAAGTTGAATAGAAAAAGAAATATGATAAAAATGGAAGTTGAATACAAATAAAAATGGAAGTTACATAAAATTAACAATGGAAGTTGTATAAAATTAAAAATTGAAATCGAATAAAATCACTCTACCCTAACGATCTATTTGGAAATAAAAAAAAAAATGAATAGAAAAGGAAATTGGATAAAAATGGAAGTTGAATATAAATAAAAATGAAAGTTGCATAAAATTAACAATGGAAGTTGTATAAAATTAAAAATTGAAGTCGAATAAAACCACTCTACCCTAACGATCTATTTGGAAATTAAAAAAAAAAAAAGTTGAATAGAAAATGAAATTGGATAAAAATGGAAGTTGAATACAAATAAAAATAGAAGTTGAATAAAATTAACAATGGAAGTTGTATAAAATTAAAAATTGAAGTCGAATAAAACCACTCTACCCTAACGATCTATTTGGAAATTTAAAAAAAAAAAGTTGAATAGAAAAAGAAATTGGATAAAAATGGAAGTTGAATACGAATAAAAATGGAAGTTACATAAAATTAACAATGGAAGTTGAATAAAATTAAAAATTGAAGTTGCATAAAATTAACATTGGAAGTTCATTCATGAAACCACTATACCATAACGATCAATTTGGAAATTAAATAAAAAATGAAGTTGAATAGAATAGGAAATTGAATGGAAGTTGTATGAAATTAAAAATGCCAGTTGCATAAATTAAAAATGGAAGTTAATTCAAGAAACCATTATACCTTAACGATCTATTTAGAGATTAAATAAAAAGGAAGATGAATAGAAAAGGAAATTGAATAAAAATGGAAGTTGAATAAAAATAAAATGGAAGTTGCATAAAATAAAAAATGGATGTCATTCAAGAAACCATTAGACCTTAACGATCTATTTGGAAATTAAATAAAGAAGGACGTTGAATAGAAAAGGAAATTGAATAAAAATGGAAGTTGAATAAAAATAAAATTGGAAGTTCATTAGAAACCACTATACCTAAACGATCTATTTGGAAATTAAATAAAATAGGAAGTTGAATAGAAAAGGAAATTGAATAAAAATCAAAGTTGAATAAAAATAAAAATGGAAGTTGCATAAAATTAAAAATGGAATTTAATTCAAGAAACCACTATACGTTAGCAATCTATTTGGAAAGTAAATAAAAAAATGAAATTGAATAGAAAAAGAAATTGAATAAAAATGGATGTTGAATAAAAATAAAAATGGAAGTTGCATAAAATTAACAATGGAAGTTGCATAAAATTAAAAATTGAAGTTGCATAAAATTAAAAATGGATGTTTTAAAAAATTAAAAATGGAAGTTCATTCGAGAAACCACTATACCTTAACAATCCATTTGGAAATTAAATAAAAAAAGAAAGTTCATCCAATAAACTACTATACCTTAACGATCTATTTGGAAATTAAATAAAAAAAGGACATTGAATAGAAAAGTAAATTTAATAAAAGTTGAAGTTTAATAAAAATAAAAATGAAAGTTTAATAAAAATAAAAATGGAAGTTACATAAAATTAACAATGGAAGTTCATTCAAGAAACCACTATACCTTAACGATCTATTTGGAAATTGAATAAAAAAGGAAGTCGAATAGAAAAGGAAGTTGAATAAAAATGGAAGTTGCGTAGAAAATGAAATTGAATAAAAATAAAATGGTAGTTGCATAAAAATAAAAATCGAAGTTCATTTATGAAACCACTATACCTTAGCGATCTATTTGGAAATTAAATAAAAATAGAAGTTGAATAAAAAAAAAAAGGACGTTGAATAGAAAAGGAATTTGAATAAAAATAAAAAAGGAAATTGCATAAAATGGAAGTTGAATAAAATTAATAATGGAAGCTCATTCAAGAAACCACTATACCTTAACGATCTATTTGAAAATTAATAGAAAATGGAAATTGCATAAAAATAAAAATAGATGTCGCATAAAATTACAAAAGGAAGTTAATTCAAGAAACCATTATACCTTAACGATCTATTTGGAGTTCATTCAAGAAACCACTATACCTTAACGATCTATTTGGAAATTGAATAAAAAATGAAGTTGAATAAAAATAAAAATGGAAAGTTCATTCGAGAAACCACTATACGTTAATGATCTATTTGGCAATTAAATAAAAAAGGATGTTCATTGAAGAAACCACTATACCTTAACGATCTATTTGGAAACCAAATAAAAATGGAAGTTGAATAAAAATTGAAATTGAATAAAAATAGAAGTTGAATAAAAATGTAAGTTGAATAGAAAAGGAAATTGAATAAAAATTAAAAATAGAAGTTGAATGGAAAAGAAAATTGAATAAAAATGGAAGTTGCATAAAATTTAAAATGGAAGTTCATTTAATAAACCACTATACCTTAACGATCTATTTGGAGATTAAATAAAAAAGGAAGTTGAATAAAATTGGAAGTTGAATAAAATAAAAATGGAACTTGCAAAAAATAATAATGGAAGTTAAATAAAAAAGGAAGTTGAATAGAAAAGTAAATTGAATAAATATGGAAATTGCATAAAAATAAAAATGGAAGTTCTTTCAAGAAACCACTATACGTTAACAATCTATTGTTAATTTTATGTAACTTCCATTTTTATTTTTATTCAACTTCCATTTTTATCCAATTTCCTTTTCTATTTAACTTCCTTTTTTATTCAACTTTTCAACTTCCATTTTTATTGTTATTTTTATTCAACTTCCATTTTTATTCAATTTCAATTTTTGATTATATACAACTTCCATTTTTATTCAATTTCATGTTCTATTCAACTTCCTTTTTTATTTAATTTCCGAATAGATCGTTAAGGTATATTGGTTTCTTGAATAAATTCCCATTGTTAAATTTAGGCAACTTCCATTTTTATTTTTATTCAACTTCCATTTTTATTCAATTTCAATTTTTGATTATATACAACTTCCATTTTTATTCAATTTCATGTTCTATTCAACTTCCTTTTTTATTTAATTTCCGAATAGATCGTTAAGGTATATTGGTTTCTTGAATAAATTCCCATTGTTAAATTTAGGCAACTTCCATTTTTATTTTTATTCATCTTCCATTTTTATTCAACTTCCATTTTAAATTTATTCAACTTCCATTTTTATTCAACTTCCTTTTTTTATTTTAATTCAACTTCCATATTTATTCAATTTCCTTTTCTATTTAACGTCCTTTTTTATTTAATTTCCTTTTCTATTCAACTTTATTTTCTATTCAACTTCCTTTTTTATTCAATTTCCTTTTCTATTCAACTTCTTTTTTATATTTAATTTCCAAATAGATCGTGAAGGTATAATAGTTTCTTAAATGAACCCACTATACCATAACTTCCATTGTTAATTTTATGCAACTACCATTTTTAATTTTATTCAACTTCCATTTTTAATTATATGCAACTTCCATTTATATTCAATTCTATTTTCTATTCAACTTCCTTTTTTATTTATTTTTCAATTAAATCGTTAAGGTATACTGGTTTCTTCAATAAACTTCCATTGTTATTTTTATGCAACTTCCATTTTTAATTTTATTCAACTTTAATTTTTATTCAATTTCAATTTTTATTCAATAGAAACCACAATACCTTAACGATCTATTTAGAAATTAAATAAAAAATGATGTTCAATAGAACATGAAATTGAATAACAATAAAAAACGAAGTTGAATAGAATTAAAAATGGAAGGTGATCTATTTGGAAATTAGATAAAAAAGAAGTTGAATAGAAAATGAAATTGAATAAAAATGGAAGATGAATAAAAATAAAAATGGAAGTTGAATAAAAAAATGAAGTTAAATAGAAAACGAAATTCAATAAAAATAGAAGTTGCATAAAATTAACAATGAAAGTTCATTTAAGTAACCACTATAACTTAACGATCTATTTGGAAATTAAATAAAAAATGAAATTGAATAAAAATGGAAGTTGAATAAAAATCAGAAAATGAATAAAAAAGGAAGTTGAATAGAAAACGAAATTGAATAAAAATGAAAGTTGCATAAAATGGTTGTTGAACAAAAATGGATGTTGAATAAAAATAAAAATGGATGTTGAATAAAAATAAAATTAAAAATGGAAGTTGCATAAAATTAACAATGGAAGTTCATTTAAGAAACCATTATACCTTAACGATCTATTTGGAAATTAAATAAAAAAGAAAGTTCAATAGAAAATGAAATTGAATAAAAATGGATGTTGAATATACTTAAAAATGGGAGTTCAATAAAAATAAAACTGGAAGTTCATTCAAGAAACTATTATACCTTAACGATCTATTTGGAAACTAAATAAAAAATGAAGTTGAATAGAATAGAAAATTGGATAAAACTAGAAGTTGAATAAAAATAAAAATGGAAATTGCGTAAAACTTACAATGGAAGTTCTTTCAATAAACCATTATACCTTAATGATCTATTTGGAAATTAAATAAAAAAAGAAGTTGAATGGAAATCGAATAAAAATAAAAATGAAAGTTCATTCAAGAAACCACTATAACTTAATGAGCTAGTTAGAAACTAAATACAAAAAGGAAGTCGAATAGAAAAAGAAATTGAATAAAAATGGAAGTGGAAGTTGAATAAAAATAAAAATAGAAGTTGCATAAAATTAACAATAGAAGTTCAATAAAGAAACAACTATATCTTAACGATCTATTTGGAAATTAAATAAAATGGAAGTTGAATAAAAATATAAATTGAAGATTCAAAAAACCACTCTACCTTAACGATCTATTTGGAAATTAAAAAAAAAATGAAGTTGAATAGAAAATGGATGTTGAATAAAAATGAAAGTTGAATAAAATTAAAAATGGAAGTTCATTCAAGAAAGCACTATATCTTAACGATCTATTTGGAAATTGAATAGAAAAAGAAGTTTAATAGGAAAGGATATTGAATAAAAATGGAAGATGAATAAAAATAAAAATGGAAGTTGCATAAAATTAACAATGGAAGTTCATTTAAGAGACCAGTATAATAACGATCTATTTGGAAATTAAATAAAAAATGGATGTTGAATAGAAAATGGAAGTTGCAATGAACTGCCATTTTTATTCAATTTGCTTGTCTATTCAATTTCCTTTTTTATTTAATTTCAAAATAGATCGTCAAGGTATAGTAGTTTTTTGAATTAAACAAAAAAGAAGTCGAATAGAAAAGGAAATTAAATAAAAATGAAAGTTGCAACTTCTAATTTTATTTTTATTATACCTTAACGATCTATTTGGAAATTAAAGAAAAAAGGAAGTTGAATAGAAATGGAAATTGAATAAAAATAGAAGTTGAATAGAAATGGAATAAAATTGGAAGATGAATAAAAATAAAAATGGAATTTGCATAAAATTAACAATGGAATTTAATTCAAGAAACCACTATATCTTAACGATCTATTTGGAAATTAAATATAAAAAGAAGTAGAATAGAAAAGGAAATTGAACAAAAATGGAAGTTCTTTCAAGAAACCACTATACCTTAACGGTCTATTTGAAAATTAAATAAAAAAAAAAATTGAATAAAATTAACAATGGAAGTTCATCCAATAAACCACTATACCTTAACGATCTATTTGAAAATTAAATAAAAAAGAAAGTTGAATAAAAATGGAAGTTGCATAAAATTAAAAATGGAAGTTGAATAAAAATGAAAATGGAAGTTGCATAAGATTAACAATGGAAGTTCATTCAAGAAACCACTATATTTTAACGATCTATTTGGAAATTAAATAAAAAAAGAAGTTTAATAGAGAAGGAAATTGAATAAAAATTGAAGTTGAATAAAAATAAAAATAAAAATAGAAGTTAAATAAAAATAAAAATAGAAGTTGCATAAAATTAAAAATTGAAGTTAATTCAAGAAACCACTATACCTTAACGATCTATTTGGAAATAAAATAAAAAAGGACGTTGAATAAAAATGAAAGTTGAGTAAAAATAAAACTAGAAGTTCATTCAAAAAACCACTATACCTTAACGATCTATTTGGAAAGTAAATAAAAAATGAAGTTGAATAGAATAGCAAATTGAATAAAAATGGAAGTTGAATAAAAATAACAATGTAAGTTCATTCAAGAAACCACTATACCATAATGATCTATTTGGAAACTAAATTAAAAAGGAAGTTGAATAGAAAAGTAAATTGAATAAATATGGAAGTTGAATAAAAATAAAAAAGGATGTTGCATAAAATTAGAAATGGAAGTTCATTTTTTTATTTACTTTCCAAATAGATCGGTAAGTTATCTTTGGTTTATTTTTTATTTTATGCAACTTCCATTTATATTTTTATTCAACTTCCATTTTTATTCAATAGAAACCACTATACCTTAACGATCTATTTGGAAATTAAATAAAAAATGAAGTTGAATAGAAATAAAAATGAAGTTTAATAGAATAGGAAATTGAATAAAAATGGAAGATGAATAAAAATAAAAATAAAAATGAAAGTTGCGTAAAATTAAAAATGGAAGTTCATTCAAGAAACTACTATATCTTACTCGACTTCCATTTTTATCCAATTTTCTTTTCTATTCAACTTCCTTTTTTATTTAATTTCCAAATTGATCGTTAACGTATAGTAGTTTCTTGAATGAATTTACATTGTTAATTTTATTCAACTTCCTTTTTTTATTCAACTTCCGTTGTTAATTTTATGCAACTTGCATTTTTATTCAATTTACTTTTCTATTCAACTTCCTTTTTTATTTAATTTCCAAATAGATCGTTAACGTATAGTAGTTTATTGGATGAACTTCCAAATAGATCGTTAAGGTATAGTGGTTTCTCGAATTTTATGCAACTTCTATTTCTTTTTCTATTCAACATCAATTTTAATTTAATTGCCAAATAGATCGTTAAGGTATAGTGGTTTCTTGAATGAACTCCCTTTTTTGTTAAATTTCCTATTCTATTGAACTTCCAGTTTTTATTTTATTTCATCTTCCGATTTTATTCCATTTTTATTTCTATTCAACTTCCTTTCTTCTATTCAACTACCTTTTTTATTTAATTTCCAAATAGATTATTAAGGTATACTGGTTTCTTCAATGAACTTCCATTTTTATTTTTATTCAACTTCCTTTTCTATTCAACTACATTTTTATTTGTATTCAACTTCCATTTTTTTATTTATTTAATTTCATATCTATTCAATTTACTTTTTTATTCAACTTCTAAATAGATCGTTAAGGTATAGTGATTTCTTGAATTAACTTCCATTGTTAATTTTATACAACTTCCATTGTTAATTTTATACAACTTCCATTTTTATCCAATTTCCTTTTCTATTCAATTTCCTTTTTTATTTAATTTCCAAATAGATTGTTAAGGTATAGATCATTAAGGTGTATTGGTTTCCTTTTTTATTTAATTTGCTTTTTATTCAATTTCCTTTTTTATTTAATTCTCTTTTTATTTAATTTCCATTTTATTCAACTTCCATTTCTATTCAACTTCCTTTTTATTCAATTTCCAAATAGATCGTTATGGTATAGTGGTTTCTTGAATGAACTTCCATTGTTATTTTATGCAACTTTCATTGTTAATTTTATGCAACTTCCATTTTTATTCAACTTTCTTTTTTATTTAATTTCCAAATAAATCGTTAAGGTATAATGGTTTCTTGAATGAACTTTCATTTTTCACTAAAGAAACCACTATACCTTAATGGTCTATTTGAAAATTAAATAAAAAAGGCAGTTGAATTGAAAAGAAAATTGAATAAAAATGGAAATTGAATAAAAATAAAAATGGAAGTTGCATAAAATTAAAAATTAAAGTTCATCCAATAAACTGCTATACCCTAACGATCTATTTGGAAATTAAATAAAAATAAAAATAGAAGTTGCATAAAATTAACAATGTAAGTTCATTTAAGAAACTAATATACCTTAACGATCTATTTGGAACTTAAATAAAAATGGAAGTTGCATAAAATTAAAAATGGAAGTTGAAAAAACCACTATACCTTAGCGATCTATTTGGAAATTAAATAAAAAAGGCAGTTGAATAGAAAGGGAAATTGAATAAAAATAAAAAAGAAAGTTGCATAAAATTAAAAATGGAAGTTCTTTCAAGAAACCACTATACCTTAACAATCTATGTGGAAATTGAATAGAAAAAGGAAATTTTTAAAAAATGAAGTTGAATAGAAAAGGAAATTGAATAAAAATAAAAATGGAAGTTGCCTAAAATTAAAAATGGAAGTTCATTCAATAAACCACTATACGTTAACGATCTATTTGGAAATTAAATAAAAAAGGAAGTTGAATAGAAAACAAAATTAAATAAAAATTGAAGTTGAATAAAATTAAAAATGGAAGTTGCATATAATTAAAAATGGAAGTTAATTCAAGAAACTATTATACCCTAACGATCTATTTGGAAATTAAATAAAAAAGAGAATTAAATAAAAAGTGAAAGTTGCATAAAATTAAAAATGGAAGTTCATTTGAGAAACCACTATACCTTAACGATCTATTTGGAAATTAAATAAAACAGGAAGTTGAATAGAAAACAAAATTGAATAAAAATGGATGTTGAATATAATTAAAAATGAAAGTTCATTCAAGAAACCACTATACTTTAACGATCTATTTGGAAATTAAATAAAAAAGAAAGTTGAATAGAAAATGAAATTAAATAAAAATGGAAATTAGATAAAAAGGAAGTTGAATAAAAAAAAGAAAGTTGAGTAGACAAAGAAATTGAATAAAAATGGAAGTTGCATAAAATTAAAATTGAAATTGCATAAAAATGGAAGTTGAATAAAATTAAAAATGGAAGTTCATTCAAGAAACCACTATATCTTAACGATCTATTTGGAATTTAAAGAAAAAAGGAAGTTGAATAAAAAAGGAAATTGAATAAAAATGGAAGTTCAATAAAAATAAAAATGGAAGTTGCATAAAATATAAATGGATGTTGCATAAAATTAAAAATAGAAGTTCATTCAAGAAAGCACTATATCTTAACGATCTATTTGGAAGTTAAATAAAAAAGGAAGTTGAATAGAAATGGAAATTGCATAAAAATTGAAGTTCAATAAAATAAAAATGGAAGTTCATTCAAAAAACCACTATAACTTAACGATCTATTTGGAATTTAAATAAAAAAAAAAGGAAGTTGAATAAAAAATGAAGTTGAATAGAAATGAAAATTGAATAAAAATAAAAATGAAATTTGCATAAAATTAACAATGGAATTTAATTCAAGAAACCACTATACCTTAACGATCTATTTGGAAATTAAAGGAAAAAGGAAATTGAATAAAAATGGAAGTTGAATAGAAAAGGAAGTTGAATAAAAATAAAAGTTGAATAAAAATAACAATGTAAGTTCATTCAAGAAACCATAATACCATAACAATCTATTTGAAAATTAAATAAAAAATGAAGTTGAATAGAAAAGGAAATTGAATAAAAAGTTCGTTAAGGTATAGTGGTTTCTTGATGATCTATATAGCGATCCCGGGTTTTTCCTCTTGTGTACAGTGATCCAGACTTGTTTCCGTGGGTGCTAGCAGTTGCTTATATCTTGTTTGCATCCTTTCGTACTTTGTATTTGAGTTATAGGATGTGTTAGGCGGTTTATTCTGAGTTGGTTGAACTTAGAAACCAAGAGTAGTTGCCCAGATTTTTGCCTTCACGCTCGAGCGGGGCTTTTGACGCTCGAGCGGGCCTTTCATTGTTGCTTCTCCGCTCGAGCGGGTGTTTTGACGCTCGAGCGTGATTTTCCATCTCCCAGTATTTCCTCTGCAGTGTTGGGCGCTCGAGCGGGCGTTTTGATGCTCGAGTGTGAGTTTGTGTGTGACGCTCGAGCGGGGAGTTTTGCGCTCGAGCAGGGACCTGGTTCAGCAAAAAGTTCTGGAAGTGTGTATCCGCCGCTCGAGCGGGAGTCTGTGAGTGACGCTCGAGCGGGGCGACTCTTATATAAAATCGAGATCTGACCTTTTGGAACACTTTTTCACATCCTTTTCTCTCTCTTACTTTCCCAAAACTCCATTGTTGAGCCTCTCTCTCTAGAACCTTGCCTTCTCTCTAGGTATTGATCTAGTAGGAATTGTTTCCTCACCTTTGGCCTTTACAAAAAAGTTGTTGATCGTCGAGGGCCATCTTTTGATCCAAGAATCTCGGGATTTGGAGCATTTTCGTTTTCTTCATCTTCTTCGTTGGGTGTCAACTATTGAGGTAGGGATTCCTACTCACTTTTATGGTATTTGACATAGATTTTTGGTTGTTTTGATAAAGTGTTGAAGTTGGGTAAATTTTGGGACTTAGGGTTTCAAAATGTTAAAAGAGGGCTTTGTTATTTTGATTCTAAAAAGTGTATTTTGGGTTTCAAAATAATGGTATTGTTGTTGGTTGTTGATTTTTGGACCATTGGGTTGTTATTGGAAAAAAGGGTAGAAAACCCTAATTTGTTATATAAATTAGTTGGTATAATTAATTTGGAAAATTTGTGGATTTATGGAATTGAGTTGGGAATAATGAAATTGACTCATTATATTGTGAAATGGTGGAGTTGGATTTATTAATCGCTCACTTTTGAAAACATTGATATTTTATCTGTTAGAGCTTTTATTATCTGTTTAGATATAATTGCTTGGGTTACCGGTGGAGGGTAGTTTTGATTGTTGTAGACAATGCATGATAGGCAAACTAAAACTAATCAATTGGATGTGTCATAGAGTACGACGGCTGATAGAATACATTAAGTGAATGTCTTGACTGATTGTATAGGATCTAAGTTTATATACATGTGTTGTGTGGTAGGAGATATGGGTGTACTGCACGGTTTAGGGGAAGATAGGGGATGGACCTCTAGACCGGACTTTCTAGTGACATTGATACAGCACTACGGTGTGTAACAAGTGTTGATTATGGAAGTGTTGAATTGGTTTGATATAGCACTAAAATGTATATCGTTATCAATTGCGAAGTGTAGAAGTGATTCTATGTTTTGTTGATCTGACATCGAAATGTGTATCTTTAAGTAAAAGTGTGGAAAGGGTTTGTGTGTTATCGGTACAGCATTACAATGTATATCCGTCATGAATTAAGAAGGTGTTTTAAAGATGAGTCTTAATCTCATTAAGTTATTTGGCTAGGTGTTGAGCCTTGTTTTCAAACTCAAAGTTGAAAAGGAAATGAGAAATGAAATGTAACATGGACTTAATGTCATGAAACCGGAATGTGATATGTGTGGATGTATCTGTGTTGACCATCTATCAATTGCTAATGTCTTAGTTATTGCCCATACTGTGTTTAGCATATCTCTACTAGGCGTTGGCTCACCCTATATGGGACATTATTTTCAGGTACTGGTAACATGCCACCTCCAAGGACATAGCTTGGGAGGCAAGAGGCAGACAAACTTTTGCCGTTTTTGTTATCTTTTGGATGTATTACATGTAAATTCAGGCCAAGGGCTTGATGTGTATTTGAGTTAGTACTCTCTTCTTGTAACCAAGTGTTAACTTGGAAAGTTGTAAGCCCTTAGGGCATTTGCTTTTGTTGTTAACATGTAATACTTGTTGTAATGAACTACTCTGATGAATAGAAGAATATTTATCTTTTACATCAATGAATGTCTAAATTGATGGGTTCTAATGTTATTTTTTTGAGGGCGTCACAATCTATTTGGAAATTAAGTAAAAAATGAAGTTGAATAGAAATTGAAGTTGAATAAAAATGCAAGTTGTCTAAAATTAACAATGGAAGTTCATTCAAGAAACCAGTATAACTTAACGATCTATTTGGAAATTAAATAAAAAAAGGAAGTTGAACAAAAATGGAAGCTGAATAAATGAAGTTGAATAGAAAAAAGGAAATTGAATAAAAATGAAACTTGAATAAAAATAAAAATGGACGTGACATAAAATAAAAAAATGGAAGTTCATTCAAAAAACCACTATACCATAACGATCTATTTGGAAATTAAATAAAAAAAGGAAGTTGAATAGAAATGCAAGTTGCATAAAATTATTCAATTTCCTTTTCTATTCAACTTCATTTTTTATTTAATTTTCAAATAGAACGTTAAGGTATAGTGGGATCTTGAATAAATTTCGATTTTTATTTTTATTTAACTTCTATTTGGAAATTGAATACAAAAGGAAGTTGAATAAAAATGAAAGTTGAATAAAAATAAAAATGGAAGTTCATTGACGAAACAAATATACCTTAACGATCTATTTGGAAATTAAATAAAAAAAGGAAGTTGAATAGAAAAAAAAAATGAATAAAACTAGAAGTTGAATTTGCATAAGATTAACAATGGAAGTTAATTCAAGAAACCATTATACCTTAGCGATCTATTTGGAAAGTAAATAAAAAAATGAAGTTGAATAGAATAGGAAATTGAATAAAAAATAAAAATGGAAGTTGCATAAAAAAGAAAGTTGAATAAAAATGGAAGTTACATAAAATTAACAATATAAGTTCATTCAAGAAACCACTATAACTTAACGATATATTTGGAAATTAAATAAAAAAGAAAGTTGAATAGAAATAGAAATTAAATAAAAATGGAAGTTGCATAAAAATAAAAATGGATGTTGAATAAAAATAGAAGTTGAATAAAAAATGATATTGAATAAAAATGGAAATGAAATAAAAATGGAAGTCGAATAGAAAAGATTAACAATGGAAGTTGAATAAAATTAAAAATGGAAGTTCAATCAAGAAACAAAAAAATGGAAATTCATTCGAGAAACCACTATACCGTAACGATCTATTTGGAAATTAAATAAAAACGGAAGTTGCATAAAATTAAAATTGAAGTTGCATAAAAATAACAATGGAAGTTGCATAAAAATAAAAAAGGAAGTTGAATAAAATAATAATGGAAGTTCATTCAAGAAACCACTATACCTTAACAATCTATTTGAAAATTAAATAAAAAAGGAAGTTGAATAGAAAAGTAAATTAAATAAAAATGGAAGTTGAATAGAAAAGTAAATTTAATAAAAGTTGAAGTTTAATAAAAATAAAAATGGAAGTTGCATAAAACTAAAAATGGAAGTTCATTGAAGAAACCACTATACCTTAACTATCTATTTGGGTATTAAATAAAAAAGAAAGTTGAATAAAAAAGGAAGTTGAATAAAAATGGAAATTGAATAAAATTAAAAATGGAAGTTCATTGAAGAAATCACTATACCTTAACGATCTATTTGGAAATTAAATAAAAAAATGAAGTTCAATAGAAAAGGAAATTGAATGAAAATGAAAGTTGAATAAAAATAAAAATGGAAGTTGAATAAAATTAACAATGGAAGTTCATTCAAGAAGCCACTATACCTTAACGATCTATTTGGAAATTAAATAAAAAAACAAATTGAATAAAAATGAAAGTTGAATAAAAATGCAAGATGCAGAAAACTTAAAATGGAAGTTGCATAAAATTAACAATGGAAGTTCATTTAAGAAACCATTATACCTTGACGATCTCTTTGGAAATTAAATAAAAAAAGGAAGTTGAATAGAAAAGGAAATTAAATAAAAATGAAAGTTGAATAAAAATGGAAATTAAATAAAAATGGAAGTTGAAGAGAGAAAATAATTGAATACAAAGGGAAGTTGAATAAAAAATAAAAATGGCAGTTCATTCAATAAACAACTATATAGAAAAGGAAATTGAACAAAAATGGAAATTGAATAAAATAAAAATGGAAGTTGAATAAAAATAAAAATGAAAGTTGCATAAAATTAAAAATGGAAGTTCATTCAAGAAACCAATATACCTTAACGATCTATTTGGAAATTGAATAGAAATGGAAATTAAATAAAAATTGAAGTTGAATAAAAATAAAAATGGAAGTTGCATAAGATTAACAATGGAAGTTTATTCAAGAAACCACTATACCTTAGCGATCTATTTGGAATAAAAATAAAAATGAAAGTTGAATAGAAAATAAAATGGAATTGAATAAGCTTGTTCAACTTCATTTTTTCTTTAATTTCCAATAGATCGTTAAGGTGAATGAACTTCTATTTTTATTTTTATTCAACTTCCATAGTTATTCAATTCTATTTTCCATTCAACTTACTTTTCTATTCAATTTCCTTTTCTATTCAACTTCTTTTTTTATTTAATTTCCAAATAGATCGTTAACGTATAGTGGCTTCTTGAATGAACTTCCATTTTTAATTTTATTCAACATCCATTTTTATTTTTATTCAACTTCAATTTTTATCCAATTTTCTTTTCTATTCAACTTCCATTGTCAATTTAATTTCCAAATAGATCATTAAGATATTATGGTGTTTTGAATGAACTTCCATTTTTAATTATATACAACTTCCATTTTTAATTTAATTTCCTTCTCTATTCAACTTCCATTGTTAATTTTAATGCAACTTTCTTTTTTATTTAATTTCCAAATAGATCGTTAAGGTATAGTAATTTCTTGAATGAACTTCGATTTTTATTTTATGCAACTTCCATTTTTATTTTTATTCAACTTCCATTTTTAGTTTTATGCAACTTCTATTTTTATTTTATTCAACTTCCATTTTTATTTTTATTCAATTTCCTTTTCTATTCAACTTACTTTTTTCTTCAATTTTCCTTTCTATTCAACTTCCTTTCTTATTTAATTTCCAAATAGATCGTTAAGGTATAGTGGTTTCTTGAATGAACTTCCATTTTTATTTTTATTCAACTTTCATTTTTAATCAATTCCCTTTTCTACTCAACTTTCTTTTCTATTTCATTTCCATTTTTATTCAACTTTCATTTTGATTCAATGTCCTTTTCTATTCAACTTCTTTTTTTTTATTTAATTTCTAAATAGATCGTTGAGGTATAGTGGTTTCTTGAATGAACTTCCGTTGTTAATTTTATGCAACTTCCATTTTTATTCAATTTCCTATTCTATTCAACTTTCTTTTTTATTTAATTGCCAAATAGATCATTAAGGTATAATGGTTTCGTAAATGAACTTCCATTGTTAATTTTGTGGAACTTCCATTTTTATTTTTATTCAACTTCCATTTTTAGTCAACTTCATTTTTAATTTTATGCAACTTCCATTTTTATTTAATTTCCAAATAATTCGTTAAGGTATAGTGGTTCTTGAATCAACTTCAATTTTTAATTTTATACAACTTCCATTTTCATTCAACTTCCTTTTTAATTTAATTTCCAAATAGATCGTTAAGGTATAGTGGTTTCTTAAATTAAATTGCATTGTTATTTTCATGCAAATTCCATTTTTATTTAATTTCCTCTGTTTTTTAATTTTGAAATAGATCGTTAAGGTATAGTTGTTTAATTTTATGCAACTTCCATTTTTATTCAACTTCATTTTTTTTATTTAATTTCCAAATAGATCGTTAATGCATAGTGGTTTCTTGAATGAACTTCCATTTTTAATTTTATACAACTTCCATTTTTATTTTTTTCAACTTCCATTTTTATTAAATTTCATTTTCTATTCAACTTCCTTTTTATTTAATTTCCAAATAGATCATTAAGTTATACTGGTTTCCTGAATTAACTTCCATTTCTATTTTATGCAACTTTCATTTTTATTCAACTTCCTTTTTTATCCATTTTTATTTAATTTCCAAATAGATCATTAAGGTATAGTGGTTTCTTGAATGAACTTCCATTTTATGTAACTTTCTTTTTTAGTTTTATGCAACTTCTATTTTTATTTTATTCAACTTTCATTGTTAATTTTATGCAACTTCCATTTTTATTCACTTCTATTTCTAATCAACATCATTTTTTATTTAACTGCCAAATAGATCGTTAAGTTATAGTGGTTCTTGAATGAACTTCCATTTTTTATTTTTATTCAACTTCCTTTTTTATTTTTATTCAATTTCCTTTTCTATTCAACGTCCTTTTTTTATTTAATTTCCAAATAGATCGTTAAGGTATAGTGGTTTCTTCAATGAACTTCCATTTTAATTTTATGAACTTCCATTTTTAATTTTATTCAATTTTCATTTTTATTTTTACGTAACTTCCATTTTTATTTTTATTCGACTTCCATTTTTATTCAATTTCCTTTTCTATTCAACTTATTTTTTTTTATTTAATTTCCAAATAGATTGTTCAGGTGTAGTGGTTTCTTGAATAAACTTCAATTTTTAATTTTATGCAACTTCTATTTTTATTTTATTCAACTTCCATTTTTATTCAATTTCTTTTTCTATTCAACTTATTTTTTATTTAACTTCGATTTTTATTCAATGTCCTTTTGTAGTCAATTTCCTTTTCTATTTAACTTCCTTTTATATTTAATTTCCAAATAGATCGTTAAGGTATAGTGGTTTCTTGAATGAACTTCCATTTCAATTTTATGCAACTTCCATTTTTATTTTTATTCGACTTCAATCTTGATTCAATTTCCTTTTCTATTCAACTTTCCTTTTTATTTAATGAACTTACATTTTTAATTTTATGCAACTGCCATTGTTATTTTTATTCAACTTGCATTTTTATTCAATTTTCTTTTCTATTCAACTTCATTTTTTATTTAATTTCCTTTTCTATTCAACTTCTATTGTTAATTTTATGCAACTTCCTTTTTTATTTAATTTCCAAATAGATCGTTAAGGTATAGTGGTATTTAATTTCCAAATAATTCGTTAAGGTATAGTGCTTTCTTGAATGAGCTTCCATTTTAATTTTATGCAACTTTCTTTTTTATTTTTAGTCAACTTCCAATGTTATTCAATTTCTTTTTCTATTCAACTTCTTTTTTTATTTAATTTCCAAATAGATAGTTAAAGTATAATGGTTTTATTTACTTTCCAAATAGATTGTTGAGTAAAAATAAAATGAAAGTTGCATATAATTACAAATGGATTGAAAATGTAAGTGGAATTAAAATAAAAATGGAATTTGCATAAAATTAACAATGGAAGTTCATTCAAGAAACCATTATACCTTAATGATCTATTTGGAAATTAAATAAAAAAAGAAGTTGAATAGAAAAGGAAATTGAATAAATATGGAAGTTGAATAAAAATAAAAATGGAAGTTGCATACAATTAAAAATGGAAGTTTATTCAAGAAACCACCATACCTTAACGATCTATTTGGAAATTAAAGAAAAAAGGAAGTTGAATAGAAAAGGAAATTGAATAAATATGGAAGTTGAATAAAAGAAAAAATGGAAGTTGCATACAATTAAAAATGGAAGTTTATTCAAGAAACCACCATACCTTAACGATCTATTTGAAATTAAATAAAAAAGGAAGTTGAATAGAAAAGGAAATTGAATAAAAATGGAAATTGAATAAAAATTGAAGTTGAATAAAAATAAAAATGGAAGTTGCATAAATTTAAAAATCGAAGTTCATTCAAGAAACCACTCTACCTTAACGATCTATTTGGAAATTAAATAAACAAGGAAGTTGAATTGAAAACAAAATTGAATAAAACTGGAAGTTGCCTAAAATTTTTATTCAAGTTCATTCAAGAAACCACTATACCTTAACGATCTATTTGGAAATTAAATAAAAATGAAAGTTGAATAGAAAAGGAAATTGAATAAAAATGGAAGTTGAATAAAAATAAAAAATGAAAGTTGCATAAAATTAATAATGAAAGTTCATTCAAGAAACCACTATACCTTAACAATCTATTTGAAAATTAAATAAAAAATGAAGTTAAATAGAAAAGAAAATTGGGTAAAAATGGAAGTTGAATAAAAATAAAAAATGGAAGTTGCATAAAATTAACAATTGAAGTTCATTTAAGAAACCACTACATTTTTACTTGGAAATTCAACTACATTTTTATTTTTA
Source organism: Camellia lanceoleosa (assembly GCA_025200525.1). Classification (NCBI taxonomy): domain Eukaryota; kingdom Viridiplantae; phylum Streptophyta; class Magnoliopsida; order Ericales; family Theaceae; genus Camellia; species Camellia lanceoleosa. Next base: position 211,376 of record JANUSC010000024.1, read on the forward strand.
TTCAACTTCCGGTAGTCGATACACAACCTCAAGGCACCGTCTTTCTTTTTAGCAAAGAGGGCCGGTGCTCCCCACGGCGATACACTAGGGCGAACGAAGCCCTTATCTAGCAATTCTTGGAGCTGAACTTTCAACTCAATCAACTCTGCCGGCGCAAAACGATAAGGTGCCATAGAAATCGGCGCCGTGCCGGGCACTAAATCAATAGAGAACTCTATCTCTCGGTGGGGTGGCAAATCAATAAGATCCTCGGGAAAGACGTCCGAGTATTCACAAACTACCCTTGGCAACTCAATCTGGGTCTCATCACACTCACCATTCTCAAAACTAGCAAGTAGACTACTAAGCTCATTCCGCCTTCGCGGACCGCACCCCTGTGGCACAACACTACCAACTCGGTCTCCTAAGAAATGGAAAAACTCCCCGCTCACTGTACAACAAGTAACCCTCTGGCGGTAGCAATCAATAACAGCCCGGTATGACGATAACCAGTCCATACCCAAAATAACATCAAAGCCCTTCATGGGCATAACTACAAATGGAAAGGAAAGCCGATGATCGTCGACCTCTATATCACAACCTCTACATCCGTGCCTCAAAATTAACTCACCCCCAATAGGTGACACAACGCAAATAGGAGATGCTAAAAGTGCTAACTCCAGTTCCAACACAGATGCAAATGCAGCAGATACAAAAGAATGAGATGCACCCGTGTCAATCAACACTCTAGCAACCGAGTTGCAAAACAAAAAAGTACCTCTCACTACTGATGGAGTTGGTACCAAATCTGTGGCAACAAAGATACACGCTCTGTGGGACCTCGTCCACTGCTCACCCACAGGAGCATATGACTCTTATCTTGGACCGGGATGACGGCTCCGGATTGGCCTCGAGGCCTGCATCGAGGTGGCTGAAATCCCTGCGTCTGCCTAGAACCAGACGCTCCTGAAGTGGCACTCAACTGTGGGCAGAACCTCTTCAGTGCCAGTGCCCATCCACACTTGAGCACAGACAAGGGCTGCCCTGCCCAAACTCGACCTGTGGCTGGTGAAGATGCAGACCCTCGACCTCACGCCTTCAAGGCAAATCAAGCCTTGTGACCCGGCTGGCCACACTTGTAACAAGTAAACTCTCCCTGATTGCCCCTCCGAGCTCGTGACTCAGTGCAGGAAAGTCGACCTAGAAACTCCACCCTGAGACTGCTGAGGGTTATAACCCCTCTGTCTCCTACTATCGCCCTGTCCCTCCTGACTCCTCTTGGAGCCTTTCTGCCCTTCATCCTCTTCCTGCATCATAATCTCAGTATGAGCTGCAGCATCAACCAGTCGCCCATAATCCCGAAACATAGACCCCACAATTCTCAACTTGAGGCCGCGCCTCAACTTCTTCTCAAACTCAATGCAACGGCGTTCCTCGGACGCCACCAATTCAGGTGCAAACCTGGACAAACTAGTGAATGAGGCCTCAAACTCGGCCACTGATAAACTGTCCTGCTTGAGCTGGCAGAACTGACCTCTCAACTTCTCCTGAACAGCCGGAGACAAGAACTTCTCCTGAAAAGCGTCAACAAAAGCCTTCCAAGTACCTCCAATACGACCCTTGGTGAACTTCCACCACTGACCCGCATCCCCTTTCAGCTGGAAAGATGCCAAGGTCACCTTCAGTACCTCGTCTTCGATGCCTAGCATCTCAAACGTTTTCGTTGTCTGTTCGAGCCATTCATCGGCTTTAAGCGGCTCTTTTGGATCACCCACAAATTCATCCGGATTAGACCGGAAGAACTCCTCTTCGTAAAAGAAGGTCTGCATCTGCAACAACAACTCGAGCACGATTCTCACTCGAGAATACCCACCGACTCCTGAACGCCTGCTATCTCTCTCGGGCTAGGCGCCCATAGCTCTTTGCCCTCTTGGCTCGGCCACATTGGCCTGACCAACCCCTTCCTGAGCTGCCGGAATCTCATCCGGTAAAGGCATATCCTGCCTCCTAGGCCTACCACGCCTTCCACCTCTTCCTCGTCCTGACATCCTAATAAAGGTAACACAGAACGTTAGCACATTTATAAACGTGCCATAACTAAACACTCGCGTCCTAAAACATGGACCACAATAATTCACTCCACGTAAGCACATAAACACATAAGCACTTACGAATTTCATTTCTTGATAATGATAGTCCCGAGGCGTTACCAGAGAGTCCCTTCTGAGAAACAGCATTGATCAAGTGCCTTTCCAACAAGACTCCCAGAAACCCAAGGATCCAATCAACATCCTAGAAATTAAATCCCATACCCAAATAATCACATAAGCATGTTATCAATTAAACACATAGCATATGACACTACACTAAGTCTCTATCAAGCGAGACAAACCCATTGTGATCCTAATCACTTCCCACGCACTCCAAAGTATTGAACCCTGCGCTCGATACCAAGTTGTAACGCCCTCAAAATAATGACAATAAACCCATCAATCGAACATGCATCAACATAAAAAAAAATCCACCTTCTTCTATTTAAGCGACATTACGTACAAAAGTATTACATGTAAACAATAAAAGCGGGTGCCTTAAAGGCTTACAACTTTCCAAGTTAACACTTGGTTACAATCAAGAGAGCTCTAGCTCAATACACGTAAAGCCCTTGGCTTGAAGTTACATGCAACACAACAAAAGTAAATAGAAGTCAAAAAGTCCATCCGTCACTAGCCTCCCAAGCTAAGTCCTTGGAGGTGGCATGCTACCTGTACCTGAAAATGATGTTCCCATATAGGGTGAGCCACGTGACCCGAGAAATATACTAAACCGTTATGAATAATGACTAAAAGATTAACAGTTGATAGATGGTCAACACTTTTACATTCTTTCATAACACATTACAATTCCAAGACTTTCAAGTCTATATTCAATTCACTCTCCATTTTCATTAAATTCTCAATTTATAACTCATGGCTCAGAACCTGGCCACACAACTCATATGAGACAATAACTCATATTAACCACTTACAACTTCATTACTTCCACAGATATGCATACTAGCTATAACACATTTCCAAGACAAGAATATGTGCACTATCTACCGAGTCCATCCTCTATCTTCTCCCAAAGAAGATCCGAGTTAGAGGTACATCCCCTATCTTCCCCTAAACCGCGGAGTACATTCCCTATCTCCTCCCACACAACACAATGCATATAAGCAACAATTATACACATCACAAATCAATACATAAAGTTAATGTATTCTTCAACATCATACTCAATAACACATTTCAATGATTGGTTTTAATTTACCTAATCATCATGCATTGTCTACAACTATCAAGACTATCCTCCACCGATAGCCCAAGCGAGATATTTCTAAGCAGAAAATAAATGCACAATGGATATATAATCAACATCTTACATCCACAATTAATTATCCAAAGTAATTAAACAATATAATTACAGCATTTTCCATTATTAACATTCAACCCCTAAGGTTCCATTTTCATCAATGATTTCACAATAAACTCATTTCTATGTACCAACCGTACATATAGGTTTATTTAAAACAAAACCCCAAACTTTTATAAAATTGCATAAAAGCCCCAAACTTTCTCAAAATTACACAACTATCCCCAACACATCAAAATGTCAAAATCTAAAAGAGAATCCATAAAGAGGAGTAGGATATCCCTACCTCAAAGTTTGAGCTCAAAAGGAGATGAAGACCCAACACCCAACTTGCTCCAAAACCAAATATTTTCATTAGATCGAAGCCCAAGTCACCCTCTATCTTTTTAACAAAGCACTTAGGGTAGATTCACCCTCTAGGGAGTTGATGTCTTAGAGTGAATGCAAGTCTAGAGAGAGGCTCTCAAATTTAGGGTTTGAAGATATAAAACTTTTGAAAAAGTGAAGTTTAGATCGCCGCTATGGCCCGATATAAATAGGCTCGCTCGAGAGAAGACTTGGTCGCTCGAGCGACCAGACACAGAAAACCGTAGCTCGAGCCAACAAGGTCTCGCTCGAGCCAACTTCCTAGAAGCTCACTCCAGCGAAAAAAAGCCTGCTCGAGCCAGGAGCTCGACCTTCAGTTCGGCAGACGCGACGCTGAACCGCTCGCTCGAGCGAAGACCGAACCAGATCGCTCGAGCGAAGAACAGTCTCGCTCGAGCCAGAAATCATGGTGTTCAGGTCCAGTCCAGACGCAGTCACTCGCTCGAGCGAAGCCGCTCTAGCTCGACCCACCAGACACAAAACTCAACTCTCGCTCGAGCGACCAACTCCTCGCTCGAGCGAAGGACAAAAATTCTGGGCAGCAACCCTTGGCTCCCAAACACAACCAACCTGAAGCAAACCTGCCCAACACATCCTATAACTCAAATACAATATATGAAAGGACGTAAACAGAACAACAATCCACTACCAACATCCACGGACACATGTCCGGATCACTATACAACAAGGGGTAAACCCGGGATCGCTATAATTTTTATGCAACTTCCCTTTTTATTCAGTTTCCTTTTCTATTCAACTTCCTTTTTTATTTAATTTCCAAATAGATCGTTAAGTTATAGTGGTTTCTTGAATGAACTTCCATTTTAATTGTATGCAACTTCCATTTGTATTCAACTTCCTTTTTTAACTTTTATTCAATTTCCTTTTCTATTCAATTTCCAAATAGATCGTTATGGTATAGTGTATAGCGATCCCGGTATTCCCTTGCTGTATTTGTCGTATTCCGGACCTTGGTTCCGTGGAGTTGGTAGTTGTATCCATCTTATTGTCATCCTTTGGTCCCATTTCTTGAGTTCTAGGATGTGTTGGGCTTGTTTCGAGCAAGTGGGTTGAGCCTTGATCTAAAATCTTGTTGTCGGATTTTTGGTCGTTCTGCTCGAGCGGGTCTTAGGGCGCTCGAGCAGATATTGCACACTCCCAGTATTTTGTGCCTTGCAAAACTTCTGCAGGTGTGATTTCTATGCTCGAGTGGGTTTCTTGCGCTCGAGCGGGTCGCGCTCGAGCGGACAGTGCTTTTTTGGTGTAAGTTCTGGGAAGGGGAGAATTGCGCTCGAGCGGACAGGTCTTTCACGCTCGAGCGGATGTACTTTACTTTTGTGTCTTGGCACTCGAGCGGGCCTTATTGTGCTTGAGCGGACTCAAGTTTTTGTTCTTGATGCTCGAGCATTGTGTTTTCCGCTCGAGCGGACCTGTCGTATATCAGTTGGTTGTAAGGCATTTCTGAATCACTTCCTTACAATCTCTCTCTCTCTCTCTCTCTTACTTTCCCAAAAGAGATTTTGAGAGCTCCTCTCTCTAAAACCTAACTTCTCTCTATGGTTTGATCTAGTAGGTGTCTTCCTACCCTTCGGCCTTTGTAAAAGTTGTGTTGATCGTCGAGGGCTTCGTCTTGATCCGAGAAATTTGGGATTTGGAGCACTTCCAAGTTTTGCTCTTCTTCTCCTTGGGTTCTACATTTGAGGTAGGGATTCTCCTTGTTCCTTTTCAATACCCCGTCTATCGATAGACATGTGGTAGTTTTTGTATTGCATGAAAAGTATATCATGTTGGATTTTGTTGAAAATCATGAGGTTGAACTTTGGGTTGGGTGTTAAATTTGGGTTTATTATCACTAGTTGTGTTTTGGGCTAATTGGAGTGTTAATTAGCATGTTGTTGTTGAAAGGAGGAAACCCAAATTTTATTTGATTTAATAAACTAATAGGGGGGGGGGGGGTTCTTGATCCTTAGGCAAATACTTGTGTATTTTGGGTCTTAAATGATGTCATTGTTGTTTGTTGTAGATGATTGAACCCTTTTGGTCAATGTTGAGAAAGATTGAGGAAAACCCTAACTTAATGATTATGACTTAATTTGCATAATTAATTTGGAATGGCTTTGAAAAGAATGTAGTAGATTAAAATGAGTTATGGCTTTATTGTCCATGGATTTGATTTTGTGAAAACAAAAGGGATGGAGTTGGTTTTGTGAAAACAAAAGGAGGTGGAATTTGTTTTGTGGAATGGGAAAAGTATTTTTAAATAAAATATGAAAATTGGATTGTTGTATCTTAAACTACCATGTTAGTATTGTTGATGGGTTTGTGATCTCATGATAATTAACTCTGTTAATAGATGTACAATATACATGCATCTAGAGGTTTTGTCCTTGGTCAGCGATTGGAGGATGACGTGGTTGTATCTTGAATTGTCGCGTGTACATTACACCTATGTGTTCATCTATTTTAACACATTGATGGTATCTTGATAGTTTATGTGTATGAAATATACATGTTGGTTATGACTTTGTTGTGTTGTGATTGTTGGTGTTATACCCGCTTAAAATCAAAGGTAGTTACCTTCGGCTAGCGCTGGAGAACTGACGTGCTAAAAAATGGAGGCACCATACCCTTCGGCTAGCGCTGGTAAGCGGCTTGTTGTTGTGAAAGGTGTATTTACGGCTTACATAGCTAGTAGAGCGAAGTTTTGTGGTTGTTGTTTCTGCATATCTAGGAACATCATGGATTGTGTTCATTACAGTTTTGGAAGGCCCGATTGCCTCATTTGTTGATTTTATACATGTTGATGGTTTGTTATCTCCCTTTTTATTTAGGGTTTGCATGTATAGATATGATTGTGTTTTAAAGGAACCAAAATGGCCTCTTTGTCTTTTCTAATTGAAGAGAATCGAATATTTTGAAAATATGTTTGGAAAAGTTACATATGTTGTATGTTTGGGAAATGGGAGAGAGTAGTGGTCTTAGTGAATTTATTTCCTAAGTAAATTGCTAATGTTATGAAAGAGTGGGAATGGGGTTTAAGGAAAGGAAAGATGAATCGTTTATAGCGTCGAATGAAATAGTTGTTTTCGAGGAAAGTTCATACATATATATATATATTGTATAAAGCTGTCACATTACTATTCTAGTATGAGAATGGCGTTCATGATCATAGCTATCTGTAAGTTGTTATTGTTGAGGATCATGTTGAGATGCCTATTGGACTATATGTTCATCCCACGTTGTTGAATCTTTTTTGGTGTTTAGCAGGATGTGCTACAAGATTTGGATCTTCTTATTTGTTGGCCACGGGGCCTCTTTGCTGTAGGCGGAATGCCATATATGTAAAAGGGTTGTACCCTTCATTTGATTATTTAATGTTGTAAGCTTGAGGGCAACTTATTTAGAATGCTCATGTTGTATTTACTTGGCATATGAATGAGAGAGTTGTTATTCATTTCTACGAGTTGAATATTTGAGTTTATTTCCGCATGTTATCTCAAAAATTGAATTAAGTTAATGAACTTGGTAATGACTTCGGGTAATAAAAAGTGGGGCTTGACAACTTGGTATCAGAGCGAGTCGGGTTTGAATACTTTGGGCTCGTGGGAAGTGGTTTTTACCAAAGTGGGTTTACTGCGTATGGTGAGGGTGTTGCATATAGATATCATGAAAGTTAGGACTTGTGTGTTGCATTTATGTGAGCATGGGATTCAGTCTCCTGGGTAGTATTCATAGCCGGTGAACTTGTTTTGAGATCCTTTCGGAAACACGCCTGATCAACGTGGTTTCTGATAGGAATTCCTTGAGAGTTCCGGGATGAGTGGCTATCTTTGTGGACTTGATTCGATTATGTGTTTACATGTTTAGATGATTATATGCAATAGAGATGTATGTTTTGTGACTAAGTGAGTCTTGTGACTTAATAGTAGTGGTGTGTGCCTCGGAGAAGGCTATTGTGTTGTGCACTAAGCGTGGTATGTGCTTTTGTGCTTTATAGGATGTCTACGAGGAAGTAGAGGACGGTTGAGTAGTAGGAGTGTCGGTAGGGGCACATCAGTTCCTTTAGCACCAGATTCTTGACATCGGTATCGGCGAGATGTCGCGTGAGATTGTGAGAAGCGGTGCAAGACGCCTTAGCTTCGACCGAGGCGGCAATGGCATGCTCTCAAACTTACTAAGGAGTTTTTCCATTCCGGCCCACCAGAGTTCGTGGGGGAGGCTAAACCGTTGGAGGCAGAAAGTTGGTTGGAGTAGATTACCAAGACTATTGATATGCTTAGGGTCGAAGATGAGGAGTTGAGGGTTTTTTTGGCAACTTTTCAATTGAAGGGTGATGCGAGTTATTGGTGGAAGTATGCTAAGAATACTGTAGGTAGCACGTGGGTTGCTTTTTACCGAGGCCTTTTGGGCCAAGTATTACCCTCCTTCTGCTCGGGAAAGGTTGAGGGATCAGTTTTTGGAGTTGCGTCAGGATGATACTCCTGTGGCACAGTTTGAGATGCGGTTTACCAGTTTGTCGAGGTTTGCTCCAGAGTTGGTGACAACAGAGAAGCGTCATTGTTATGAGTTTGAAAGGCGGTTGTGTTTCGATATTCAGGAGAAGGTAGCTGGATCCTTTTGGAAGGATTACTATAATTTAGTCGAGGCAGTGGCCCATGTGGAAGCCATGGTTGCAAGTGATGGTCAGGATGGGGAAGAGACCATTTCGGTAAGTCCTACGGTTCCTAAGCGCTCTAGGCCCAGTAAGGGGTGGAGCGAAACATGCTCGATTAAATTTGGTTCCTTTTCTTCGCCAGGGGTTTCGGACACTTCGGTTGGGAGGTCCCGGAGGTGCGAGTTTCGAACCGATCTCGAGTAGTGCAGCGGTTGTTTAAATGCGTGGTCAGTTGGGCCATGGTAGACGTTTTTGCCCTTTACGTGTGAATTCTGCGAGTGTTTCAAAACCTAGTCAGACTTCGATCGTACCCGTCGATCGGGGCAGTATCGGTACCAGCAAGCGGTAGGGGGCGGGAGGCTCATGACGACTCTTTAGCTAGCCCTATAGTATTGCCCTGGAAGGGGGACTTTTGTGTTATTGGCCAGTGGTATATCATGTGAATCATCTTGTTGTTGACCGGTGTACTGTTGGATGCTGAGGCACCATGTTTATGTATCGTACATGAATACACTTTGTTGTTTGTTTAATCCTCATGTATTGGGGAGTATGTATAGAATTTTGAACCCTCTATTATATCTATTGAGAAGTTGTTAATGGGATCAATAATCCTAATGTTGTTGCATGCTTGGTACTGTATGTTGAGGTAGTCATGTGACGGCCTGTGAGCCTTGTCCACTTTTAGAGATTAATTGTTGAGAACGGGAACCTGTAGGTGAACATGATTGATGTGATGGTTTCGGGAGTTGTGTAGTATTGATAAGTTATGTGAGAATGTTCGAAAGAATGTGAGATTTGTATCTCGGGTTAGCAGGAATGGTACCTGTTTGTTGATTAGTGTTTTGGGCTTTGCTAGTTTATGAGTCTGTGGTGACCCCATCGGTTGTATAGGGGTAGTGTTCGTATTGTGATTGGTTATCAATTGTTAGGTATGGTTTGTGAGTGGATGCTGGCAGCATTCTTTGGAGGAAGAACAGTTTGAATTCTAGAGTAACGAGAATAGCGTTGGTCAATGTTGTCCTTCGTGGTTGGATTGGTGTGATTGAGGTTGACCATGTCGGTCTTGAGTCGAGGAGATGAGCAGGCTTGCTATGCAGCCATGGGGGGGGGGATGGTGATTCCCTCAGACGCAGTGTTGGTGTGGTTCGGTTTTAGGAGATCTGGTGAGATTCCAACGATTTGGGGTTTGTGTAGGGAACTCCGTGTTCGGGATTAATGGTTTGAGCAGCACTTCAGTGTGTGGTTTACTGAGAGTGGTGGTTTATTGAGTTGATTAGTCAGCTTTTTGGCATCGGGTTTTGGGTTGACCTTTGTCACCTTGAGGTTAGTCTCGTTTGTTGTAGACTTTGTGTGTTGATTAGGGAAAACTGAAACTAATCGAATATGTTATGTCATTGAATCTGACGATTGGAATAATACATCAAGTTTTGTATTGATTGATTGAACTTGTATATGCTAATTGCTTATATACATTGTTGTGTGGGAGGACTTGGGGGAAATTTGTACTCACGGTTTATTGGAAGAACGAAATTTGGACCTCTAAACTGAATTTTGTGTGACAGTGGTACATCACTACAATGTGTATCAGGCTACGAATTAGAAGTGTTTTTGTTGCATTAATACAACACTACAATGTGTATTATTTGAGACTTATGGAAGTGTTTGTTTGATTTGATATAGCACTAAAATGTATATCGTTATCAATTGTGAAGTATAGAAGTGTTTCTATGTTATATTGATCTGATACCAAAATGTGTATCATAAATGTATTAAGAAGGAATTGTTGATGTGAATTGTGGTCTCCTTTAATTGTTGACCAGGTTTTGAGCCATGTTTATGATTTTAAATTGGTTAAGTTAAGAGAGGCGGAATGAAATTGCAAAACCATGAATTTCTTATGCCTTATGTGTTGATAGTACAGTTGTTATTTCTATTAACTATCATTATAGAAATGTTATATTCTGTGTTGGTTGTGGCGTCACTATATGAGTGAACAAGAAAATTTATTTCGAAAAAAAAATTTTTGGAAAGAAATAGAAAACAAAACTTTTTCCTAGAATTTGGACCACCTAAGGGTGTTGTTGAGAAATTGATTTAATTTAAAGGTTTTGAGAGATTCCAAATGAATCTTTTGGAAAATAAACTGTGGATGATTATGTGCTTTGGATAATACCGTGTTTGTGAAAAATGTTTACAAAACTTTTGAGCTTCGCATAAAAAATGAAAGATTTATTTCGGAATGTCAACATTGAAAATTTGACTATCTTTTAGAAATGTCTCACGAACAAGAAAAATCTTTTTCTTATTATTTTCTCAGAAGATTTGCTTTGGTTGCTTTTTGGGAATAATGTTGTTGGGTAGTGACTTAGCTTGAAGCGCTAGTCAGTTGTTGGTGAATTGTTTTGAAAGGTTTGGTTTTGTGGTAGCTTTTTGTGCACGAGTGTTGTCTCTTGGAGCGTGTTTCCTTGGTAAGCCTTCCTTTTGGTGAGAGCTAACCGGGGGCTTGTAGGGAGGATAGTTTCTTTCCTAGTACTCGGGTGTTGGTGTTGTGTGATCTGTTGGCCTTGTGTTTTGGCATTTCCTTAATTTCGGGGACGAAATTCTTTAAAGAGGGGAGGTTATAGCGATCCCGGTATTCCCTTGCTGTATTTGTCGTATTCCGGACCTTGGTTCCGTGGAGTTCGTAGTTGTATCCATCTTATTGTCATCCTTTGATCCCATTTCTTGAGTTCTAGGATGTGTTGGGCTTGTTTCGAGCAAGTGGGTTGAGCCTTGGTCTGAAATCTTGTTTTCGGATTTTTGGTCGTTCCGCTCAAGCGGGTCTTAGGGCGGTCGAGCGGATATTGCACACTCCCAGTATTTTGTGCCCTGCAAAACTTCTGCAGGTGTGATTTCTACGCTCGAGCAGGTTTCTTGCGCTCGAGCGGGTCGCGCTCGAGCGGGATTGTTGGCTTCGGCGGGCAAGTGCTTTTGGTGTAAGTTCTGGGAAGGGGAGAATTGCGCTCGAGCGGACAGGTCTTTCATGCACGAGCGGATGTGCTTTACTTTTGTGTCTTGGCGCTCGAGCGGGCCTTATTGCGCTCGAGCGGACTCAGGTTTTTGTTCTTGACACTCGAGCATTGTGTTTTCCGCTCGAGCAGACCTGTCGTATATCAGTTGGCTGTAAGGCATTTCTGAATCACTTCCTTACAATCTCTCTCTCTCTTACTTTCCCAAAAGCGATTTTGAGAGCTTCTCTCTCTAAAACCTAACTTCTCTCTAGGGTTTGATCTAGTAGGAGTGTCTTCCTACCCTTCGGCCTTTGTAAAAGTTGTGTTGATCGTTGAGGGCTTCTACTTGATCCGAGAAATTTGGGACTTGGAGCACTTCCAAGTTTTGCTCTTCTTCTCCTTGGGTTCTACATTTGAGGTAGGGATTCTCCTTGTTCCTTTTCAATACCCCATCTATAGATAGACATGTGGTAGTTTTTGTATTGCATGAAAAGTATATCATGTTGGATTTTGTTGAAAATCATGAGGTTGAACTTTGGGTTGGGTGTTAAATTTGGGTTTATTATCACTAGTTGTGTTTTGGGCTAATTGGAGTGTTAATTAGCATGTTGTTGTTGAAAGGAGAGGAAACCCAAATTTTTATTTGATTTAATAAATTAATAAGATCTTTAGGCTAATACTTGTGTATTTTGGGTCTTAAATGATGTCACTTGTTGTTTGTTGTAGATGATTGAACCCTTTTGGACAGTGTTGAGAAAGATGGAGGAAAACCCTAACTTAATGATTATGACTTAATTTGCATAATTAATTTGGAATGGCTTTGAAAAGAATGTAGTAGATTAAAATGAGTTATGGCTTTATTGTCCATGGAATTGATTTTGTGAAAACAAAAGGGATGGAATTGATTTTGTTAAAACCAAAGGGATGGAGTTGGTTTTGTGAAAACAAAAGGAGGTGGAATTTGTTTTGTGGAATGGGAAAAGTATTTTTCAAATAAAATATGAAAATTGGATTGTTGTATCTTAAACTACCATGTTAGAATTGTTGATGGGTTTGTGATCTCATGATAATTGACTCTGTTAATAGATGTACAATATACATGCATCTAGAGGTTTTGTCCTTGGTCATCGGTGGAGGATGACGTGGTTGTGCTGAATTGTCGCGTGTGCATTACACCTATGTGTTCATCTACTTTAACACATTGCCGGTATCTTGATAGTTTATGTGTATGAAATATACATGTTGGTTATGCCCTGTTGTGCTGTGATTGTTGGTGTTATACCCCGCGCTTAAAATCAAAATGCAGTTACCTTCGGCTAGTGCTGGAAGGCGACGCTAAAAAAGAGGCACCATACCCTTCGGCTAGTGCACAGTGAACGGCTTGTTGTTGTGAAAGGTGTATTTACGGCTTACTACATAGCTAGTAGAGTGAAGTTTTGTGGTTGTTGTTTACGCATATCTTGGAACATCATGGATTGTGTTCATTACAGTTTTGGAAGGCCCGGTTGCCTCATTTGTTGATTTTATACATGTTGATGATTTGTTATCTCCCTTTTTATTTAGGGCTTGCATGTATAGATATGATTGTGTTTTAAAGAAACCAAAATGGCCTCTGTCTTTTCGGAATTGAAGAGAATCGAATATTTTGAAAATATGTTTGGAAAAGGTACATATGTTGTATGTTTGGGAAATGGGAGAGAGTAGTGGTCTTAGTGAATTTATTTCCTAAGTAAATTGCTAATGTTATGAAAGAGTGGGAATGGGGTTTAAGGATAGGAAAGATGAATCGTTTATAGCGTCGAATGAAATAGTTGTTTTCGAGGAAAGTTCATACATATATATGTTTTGTATAAACTGTCACATTACTATTCTAGTATGAGAATGAGCATTCATGATCATAGCTATCTGTAAGTTGTTATTGTTGAGGATCATGTTGAGATGCCTACTGGACTATATGTTCATCCCACGTTGTTGAATCTTTTTTTCAGGTGTTTAGCAGGATGTGCTACAAGATTTGGATCTTCTTATTTGTTGGCCATGGGGCCTCTTTGCTGTAGGCGGAATGCCATATATGTAAAAGGGTTGTACCCTTCATTTGATTATTTAATGTTGTAAGCCTGAGGGCAACTTATTTAGAATGTTCATGTTGTATTTACTTGGCATACGAATGAGGGAGTTGTTATTCATTTCTACAAGTTGAATATTTGAGTTTATTTCCGCATGTTATCTCAAAAATTGAATTAAGTTAATGAACTTGGTAATGACTTCGGGTAATAAAAAGTGGGGCTTGACATAGTGGTTTCTTGAATGAACTTCCATTGTTAATTTTATGCAACTTCTATTTTTATTTAATTTATTTTCTATTCAACTTCCTTTTTTATTTAATTTCCAAATAGATCGTTAAGGTATAGTGGTTTCTTGAATGAACTTACATTTTTAATTTGATCCAATTTTCATTTTTATTTTTATTCAACTTGCATTTTTATCCAATTTCCTTTTCTATTCAACTTCTTTTTTTACTTAATTTCCAAATAGATCGTTATGGAAGTTGCATAAAATTAACAATGGAAATTAAATATAAAAAAAAGGAAGTTGAAGGGAAAGGGAAATTGAATAAAAATGGAATTTGCATAAAATTAACAATGGAAGTTCATTCAAAAAACCACTATACCTTAACGATCTATTTGGCAATTAAATAAAAATCGAAGTTGAATAAAAATAAAAATGGAAGTTCATTCAAGAAACCACTATATCTTAACGATCTATTTGCAAATTAAATAAAAAAGAAAGTTGAATAAAATTAAAAATGAAGTTGAATAGAATAGGAAATTGAATAAAAATAGAAGTTGCATATAATTAAAATTTGAAGTTAATTCAAGAAACCATTGTTAATCTTATGCAACATCCAGTTTTATTCAATTTCATTTTCTATTCGACTTCCTTTTTTATTTAATCTTCAAATAGATCGTTACCTTAACTTTCTATTTGGAAATTAAATAAAAAAGAAGTTGAAGAAAAATAAAAATGAATGTCGAATAAATTAAAAATGGAGGTTCATTCAAGAAACCATAATAACTTAATGATCTATTTGTAAATTAAAAAAAAGAGGAAGTTAAATAAAAAAATGACATTGAATAGAGAAGGAAATTGAATAAAAATGGAAGTTGAGTAAAAATAAAAATAGAAGTTGCATAAAATAATAATAGAAGTTCATTCAAGAAACCACTATACCCTAACGATCTATTTGGAAATTAAATAAAAAAGAAAGTTGAATAGAAAAGGCCACTATACCTTAGTGACCTATTTGGAAAATAAATAAAAAAATGAAGTGGAATAGAATAGGAAATCGAATAAAAGTAAAAATGGAAGTTTATTCAAGAAACCATAATACCTTAACGATCTATTTGGAAATTAAAAAACAACGAAAGTTGAATAAAAATGGAAGTTGTATAAAATTAACAATGGAAGTTCATTCAAAAAACCACTATACTATACCTTAACGATCGATTTGGAAATTAAATAAAAAAAAGAAAGTTGAAAAGAAAAGGAAATTGAATAAAAATGGAAGTTGAATAAAATTAAAAATTGAAGTTGCATAAAATTGAATAAGAATGGAAGTTGAGTAGAAAAGGAAACTCAATAAAAATGGAAGTTGAATAAAAGAAAAATGAAAGTTGCATAAAATGGAAATTGAATAAAAATGGAAGTTGAATAAAACTTACAATGGAAGTTAATTCAAGAGACCATTATACCTTAACGATCTATTTGGAAATTAAATAAAAAAAAAAAGTTGAATAGAAATGGAAATTGAATAAAATCGGAAGATGAATAAAAATAAAAATGGAAGTTGCATAAAATTAACAATGTAAGTTCATTCAAAAAACCATAATACCTTAACGATCTATTTGGAAATTAAATAAAAAAGAAAATTGATTGAAAATTTAAGTTGAATAAAAATAAAAATGAAGTTGAATAGAATGGGAAATTGAATAAAAATGGAAGTTCATTGACGAAACTACTATACCTTGACGATCTATTTGGAAACTAAATAAAAAAGGAAGTTGAATAGAATAGGAAATTGAATAAAAATGGAAGTTGCATAAGATTAACAATGGAAGTTTATTCAAGAAACCACTATACCTTAACGATCTATTTGGAAATTAAATAAAAAAGGAAGCTGAATAAAAATGGATGTTGAATAAAAATGGAAGTTGATTAAAAATAAAAATGGAAAATGAATAAAAATATAAATGGAAGTTGTATAAAATAAAAATGGAAGTTACATAAAATTAACAATAAAAGTTCATTGAAGAAACTACTATACCATAACGATCTATTTGGAAATTAAATAAAAAAGAAAGTTGAATAGACAAGGAAATTGAAGAAAAATGGAAGTTGCATAAAATTAAAAATGGAAGTTCATTCAAGAAACCACTATACCTTAATGATCTATTTGGCAATTAAATAAAAAAGGAAGTTGAATAGAAAAGGTAATTGAATAAAAATGGAAGTTGAATAAAAATATAAATGGAAGTTGCATAAAATTAACAATGGAAATTCATTCAAGAAACCACTATACCATAATGAATTATTTGGAAATTAAATATAAATGGAAGTTGCATATAATTAAAAATTGAAGTTTGTTCAAGAAACCACTATCCCTTAACAATCTATTTGGAAATTAAATAAAAAAGGAAGTTGAATAGAAAAGGAAATTAAAAAAAAAAAAAAAAGGAAGTTCAATAGAAAAGGAAATTGAATAAAAATTGAAGTCGAATAAAAATGGAAGTTGAATAAAAAAAAAAAATGGAAGTTGTATGAAATTAAACCACTATACCTTAACGATCTATTTGGAAATTAAGTAAAAAAATGAAGTTGAATAGAAAAGGAAATTTAATAAAAATGGAAGTTGAATAGAAAAAGAAGTTTAATAAAAATGGAAGTTACGTAAAAATAAAAATGGAAGTTGCATAAAATTAACAATGGAATTTCATTCAAGAAAGCACTATACCTTAACGATCTATTTGGAAATTAAATAAAAAAATAAGTTGAATGGAAAATGGAAATTGCATAAAATTAACAGGAAGTTGAATAGAAAAGTAAATTGAATAAAATTGGAAACTGAATAAAATAAAAATGGAAATTGAATAAAAATAAAAATCGAAGTTGAATAAAAATAAAAATGGAAGTTGTATGAAATTAAAAATGGAATAAAAATGGAAGTTGCCTAAAATTAAAAAAAAGAAAAAAAGAAGTTGAATAAAAATAAAAAAGGAATTTGCATAAAAATAACAATGGAAGTTAATTCAAGAAACCATTATACCTTAACGATCAATTTGGAAATTAAATAAAAATGGAAGTTGAATAGAAATGGAAGTTGAATAAAAATGAAAATGGATGTCGCATAAAATTAAAAATGGAGGTTAATTCAAGAAACCACTGTACCATAACGATCTATTTGGAAATTAAATAAAAAAGGACGTTAAATAGAAAATGAAATTGAATAAAAATGGAAGTTGAATAAAAATGGAAATTAAATAAAAAAGGAAATTGAATACAAAAGGAAATTGAATAAAACTAGAAGTTGAATAAAAATAAAAATCGATCGTTAAGGTATAGTAGTTTCTCGAATGAACTTCCATTTTTAATTTTATGAAACATCCATTTTTAATTTTATGCAACTTTCATTTTTAATTTTATGCAACTTCCATTTTTATTTTTATTCAACTTCCTTTTTTATTTTTATGCAACTTCCATTTTTATTTTTATTCAACTTCCATTTCTCTTCAACTTCCTTTTATATTCAACTTCATTTTGTATTCAATTTCCATATAGATCGCTAAGGTATAGTGGTTTCTTGAATGAACTTCCATTGTTAATTTCATGCAACTTTCATTTTTATTTTTATTCAACTTCCATTTTTATCCAATTTCCTTTCTATTCAACTTCATTTTTTTTATTTAATTTCCAAATAGATTGTTAAGGTGTAGTGGTTTTTCAATGAACTTCCAAATATATCGTTAAGGAAGTTGAAATTGAATAAAAATGCAAATTGAATAAAAATGGAAATTAAATAAAAATAGAAATTGAATAGAAAATGGAAGTTGAATAGAAAAAGAAATTGAATGAACTTACATTGTTAATTTTATGCAACTTCAATTTTTGTTCAACTATCAAATAAAAATGGAAGTTGAATACAAAAGAAAATTAAATAAAAAGGGAAGTTGAATAAAAAGGGAAATTAAATAAAAAAGGAAGTTTAATAGAAAAGGATATTGAATAAATAAAAAGGAAGTTGAATGGAAAATAAAATTAAATAAAAATGGAAGTTGCATAAAATTAACAACGGAAGTTGAATAGAAATGAAATTGAATAAAAAAATAAGTTGAATAGAATAGGAAATTGAATAAAAATGTCCTTTTTTTGTTTAATTTCCAAATATATCTTTAAGGTATAGTAGTTTCTTGAATAAACTTCCATTTTTAATTTTATGCAACTTCCATTTATATTTTTATTTAACGATCTATTTGGAAATTAAATAAAAAAGAAAGTTGAATAGAAATAGAAACTGAATAAAAATGAAAGTTGCATAAAATTAATAATGGAAGTTCCTTAAATAAATCGTTAAGGTATAGTAGTTTTCATTCAAGAAACCACTATAACTTAACGATCTATTTGGAAATTAAATAAAAAAAGAAGTTCAATAGAAAGGAAGTTGAATAGAAAAGGAAATTGAATCAAAATGGAAGTTGCATAAAATTAACAATGGAAGTTCATTCAAGAAACCACTATACCTTAACGATTTATTTGGAAATTAAATAAAAAAGGAAGATGAATAGAAACGGAAATTGAATAAAAATGGAAGTTGAATAAAAATAAAAATGGAAGTTGAAAAAAATTAAAAATGGAAGTTCATTCAAGAAACCACTATACCTTAATGATCTATTTGGAAATTAAATAAAATAAAAATGGAAGCTGAATATAATTAAAAATGGAAGTTGAGTAAAATTAACAATGTAAGTTAATTCAAGAAACCACTATACCTTAACGATCTATTTGGAAATTAAATAAAAAAGAAAGATGAATAAAAATGGAAATTTAATAAAAAAAGAAGTTGAATAAAAATAAAAATAGAAGTTAATTTCCAAGAAACCACTATACCTTAATGATCTATTTGGAAATTAAATAAAAAAAGAAGTTGAATAGAAAATGAAATTGAATAAAAATGGAAGTTGAATAAAAATAAAAATGGAAGTTGCATAAAATTAAAAATCGATGTTAATTCAAGAAACCATTATACCTTAACGATCAATTTGGAAATTAAATAGAAAAGAAAATTGAATATAAAAGGAAATTGAATAAAAATGGATGTTAAATATAATTAAAAATAGAAGTTGCATATAATTAAATATGGAAGTTTATTCAAGAAACCACTATACCTTGATGATCTATTTGGAAATTAAATAAAAGATGAAAAGTTGAATAGAAATGGAAATTGAATAAAAATGAAAATGGATGTTGCATAAAATAATAATGGAAGTTTATTCAAGAAACCAGTATATATTAACAATCTATTTGGCAATTAAATAGAAAAGGTAGTTGAATAGAAAAGAAATTGGATAAAAATCGGATAAAAATCGGAAGATGAATAAAAATAAAAGGGGAAATTCAATAAAATTAAAAATGGAAGTTGAATAAAAATAAAAATGGAAGTTGCATAAAATTAAAAATAGAAGTTCATTCAAAAAACCACTCTACCTTAACGATCTACTTGGAAATTAAATAAAAAAGGAAGTTGAAAAAAATTAAAAATGGATGTTGTATGAAATTAAAAATGGAAGTTCATTCAAGAAACCACTATACCGTAACGATTTATTTGTAAATTAAATAAAACAGAAAGTTGAATAGAAAAGGAAATTAAGTAAAAGTGGAAGTTGTGTTCATTCAAGAAACCACTATACCTTAACGATCTATTTGGAAATTAAATAAAAAAGGAAGTTGAAAAGAAAAATAAATTGAATAAAAATAAAAGTTGAATAAAATAAAAATGGAAGTTGCATTTAAGAAACCACTATACCTTAACGATCTATTTAGAAATTAAATAAAAAAAGAAGCTGAATAGAGAAGGAAATTAAATAAAAATGGAAGTTGAGTAAAATTAAAAATGGAAGTTCATTTAAAAAACTACTATACCATAACGATCTATTTGGAAATTAAATAAAAAAGAAAGTTGAATAGAAAACAAAATTGAATAAAAATGCAAGTTGCATAAAATTAACAACGGAAGCTCATTTAAGAAACCTCTATACCTTAACGATCTATTTGGAAATTCAATAAAAAAGGAAGTTGAATAGAAAAGGGAATTGATTAAAAATGGAAGTTGAATAAAAATAAAAATGGAAGTTCATAAAATTAAAAATGGAAGTTGCATAAAATTAAAAATGGAAATTGATTCAAGAAACCACTGTACCTTGACAATCTATTTGGAAATTAAAGAAAAAAGAAAGTTGAATAGAATAGGAAATTGAATAAAAATGCAAGTTGAATAAAAATAAAAATGGAAGTTGCATAAAATTAACAATGGAAGTTCATTTAAGAAACCTCTATACCTTAACGATCTATTTGAAAATTCAATAAAAAAGGAAGTTGAATAGAAAAGGGAATTGATTAAAAATGGAAGTTGAATAAAAAAAAAATGGAAGTTCATAAAATTAAAAATGGAAGTTGCATAAAATTAAAAATGGAAGTTGATTCAAGAAACCACTATACCTTGACAATCTATTTGGCAATTAAAGAAAAAAGAAAGTTGAATAGAATAGGAAATTGAATAAAAATGCAAGTTGAATAAAAATAAAAATGGAAGTTACATAAAATTAAAAATGGAAGTTCATTCAAGAAATCACTATACCTTAACGGTCTATTTGAAAATTAAATAAAAAATGAAGTTGAATAAAAAAGGAAATTGAATAAAAATTGAAGTTGAATAAAAATAAAAGTTGAATAGAAAAAGAAAGTTGAATAAAAATAAAAATGAAAGTTCATTTAGGAAACCACTCTACATTAACGATCTATTTGGAAATTAAACAAAAAAGGAAGTTGAATAGAAAAGGAAATTGAATAAAAATGAAAGTTGAATAAAATTAAAAATGGTAGTTGCATAAAATTAACAATGGAAGTTGATTCAAGAAATCACTATACCTTAATGGTCTATTTGAAAATTAAATAAAAAATGAAGTTGAATAAAAAAGGAAATTGAATAAAAATTGAAGTTGAATAAAAATAAAAGTTGAATAGAAAAAGAAAGTTGAATAAAAATAAAAATGGAAGTTCATTTAGGAAACCACTCTACCTTAACGATCTATTTGGAAATTAAACAAAAAAGGAAGTTGAATAGAAAAGGAAATTGAATAAAAATGAAAGTTGAATAAAATTAAAAATGGTAGTTGCATAAAATTAACAATGGAAGTTGATTCAAGAAACCACTATACCTTAACGATCTATGTGGAAATTAAATAAAAAAGGATGTTGAATAGAATAGGAAAATAAATAAAAAAATGAAGCTGAATAGAATAGGAAATTGAATTAAAATGTAAGATGAATAAAATTAACAATGGAAGTTTATTCAAGAAACCACTATACCTTAACGATCTATTTGTAAATTAAAAAAAAGAGGAAGTTGAATAGAAAAGGAAACTAAATAAAAATGGAAGTTGAATAAAAATAAAAATGGAAGTTGAATAAAAATTAAAATAGATGTTGCATATAATTAAAAATGGAAGTTCATTCAACAAACAACTATATCTTAATGTTCTATTTGGAAATTAAATAAAAAAGAAAATTGAATAAAAAAGGAAATCCATTTTTACTCAACTTCAATTTTTATTCAATTTCCTTTTTTATTTAATTTCCAAATAGATCATTATGATATAGTGGTTTCTTGAATGAACTTCCATTTGTAATTATATGCAACATCCATTTTTATTTTTATTCAACTTCCATTTTTATTTAATTTCCAAATAGATCGTTATGGTATAGTGGTTTCTTGAATTAACTTGCATTTTCCTTTTTTATGTAATTTCCAAATAGATCGTTAAGGTATAGTGGTTTCTTAAATGAACATTTTTTTGTTAATTTTATGCAATTTCTATTTTTATTTTTATTCAACTTCCATTTTTTTTTAATTTCCAAATAGATCGTTAAGTTATAGTGGTTTCTTGAATCAACTTCAATTGTTAATTTTATGCAAATTCCATTTTTATTTTTATTCAACTTCCATTTTTATTCAACTCTATTTTCTATTCAAGTTCCATTTTTAATTCAGGAAACCATTATACCTTAGCGAATTATTTGGAAATTAAATAAAAATAGAAGTTGCATAAAATTAAAAAGGAAGTTGAATAAAAATGGAAGTTGAATAGAAATAAAAATAAAAATAAAAAGAAGTTGAATAGAAAAGGAAATTAAATAAAAATGGAAGTTGAGGAAGTGGAATAAAAAAACAAATTGAATGACTATGAAAGTTGAATAAAAATAAAAATGGAAGTTGCATAAAATTAACAAGGGAAGTTCATTCAATAAACTACTATACCCTATTGATCTATTTGGAAATTAAATAAAAATGGAAGTTGAATAGAAAAGAAAATTGAATAAAAATGGAAGTTGCATAAAATTAAAAATCGAAGTTCGTTCAAGAAACCACTATACCTTAACGATCTATTTGGAAATTATATAGAAAAGGAAATTGAATAGAAAAGAAAATTGAGTACAAATGGAACTTGAATAAGAATAAAAAAGGAAATTGAATAAAAATAAAAATGGAAGTTGCATAAAATTAAAAATGTAAGTTGCATAGAGAAGGAAATTAAATAAAAAAGGAAGTCGAATAAAAAAGGAAATTGCATAAAAATGAAAGTGAAATAAAAATAAAAATGGAAGTTGAATTAAAATAAAAATGGATGTTTCATAAAATTAAAAATGGAAGTTCATTCGAGAAACCACTATAAAAATAAAAAGGAAAGTTGAAAAGAAAAAGAAATTGAATAAAAATGGAAGTTGAATAAAAATAAAATTTAAACTTGCATAAAATTAAAAATGAAAGTTTATTCAAGAAACTACTATACCTTGATGATCTATTTGGAAATTAAGTAAAAAAATAAAGTTGAATATAAAATGAAATTGAATAAAAAGGGAAGTGGAATGGAAATGGAAGTTGAATAAAAATGGAAGTGAAATAGAAAATGAAATTGAATAAAAATGGAAGTTGCATAAAAATAAAAATGAAAGTTGCATAAAATTAAAAATGGAAGTTTATTCAAGAAACGACTATATCTTAACGATCTATTTGGAAATTAAATAAAAATGGAACTTGCAAAAAATAATAATGGAAATTAAATAAAAATGGAAGTTGCATAGAAAATTGAAGTTCATTTAAGAAACCACTATACCTTAACGATCTATTTGGAAATTAAATAAAAAAGGAAGTTGAATAGAGAAGGAAATTGAATAAAAATTGATGTTCAATAAAAATAAAAATGGAAGTTACATAAAATTAACAATGGAAGTTAATTCAAAAAACCAATATACCTTAACAATCTATTTGGAAATTAAATAAAAAATGAAGTCGAATTGAAAAGGAAGTTGAATAAAAATGGAAGTTGAATAAAATAAAAGTGGAAGTTGCATAAAATTACAAATGGAAGTTCATTCAAGAAACCGCTATACGTTAACGATCTATTTGGAAATTAAATAAAAAAAAAAGAAAGTTGAATAGAAAAGGAAATTAAATAAAAACAAAAATGGAAGTTGTATAAGATTAACAATGGAAGTTCATTCAAGAAACAACATACCTTAACGATCTATTTGGAAAGTAAATAAAAAAATGAAGTTGAATAGAAAAAAGGAAATTGAATAAAAATGAAACATGAATAAAAATAAAAATGGAAGTTGCATAAAATTAAAAATGGAAGTTCATTCAATAAACCACTATAACTTAGCGATCTATTTGGAAATTAAATAAAAAAAGAGGTTGAATAGAAAAGGAAATTGAATAAAAAAAGAAGTTCATTGAATAATAATGGAAGTTGCATAAAATTAAAAATGAAAATTAATTCAAGAAACCACTATACTTTAACGATTATACCTTAACGATCAAAGTTCATTCAAGAAACTATTATACCTTAACGATCTATTTGAAAATTAAATAAAAAAGGAAATTAAATAAAAAAGGAAGTTGAATAGAAAAAGAAATTGAATAAAAACGGAAGTTGAATAAAAAAAAATTGGAAGTTGAATAAAAATAAAAATCGAAGTTGAATAAAATTAACAATGAAAGTTCATTCAAAAAACCAATATATCCTAACGATCTATTTGGAAATTAAATATAATGGTTTCTTAAATGAACTTCCATTTTTATTTTTATTCAACTTCAATTTTTATTTAATTTTTACTTTTATGCAACTTCTTTTTTTATTTAATTTCCAAATAGATCGTTAAGGTATAATAGTTTCTTGAATAAACTTTGATTTTTATTTTTATTCAACTTCCATTTTTATTCAATTTTCCTTTCTATTCAACTTCTTTTTTTATTTAATTTCCAAATAGATCGTTAAGGTATAATGATTTGTTGAATTAACTTCCATTTTTATTTTTATTCAACTTCCAGTTTTATTTTTATTCAACTTCCATTTTTATTTAATTTCCTTTCTATTCAATTTCCTTTTCTATTTAATTTCCAAATAAATCGTTAAGGTATAGTGGTTTCTTGAATAAACTTCAATTTTTAATTATATGCAACTTTGATTTTTATTTTTATTCAATTTCCATTTCTATTCAATTTCCTTTTCTATTCAACTTCTTTTTTTATTTAACAATCTATTTGGAAATTAATTAAAAAATGAAGTGGAAGTTCATTCAAGCAACTAGTATACCTTAACGATCTATTTGGAAATTAAATAAAAAAAGACGTTGAATAGAAAATGAAAGTTCAATAAAAATAAAACTGGAAGTTGCCGCAAAATTAACAATGGAAGTTCATTCAAGAAACCACTATATATTGTTAATTTTTATTCAACTTCCATTTTTAATTTTATTCAACTTCGATTTTTATTCAACTTCCAATTTTATCCAATTTCCTTTTCTATTCAACTTCTATTTTTATTTTTATGCAACTTCCATTTTTATTTAATTTCCAAATAAATCGTTAAGGTATAGTGGTTTCTTGAATGAACTTCCATTTTTAATTTTATGCAACTTCCATTATTATTCAATGAACTTCCATTTTTATTCAATTTCCTTTTCTATTCAACTTCTTTTTTTTATTTAATTTCCAAATAGATCGTTAAGTTATAGTGGTTTCTATTCAACTTTTTTTTATTCAATTTCCAGATAGATCGTTAAGGTATAGTGGTTTCTTGAATAAACTTCCATTTTAATTTTAAGCAACTTCCATTTTTATTTTTATTCAATTTCCAATTAGATCGTTAAGGTATAGTGGTTTCTTGAATGAACTTCCATTTTTATTCAACTTCCATGTTTCATTCAATTTCCAAATAGATCGTTAAGGTATAGTGATTTTTTGAACTTCCATTTTTAATTTTTTATGCAACTTCCATTTTTATTTACTTTCCACATAGATCGTTAAGGTATAGTGGTTTCTTGAATGAACTTCCATTTTAAATTTTATGCAACTTCCATTATTAATTTTATGCAACTTTTATTTTTATTCAACTTCCATTTTTATTCAATTTTTATTTCTATTCAACTTTCTTTTTTATGTAATTTCCAAATAGATCGTTATGGTATAGTGGTTTTTCAATGAACTTCCATTTTTAATTATATGCAACTTCCATTTTTATTGAACTTCCATTTTTATCCAACTTCCCTTTCTATTCAACTTCATTTTTTTTTTTAATTTACAAATAGATCGTTAAGGTATAGTGGTTTCTATTTTTATTTTTACTCAACTTTCAGTTTTTATTTTTATCCAATTTCCTTTTTTATTCAACTTCCTTCTCTATTTAATTTCCTTTTCTGTTTAATTTCCGAATAAATCGCTAAGGTATAGTGGTTTCTCGAATGAACTTCCATTGTTAATTTTATACAACTTCCATTTTTATTTTTATTCAACTTCCATTTTTATTCAATTTCCTTTTCTATTAAACTTTCTTTTTTATTTAACTTCCAAATAGATCGTTAAGATATAATGGTTTTTTGAATGAACTTCCATTTTTATTCAATTTCCTATTCTATTCAACTTCATTTTTTAAATAATTTCCAAATAATTCGTTAGGGTATAGTGGTTTCTTGAATAAACTTTCAATTTTATTTTTATTCAACTTCGATTTATTCAATTTCCATTTACATGCTCAACTTACTTTTTTATTCAATAAATTCCAAGATAAATAAAAATAAAAGTGGAATTTGCATGAAATTAACAATGGAAGGTCATTCAGGAAACCATTATACCTTAACGATCTATTTGGAAATTAAATAAAAAAGGCAGTTGAATAGAAAGGAAAATTGAATAAAAATGGAAGTTGAATAAAAATAAAACAGGAAGTTGCCTAAAATTAACAATGGAAGTTCATTCGAGAAACTAGTATACCTTAATGATCTATTTGGCAATTAAGTAAAAAATGAAGTCGAATAGAAAAGGAAATTGGATAAGAAAGGAAGTTGAATAAAAATAAAATTGAAAGTTCATTCAAGAAACCACTATACCCTAACGAATTATTTGAAAATTAAATAAAAAATGAAGTTGAATAGAATAGGAAATTGAATAAAAATGGAAGTTCATTCAAAAAACCACCATATCTTAACGATCTATTTGGAAGTTAAATAAAAAAGAAAGTTGAATAGAAAAGGAAATTGAATAAAAATGGAAGTTGAATAAAAATAAAAATGAAAATTGCATAAAATTAACAATGGAAGTTCATTCGAGAAACCACTATACCTTAACGATTTATTTGGAAATTAAACAGAAAAGGAAATTAAATAGAGAAGGAAGTTGAAGAAAAAAGGAAATTGGATAAAAATAAAAATTGAAAGTTGAGTAAAAATAAAAATAGAAACCACTATACCTTAACGATCTATTTGGAAATTAAAAAAAAAAAAAGAAGAAGTTGAATAGAAAGGGAAGTTGGAAAAAAATGGAAGTTGAATAAAATTTGAAGTTGCATATAATTAAAAATGGAAGTTCATTGAAGAAACCATTATACCATAACGATCTATTTGGAAATTAAATAAACATGGAAGTTGAATAAAAATAAAACTAGAAGTTCATTCAAGAAACCACCATACCTTAATGATCTATTTGGAAATTAAATAAAAAATGAAGTTGAATAGAAAAAGAAATCAAATAAAAATGAAAGTTGAATAAAAATAAAAATGGATGTTGCATAAAATTAAAAATGGAAATTCATTCAAGAAACCACTATACCCTAACAATCTATTTGGAAATTAAAGAAAAAACGAAGTTGAATAGAAAAGGAAATTGAATAAAAATGGAAGTTGAATAAAAATATAAATTGAAGTTGCATAAAATTAACAATGGAAGTTCATTCAAGAAACTATAATACCTTAACGATCTGTTTGAAAATTAAACAAAAAAAGAAGTTGCATAAAATTAAAAATTGAAGTTCATCCAATAAACCACTATACCTGAACGATCTATTGGAAATTAAAGATTAAACAAAGGAAATTAAATAAAAAAATGAAGTTGAATAGAGAAGGAAATCGAATAAACATAAAAGTTCAACTTCCTTTTTTATTTAATTTCCAAATAGATCGTTAAGGTATAGTGGTTTGTTGAATAAACTTCCATTGTTAATTTTATGCAACTTCCATTTTTTATTTTCTATTCAACTTCTTTTTTTATTTTTATTCAACTTCCATTTTTATTTTTATTTTTAATCAACCTCCATTTTTATTCAATTTCTTTTTTCTATTCGACTTCATTTTTTACTTAATTTCCAAATAGATCGTTAAGGTATAGTGGTTTATTGAATGAACCTCCATTGTTAATTTTATGCAACTTCCATTTTTAATTTTATTCCACTTCCATTTTTATTCAATTTTCATTTTTATTCAACTTTCTTTTTTATTTAATTCCCAGATAAATCGTTAAGGTATAGTTGTTTTTTGAATAAACTTCCATTTTTAATTTTCTGCAACTTCCATTTTTATTTTTATTCAACTTCCATTTTTATTCAATTTCCTTTTCTATTGAACTTCTTTTTTTATTTAATTTGCAAATAAATCATTAACGTATAGTAGTTTCTTGAATGAACTTCCATTTTTAATTTTATGCAACTTCCATTTTTATTTTCTATTCAACTTTTTCTTTTTTTTTTTTTTTTTAAATTTCCAAATAGATCGTTAAGGTATAGTGGTTTTTTGAACTTCCGTTTTAATTTTATTCAACTTCCATTTTTATTTAATTTCCTTTTCTATTCAACTTCATTTTTTATTTAATTGCCAAATAGATCACTAAGGTATAGTCGTTTCTTGAATTTTCATTGTTAATTTTATGCAACTTCCATTTTTATTCAATTTCTTATTCTATTCAAATTTTTTTTTATTTAATTTCCAAATACACCGTTAAGGTATAGTGGTTTCTTGAATGAACATCCACTTTTAATTTTATTCAATTTCAATTTTTATTCAATATCCTTTTCTATTCAACTTCTTTTTGAATGAAATTTTCAAATAGATCGTTAAGGTACAGTGGTTTTTTTTAATGAACTTCCATTTTTAATTATATGCAACATCTATTTTTATTTGTATTCAACTTCCTTTTTTATTAAATATGCAACTTTCATTTTTATTTTATTCAACTTCCTTTCCAAATAGATCGTTAAGTTATAGTGGTTTTTTGAATGAACTTTCATTGTTAGTTTTATAGAACTTTCATTTTTATTTTTATTCAATTTCCTTTTCTACTTAATTTCCAAATCTATTCAACTTTCATTTTTAATTTTAGGCAACTTCCATTTTTATTCATTTTTATTTCAATTTCCTTTTCAACTTCCATTTTTATTTTTATTTAATTTCCATTTCTATTCAATTTCATTTTCTATTCAATTTCCTTTTCCATTTAATTTCCACATAAATCGTTAAGGTATAGTGGTTTCTTGAATTAATTTCCATTTTTAATTTTGATGCAACTTCCATTTTTATTCAATTTTCCTTGCTATTCAACTTCCTGTTAAGTTGAACAGAAATGGAAATTCAATAAAAATGAAAGTTGAATAAAAATAAAATTGAAAGTTTATTCAAGAAACCACTATACCCTAACGAATTATTTGGAAATTAAATAAAAAGTGAAGTTGAATAGAATAGGAAATTAAATAAAAAGAAGTTGAATAGAAAGGGAAGTTGAATAAAAATGGAAGTTGCATATAATTAAAAATGGAAGTTCATTGAAGAAAATATTATACCATAACGATCTATTTGGAAATTACATATAAAAGGAAGTTGAATAGAAATGAAAATTGAATAAAAATGGAAGTTGAATAGAAAAGGAAATTGAATAAAAATAAGTTTTACGCAACTTCCATTTTTATTTTTATTTTATGCAACTTCCTTTTACTTTTTTATTTAATTTCCAAATAGATCGTTAGGGTATAGTGGTTTCTTGAATCAACTTCCATTTTTGTTCAATTTCCTATTCTATTCAACTTCATTTTTTATTTTTATTCAACTTCCATTTTTATTTAATTCAACTTCCTTTTTTATTCAATTTTTACTCAACTTCCATTTTTATTCAATTTACTTTTCTATTCAACGTTCTTTTTTATTTAATGCCCAAATAGATCGTTAAGATATAGTGGTTTCTTCAATGAATGAACTTCAATTTTTAATTTCCATTTTTGTTAAATTTCCTTTTCTATTCAACCTCCAAATAGATCGTTAAGCTATAGTGGTTTTAATTTACCACTCTACCTTAATGATATATTTGGAAATCAAATAAAAAATGAAGTTGAATAGAAATGGAAATTGAATAAAAATAAAAATTGAATAAATAAAAAAGGAAATTGCATAAAAATAAAAATGGAAGTTGAATAAAAATAAAAATGGAAGTTGCATATAATTAAAAATGAAAGTTCATTCAAAAAACCATTATACCTTAACGATCTATTTCGAAATTAAATAAAAAAGGATGTTTCATAAAATTAAAAATGGAAGTTCATTCGAGAAATTATTCAATTGAATAAAAATGGAAGTTGAATAAAAATAAAAACGGAAATTGAATAAAAATAAAACCACTATACCTTACCGGTCTATTTGGAAATTAAAAAAAAAAAGAGGAAGTTGAACAAAAATAAAAATGGAAGTTCATTCAAGAAACCACTATACCTTAACGATCAATTTGGAAATTAAATAAAAAAGGACGTTGAATAGAAAAGGAAATTGGAAGTTGCATAAAATTAACGATGGAAGTTCATTTAAGAAACCACTATACCTTGACGATCTATTTGGAAATTAAATAAAAAAGGAAGTTGAATAAAAATGGAAGTTGAATAAAAATAGAAATGGAAGTTCATTCAAGAAACCACTATACCTTAACGATCTATTCAGAAATTAAATAAAAAAGGAAATTGAATAAAAATGGAAGATGAATAAAAATAAAAATGGATGTTGCATAGAATTAAAAATTGAAGTTCATCCAATAAACTAAAATTAAATACTAAACTATACCAAATTCAATTAGAATAATGGCAAGTCCAGGTATCGATCCATAGGGACTATTGTGAAATTAAACTAATTTGATTGTCAAATTCCTAAATTAATTTTGATAAAAAGATTGGTTGTTTATAACCTAATTTAATAACGAATAAATTAAACTAAGGAATTAAATTATCAATAATAAATGAAATTGGGTTTACTGAATTGGGGAAAAAATCCTAGGGCAGAGAATTCACCACTAACCACATAATTAGGGTTTCCAATTGAAATCAATTATGCTATGGTTTGAATGGATTAATGTTTACAACTACAAGCTCGAAGCATTTGACAAGAAGATCATCACATTCAATGTACGAGCACGAACCATCTCAAGTAATACGAATCGTTCTGTCACGACCCCAACCCGCCCCTAGTAGGATGGTGCCATGATGGCTAGTAATCCGAGATTACCCAAGGCCTCTTTCAAAGATTCACACACAACCGAGTACACATAGGGGCTTACAAATGCGGAAGCAATAACTTAAGGTACAAGTGGTCCATAAGAGCATTGCCGACATACACAAAATACATGATACATCTTGATCAAAAGGCTTCTCAAGCGAGATACACAAAATACAACAGTATAAGCCAAGAAGCATGATTTTCAAGATTTGCCGACGTAAACACAAAGATTGCCGACATAAACATAAGTCAAGCCGACATGACAACAATCCAAAACAAGCTTTCAAAACATATCTAGGCGTCGCCCGTCACCGCTCATCACCTACATATATATAGAGAGGGTGAGTTTGGATACTCGATGAATGGTACAAGTAATAAAGGTTTTGCATGAATAATAGCGAAGTCTTTCCAGACAAAACATATCCAAAACTATACAATTATTAGCGAGATCCTTTCAAAGCAAAACACATCGAACTTCACAATTCAAGGGATGAACCGTATTCATCTAACAAGTCTTACGAGCCCCAAGGGATGCTTACTGGCATCAGCAAAACACAAATCAATAGCTTTCCGAACAAACAAATCCACGCGGTAAACCGTCGGTGGCAAAACAAGAGACTGCACGATCCGTGTCGATTAGTCAAAGGTCTTTGCGAAAGTTTAGAGTCCTCCAGCATGAGGGACTTGTGTTACTTAGGCCCGTAGCCCGCTTTAACACGATAGTCTTGTGTTACTTAGGCCCGTAGCCCGCTTTAACACGATAGTCTTTCCAAGAAAGGACCGTATCCTTTTAGCACGAGTCTTGCACAAGTTTAGAGTCCTCCAGTACAAGGGACTTTTTATTACTTAGTGCTGCAAAAGTTTAGAGTCCTCCAGCACAAGGGACTTTTTATACTTAGTGCTGCGAAAGTTTAGAGTCTTCCAGCACAAGGGACTTTCCAAAGGTGACATCAAAACAAAGCTTATACTCGATACATCAAAATAAGGCTAATCATTCATGCTTATCAAATACTTTCATCAAAACGAAGCAAAGCAAGATTTATCAAAACTTTATAACATAGCTTTATTAAAAATACCACTCACATAGATCTTCTCGGGTGTAGGCTCAAAGCAAAGATCAAGGACCTACAATCACATGGCAAATACATTCTCAAAACGAGCTTTACATGCATGCAAATGATCTCGGCACTCACGCCAGATCTATGTCAATAACAAAGCAGAACTTGCTGGGAGTTAAAACACTATTTTTCATCTCATGAAAACACACTGGGTACCAACCAGGTCTTTGCCGAGGTGTGGTCCTGATGGCCACATTCAAAAGCGAAGTCAGGAAAGCCTAAGTTTCCCTTTGAAGAACATGAAGAATCAAGAACATCAAGAACATGCATGCTTAAATCACAACTTGTTTATACAAAAAATCTGAGATCCCATGCTAAGAGTTCAAAAACATGGACCTGGGTACCCACACAAGGAAATCATGCGAAAACAAACACAAAAACATGGTTTTTGACATAAACTTCCGGATCAAAACAAGACTTTTCTTCAAGAACACATGAACATTATTTCCTCTTCCAAAACCAACTTCAAATCAATGCATGGTATGCAAGACAGATTCGATCATGCAATGTAGCTTGATAATCAATAAGAATAACCATAGTAGATTAAGATTCAAACCTCAGAACTCGAATCTAATGGTTCAAACTCCAAAGATCAAGCTCGAAAATCAACTTCTCTCTCTAGAACTCTACCTTCTTCCTCTAGAGCTTCTCTCTCTAAAGGCAAGGATTTGAGACAAAAATGATTTGTTTCTAGGTCTGCCGGCTGTCTTAACATTCAGTTCGGACACGTGGCATTACCGGGTTGGTTCAACTCAAAAGGGTGACATATTGATAAGACAAGTCTCTGACAAAGCGTATTCAACAAGCTAGATGGCAAGACACATCGGCAAGTAATGATATCGGCTAAAGTCAAATCTTCGGCAATAGGGTAACAAAGACATCGGCTAGGAAGAACGACACTTGACTAAGCTATGCCACACCTTGGCCTGGATGTGCCACACCTCGGTCTAGGCCGTACCTGCCCAGGAACGAAGATCACTAAATACAAAACATCTCGGCCTCAATAGAGACATCTCGGCTAACATGCTGGGGTGAAGATGGAGGTCAACCAAGTGGTTCCGAAGTGGCTCTAAGTACAAAGGTTCGGCGGAGAACTAGGTTCAAGATGACCTCGGCTACTCACCAAGCAAGGAACAAAATCATGCGAGCAATACTTAAACAAAACAAGACAAGACAAAATTTGCAGGCACCACGTAACAAGACAAAATCACACATGAAGGTATGCAAGTACGACTAAATCAAAGTGAGGGTTGTTACACGTTCACTCTAAACTAAGGTAGTGATACGACTTGTTTTTCATAGTATGGTTCGTCTCATACCTTGAATGTGAAGGAATAGAAAACAGATGTATGGATAACATTCAACAATCACAGAAAGTCAAATATTCGAAGAGATAATGAAAAATATATAAAAGGAACTTCTATATCACCATACAAATGTTCAAACCTTTACATAATTAAAAATAAAAAAGAAAACAAAATAATTACATGGCTAGGGTTTCATCAAAACCCTAGAAAAGAAGACTAGCCACTCATGGAGGAGTGGAAGGAGGAAGATGGAGAAGGAACCACCATGGGAGACATGCTTGAAGCTTTTTATTTCTCCCCTTCCAAACCCTAGCCTCTCTCTTTAGGTCAAACCAACTTCAAAACCCTAGAAAAGCCTTTTCCTTTTCTTTTTATACTTCTACTCACTTCCAAATAGGTTTAAAATGTCAGTTTGACTTTCCCAGAAAAAGTCAACTCTGTCCAAATTTTGTTTTTTTGCCCATTTTATGCTCCGATGATGTACAACCTAATTGACATTCAACACACATAAAGTATACAGTTTGACAAGCGAGTGAAGTTAAGAGATTCTAATTAACGGCCTCAATGATGTACATTTCGGCCTTAATCAACGATCTATTTGGAAATTAAATAAAAAAGAAAATTTGATAGAGAAGGAAATTTAACAAAAATGGAAGTTGAGCAGAAAGGAAATTGAATAAAATGGAAGTTGAATAGAAAACAAAATTGAACAAAAATGCAAGTTGCATAAAATTAACAATGTAAGTTCATTCAAAAATCACTATATTTTAATGATCTATTTGGAAATTAAATAAAAAGGAAGTTGAATAGAAAAGGAAATTGAATAGAAAAGGAAGTTGAATGAAAAACAAAATTGAATAAAAATAGAATTTAATAGAAAAAGAAATTGAATAAAAAAGGAAGTTGAATAAAAAATGGAAATTGA
Source organism: Camellia lanceoleosa (assembly GCA_025200525.1). NCBI lineage: Eukaryota > Viridiplantae > Streptophyta > Magnoliopsida > Ericales > Theaceae > Camellia > Camellia lanceoleosa. The sequence continues at coordinate 245,251 of JANUSC010000024.1, forward strand.
ATAAAATTAAAAATGGAAGTTGCACAAAATAAAAATGGAATAAAAAATGAAGTTGAATAAAAAAAGGAAATTGGATAAAAAAGGATGTTGAATAGAAAAGGAAATTGAATAGAAAAGAAAATTGGATAAAAATTGAAGATGAATAAAAATAAAAATGGAAGTTGAATAAAAATAAAAATGGAAGTTAAATAAAAATAAAAATGGAAGTTGCATAAAATTAACAATATAAGTTCATTCAAAAAACCCTTATACCTTAACGATTTATTTGTAAATTAAAAAAAAGAGGAAGTTGAATAGAAAAGAAAATTGCATAAAAATGGAAATTGATTAAAAATAAAAATGAATAAAATAAAGGGAAGTTGAATAAAAATAAAAATGGAAGTTGCATAAAATTAAAAATGGAAGTTGAATAAAAATAAAAATGGAAGTTGAATAGAAATGGAAATTGAATAAAAAAGGAAGTTGAATAGAAAAGGAAATTGAATAAAAATGGAAGTTGAGTAAAAATAAAATGGAAGTTGTATAAAATTAAAATGGAAGTTCAATCAAGAAACCACTATACATTGTTATTTTTATTCAACTTCCATTTTTATGCAACTTCTATTTTTATTTTTATTCAACTTCCTTTTTTATTCAGCTTCCATTTTTGTTCAACTTCAATTTTTATTTTTATTCAACTTCAACTTTCATTTTTATTTTTATGCAACTTCTATTTTTATTCCTATTCAACTTCCATTTTTAGTTTTATTTCTATTTAACTTCCTTTTTTATTTAACTTCCAAATTGTAACGCCCTCGAAAAAAACCCATAAATCATCCAACAATAGCATGCTCAGACATAAGAAAATAAAGCATAGTTGTATTCCATCAGAGTAATCTTTACAAAATGTATTACATGTTGATATACATGTAAATGCCCTAAGGGCTTACAACTTTCCAAGTCAACACTTGGTTACAAAAAGGAGTGCTAACTCTATAAAAAGAAAGCCCTTGGCTTGATATACATGTAATACAACCAAAAACACAAAACAGTCCAACAGTCCCAAGTCTCCCAAGCTACGTCCTTGGAGGTGGCATGCTACCTGCACCTGAAAATGATGTCCCATATAGGGTGAGCCACAACCCAGTAGAAATATACTAAACCAACTATAAACAATGACTAAAATAATAGCATTCAATAGATGGTCCATACTTATATTCCAACTCATGCCATATTACTGTTTCAAGACAATCATAACCACGTTACATTTCACTTTCCATTTCTTATTCAACTTTGAGTTTGAAAACAAGGCTCAGAACTTGGCCAAATAATTCAATGAGATTATAACTCATTACTAAAACACTTTCAAAATTCATGACGGATACACATTTTGGTGTTGTATCAATAACACATAAACCACTTCCTTACTTTACAAATGATACACATTTTGGTGCTGTATCAAAATAACATAGAAACACTTCCATACTTCACGATTGATAATGATATACATTTTAGTGCTATATTAGATCAAACATACACTTCCATACTTCACCATGATACACATTGTAATGCTGTATCAATGTCACACAAATTCTAGTTTAGAGGTCCATCGCCTATCTTCTCCTAAACCGTGGAGTACATCCCCTATCTCCTCCCACACAACACAATGTATATAGACACAGATCATATACATAATCAATAAATACATAAAGTTCATGTATTTCTCAACCGTCATATTCGATGACACATTCCATTGATTAGTTTTAGTTTGCTTAATCATCATGCATTATCTACAACAATCAAGACTATCCCCCACCGATAGCCCAAAGCAATTATTTCTAAACAGTAAATAAATGCACTACACGGATAAAATATCAACATTTGTCTAGGTGAGCGATAAATTAATCCAACTACACCCTTTAATCCCAAACCTTTCCAATTTGAATATTTCTTATTCAATTTCTCATTTCCCAAAATTAATTATACAAATTAATTTATCAACAATTAGGGCTTTTTCCCATAATTACAATACCAACCCTAAGGTCCCATTTTCCTCGATAATCCCACACCAAGTCCATTTTCCAATGTATTACATACATAAAGGTTTTAAACTTTGAACACCACTCTTTTGAAAATTACACAATGACCCCAAACTTTCTCGAAATTACCCAACAACCCCCAACATATTGAAATACCAAAATTTAAAGACAAAGCTCATAAGATGGAGTAGGATATCCCTACCTCGAAGTTAGAGCTCAAACGGAGGAGAGACCAAAACCAAAGTGCTTTACACTCCAAACTTTTCGGATCAAAACGAAGCCCTCGACGATCAACACAACTTTTACAAAGGCTGAAGGAAATGAGAACACTCTAACTAGATCAAACCCTAGAGAGAAGGGAGTTTCTAGAGAGAGAGGCTCTCAAAATATCTTTTTAGAAAGTAAGAGAGAGAGAGTGAATGCAAAAAGTGATTCAAAAATGCCTAACAGCCTCCTGATATACGATAGGTCCGCTCGAGCGGAAGACACACCGCTCGAGTGTCAAGAACAAAAAACATGGTCCACTCAAGCGCAAGAAGGTCCGCTCGAGCACCAAGACACAAAGATAAAGTACATCCGCCGGCCGAAACCAGTCCGCTTGAGCGTAGATTTCCCCCTCCCAGAACCGTCATAGACAAAGCACTACCCGTTCGAGCGCCAAAAGGTCCGCTCGAGCGCAACCCGCTCGAGCGTAAGAAAACTCACTCGAGCGTGAAAAACACACCTGCAGAAGTTTTGCAGAGGCATGAAATACTGGGAGTGTGTAAACTCCGCTCGAGCGTAAGAAGACCTGCTCGAGCGGACAACCAAAAGCAAACTTCGTTCGAGCGCAGAATGACCCGCTCGAGCGTAACACCAAAACTCTAGGCAACAACACTTGAGACCAAAAGTCAACCTACCTATTCAAAACATGCCCAACACATCCTAAAATTCAAACATAGGGAATTAAATGATGACAACAAGATATACAACTACCAACTCCACGAAACCAAAGTCCGGAATACAACAATTACAGAAAATGAAAATCGGGATCGTTATACAAATAGATCGTTACGGTATAGTAGTTTCTTGAATAAAAATGGAAGTTGAACAGAAAAGGAAATTGAATACAAATGGAAGTTGCATAAAATTAATAATGGAAGTTCATTCAAGAAACCACTATACCTTAACGATCTTTTTAATTTTATACAACTTCCATTTTTATTTTTATGCAACTTCCATTTGTATTCAAATTTCCTTTTCTGTTCAACTTCCATTTTTATTCAAGAAACCACTATACCCTAACGATCTATTTGGAAGTTAAATAAAAAAGGAAGTTGAATAGAAATAAAAATGGAAGTTGAATAGAAAAGGAAGTCGAATAGAAAAGGAAGTTCATTCAAGAAACCACTATACCTTAACGATCTATTTCAAAAATAAAAGTTGAATAAAAATAAAAATGGAAGTTGCACAAAATTAAAAATGGAAGTTAATTGAAGAAACCAGTATAACTTAACAATCAATTTAGAAATTAAATAAAAAAGGAAGTTGAATAGAAAATGAAATTGGATAAAATCGGAAGTTGAAAAAAAATAAAAATGGAATTTGAATAAAAAAAAATGGAAGTTGCATAAAATTAAAAATAGAAGTTCATTCGAGAAACCACTATACCTTAACGATCTATTTCGAAATAAAATAAAAAATGGAAGTTGAATAGAAAGGGAAATTAAATAGAAATGGAAGTTGAATAAAAATAAAAATGAAAGTTCATTCAAAAAACCTTAGCGGTCTATTTTTTTTTTATGAATAAAGATTGAAGTTCATTCAATCTTTAATTTTCTGCAACTTCAATTTTTATTTTTATGCAACTTCCTATTCTATTCAACTTCCTTTTTTATTTAATTTCCTTTTCTATACCATAACGATCTATTTGGAAATGAAATAAAAAATGGAGTTGAATAGAAAATGAAGTTGAATAAAAATGGATGTTGAATAAAAATAAAAATGAAAGTTGAATAAAAATAAAAATGGAAGTTGCATAAAATAAAAAATGGAAGTTCTTTCAAAAAACCACTATACCATAACGATCTATTTGGAAATTGAATAAAAATGGAAATTGAATTGAAAAGAAAATTGGATAAAAATGGAAGTTGCATAAAATTAAAAATGAAAGTTCTTTCAAAAAACCATTATACCTTAACGATCAATTTAGAAATTAAATAAAAATGGAAGTTGAATAGAAAAGACAATTGAATAAAAATGGAAGTTGAATAAATTTAAAAATGGATGTTGCATAAAAATTGAATAAATATAGAAGATGAATAAAAATAAAAATGGATGTTCATTCAAGAAACCACTATACCTTGACGATGTATTTGGAAATTGAATAAAAAAGGAATTTGAATAAAATTAATAATGGAAGTAGAATAAAAATAAAAATGGAACTTGCATAAAATTAAAAATGGAAGTTCATTCAAGAAGCCACTATACCTTAACGATCAATTTGGAAATTAAATAAAAAAGAAAGATAGATAGAAAAACCACTATACCTTAACGATCTATTTGGAAATTAAATAAAAAATGGAAGTTGCATAAAATTAAAAATGGCAATTCATTCAAAAAACCACTATACCTTAACAATCTATTTGGAAATTAAATAAAAATAGAAATTAAATAAAATTAAAAATGGAAGTTCATTGAAGAAACTACTATACCTTAACGATTTGTAACGCCCTCAAAATAAACTCATAATATATATATAACATTAACAGGCATTAATAGAATAAAACAAATCATTAAATTATCCATCAGAGTACTTTTATTAAAAGACATCACATGTAACATCAAAATAAATGCCTTATGGGCTTACATCTTTCCAAGCCAACACTTGGACACAAAAGAATGAGTACTAACTCAATTACAAATTAAGCCATTGGCTTGAATGTTTACATGTAATCTCAAATAAAAACTAATAACTAATGACAAGTCTTCAAAGTCCAAATCCTTCCAAGCTAAGTCCTTGGAGGTAGCATATCGCCTGGACCTGAAAATGATGTTCCCGTATAGGGTGAGCCACAACCCAGTAGAAATATACTAAACCAAATATAAGCATTGAATAAAGCAATAGCATTCGATAGATGGTTAACACAACTATTCATTTCACCAACATACAGTTTCACTTTCCATTATTTATTCAACTTTCCATTTATATCAATATGGCTCAGAACCTGGCCAAACTGTAACAGTGAACTATATATCACGTTAACGTTTCTTCCAATATCAACAAAATAAATGAGACAAAGGCTCATATCAAAACACTTCCATACTTCCCGATTGATACACATTTTAGTGCTGTATCAACAATATGTAAAAACACTTCAAGTCAATAAGCACACATATAGTGATGCTAATGGAGTCCATCCCCTATCTCCTCCCAAGCAAAATCCGGTTTAGAGATCTATCCCCTATCTTCCCCTAAACCGTGGAGTACATCCTCTATCTCCTCCCAAACAAAATGCATATGCAACACACAATCAATACACGTATTTTCTGTATTAATTCAATAGTCAAAATCAATGACTTAACCAATGTGATTAGTTTCAGTTTTCCCTAATCCACATGCAATGTCTACAACAATCGCGACTATCCTCCACCGATAGCCCAAAATAGTTATTTCTAAACGGGAAATAAATGCATCAACAAATGTAAATTTAACATTTTCATAGGTAAGTAATTAAACTAACCAGCTACACCATTAAATCACTAAATTCCCTAATTCCTTGAATTAAACTCAATTCCACATTTTTCCCTAAATTAATTATGCAAATTAATTTATTCCAACCATTAGGGTTTTTTTCAAAATTACCAAACAACTTCCAACATATCAAAATACTAGAACTTAGGACAAAACCTATAATATGGAGTAGGAAATCCCTACCTCGAAGTAAATAACCCGAATGGAGAAGATAGAGATGACGACCCAAAATCCAAAGTGCCCAAACCGCCAAACTCTCAGATTAAAACGAAGCTCTCGACTCACTCTATCTTTTTAATAAAGAACCTAGGGTAGAAACACCCTAAAAAGAGATGATACCTAAGAGAGAAGGTGAGTGGAGGGAGAGAGAAGTCGTACCTAGTGTTCTGGAATCAGAAAAAGGGTGAAAAAGTGTTTTAAAACCGCTTGCCTATTTAAACCCGACAAGGCTCGCTCGAAGCGAAGGATTGGTCGCTCGGCGACCGACACAGAATGACACGCTCGAGTGAAGGAAAGATCGCTCGAGCCAACAATACGATGCTTCAGGTCTGCAACCCAGAAGCACGCCGAAGCGACATAATGCTCGCTCGAGCGAAGAACTCGAAAGTCGCCTCGGCGAAGGAAAGCTCGCCGAGCCAAGAAACCCTGCTCTCAGGTCTATACTAGACGCAATCGCTCGCTTGAGCTAAGAAACCCTGGCTCGAGCGAAGGACCAAAAACACATAGCTTGCTCGAGCAACCAACTCCTCGCTCGAGCGAAGGCCCGAAATTCTGGACAGCAACACTTGGTTTCCAAACCCAACCCACTTGTAACAAACCTGCCGAGTACATCCTATAACTCAAGAATAAGGAATTTAAAGGACAGCAACCACAATAATATAATAACGGGATCTACGGAACATAAGTCCGGATACAACAACCAAAAGGAAAAGACCGGGGTCGCTATAACCTCCCCCCCTTAAAGAATTTCGTCCCCGAAATTAGGCACAAGTTTTCAAAAACAAGTTTGTTTCTCAATTTCCAACAACATGACATTACAATAATCAACAACTTGACCCAATACCGGTCATTTCATGTAATAACCCGACCCTCGTATATGTGTTATGGTACAGTTTTAGTCCCTTAATGTGTACAAATATATGCTTATAATGCCATGTTATGAAAGACTATCTGTTGAACAAGTAATGTATCTGTTCCCTTAGAACGCGTTCAATCCGGTTGGAGGCCTTAATGGCTTAATTAATCGAAATTGATTATATATACGTGTTCAAAGATAATTTTCTGGTAATATTATGCATGTTTACGAAATTTCTATCTCGGAATGATAAAGCGATCCGTTGTCGTCCTATATGCTCTTTGGTATTTTCATATTTTTGTCTCTATGTCTTTGGCTAAGATCAAAAACGTGTATCTCTCTTTTAGGGGTGGAAGAAGAGGGAGTTAAGGGCAAGAATTAGGGGAGAAGAAATCCAACAAGGAGCTTGGAAATTGTTAGAGTTGTTGTGGATTCTAACTCAAGGTAAGATCAAGCCCTCTTGTATGGCAACTTAGAGGTTGTAATTCATGTTTATGTGAGATTCATGTTTGTTCATGCTTGATTATGAGGATTTCTCATTCATTAGTTGTTTTGAAACTAATTTAAGTGTTGTATTGAAATTATACTTCAATCTTTGGCTAGGATCATCATTTCATGGAATTATGCTATGTTAATATCATGTTATGTTTCAAGAGCTTGACGCCAAACCCACAAATGGAATAGAGAGAGAGAGAGAGATGGCTTGTTTAAGCTTCTCATTTGTTGAATTAACTAAAAATCCATGTTATGTTGATGAATATTGCATTAATTTAAGCTTGAATTGCATGAAAATGGCATAGAAATGGAGTAGGGTTTCGGATTGGGGAAGAACAGAATTTCAGGTTTTGTCTCGGTCCGCTCGAGCGGCGGAAGTCCCGCCCCGGCGAGAAAAACCACCTTCAGCCGATTTCATGCAATTTTGATCCGCCAGGCCAAAGTGGCGCTCGAGCGGGGAGGTCATTTTCAGGAAAAAAATAAGTGCTTGTTCGGTTTTACGTGCTTGATCCTCTGGCACTTTTAGAATCTTTTCCTAATGATTTTAAGGTGGTTATAACCTCAGGTGATGGTTTCTCCATAATTTATGAAAGAAACTAATGTACGAATTATAATTGTGTGCAGGACACACTCCAGGAGCAACTAGCACATCATCCCAACACTGTGAGTAGTAGTACTCTTCATCGTAGATAATGAATGCTTTTAGCATCTTGTTATACGATAATTAAGCATGTATGTCGGTGATATAGCCGAAGTAAATGTACGAAATGATGAGAAGAATGACAACACGATCATAAGACATGAAACAAAGTGCTGTACGGAACTAAGTGCTACAGTGTGAGTTACCTCTAGAATCCGTGCGAAGTAAGGCACGGAACTAAGTGCTACACTGTGAGACGCCTCTAGAATCCGTACGAGTTACCTCTTGAATTCATTAAAGGGCCGTTGTGCCACATGAACTAAGAAGTTGTGCCACATGAACCAAGGGTTGTGCCATACTGAACCAAGGGCTTTTAGCCACTATGTTTATGTTACAAGTTTGGGCCTAAGGCCAATATATATTTATCTGTAATGTAATCAGACTAACCTTATGAACTTTGCATCCTTATATGCAATGATGAGTTTATGTTTAAGTTAAGTATGGTTTTAATTACGTATTACTATTCACTGAGCTTGGCTCACTTTCAGTTATGTCTGTTTCTGTAGGTAACCAACCAGGTGGGCAGCCCTAGTCCTTGGCGCCGATTCCTTTTTGTTAGCCTTATATCCAGGCACTACACCAGGCCAATTATTTATTGAGTTTAAAGAAGATGACGGCTTATTTTGAGTGCCACCTATGTTTGGTGTATATGACTTTCATGTTTTTGAGTATGCCCAATGTCAGGGCTGGAACTGTAAATATGTTTGTGTATAAACACCACCCAGGGATATTAGTTTTGTTTTTATCTGTCTCTGATCATATTTCTTGGGAATGCAGTCTTTGGTTATGGTAATGTATGAGTTGTTGGAGATCCTGGCATGTTAGAATTAGCTCAATGGGATTGTTGATCTGTATTTTGTTATGCATTTTGCTTCCGTCAAGGCCCCATACGTTGTATATACCAGGGTATTTACCCGTTTTCTGTATGGGTCATGCCCGAACTTTTAGGGGCGGGTTAGGGGCGTGACAAGTGGTATCAGAGCACGAGTTGCTATCTCACACACGGCTCCATTGAGCATAGGGTGTCTAGAAAAGCTTTAGGCATTCTGCATGACATCCTACAAGTACATGAAAGCTCGATGGCAACGTCAAGTGCACTCTGTTAATACTAACAATGTTAACTTATGTCTATGTGGTATGTAAATGATTTGTATGTAGGATCATGGTAAGAACAAGGGCAGAAGAGCAGGAAGCGGCTACTGCAGCCCGTTTGGACAGGATGGAGAGAATGATTATGGAAATGGCGGAGACCTTACGGCAACAACAGCAACAAAGACCACCACCACCGGCACCTCCACCGGCAGGACGACCGCCACCACCGGCACCACCACCGGCAGGACGACCGCCACCACCACCGGCACCTCCACCGGCAGGGCAAGCACCACCACCGCCACCAGTACCCCCACCGGTAGTACCAGATTTTCATACTGAGGACCGGACCATTACCCTTATAAAGGAGTTTAAGAAGATGAAGCCGCCACCTTTTAAAGGGGGCATAGAACCAATGAAAGCAGAAGCTTGGGTGTTGGGAATTGAGAAATTATTCGAAGTTTTCCCTTGTACAGAAGCTCAAAAAGTGCAATTGGCTGCCTTCACCTTAGAGGACGAGGCGCGGAGGTGGTGGATGCTTACCAGAACCATCCATCCGGGGATAACATGGGACAGATTTTTGGAGCTGTTTTATGATAAGTATTTTCCCCAAAGTATGCGGGATAAAAAGGTGACCGAATTCGAAACTCTTAGACAAGGGAATAAGACCGTCGCAGAATATGAAGCTCAGTTTGCAGAATTAGCTCGGTTCGCCCCTCATATGGTGGACACGGATTATAAAAAGGCACGAAAGTTTGAAGGGGGATTACGAAGTGCAATCCTGGATCGAGTCAATCTATTGAAGCTACCCACTTACGTGGACGTGTTGGAAAGGGCTGTAATAGCTGAGGGAAACCTAGCTACTCAGAATCGGATTTCCGAATGGAAGGGAAAAAGGCAGAATAACCAATGGTCAAAGGGGTCAACCACTCCACCGAACAAAAAACAGAATTCAGGAACTTCAACTGTGTCTACCCGTAGTCAGGAATCAGTTCCCAATTGTCCAGACTGTGGGAAGAAGCATCGTGGGGTGTGTTTACGAAAGGCTGGAGCCTGTTATCAGTGTGGCAAAGTGGGTCATTTGATAAGGGATTGCCCTCAGAGGAATCAAGGAAATAGTGATAGAACTGTGATCAGTTCAGCGGGGTCTGCACCAACCGCCAACACCAGGTCAGTTGCCAAATCTACGAACAATAAAGATATTACGAAACAAGGCAGGGTGTTTGCATTGGTTCCGGGAGATGTACAACACGCGGCAACAGTTGTATCAGGTACATTTACTGTTCATGGGCATTTAGCTCATGTATTATTTGATTCTGGCTCTACTCACTCTTTTGTGTCAAAGGTATTTGCGAAAAATTTAAATAAACCTGAAGAAAAACTGTCTTATACGTTATGTGTATCTTCACCTTTGGGGGACCCTTTGAGTTGTACTTCCATTTATTTTGCTTGCGAACTTCAACTTGGGGAGGTCCGAGTATATGTCGATCTGTTACCTCTTGATATGGCCTATTTTGATATTATCCTGGGGATGAATTGGTTGAGTGAATATGGTGCGACTATAGATTGTTCGACTAAACAAATCAGTTTCCACCCTCCGGGACAACCAGAGTCTACCTTTCAGGGGCAGGGAGTGACTTCTCCACCTTATTTAATTTCCGCAGTAAGAGCTTCTAAGTTACTTCAGAAAGGGTGTCAGGGGTATTTGTGCAGTATTTTGGAAGGGCAAGTGGTTCATGGGGACATTGACCTAATTCCAGTTGTTCGAGAGTTTCCGGATGTTTTTCCCGAAGAATTACCAGGGCAGTTAATAGATCGAGAAATTGAGTTTACAATTGAGGTAGCGCCAGAACTCAACCCATTTCTAAGACTCCGTCTGAGAATGTCAACGTGAAATGAAGGAATTAAAAGTTCGTTGCAAGATTTACTTGATAAGGATTCATCCGAGGAAGTGTGTCGCCTTGGGGAGCACCAAGATCTTGTTTGTGAAAAAGAAGGATGGGACACTCAGACTTTGTATTGATTCTGAAGAATTGAATAAGGTAACAATTAAGAATAAGTATCCTTTGGCGGATCGACGATTTGTTTGACCAATTACTGAGCGGATCTTTTCGAAGATTGATTTAAGGTCAGGTTATCACCAATTGAAAGTCAAGGCTGATGATGTTGAGAAGACGGCGTTTCGAACCCGATATGGTCATTACGAATTCCTGGTTATGCCCTTTGGGGTTACTAACGCACCAGCAGCATTTATGGATTTGATGAATCGTGTCTTTAAGTCTTATTTGGATGAGTTTATTGTGGTATTCATCGACGACATCCTTATTTACTCCAAGACTGTGGAAGCTCATGAGGGTCATCTTCGTACAATTCTCCAAACACTCCAGGAGAAAAAACTGTATGCAAAGCTGAAGAAATGTGAATTTTGGCTGCACGAAGTGGCATTTTTGGGGCACGTGATAACAAAGGATGGGATATCTGTTGATCCACATAAAATTGAGGCGATTGTGAATTGGCCAGCTCCTACCAATGTGACTGAGGTACGTAGTTTCTTGGGACTAGCCGGTTATTATAGAAGGTTTGTTCAAGGCTTTTCCAAAATTGCTATACCACTCACACAGCTGACTCAAAAGGGAGTGGCGTTTGAATGGTCAGAACAGCGGGAATCTGCTTTTCAGGAGTTGAAGACAAAATTAACTACTGCACCAGTTCTTACGTTACCGTCTGGTACCGAAGGGTTTGTGATCTACAGTGATGCATCTCATAAGGGGTTGGGTTGCGTGCTTATGCAGAAAGGGAAAGTTATCGCTTATGCTTCACGTCAGCTCAAACCCCATGAAAGGAATTATCCTACGCATGATCTGGAGCTAGCCGCAGTAATATTTGCTTTGAGGATCTGGCGACATTATCTGTATGGCACCACTTGTGAAGTTTACACCGACCATAAAAGTCTCAAGTATCTCTTCTGTGAAAAGAGTTGAATATCTGACGGCGACGGTGGTTGGAACTTATTAAGGATTATGATTTGCAGATTCTTTATCACCCGGGTAAAGCCAACACAGTTGCAGATGCACTTAGTCGAAAGAATATGGGAGAATTGGCATATGTGGTTACGGAACAAAAGAAATTGGTGGTTGAATTAGAAAGAATGGAGGTAGATCTTGTAGTACATGAACAGGAGGCCGTGATGGCAGCCTTGGTGGCTCAACCAACGTTATTGGAGGAGATCAAGTTACAACAAGTGGAAGATGAAACTTTAAGGAAGATATGTGATGAATTCAAAACCAAACCGAAACCGGGATTTAGTTTGATGGATTCAGTACTTAAATTTCAAAACCGAATATGCGTTCCCAATGTAGCTGAACTCAAACGGAAATTAATGGAGGAAGCACATGCCTCAAGATTTTCACGACATCCGGGGAGTACCAAAATGTACCAAGATTTGAAGAAAAATTTTTGGTGGCCAAATATGAAAAAGGAGATTGCAGAATTTGTCTCTAAGTGTTTACATTGTCAGCAAGTGAAAGTGAAACATCAAAGACCGGCGGGCTTGTTACAACCCCTTTCAATTCCAGAATGGAAATGGGAACATCTGACCACGGATTTTGTTGTGGGATTACCACGAACTCCTCGGGGTATGAATTCCATATGGGTCATTGTGGACCGATTGACTAAGTCCGCTCACTTTCTACCAGTGAAGACTCAGTTTAATGCAGATAAACTGGCGGTACTTTATATGAATGAGATAGTAAGGCTTCATGGTGTACCAGTCTCCATTGTATCAGATAGAGATCCAAAGTTTGTTTCAAGATTCTGGCGAAGTCTACAAGAAGCGATGGATGCAATTAAAGTTCAAGATGACTTTTCACCCTCAGACTGATGGTCAATCCGAGAGGACAATTCAAACTTTGTAGTATATGCTCCGAATGTGTGTGTTAGATTTTCAAGTAAGTTGGGAAACCCATCTACCGTTGGTCGAATTCTCATACAACAATAGTTACCATTCAAGTCTTGGAATGGCACCCTATGAGGCTCTATATGGTAGACCGTGTCGTTCTCCTGTATGTTGGGCCGAAGTTGGGGATAGGTCCTTGATAGGGCCCGAAATTGTACAATTGACAACGGAAAAGGTCAAAGTGATTCAAGAAAGATTGAGAACTGCCCAAAGTAGGCAAAAGAGCTATGCGGATAATCGACGAAGAGATTTGGAGTTCGAAGTAGGTAGCCATGTTTTTGTGAAAGTTACCCCGATTAAGGGACACCCAAGATTTGGGAAAAGAGGTAAGTTAGCACCCCGGTTTGTTGGACCCTTTCAAGTTCGGAAAGAGTAGGTCCCAGAGCTCGGGTTGCTCTACCGCCAAGTATGAGCCAAATACATAACGTGTTTCATGTCTCAATGCTTCGAGGATACCTTCCAGATCCGTCTCATGTTATAGACCATCACCAAATTGTGTTGGATGACAAGTTAACTTATGAGGCGAAACCACTTCGCATTCTAGACCGACAAGTGAAACAGTTACGAAATCGAGAAATTTCAATGGTAAAAGTTGAGTGGCAAGAACACTATGGAACCGAAGCAACTTGGGAAAAGGAAGGGGAGATGCAAGATCAATATCCGTATCTATTCCTACCCTAAGGTAAAACAAGTTTGAGGGACCAAACTTATTTAAGGGGGGAAGAGTGTAATAACCCGACCCTCGTATATGTGTTATGGTACAGTTTTAGTCCCTTAATGTGTACAAATATATGCTTATAATGCCATGTTATGAAAGACTATCTGTTGAACAAGTAATGTATCTGTTCCCTTAGAACGTTCGAATCCGAAGTTGGAGGCCTTAATGGCTTAATTAACTGAAATTGATTATATATCTGTGTTCAGCATAATTTTCTGGTAATATTAAGCATGTTTACGAAATTTCAATTTCGAATGATAAAGAGATCCGTTTTTCGTCCTATATGCTCTTTGATATTTTCCTATTTATGTCTCTAAGTCTTTGGCTAAGATCAAAAACGTGTATCTCTCTTTTGGGGGTGAAAGAAGAGGGAATTAAGAGCAAGAATTAGGGGAGAAGAAATCCAACAAGGAGCTTGGAAATTGTTAGAGTTGTTGTGGATTCTAACTCAAGGTAAGATCAAGCCCTCTTGTATGGCAACTTAGAGGTTGTAATTCATGTTTATGTGAGATTCATGTTTGTTCATGCTTGATTATGAGGATTTCTCATTCATTAGTTGTTTTGAAACTAATTTAAGTGTTGTATTGAAATTATACTTCAATCTTTGGCTAGGATCATCATTTCATGGAATTATGCTATGTTAATATCATGTTATGTTTCAAGAGCTTGACGCCAAACCCACAAATGGAATAGAGAGAGAGAGAGAGAGATGGCTTGTTTAAGCTTCTCATTTGTTGAATTAACTAAAAATCCATGTTATGTTGATGAATATTGCATTAATTTAAGCTTGAATTGCATGAAAATGGCATAGAAATGGAGTAGGGTTTCGGATTGGGGAAGAACAGAATTTCAGGTTTTGTCTCGGTCCGCTCGAGCGGCGGAAGTCCCGCTCGAGCGGGGAAAACCACCTTCCAGCCAGTGCAATTTGATCCGCTCGGCGCCCAAAGTGGCGCTCGAGCGGGGAGGTCATTTTCAGGAAAAAATAAGTGCTTGTTCGGTTTTACGTGCTTGATCCTCTGGCACTTTTAGAATCTTTTCCTAATGATTTTAAGGTGGTTATAACCTCAGGTGATGGTTTCTCCATAATTTATGAAAGAAACTAATGTACGAATTATAATTGTGTGCGTGACACACTCAGAGCAACTAGCACATCATCCCAACACTGTGAGTAGTAGTACTCTTCATCGTAGATAATGATTGCTTTTAGCATCTTGTTATACGATAATTAAGCATGTATGTCGGTGATATAGCCGAAGTAAATGTACGAAATGATGAGAAGAATGACAACACGATCATAAGACATGAAACAAAGTGCTGTACGGAACTAAGTGCTACAGTGTGAGTTACCTCTAGAATCCGTGCGAAGTAAGGCACGGAACTAAGTGCTACACTGTGAGACGCCTCTAGAATCCGTACGAGTTACCTCTTGAATTCATTAAAGGGCCGTTGTGCCACATGAACTAAGGGCCGTTGTGCCACATGAACTAAGGGCCGTTGTGCCACATGAACCAAGGGCCGTTGTGCCATACGAACCAAGGGCTTTTAGCCACTATGTTTATGTTACAAGTTTGGGCCTAAGGCCAATATATATTTATACGTAATGTAATCGACTAACCTTATGAACTTTGCATCCTTATATGCAATGATGAGTTTATGTTTAAGTTAAGTATGGTTTTAATTACGATACTATTCATTGAGCTTGGCTCACTTTCAGTTATGTCTGTTTCTGTAGGTAACCAACCAGGTGGGCAGCCCTAGTCCTTGGCGCCGATTCCTTTTTGTTAGCCTTATATCCAGGCACTACACCAGGCCAATTATTTATTGAGTTTAAAGAAGATGACGGCTTATTTTGAGTGCCACCTATGTTTGGTGTATATGACTTTCATGTTTTTGAGTATGCCCAATGTCAGGGCTGGAACTGTAAATATGTTTGTGTATAAACACCACCCAGGGATATTAGTTTTGTTTTTATCTGTCTCTGATCATATTTCTTGGGAATGCAGTCTTTGGTTATGGTAATGTATGAGTTGTTGGAGATCCTGGCATGTTAGAATTAGCTCAATGGGATTGTTGATCTGTATTTTGTTATGCATTTTGCTTCCGTCAAGGCCCCATACGTTGTATATACCAGGGTATTTACCCGTTTTCTGTATGGGTCATGCCCGAACTTTTAGGGGCGGGTTAGGGGCGTGACATTTCATCTCTTATCAAGAGGCATTTCACAGTATATATTTCAACCTGCATTATCAATATGCAATTTCGTTTCAATATCAACAGTTTTCAATATACATGATTCCCATTTCCATATCATATTCAATTTCATGATATAACTCCAATTCTACAATATAATCAACACATGCAATGTTACACTAAACTTCCATTATGAGGCAAGTTTCAAAATACTTTCATTAAACCAAAACATTCTCAATGTTTTCCAACTTAAGACATATATATAATGTTCTTAAAGTTCATTAAAATTACAAAATCTCAATACACGATTACACATCAACAAACAAGTCCGGATATTTCTCGCGGACTTCCAACTCACGCTCCCAAGTGGCTTCCTCCACTCCGTGATGTTTCCACAAAACTTTTACCAAAGGGATGGTCTTATTGCGCCAAACTTGATCCCGCCTATCCAAGACCCGAACCGGTCTCTCCTCATACGAGACATCCTCATCTACAACTAAGTCGCTCCAATCCAATACATGCGATGGATCCGGCTTATACTTCCGAAGCATACTCACATGAAACATGTCATGTACTCCGGATAACTGCGGCGGCAAAGCTAAACGATAAGCAGCCTCGCCAATCCTCTCAAGGATCTCAAAAGGACCAATAAACCGAGGGGACAACTTCCCGCTCATCCCAAACCTCATCAATCCCCACCTAGGTGATATTTTCAAAAAGACATGATCACCTACCCCAAACTCCAAAGGTCTCCTCCTACGGTCGGCATACGATTTCTGACGACTCTGGGCTGTAACAAGCCTCCTATGGATAAGCTCAACTTTCTCCGTCGTTTCCCTTACCAACTCTGGACCCAACAAAGGTGCATCATCCACCTCGGCCCAACAAACTGGAGACCTACACGGTTGGCCATACAAGGCCTCAAACGGTGCCATACTGATACTAGACTGGAAACTGTTGTTGTAGGCAAACTCCACCAAAGGCAAGTGCCTCTCCTACGACCCACTAAAGTCAAGAACACAACCCCGAAGCATATCCTCAAGGATCTGAATAAATGCAGCTCGGGCCCCGTCGATGCGAGGATGATAAGCCGTGCTAAAGGTTAACTTAGTGCCTAAGGCACTCTGCAAACTCTGCCACAACCTGGCAGTAAAACGAGGATCTCTATCTGAGACGATCGTTACTGGGACCCCGTGCAATCTCACTATGTCCCGAATATACGAGTCAGCTAGGTGATCTACCGAGTCTCTCACGCGCATCGGGATAAAGTGCGCTGACTTAGTTAACCGGTCTACAACCACCCAAATAGCATCACTACCCCGCTAAGTCCTCGGAAGACCTACAACGAAGTCCATAGTGACATGCTCCCACTTCCACTCGGCAATAGGCAAGGGTTGCAACAAACCCGCTGGCCTCTGATGTTCGGCCTTCACTTGCTGACAAGTAAGGCACTTGGACACGAAAGCTGCCACATCTCTCTTCATACCCCGCCACCAAAACTGGCGACTCAAATCCCGATACATCTTAGTGCCTCCCGGATGCACCGCAAGACGTGAATGATGAAACTCTCGGAGTACCTCCTCTCGGCAAGACTCTGGCACAAACAAACGGTCTCGGTGTCTCACACTCAGGTCGGGATACACCGTCAAACCCTTCTCAACCTTCCCATTGGAAACCTTCTCTTGGAGGGATTCTACCTCAAGGTCAACTCTCTGTGCCTCTAACACTCGAGTCACAAGTGTAGGCTGTGCAATAACAGAAAACAAGGCCGCAGCCTCTACGGATTCGCCCAGAAGCAAATCAAACTCCCCAATTGTACCCAACATCTCCCATTCTCGAATGGCTATACTAGCTATGTCGCCAACAGATTTCCTGCTAAGGGCATCGGCCACCACATTGGCCTTCCCCGGATGATAATGCAACTCAAAGTCGTAATCCTCAATAAACTCCATCCACCTCCTCTGCCTCAAGTTCAAGTCTTTACGTATGAGATATTTCAGACTCTTATGATCCGAGAATACCTCGAATCTCTCACCATAAAGGTAATGCCTCCAAATCTTCAAGGCAAAGATCACAGCTGCTAACTCTAGGTCATGTGTAGGGTAATTCTTCTCGTGTATTTTCAACTGATGTGAGCCATAGGCTACCACTTTCCCCTCTTGCATCAGCACACAACCCAAACCCTCTCGTGAAGCATCACAATAGACTGCATAACCCAACCCTCTCTCCGGAATAATCAAGGCCGGAGCGGTGGTCAATCTAACTTTCAACTCTTGAAACGACTTTTCACAAGTCTCACTCTATACAAATTTGACTCCCTTCCGAGTCAGCCTAGTCAACGGCGAAGCTAACTTGGAGAAATCCTTCACAAACCGGCGGTAATACCCAGCTAATCCCAGAAAACTGCGGATCTCAAAAACACTCTTAGGCTGTGCCCAATCTTGCACTGCCTCAATTTTGGATGTGTCAACAGACACCCCTTCCCCAGAAACTACATGGCCTAAGAACTTCACTTCTTCTAGCCAGAATTGACACTTCCCAAACTTAGCATAAAGCTTATGGGCTCTAAGTAACTCAAGCACCACTCTCAAGTGTTCCTCGTGCTCCTCCTCAGAAGGTGAATAAATCAGGATGTCGTCCACAAAGACGACTACAAAACGATATAAGAATTCCCGGAATATCCGGTTCATCAAATCCATGAACACTGCAGGTGCATTAGTGAGCCCAAATGGCATCACCAGAAACTCATAGTGGCCATACCGCGTACGGAATGCCGTCTTCGGAATATCCTCATCCCTGACTCTCAACTGGTGGTAACCCGATCTCAAATCTATCTTAGAAAAACAACGGGAACCCTTCAACTGATCGAACAGATCATCTATATGAGGCATAGGGTACTTATTCTTAACCGTAGCCCGATTCAATTTTTGATAATGGATACACAGTCTCAAAGCACCACCTTTCTTTTTAGCAAAGAAGGCCGGTGCTCCCCACGGTGAAACACTAGGACGAATATAGCCCTTATCTAGCAACTCCTGGAGCTGAATCTTCAACTCAACTAACTCAGCTGGGGCAAAACGATAAGGTGCCATAGAAATCGGCGCCATGCCGGGCACTAGATCAATAGAGAACTCAAGCTCTCGATGAGGTGGCAAACTAACAAGATCCTCGGGAAAGACGTCCGAGTACTCACAAACCACCCTTGGCAACAAAGTCTAGGTCTCATCACACTCACCGCTCTCAAAGCTAGCAAGTAGACCACTAAGCTCACTCCGCCCTCGCGGATCATACCCCGGTGGCAAAACACTACCAACCCGGTCCCCCAAGAAATGGAAACACTCTCCGCTTACGGTACAACAAGTGACCCTCTGGCGGTAGCAATCAATAAGCGCCGGTATGGCGATAACCGATCCATACCCAAAATAACATCAAAGCCCTTCATGGGCATAACTACAAAAGGAAACGGAAGCCTATGATCGGCGACCTCTATATCACAACCCCTAACACCTTGTTTCAAGATCAATTCACCCCCAAGAGGTGACACTACACAAATAGGAGATGCTAACTGTGCTAACTCCAACTCCAAAATAGATGCAAATGCAGCAGACACAAAGGAATGAGATGCACCCGTATCAATCAATACACTAGCAACTGAATTGCAAAACAAGAAGGTACCTCTCACGACTGATGGAGCCGGTACAAGATCCTGTAGCGATAAGATACACGCCTGCAGCGATCTCTGGTCGACCTGCTCACCCCTAGGAGCATAAGACTACTGCACAGACTGGGACGATGAAGCCCCCTAATTAGCCCTCGAGGCTTGAACCGACTGAGCTGGCTGATGACTCTGAGTCTGCCTCAAACCAGATGCACCAGATGTGCCACTCAACTGCAGGCAATACCTCTTCATGTGCCTTGCTGATCGCCTTGAAAACAAGAGAGCGGTGGCCTCTACCGACTCGGCTCGAGATCGAGCCAAGAAGATCTTGCTCTGACTCCTCCCTCGAGGACAAAGGAGACTTGTGGCCCGGTAGCCACACTTGAAACAAGTAATGTCTCCCTGGCTGCCTTTCCCAACACTAGCACTCGGCACAGGAAAAGTCGATCTAGAGAAGCTACCCTGAGACTGCTGAGGGTTAAAACCCTTCTGTCTCCTACCATCACTCTGTCCATCTTGACTCCTCTTGGAGCCTTTCTGCCCTTCCTCCTCCTCCTGCATCATGATCTCCATATGGGCTGCAGCATCAACCAGATGCCCATAATCTCGAATCATAGACCCTACAACCCTCAACTTAAGGCCGCGCCTCAACTTCTTCTCGAACTCAGTACAACGGCGTTCCTCAGACGCCACCAACTCAATTGCAAACCTGGATAAACTAGTAAATGAGGCCTTAAACTCGGCCACTGAAGAATTGTTCTGCTTAAGCTGGCAGAACTGATTTCTCAACCTCTCCTTAACAGCTGAAGACAGGAACTTCTCCTGGAAAGCATCTACAAAAGCCTCCCAAGTCCCTCCTATATGGCCCTTAGTGAACTTCCACCACTGACCCGCATCTCCCTTTAGCTGGAAAGATGCCAAGGTCACCTTCAGTGCCCCGTCTTCGATACTTAGCATCTCAAACATCTTCGTTGTCTGCTCGAGCCATTCATCTGCCTTAAGTGGCTCTTTAGGATCACCCAAAAATTCATCCGGGTTAGACCGGAAGAACTCCCTCTTCAGAAACGAAGGTCCTGCATCCGCAACAACCACCTGGGCTTGATTCTCAGCCCTAAGAATGCCAACTGACTCCCTGAATGCCCCTGCTATCTCTCGGGCCAAGGCGCCCATAGCTCAAGCCCTCTTGGCTCGGCCACATTGGCCTGGCCAACTCCCTCCTGTACTGCCAGAATCTCATCCAGTATTGGCATCTCCTGCCTACCCTGTCTACCACGCCTACCACGTCCTCGTCCTCGTCCTCATCCTGACATCCTAATAAAGGAAACAAAGACGTTGGCACATTAATAAATGTGCCGAAGCTATAACACTCGCGTCCTAATGCATTGGACAACAGTAATTCATTCCACGTAAGCACATAATCACATAAGCACCTACAATTTCATTCTGGATAGTAGCGATCCGGCGTTAATATAGTTCCGGTTGGAAGCAGCATTGATCAAGTGCCTTTCCAACAAGACTATCAGAAACTCAAGGGTCCAACCAATATCCTAGAAACTACATTCCATACCCACATAGTCACATAAACATGTTATCATATAAGCATATAACATTACACTAAGTCTCTATCAAACGAGACGAACCCATTGTGATACTAATCACTCCCCACGTACCCAAAGTATTCGAACTCGGTACGCTCTGATACCAAGCTGTAACGCCCTCAAAATAAACCCATAATATATATATACATATATATAACATTAACATGCATTAATAGAATAAAACAAATCATTAAATTATCCATCAGAGTACTTTTATTAAAAGACATCACATGTAACATCAAAATAAATACCCTAAGGGGTTACATCTTTCCAAGAAAACACTTGGACACAAAAGAATGAGTACTAACTCAATTACAAATTAAGCCCTTGGCTTAAATGTTTACATGTAATCTCAAATAAAAACTAATAACTAAAGACAAGTCTTCAAAGTCCAAATCCTTCCAAGCTAAGTCCTTGGAGGTAGCATATCGCCTGGACCTGAAAATGATGTTCCCGCATAGGGTGAGCCATGACCAGAGAAATATACTAAACCAAATATAAGCGTTGAATAAAGCAATAGCATTCAATAGATGGTTAACACAACTATTCGTTTCACCAACATACAGTTTCACTTTCCATTATTTATTCAACTTTCCATTTATATCAATATGGCTCGAACACGCCAAACCGTAATAACGATGAACTATATATCACATTAACGTTTCTTCCAATATCAACAAAATAAATGAGACAAAGGCTCATATCAAAACACTTCCATACTTCCCGATTGATACACATTTTAGTGCTGTATCAACAACATGTAAAAACACTTCAAGTCAATAAGCACACATATAGTGATGCTAATGGAGTCCATCCCCTATCTCCTTCCAAGCAAAATCCGGTTTAGAGGTCCATCCCCTATCTTCCCCTAAACCGTGGAGTACATCCTCTATCTCCTCCCAAACAAAATGCATATGCAATACACAATCAATACACGTATTTTCTGTATTAATTCAATAGTCAAAATCAATGACTTAACCAATGTGATTAGTTTCAGTTTTCCCTAATCCACATGCAATGTCTACAACAATCACGACTATCCTCCACCGATAGCCCAAAACAGTTATTTCTAAACGGGAAATAAATGTATCAACAAATGTAAATTTAACATTTTCATAGGTGAGTAATTAAACTAACCAGCTACACCATTAAATCACTAAATTCCCTAATTCCTTGAATTAAACTCAATTCCACATTTTTCCCTAAATTAATTATGCAAATTAATTTATTCCAACCACTAGGGTTTTTTTCAAAATTACCAAACAACTCCCACCATATCAAAATACTAGAACTTAGGACAAAACCTATAACATGGAGTAGGAAATCCCTCCCTCGAAGTAAATAACCCGAATGGAGAAGATGGAGATGACGACCCAAAATCCAAAGTGACCAAACCGCCAAACTCTCAGATTAAAATGAAGCTCTCGACTCACTCTATCTTTTTAATAAAGAACCTAGGGTAGAAACACCCTAAAAAGAGATGATACCTAAGAGAGAGGGTGAGTCGAGGGAGAGAGAAGTCGTACCTAGGGTTTTGGAATCAGAAAAAAGGTGAAAAAGTGTTTTAAAAACCGCTGCTGCCTATTTAAACCCGACAGGCTCGCTCGAGCGAAGGATTGGTCGCCGGCGACCGACACAAAATGCCTCGCTCGAGCGAAGGAAAGCTCGCTCGACCCAACAATACAATGCTTTAGGTCTGCAACCCAGAAGCACGCTCAAGCGACATAATGCTCACTCGAGCGAAGAACTCAAAAGTCGCTCGAGCGAAGGAAAGCTCGCTCGAGCAAAGAAACCCTGCTCTCAGGTCTATACTAGACGACCGCCGCTCGAGCTAAGAAACCTCAGCTCGGCGAAGGACCAAAAACACATAGCCCGCTCGAGCGACCAACACCACGCTCGAGCGAAGGCCCGAAATTCTGGATAGCAACACTTGGTTTCCAAACCCAACCCACTTGTAACAAACCTGCCCAGTAAATCCTATAACTCAAGAATAAGGAATTTAAAGGACAGCAACCACAATAATATAACAACGGGATCTACGGAACATAAGTCCGGATACAACAACCAAAAGGAAAAGACCGGAATTATACGATCTATCTTCATTTTTTATTTGATTTCCAAATAGATCGTTTAGGTTTACTCAACTTCCATTTTTATTTTCATTCAACTTCCATCTTTATTTAATTTCCAAATAGATCGTCAAGGTATAATGGTTTCTTGAATGAACTTCCATTGTTAATTTTATGCAACTTCCATATTTATTCAATTTCCTTTCTATTCAACTTCCATTTTTATTTAATTTCCAAATTGATTTAAATTTATTCAACTTTCATTTTTATTCAATTTCCTTTTCTCTTCAACTTCCATTTTTGTTTAATTTCCAAATTGATCGTTAAGGTATAATGGTTTTTTTTTAAAGAACTTCCATTTTTAATTTTATGCAACTTCCATTTTTATTTTTATTCAACTTCTATTTTTATTCAATTTTCTTTTCAATTCAATTTCCATTTTTATTCAATTTCCAAATAGATCGTTATGGTATAGTGGTTTTTTGAAAAAACTTCCATTTTTAATTTTATGCAACTTCCATTTTTATCCAATTGTCTTTTCAATTCAATTTCTATTTTTATTCAATTTCCAAATAGATCGTTATGGTATAGTGGTTTTTTGAAAGAACTTCCATTTTTAATTTTATGCAACTTCCATTTTTATTTTTATTCAACTTCCATTTTTATCCAATTTTCTTTTCAATTCAATTTGCATTTTTATTCAACTTCCATTTTTATTTTTATTCAACTTCCATTTTTATTCGATTTGCTTTTCTATTCGACTTCTTTTTTATTTAATTTCCAAATAGATCGTTGAAATGCAAAGGCTTCTTGAATGAATTTCCATTTTTTATTTTATTCAATTTCTTTTCTATTCAATGTCCTTTTTTATTTAATTTCCAAATAGATCGTTAAGGTATAGTGGTTTACTGAATGAACATCCGTTTTTTAATTTCCAAATAGATCGTTAAGGTATAGTGGTTTCTTGAATGAACTTCCATTTTTAATTTTTATTCAATTTCCTTTTCTATTCAACTTCTATTTTTATTTAATTTACAAATAAATTGTTATGCTATTATGGTTTCTTGAATTAACTTCCATTTTTAATTTTATGCAAATTTCATTTTTATTTTTATGCAACTTTCATTTTCATTTTTATTCAACTTCCATTTTTATTCAACGTCCTTTTCTATTCAACTTCCATTTTTAATTTTATGAATAAAAATGGAAGTTGAATAAAAATAAAAATGAAAGTTGTATAAAATTAAAAATGGCGGTTAATTCAAAAATTAACAATGGAAGTTAATTCAAAAAATCACTATACCTTAATGATCTATTTGGAAATTAAATAAAAAAGGAAGTTGAATAAAAATGGAAGTTGCAAGAAACCATTATACCTTAACGATCTATTTGGAAATTAAAGAAAAAAGGACATTGAATAGAAAAGGAAATTGGATAAAAATAGAAGTTGCATAAAATTAAAAATGAATAGTGGTTTCTTAAGCCCTAAACCCTAAACCCTAAATGGAAGTTGAATAAAAAAGGAAGTTGAATAGAAAATGATGTCATTCAAGAAACCACTATACCTTAATAATCTATTGGGAAATTAAATCAAAAAGGAAGTTGAATAGAAAAGGAAATTGAAAAAGAAACCACTATACCTTAACAATCTATTTGGAAATTAAAGAAAAAAAGAAGTTAAATAGAAGTCAAAATTGAATAAAAATGGAAGTTGTATAAAATTAACAATGGAAGTTCATTCAAGAAACCACTATATTTTAACGATCTATTTGGAAGTTAAATAAAAAAGGAAGTTGAATGGAAAATAGAATGGAATTGAATAAAAATGGATGTTGAATAAAAATAAAAATGGAAGTTGCATACAATTAAAAATGGAAGTTCATTCAAGAAATCACTATACCTTAACAATCTATTTGAAAATTAAATAAAAAAGGAAGTTGAATAGGATAGGAAATTGAATAGAAACGGAAATTGAATAAAAATAAAAATTGAATTTTCATAAAAATAACAATGGAAGTTCATTCAAGAAACCACTATACCTTAACGATCTATTTGGAAATTAAATAAAAACGGAAGATGAATAAAAATAAAAATGGAAGTAGCTTAAATTTAACAATGGAAGTTAATTCAAGTAACCACTATACCTTAACGATCTATTTGGAAAGTAAATAAAAAAATGAAGTTGAATGGAAAAGAGAAATTAAATAAAAATAGAAGTTGCATAAGATTAACAATGGAAGTTCATTCAATGAACCACTACAACTTAACGATCTATTTGAAAATTAAATAAAAAAAGAAGTTGAATAGAGAAGGAAATTGAATAACAATGGAAATTGAATAAAAATAAAAATGGAAGTTGTATAAAATTAAAAATGGAAGTTCATTCAAGAAACCACTATACCTTAACGATCTATTTGGAAATTAAATAAAAAATGAAATTGAATAGAAGAGGAAATTGAATCAAACTGGAAGTTGCATAAAAATAACAATGGAACTTTATTCAAGAAACCACTATACCCTAACGATCTATCTGCAAATTAAAGAAAAATGGAAGTTGCATAGAAAAGGAAATTAAATAAAAAAGGAAGTTGAATAAAAAATGAAATTGAATAAAAATGGAAGTTCAATAAAAATAAAACTGGAAGTTGCCTAAAATTAACAGAGAAAGTTCATTCAATAAACCACTATACCTTAACGATCTGTTTGGAAAATAAATAATTAATGGAAGTTGAATAGAATTAACAATGAAAGTCGCATAAAATTAACAATGGAAATTAAATCAAAAAGGAAGTTGAATAGAAAATGAAATTAAATAAAAATGGAAGTTGCATAAAAATAAAAATGGAAGTTCATTTAAGAAACCACTATACCTTAACGATCTATTTGGAAATTAAATAAAAAAGTAAATGGAAGTTGCATAAAATAAAAAATGGAAGTTCATTCAAGAAACCACTATACCTGAACGATCTATTTCGAAATTAAATAAAAAAAGGAAATTAAATAAAAATGGAAGTTGAATAAAAATATAAACGGAAATTGCATAAAATTAAAAATGGAAGTTCATTTAAGAAACCACTATACCTTAACGATCTATTTGGAAATTAAATAAAAAAAAGAAAAGGAAGTTGCATAAAATTAACAATGGAAGTTGAATAAAAATGGAAGTTGAATAAAAATAAAAATGGAAGTTGAATAAAATTAAAAATGGAAGTTCATTCAAGAAACCACTATACCTTAACAATCTATTTGGAAATTAAAAATGGAAGTTGCATAAAATTAACAACGGAGGTTCATTCAAGAAACCACTATAACTTAACAATCTATTTGGAAATTAAATAAAAAATGAAGTTGAATAAAGATCTATTTGGAAATTAAATAAAAAAAGAAGTTCAATAGCAAAGGAAATTGAATAAAAATGGATGTCGCATAAAATTAAAAATGGAGGTTCATTCAAGAAACCACTATACCTTAACGATCTATTTGGAAGTTGAATAAAAATGAAAGTTGATTTAAGAAACCACTATACCTTACAAATGGAAGTTCATTCAAATGTTCATGAATTAACTTCCATTGTTAATTTTAGGCAACTTCTATTTTTATTCAACTTCCATTTTTTTATTTATTCAACTTCCATTTTTAATTTCCAAATAGATCGTTAAGGTATAGTGGTTTTTTGAATGAATTGCCATTTTCAATGAACTTCCATTTTTATTTTTATCCAACTTCCATTTTTATTTAATTTCCAAATAGATCGTTAAGTTATAGTGGTTTCTCGAATGAACTTCCATTTTTAATTTGATGCAACTTCCATTTTTGTTTTTATCCAATTTCGTTTTTTATTTAATTTTCATTTTTATTTAATTTCCTTTTCTATTCAACTTCCTTCTCTATTCAACTTCTTTTTTTATTTAATTTCCAAATAGATCATTAAGGGATAGTGGTTTCTCGAATGAACCTCTATTTTTAATTTCATGCAACATCCATTTTCATTTTTATGCAACTTCCATTTTTATTCAATTTCCTGTTTTATTTAATTTCCAAATAATTCGTTAAGGTATAATGCTTTCTTGAATGAACTTCTATTTTTATTTTTATTCCTATTCTATTCAACTTCATTTTTTTATTTACTTTCCAAATAGATCGCTAAGGTATAATGGTTTCTTGAATTAACTTCCATTGTTAATTTTAGGCAACTTGCATTTTTATTCAATTTTATTTTCTATTCAACTTCCTTTTTTATTTAATTTCCAAATAGATCGTTAAGGAAGTTGAACTGAAAAGGAAATTGAATAAAAATGAAAGTTGCCTAAAATAAAAAATGGAAGTTGCATAAAATTAACAATGGAAGTTGAATAAAAAAAGGAAGTTGAATAGAAAAGAAAATTGGATAAAAATGGAAGATGAATAAAAATAAAAATGAAAGTTGCTTCCTTTTTTATTTAATTAAAAATGGAAGTTCATTTAAGAAACCACCATATCTTAACGATCTATTTGGGTATTAAATAAAAATGAAAATTGAATAGAAAAGTAAATTGAATAAAAGTGGAAGTTGAGTAAAAATTGAATAAAAATGGAAGTTGAATAAAAATAAAAATGGAAGTTGTATATAATAATAATGGAAGTTCATTCAAGAAACTACTATACCTTATCGATTTATTTGGAAATTAAATAAAAAAGGAAGTTGAACAAAAATGGAAGTTGCCTTAAATTAACAATGTAAGTTCATTTAAGAAACCACAAAGGTATAGCGATCTATTTGGAAATAAAATAAAAAAGGAAGTTGAATAAAAATGAAAGTTGAATAAATATCAAAATGGAAGTTGAATAAAAATAAAAATGGAAGTTGCGTAAAATTAACAGTGGAATTTAATTCAAAAAGCCACTATACCTTAACGATCTATTTGGAAATTAAAAAACAAAGGAAGTTGAATAAAAATGGAAGTTGCATAAAATTAACAATGGAAGTCCCTAACGATCAATTTGGAAATTAAATAAAAAAGGAAGTTGAATAGAAATGGAAATTGAATAAAAACAAAAATGGAAGTTGCATAACATAAAAATGGAAGTTGAATAGAAAAGTAACTTGAATAAAATCAGAAGATGAATACAAATAAAAATGGAAATTGAATAAAAAAGGAAGTTGAATAAAAATGGAAGTTGAATAGAAAAGGAAGTTGAATAAAAATAAATTAAATAAAAAAGGAAGTTGAATTGAAAAGTAACGTGAATAAAAATGGAAGTTGAATAAAAAAGGAAATTGAATAAATATGGAAGTTGGTCTATTTGGGTATTAAACAAAAAAATAAAGTTGCTTAAAATTAACAATGGAAATTAAATAAAAAAAGGAAGTTGA
Organism: Camellia lanceoleosa; assembly: GCA_025200525.1. Classification (NCBI taxonomy): domain Eukaryota; kingdom Viridiplantae; phylum Streptophyta; class Magnoliopsida; order Ericales; family Theaceae; genus Camellia; species Camellia lanceoleosa. Next base: position 273,902 of record JANUSC010000024.1, read on the forward strand.
ATCAAGAAACCACTATACCTTAACGATCTATTTTGAAATTAAATATAAAAGGAAGTTGAATATAATAGGAAATTGAATAAAAAAGGACGTTGAATAGAAAGGGAAGTTCAATAAAATTAACAATGGAAGTTAATTCAAGAAACCACTATACCATAACGATCTATTTGGAAATTAAACAAAAATGAAAGTTGAATAGAAAATGAAATTGAATAAAAATGGAAGTTGAATGGAAAAGAGAATTGAATAAAAATAAAAATAGAAGTTGCCTAAAATTAACAATGGAAGTTAATTCAAGAAATCACTATACCTTAACGATCTATTTGAAAATTAAAGAAAAAAGAAAGTGGAATAGAATGGAAGTTCAATAAAAAAGGAAATTGGAAGTTATTTCAAGAAACCACTATACATTAACGATGTATTTGGAAATTAAATGAAAAAGGAAGTTGAATAGAAAATAGACTTCAATTTCTATTCAACTTTGAATAGAAAAGGAAATTGAATAAAATCGGAAGATGAATAAAAATGAAGTTGAATAGACAAGAAAATTGAATAAAAATGGAAGTTGCATAAAATTAAAAATGGAAGTTCATTCAAGAAACCACTATACCTTGAAGATCTCTTTGGAAGTTGAATACAAAAGGAAGTTGAATAGAATAGGAAAGTAAATAAAAAAATGAAGTTGAATAGAATAGGAAATTGAATAAAAATGGAAGATGAATAAAATTAACAATGGAAGTTCATTCAAAAAACCACTATACCTTAAAGATCTATTTGGAAATAAAATAAAAAAGGTAGTTGAATAGACAAGAAAGTTGAATAAAAATAAAAATGAAAGTGGCATAAAATTAAAAATGGAAGTTCATTCAAGAAACCACCATACCTTAACAATCTATTTGGAAATTAAATAAAAAAGAAAGATAGATAGAAAAGGAAATTAAATAAAAATGGAAGTTGCATAAAATTAAAAATGAAAATTGCATAAAATTAAAAATGGAAGGTCATTCAAGAAATCATTATACCTTAACGATCTATTTGAATAAAAATGGAAATTGCATAAAATTAAGAAAAAAGAAAGTTCATTCAAGAAACCAATATACTTTAACGATCTATTTGGAAATTAAATAAAAAAGAAAGATAGATAGAAAAAAAAATTGAATAAAAATGGAAGTTGTATAAAATTAACAATGGAAGTTGAATAAAAATGGAAGTTGAATTGAAAAGTAACTTGAATAAAAATGGAAGTTGAATAAAAATAAAAAAAGAAGTCGAATAAAAATAAAAATGGATGTTGCATATAATTAAAAATGGCAGTTCATTCAAGAAACCATTATAACTTAAAAATTATAGTGGTTTCTTGAATTAACTTTCATTTTTATTTTGATGCAACTTCCATTTTTATTTTTATTCGACTTCCTTTTTTATTTTTATTCAACTTCCATTTTTATTCAAGTTACTTTTCAATTCAACTTCCTTTTTTATTTAATTTCTAAATAGATCGTTAAGGTATAGTAGTTTCTTGAATGAACTTGAATTTTTAATTTTATGCAACTTCCATTGTTAATTTTATGCAACTTTCATTTTTATTCAATTTCCTTTTCTATCTATCTTTCTTTTTTATTTAATTTCCAAATAGATCGTTAAGGTATATTGGTTTCTTGAATGAACTTCCGTTTTTGTTAATTTTATGCAATTTCCATTTTTATTCAAATAGATCGTTAAGGTATAGTGGTTTCTTGAATGAACTTCCATTTTTATTTCTATTCAACTGCCATTGTTATTTTTATTCAACTTCAATTTGTATTGAATTTCCTTTTCTATTCACTTTCATTTTTATTCAACATCCATTTTTATTCAATTTCCTTTTCTATTCAACTTCATTTTTTATTCATCTACTTTTCAATTCAACTTCTTTTTTTTATTTAATTTCCAAATAGATCATTAAGGTATAGTAGTTTCTTGAATGAACTTCCATTTTTAATTTCCATTTCTATTCAACTTTCATTTTTATTCAACTTCATTTTCTATTTAACTTCCTTTTCTATTCATCTTGCTTTTTTATTTAATTTCCAAATAGATAGTTATGGTATAGTGGTTTCTTGAATGAACTTCCACTGTTAATTTTATGCAACTTCCATTTTTATTTTTATTCAACTTCCCTTTTTATTCAATTTTTAAATAGATCGTTAAATTATAGTGGTTTCGTGAATGAACTTCCATTTTTTATTTTATGCAACTTCCATTTTTATTTTTATTCAATAAAAGTAAAAAAGGAAGTTGAATAGAAAAAGAAATTGAATAAAAATGGAAGTTGAATAAAAATAAAAATGAAAGTTGCATAAAAATAAAAATGGAAGTTGAATAAAATTAAAAAAGAAAGTTGAATAAAAATAAAAAAGGAAATTGAATAAAATTAAAAATGGAAGTTCATCCAATAAACAACTATACCCTAACGATCTATTGGGAAATTAAATAAAAATGTAAATAGAATAAAAATGGAATTGAATAAAAAGGAAAGTTGAGTAAAAATAAAAATGGAAGTTCATTGAAGAAACCACTATACCTTAATAATCTATTTGGCAATGAAATAAAAAAGGAAGTTGAAGAGAGAATATAATTGAATAGAAAATGGAAGTTGCATAAAATTAAAAATGGAATTTAATTCAAGAAACCACTATACCTTGACGATCTATTTGGAAATTAAATTAAAAAGGAAGTTGAATAGAACAGGAAATTGAATCAAAATGGAAGTTGTATAAAACTAAAAATGGAAGTTGCATAAAATTAACAATGTAAGTTCCTTCAAGAAACCATAATACCTTAACGATCTATTTGGAAATTAAATATAAAAGGAAGTTAAATAGAAAAGAAAATTGAATAAAAATGGAAATTCAAAAAAAATAAAAATGGAAGTTGCATAAAATTAACAATGGAAGTTCGTTCAAGAAACCACAATACCTTAACGATCTATTTGGAAATAAAATAAAAAAGGAAGTTGAGTAAAAATAAAAATGGAAGTTGATTAAAATTAAAAACGGAGGTTCATTGAAGAAATCACAATACCTTAACGATCTATTTGGAAATTGAATAAATATGGAAGTTGGAAAAAATTAGAAATGGAAGTTGAATAAAGTTAAAAATGGAAGTTCATTGAAGAAACGACAATACCTTAACGATCTATTTGGAAATTTGTATAAAAATAGAAGTTGAATAGAAATAAAAATGGAAGTTGAATAAAAATGGAAGTTCATTCAAGAAAGCACTGTACCTTAACGATCTATTTGGAAATTAAATAAAAAAGGAAGTTGAATAGAAAACAAAATTGAATAAAAATGCAAGTTGCCTAATATTAACAATGGAAGTTAATTCAAGAAACCATTATACCTTGACGATCTATTTGGAAATTAAATATAAAAGGAAATTGAATAGAAAAGGAAATTGAATAAAAATACAAATGGAAGTTGCCTAAAATTAACAATTGAAGTTCATTCAAAAAACCACTATACCTTAACGATCTATTTGGAAATTGAATAAAAAAAAAATTGAATAAAAATGGAAGTTGCATAAAATTTAAAATGTAAGTTCATTCAAGAAACCAATATACCTTAACGATCTATTTGGAAATTAAATAAAAAAGGAAGTTGAAGAAAATAAAAATGCAAGATGAATAAAAATAAAAATGAAAGTTGCATAAAATTCACAATGGAAGTTAATTCAAAAAACCACTATGCATTAACGGTCTATTTGGAAATTAAATAGAAAATGGAAGTTGAATAAAAATAAAAATGAAAGTTGAATAAAAATGGAAATGGAATTTGTATAAAATTAACAAGGGAAGTACATTCAAGAAACCACTATACCTTAACGATCTATTTGAAAATTAAATAAAAAAGAAAGTTGAATAAAAAAGGAAATTAAATAAATATGGAAGTTGAATACAAATAAAAATGGAAGTTAAATAAAAATAAAATTGGAAGTTGAATAGAAAAGGAAATTGAATAAAAATCGAAGTTGAATAAAAATAAAATGGAATTGAATAAAAATGGAAGTTGAATAAAAATAAAAATGGAAGTTGCATAAAAATAAAAATGGAAGTTCATTCAAGAAACCACTATAACTTAACGATCTATTTGGAAATTAAATAAAAAAGAAAGTTGAATAAAAACGGAAATTGAATAAAAAATGAAAGTGGAATGGAAAAGGAAATTGATTGAAAATGTAAGCTGAGTAAAAATAAAAATGGAAGTTAAATAAAATAATAATGGAAGTTCATTCAAGAAACTACTATACCTTACCGATTTATTTGGAAATTAAATAAAAAAATGAAGTTGAATAAAAATACAAATGTAAAAGGAATAAAAATATAAATGGAAGTTGTATAAAATTAAAAATGGAAGTTTATTCAAGAAACCACTATACCTTAACGATCTATTTGGAAATTAAATAAAAAATGAAGTTCAATAGAAAAGGAAATTGAATAAAAATGGGAGTTGCATAAAATTAAAAATGGAAGTTCATTCAAGAAACCACTATACCTTAACGATCTATTTGGAAATTAAATAAAAAATAAAGTTCAATAGAAAAGGAAATTGAATAAAAAAGAAAGTTGCATAAAATTAACAATGGAAGTTCATACAATAAACCACTATACGTTAATGATCTATTTGGAAATTAAATAAAAAAGGAAGTTAAATAGAAAAAGAAATTGAATAAATTTTTTTTTTATTTAATTTCGAAATAGATCGTTAAGGTATAGTGATTTCTTGAATGAACTTCCATTTTTAATTTGATGCAATTTCCATTTTTATTTTTATTCAACGTCAACTTCAATTTTTATACAATTTCTTTTTCTATTCCACTTCCTTTTTTATTTAATTTTCAAATTGATCGTTAAGGTATTATGGTTTATTGAATGAACTTCCATTTTTAATTATATGCTACTTCCATTTATATTTTTAGTCAACTTCCATTTTTATTTTTATTCAATTTCCTTAATAAAATGAAATTGAATAAAAATGAAATTAAATAAAAAAGAAAGTTGAATAAAAATAAAAATGGAAGTTTAATAGAAAATGAAGTTGAATAAAAATAGAAATGGAAGTTAATTCAAGAAACCACTATACCTTAACGATCTATTTGGCAAGTAAATAAAAAAGGACGTTGAATAGAGAAGGAAATTGAATAAAAATGGAAGTTGATGGTTTCTTAAATGAACTTCCATTTTTAATTAAATAAAAAAGGAAGCAACTTCCATTTTTATTCAACTTGATTTTTTATTCAATTTTGTTTTCTATTCAACTTCATTTTTTTTATTTAATTTCCAAATAGATCGTTAAGGTATAGTGGTTTATGGGATGAACTTTAATTTTTAATTTTATGCAACTTCTTTTTTTTATTTTTATTTGACTTCAATTTTTATTCAATTTCTTTTTCTATTCAACTTCCTTTTTTATTTAATTTCCAAATAGATCTTTAAGGTATATAATGCTTTCCTGAATGAACTTCCATTTTTAATTTTATTCAACTTCCATTTTTATTCAATTTCCTTTTCTATTGAACTTTCTTTTTTTTATTTAATTTTCACATAGATCGTCAAGGTATAGTGGTTTCTTGAATGAACTTCCAATGTTAATTTTATGCAACTTCAATTTTTAATTTTATGCAACTTCCATTTTTATTCAATTTCCTTTTCTATTCAACTTCTTTTTATATTTAATTTCCAAATAGATCATTATGGTATAGTGGTTTCTTGAATGAACTTCAACTGTTAATTTTGATACAACTTCCATTTTTATTTTTATTCATCTTCCATTTGTATTCAATTTCCTTTTTTATTTAATTTCCAAATAGATCGTTAAGGTATAGTGGTTTCTTGAATCAACTTCCATTTTTAATTTTATTCAACCACTATACCTTAACGATCTATTTGAATAGAATAGGAAATTGAATAAAAATGAAAGTTGAATAAAATAAAATGGTAGTTGCATAAAATTAAAAATCGAAGTTCATTCAAGAAACTACTATACCTTGACGATCTATTTGGAAGTGGTTACTTGAATTAACTTCCATTGTTAATTTTATGCAACTTTCATTTTTATTTTATTCAACTTCCATTTTTATTTAATTTCCAAATAGATCATTAAGGTATAGTGGTTTATTGAATAAACATCCACTGTTAATTTTATGCAACTTCCATTTTTATTCAACTTTCTTTTTTATTTAATTTCCAAATAGATCGTTAATGTATAATGGTTTCTTGAAAAAACTTCCATTTTTATTTTTATTCAACTTCCATTTTTATTCAATTTACTTTTCTATTCAATTTCCATTGTTAATTTTAATTCAACTTCCATTTTTGTTTTTATTCAACTTCCTTTTTTATTTAATTTCCAAATAAATCGTTAAGTTATACTGGTTTATTGAATGAACTTCCATTTCTATTCAATATAAATGGAAGTTGAATAAAAATTGAAGCTGCATAAAATTAAAAAAAGAAGTTGAATAAAAATAAAAATGGAAGTTGCATAAAATTAAAAACTGAAGTTCATTCAAGAAACCACTGTACCTTAACGATCTATTTGGAAATTAAATAACAAAGGAAGTTGAATAGAAAAGGAAATTGAATAAAAACCACTATACCTTAACGATCTATTTGGAAATTAAATAAAAAAGGAAGTTGAATAAAAAAAGGTAGTTGCATAAAAATAAAAAATGGAAGTTGAATTGAATAAAAAAGAAAGTTGAATAGAAAAGGAAATTGAATAAAAAAGGAAGTTGAATAAAAATAAAAATGGAAGTTACATAAAATTAACAATGGAAGTTTATTGAAAAAACCCCTATACCTTAACGATCTATTTGGAAATTAAATAGAGAATGAACTTGAATAGAAAAGGGAATTGAATAAAAATGGAAGTTGAATAGAAAAGCGAAATTGAATAAAAATGGAAGTTGAATAAAAATAAAAATGGAAGTTGTATAAATTTAACAATGTAAGTTCATTCAAGAAACCACTATACCTTAATGAATTATTTGGAAATTAATTAAAAATGAAAATTGAATAAAAAAGGAAGTTGAATAGAAAACAAAATTGAATAAAAATGCAAGTTGCCTAAAATTAACAATGGACGTTAATTCAAGAAACCATTATACCTTAGCGATCAATTTGGAAATTAAATAAAAAATGAACTCAAATAGAAAACGAAATTGAATAAAAATTGAAGTTGAATAGAAAAGGAAATTGGATAAAAAAGGAAGTTGAATAGAAATGGAAACCACTATATCTTAACAATCTATTTGGAAATTAAATTAAAAAGGAAATTGAATAGAAAAGAAAATTGAATAAAAATAGAACTTGCATAAAATTAACAATGGAAGTTGCATAAAATTGAAAATGGAAGTTGTAACGCTCTCAAAATAATACATAAAACCTATCACTTTAGACATGCATTGATATAAGAGAAATCAACCATTTCTATTCATTAGAGTAGTTCTTACAACAGTATTACATGTTAACAACAAAAGCAAATGCCCTACGGGCTTACAACTTTCCAAGTCAACACTTGGTTACACAAAGAAGAGTACTAACTCTATACAAAAGAAGCCCTTGGCTTGATATACAAGTATTACAAACAAAATAACCAAAAAGAGTTTTCAACTGCAATAACCATCCAAGCTATGTCCTTGGAGGTGGCATGCTACCTGTACCTGAAAATAATGTCCTATAAAGGGTGAGCCAACGCTCAGTAGAGATATGCTAAACACAGTATGAGCAATAACTAAGACATTAGCAATTGATAAATGTTTAATTCCCATAAATCAATTCATAACACATTGCCATTACATGACCACGATGTCCATGTTTCATTTCATTTTTTATTTCTTATCACATTCCCAATTCACAACAACGACTCAGAACCTGGCCAACAACTTACATGAGGCAGTTACTCATATTAAACATTTCCCATTTCACAATAGATAAGCATGCTAGCTATATCAACATCTCAACAGATAAGCATATAACCTATATCAACACTTCCATAGATAAGCATATAAGCTATATCAACACATTAATTGACAAGCATATGAGCTGCATCAGCGGAGTCCATCCCCTATCTTCCCCTAAACCGTGGAGTACATCCCCTATCTTCTCCAACACAACACAACATATATACACATAGGTCATATACACAATCAATTAATACATAACGTCAATGTATTCTATCAATCGTCATACTCTATGACACATCCAATTGATTAGTTTTAGTTTGCCTAATCATCATGCATTGTCTACAACAATCAAAACTACCCTCCACTGGTAGCCCAAAGCAATTATTTTTAAACAGATAATAAAAGCTCCAACAGATAAAATATCAATGTTTTCAACAGTGAGCGATTAATAAATCCAACTCTACCATTTTACAATATAATGAGCCAATTTCATTATTTCCAACTCACTTCCAAATAACAACAATTTTCCCAAATTAATTATACCAATTAATTTATACAACAAATTAGGGTTTTCTATCCCATTTCTCAATGCTGACCTAATGGTCTATATTTCAACAACCAACAACAATGTCATTATTTTGAAACGCAAATTACACTTTTTCGAATCAAAATAACCAAAACCCTCTTTCAACATTTCCAAACCCTAACTTCCCAAAATCAACCATTTAACAAAATGCCCAAAAACCTAGGTCAAAACCCATAGTAGTGAGTAGGAATCCCTACCTCAAAAGATAAAACCCAACGAAGGAGATGACGAAAATGAAGATGCTCCAAATCCCGAAATTTTTGGATCAAAGTGTAGCCCTCGACAATCAACACAACTTTTACAAAGGCCAAAGGGAAGGAAAGCACTCTAACTAGATCAAACCCTAGAGAGAAAGGAGTTTCTAGAAAGAGAGGCTCTCAAAATCATTTTTGGGAAAGTAAGAGAGAGAAAAGAAAAGTGAAAAGTGATTCAAAAATGCCCAACTGCTATCGGATATACGACAGGTCCACTCGAGCGGAGAACAAAATGCTTGAGCGTCAAGAACAAAAACCATGGTCTGCTTGAGCGCCAAGACACAAGGATAAAGCACATCCGCTCGAGCGCGAAAACCAGTCCGCTCGACCGTAGATTTCCCCCTCCCAGAACTTTCACAGACAAAGCACTACCCGCTCGAGCTCCAACATACCCGCTCGAGCGCGACCCGCTCGAGTGTAAAGAAACCCGCTCGAGCGTGAAAAACACACCTGCAGAAGTTCTGCGGAGGCACAAAATACTGGAGTGTGAAAACCCCGCTCGAGCGCAATAAGGCCCGCTCGAGCGAACAACCAAAAACCAAACTCGCCGAGCAGAATAACCCGCTCGAGCGCAATGCCAAAAACTTGGGCAACTAGATTCTAGACCAAGGCTCAACCCACCTGCTCGAAACATGTCCAACACATCCTAAAACTCAATCAAATGGAATTAAAGGACAACAACAAGGTAGACACAGCCACCAACTCCACGGAACCGAGTCCGAAATACAATCAATAAAGAAGGGAATACCGGATCGCTATAACCTTCCCTTAAAGAATTTCGTCCCCGAAATTAAATATAAGTTTTCAAAAACAAGTTCTCTCCATTCCCAACAATATTACAACATAATATTTAACAATCCGACCCATTACCGGTCAATCCATCTCTATTCAAGAGGCAATTCACATTATACATAACAACCTGCATTATCAACATGCATCTCTTTGAAATTTACCAATTTCAACTCATTTTCCACAATTCCATAACACATGCAACATTAACGCTATGCTTGCATTTCCACAATCTACTTAACATACGCCATGTTAAAGCAACTTTCATTAACCAAAACATTCACAATGTTTTACAACTTAAGACATACATAATGTTCTTAAAGTTCAATATTATTACAAAATTTCATTACATGATTACACATCAACAAACATGTCCGGATACTTCTCACGGACTTCCAACTCACGTTCCCAAGTGGCTTCCTCCACTCCGTGATGCTTCCACAAAACTTTTACCAAGGAAATGGTCTTGCCTCGCAATACTTGATCCCGCCTATCCAAGACCCGAACCGGTCTCTCCTCATACGAGGCATCCTCATCTACCTCTAAATCGGTCCAATCCAACACATGGGACGGATTCGGCTCGTACTTCCCAAGCATACTAACATGAAACACATCATGAACCCCGGACAACTGCGGTGGCAAAGCCAAACGATAAGCAACTTCCCCAATCCTCTCAAGGATCTCAAAGAGACCAATAAACCGAGGGGATAACTTCCCACTCTTCCCAAACCTCATCAAACCTCGCCTAGGTGATATTTTCAAGAAAACGTGATCACCTATCTCAAACGCCAAAGGCCTCCTCCTACGGTCGGCATAACTCTTTTGGCAACTCTGGGCTGTAACAAGCCTCCTACGGATAAGCTCAACTTTCTCCGTCGTCCCCCTAACCAACTCCGGACCCAACAAACGTGCATCACCCACCTCGGCCCAACAAACTGGAGATCTACACGGTCGGCCATACAAGGCCTCAAACGGTGCCATACCGATACTCGACTGAAAACTGTTGTTGTAGGCAAACTCCACCAAGGGCAAGTGCCTCTCCCACGTCCCACTAAAGTCAATTACACAACCTCGAAGCATATCCTCAAGGATCTGAATAGTACGCTGACCGCCTGCCACCGAGGATGATAAGCCATACTAAAGGTCAACTTAGTGCCCAAGGCACTCTGCAAACTCGCCACAACCTAGCAAGAAACGAGGATCTCTATCTCGAGACACTGTCACCGACCCCGTGCAATCTCACTATGTCCCGAATATACAAGTCGGCGAGATGATCTACTGAATCTCTCACGCGCATAGGGATAAAGTACGCCGACTTAGTCAACCGGTCTACAACCGCCCAAATAGTATCACTATCCCGCTGAGTCCTCGGAAGACCTACAACGAAGTCCATAGTGACATGCTCCCACTTCCACTCGGTAATAGGCAAGGGTTGCAACAAACTCGCTGGCCTCTGATGCTCGGCCTTCATTTGCTGACAAGTAAGGCACTTTGATACGAAAACTGCCACATCTCTCTTCATTCCCCGCCACCAGAACTGGCGACCCAAATCCCGATACATCTTAGTGCCTCCCGGATGCACCGCAAGGCGTGAATGGTAAAACTTTCGGAGTACTTCCTCTTGGCAAGACTCCTGCACAAATAGGCGGTTTCGGTACCTCACACTCTGGTCGGGGTACACCGTCAAACCCTTCTCAACCTTCCCACTGGAGATCTTCTCTCGGAGAGACTCTACCTCAAGATCACCTCTCTGTGCCTCCAACACCCAAGTCACGAGTGTAGGCTGTGCGACAACAGAAAACAAGGCCGCAGCCTCAACGGATTCGCCCAGTAACAAATCAAACTCCCCAAGTGCACCCAACATCTCCCATTCCCGGATGGCTATACAAGCTACATCGCTAATGGATTTTCTACTAAGGGCATCGGCCACTACATTGGCCTTTCCCGGGTGATAGTGCAACTCAAAGTCGTAGTCCTCAATGAACTCCATCCACCTTCTCTGCCTCAAATTCAAGTCTCTCTGTGTGAATAGATACTTCAAACTCTTATGGTCCGAGAACACCTCGAACCTCTCACCATACAGGTAATGCCTCCAAATCTTCAAAGCGAAGATCACTGCTACTAGCTCTAGGTCATGTGTAGGGTAATTCTTCTCGTGTATTTTCAATTGACGTGAGCCATAAGCTACCACTTTCCCCTCTTGCATCAACACACAACCCAAACCCTCTCGTGAGGCATCACAATAAACCGCATAACCCAACCCTCTCTCCGGAATAATCAACACCGGAGCGGTGGTCAATCTAACCTTCAACTCTTGGAACGACTTTTCACAAGTCTCACTCCACACAAACTTGACCCCTTTCCGTGTTAACCTAGCCAACGGTGAAGCTAGCTTGGAGAAATCCTTCACAAACCGACGGTAGTACCCAGCTAGTCCTAGAAAACTACGAATCTCAAAAACACTCTTAGGCTGTGCCCAATCTTGCACTGCCTCAACCTTGGATGTATCAACAAACACCCCTTCCCCGGATACTACATGGCCTAAGAACTTGACTTCCCCTAGCCAGAACTCACACTTCCCAAACTTGGCATACAGCCTATGGGCTCTAAGCAACTCAAGCACCACTCTCAAGTGTTCCTTGTGCTCCTCCTCCGAAGGTGAATAGATAAGAATGTCGTCCCCGAAGACGACCACAAAGCGATCTAAAAATTCCCGGAAGATCCGGTTCATCAAGTCCATAAAGACTGCCGGTGCATTGGTGAGCCCAAACGGCATCACTAGAAACTCATAGTGGCCATACCGTGTACGGAATGCCGTCTTCGGAATATCCTCCTCCATGACCCTCAACTGGTGGTAACCCGATCTCAAGTCTATCATAGAGAAACAACGGGAACCCTTCAACTGGTCAAACAAATCATCTATATGGGGCATAGGGTATTTATTCTTAACCGTAGCCCGATTCAACTTCCGGTAATTGATACACAATCTCAAGGCACCATCTTTCTTTTTAGCAAAGAGGCCAGTGTTCTACCATGAAACACTAGGGCTAACAAATCCCTTATCTAACAATTCACGAGTGAATCTTCAACTCACTCAACTCATTTGGGTAAAACGATAAGGTGCCATAGAAATCGGCCGCGTCGGCACTAAATCAATAGAGAACGCTATCGCGCGGTGAGGTGGCAAACTAACGACGCCCCTGAAAAACATCCGAATACTTACAAACCACCCTCGTAATACAACTGGTCTCATCACACTCACCACTCAATAAGCTAGCAAGTAGACCACTAAGCTCATTCCGCCTCATGGATCATACACCGTGGCAACACACTACCAACCCGATCCCCAAGAAATGGAAACACTCGCTCAAGGTACAAATCAGAACCTCTGGTGGTAGCAATCGATAACTGCCCGGTATGACGATAGCCAGTCCATACCCAAAATAACATCAAAACCCTTCATGGGCATAACAACAAAGAGAAAAGGAAGCCTATGGTCGGCGACCTCTATATCACAACCTCTACATCCGTGTTTCAAGATCAATTCACCCCTAACAGGTGATACTACACAAATAAGAGATGCCAACAGTGCCAACTCCAATTCCAACACAGATGCAAATGCAGCAGATACAAAAGAATGAGATGCACCCGTATCAATCAACACACTAGCAACCGAGTTGCAAAACAGAAAGGTACCTCTCACAACTGATAGAGCCGGTACTATGTCCTGCGGTAATAAAGATACACGCTACAGTAGGCCCATGATCCACTGCCACCTCTAAGAGCAAAAAGATCGCCGCAGACTGGGATGACGAAGCTCCGGATTGGCCCTCGAGGCCTGCACAGACTGAGCTGGCTGATAACTCTGCGTTTGTCTAGAACCAGACGCCTCCGAAGTGGCACTCAGCTGCGAGCAAACCCTCTTCAGGTGCCCAGGCTGACCACACTGATAGCAAGACAAAGGTTGGCCCTCGCCTCGACTCCGCCCCGAGGTCTAGCGAAGAAGAAGCACTCGTTGACTCCTCCCATCGGGCAAGAAGACTTGTGACCCAGCTGGCCACACGCGAAACAAGTCAAGCCTCCCTGATTACCTCTCCGGCTCGTGACTCGACCGGAAAGGTCGATCTAGCTAAACCACCACGAGGTCAGCCGAGGGTTAAAACCCTCTGTCTCCGCCATCACTCGCCATCTTGGCTCCTCTTGGAACCTCTATGCTTTTCCTCATCCTCCTCCGCATCATAATCTCCATATGAGTCAGAGCATCCACCAAACGCCTATACTCTCGAATAAACGACCTCCAACCCTCAACTTGAGTCTCGCCAATTTCCGCCAAACTCAATGCAACGGCGTTCCTCGGACACCATAAGTTCAGTGCAAACCGACAGATCGGTAAAAGTAGCCTCAAACTCGGCCACTGACAAACCCTGCTGTTTAAGCTGGCAAAACTGTTCTCTCAGCTTCTCCCTAGCAGCTGAAGACAAGAACTTCTCCTGGAAGGCATCTACAAAAGCCCCGCATGTACCACCAACACGGCCCTTCTCGTACTTCCACCATTGACCCGTATCTCCCTTCAGTTGGAAGGATGCCAAGGTCACCTTTAGAGCCCCGTCCTCGATGCCAAGCATCTCGAACGTCTTCTCCATCTGTTACAACCACTCGTCAGCTTTAAGTGGCTCCATCGGATCACCAACAAACTCGTCCGGGTTAGACCGGAAGAATTCCCTCTTCAAGAAAGAAGGCCCTGCCTCAACAACCTGATTCTTAGCTCTGAGAATGCCCAAAGCTCCTGCTATCTCTCGGGCCAAGGCGCCCATAGCCTGCTGACCCACTGGCTCGGCCACATTGGCTTGACCAACTCCCTCCTCAGATTCTTAACGTGTCCGCAAAGGCACTTCCTGCCTCCTAGGCCTACCACGCCTACCACCTCGTCCTCGTCCTGACATCCTATTAAAGGTAACGAAGACGTTAGCACATTCATAAATGTGCCGAAAACTAAACACTCGCGTCTTAATACATGGACAACTGTAATTCACTCCATGTAAGCATATAAACACATAAGCACTTACGAATTTCATTCTCGAATAATGATAGTCCCGAGGCGTTACTAGAGTTCCGGTTAGAAACAACATTGATCAAGTGCTTTTCCAACAAGACTCCCAGAAACCCAAGGATCCAATCAATATACTAGAAACTACATTCCATACCCACCTAGTCACATAAGCATGTTATCAATTAAACACATAGCATAAGACACTACCTTTAAGTCTCTATCAAGCGAGACAAACCCATTGTGATACTAATCACTTCCCACGTACCCAAAGTATTCGAACCCGGTACGCTCTGATACCAAGTTGTAACGCCCTCAAAATAATACATAAAACCCATCACTTTAGACATGCATTGATATAAGAGAAATCAACCATTTCTATTCATTAGAGTAGTTCTTACAACAGTATTACGTGTTAACAACAAAAGTAAATGCCCTACGGGCTTACAGCTTTCCAAGTCAACACTTGGTTACACAAAGAAGAGTACTAACTCTATACAAAAGAAGCCCTTGGCTTGATATACAAGTATTACAAACAAAATAACCAAAAAGAGTCTTCAACTGCCATAACCATCCAAGCTATGTCCTTGAAGGTGGCATGCTACCTGTACCTGAAAATAATGTCCCATAAAGGGTGAGCCAACGCCCAGTAGAGATATGCTAAACACAGTATGAGCAATAACTAAGACATTAGCAATTGATAAATGTTTAATTCCCATAAATCAATTCATAACACATTGCTATTACATGACCATGATGTCCATGTTTCATTTCATTTTCTATTTCTTATCACATTCCCAATTCACAACAACGGCTCAGAACCTGGCCAACAACTTACATGAGGTAGTTACTCATATTAAACATTTCCCATTTCACAATAGATAAGCATGCTAGTTATATCAACATCTCAACAGATAAGCATATAACCTATATCAACACTTCCATAGATAAGCATATGAGCTATATCAACACATTAACTGATAAGCATATGAGCTGTATCAGCGGAGTCCATCCCCTATCTCCTCCCGAACAACATCCGGTTTAGAAGTCCATCCCCTATCTTCCCCTAAACTGTGGAGTACATCCCCTATCTTCTCCCACACAACACAACGTATATACACATAGGTCATATACACAATCAATCAATACATAACGTCAATGTATTCTATCAATCGTCATACTCTATGACACATCCAATTGATTAGTTTTAGTTTGCCTAATCATCATGCATTATCTACAACAATCAAAACTACCCTCCACCGGTAGCCCAAAGCAATTATTTCTAAACAGATAATAAAAGCTCCAACAGATAAAATATCAATGTTTTCAACAGTGAGCGATTAATAAATCCAACTCTACCATTTTACAATATAATGAGCCAATTTAATTATTTCCAACTCACTTCCAAATAACAACAATTTTTCCAAATTAATTATACCAATTAATTTATACAACAAATTAGGGTTTTCTACCCCATTTCTCAATGTTGACCCAATGGTCTATATTTCAACAACCAACAACAATGTCATTATTTTGAAACCCAAATTACACTTTTTAGAATCAAAATAACCAAAACCCTCTTTCAACATTTCCAAACCCTAACTTTCCAAAATCAACCATTTAACAAAATGCCCAAAAATCTAGGTCAAAACCCATAGTAGTGAGTAGGAATTCCTACCTCAAAAGATAAAACCCAACGAAAGAGATGACGAAAATGAAGATGCTCCAAATCCCGAAATTTTTGGATCAAAGTGTTGCCCTCGACGATCAACACAACTTTTACAAAGGCCAAAGGGAAGGAAAGCACTCTAACTAGATCAAACCCTAGAGATAAGGGAGTTTCTAAAGAGAGAGGCTCTCAAAATCGTTTTTGGGAAAGTAAAAGAGAGAAAAGAAAAGTGAAAAGTGATTCAAAAATTCCCAACTGCTATCTGATATACGACAGGTCCGCTCGAGCAGAGAACAGAACGCTCGAGCGTCAAGAACAAAAACCATTGTCCGCTCGAGCACAACATGTCCCGCTCGAGCACCAAGACACAAGGATAAAGCACATCCGCTCGAGCGCGAAAACCAGTCCGCTCGACCGTAGATTTCCCCCTCCCAGAACTTTCACAAACAAAGCACTACCCGCTCGAGCTCCAACATACCCGCTCGAGCATAAAGAAACCCGCTCGAGCGTGAAAAACACATCTGTAGAAGTTTTTCAGAGGCACGAAATACTGGGAGGGTGAAAACCCCGCTCAACCGCAATGAGGCCCGCTCGAGCGGACAACCAAAAACCAAACTCCGCTCGAGCGCAGAATAACCCGCTCGAGCGTAACGCCAAAAACTTGGGCAACTAGATTCTAGACCAAGGCTCAACCCACCTGCTCGAAACATGTCCAACACATCCTAAAACTCAATCAAATGGAATTAAAGGACAACAACAAGGTAGACACAGCTACCAACTCCACGGAACCGAGTCCGGAATACAACTGAACAGTAAAGGGAATACCGGGATCGCTATAGAAGTTTATTGAAGAAACCACTATACCTTAACGATCTATTTGGAAATTAAATAGAATAGGAAATTGAATAGAAAAGAAAATTGAATAAAAAGGGAAGTTGTATAAAATAAAAAATGGAAGTTCATTCAAGATCCCATGATACCTTAACAATCTATTTGGAAATAAATAAAAATGGAAGTTGCATAAAATAATAATGGAAGTTCATTCAAGAAACCACTATACCTTAACGATCTATTTGGAAACTAAATAAAAGGTTTTTTGAATTAACTTCCATTTTTATTCAATTTCCTTTTTTATTTTTATTCAACTTCTGTTTTTATTCAAGTTCCTATTCTATTCAACTTCATTTTTTATTTAATTTCCAAATGGATTGTTAAGGTATAGTGGTTTTTTGAATTAAATTCCATTGTTAATTTTAGGCAACTTCCATTTTTAATTTTATTCAACTTCCATTTTTATTTTATTCAATTTCCCTTTCTATTCAACTTTCTTTTTTATTTAATTTCCAAATAGATCGTTAAGATATAGTGGTTTCTTGAATGAACTTACATTGTTAATTTTATGCAACTTCCATTTTTATTTTTATTCAACTTGCATTTTTGTTTTTATTCAATTTCCATTTTTATTCAACTTCCTTTTTTCTTTAACAATAGAAGTTCATTCTAGAAACCACTATACCTGAACAATCTATTTGGAAATTAAATAGAAGGAAGTTGAATAGAAAAGGAAATTGAATAAAAAAGTAAATTGAATAAAAATGGAAGTTGCATAAAAATAAAAATGGAAGTTCATTTAAGAAAAAGGTTACTCAACTTCCATTTTTATTCAATTTTCAAATAGATCGTTAAGGTATAGTGCACAGTAGAGAAGGGAGCTTTAGCCACGGAACCTTTTGCGACGGTTTAAGTGCCGTCGCAAAAGCTTGCTTTTTGCGACAGTTTAAGTGCCGTCACGGAATTTATAGTTTTTGCGACGGAAAAAGTTAGACCGTCCCAAAAAATAAGGTTATATGCGACGGTAAAGTAAACGTGGCAAATTGTTTCTGGTTTAAATTTTTTTTTCCCTGTTTTGCGACGCTCTTTTGATAATCCGTCGCAAAATTTTACTTTTTTCTCTTTCATTTGCGACGGCCTTAATATCGTCGCAAATAATAAATCCTAATTTCGCGCCAAAGACCCCTCTCCCACTCTCCCTCTTTCCCGATATTCCCAACTTCACTGTTATCTCTTCAGATCAAAAAAAAAAAGCCCTAATCTCACTGCTCTCTCCCTCCCTCTCACCCAATCGTAACTCTCTCTTGCAACGGCGACAGCAGCGTCTAGGTAAGCAACCCTCTTTCTTCCTCTCGCTCTTGCACACGCATACATTCCCTCTCACCCAGTCGTCGTTCTGTCTCTATTGCAGCTAACGATCAAGCCGCTGCAACAACAAATGCGTCTCTCTGGTTCTCCTTCGCATCCGTATAGCCTTCCTTTGCTTTCTCTCTGCTCTCCTCTGCCCTTCTATCGTTTGTTTCTCCCTGCTCATCAATTCAAGAATTTGTTGGTGTGTGTGCTTGATTTGTGCCAAAATTGATTTTGTGTTTGTGTTTGATTTGTGCGAAAATTAATTTTGTTTTGGTGTGTGTTTGAGTCGCATGAAGTGGCTCTCTACACTCTTGCCTAATGGCAAAGTATACCGTGAATTTTGGCAAACACATGATAATCACCGAATGTCTGCATGTTATCAACAATAGTGATGTTGTACAAAGAAGGGCTAAACTTTAGCTTGAAGTTGAAAAGGGTAACCCAATTGCTTCACTGTCGATCCAATGAAAAGACATGATACCATCGGGAGTACTCTCCCTTCATACTTTTATCTCTTCATTTCCCTTCATCTTATAGGCTTCAATGTATACAAAAATTATCTGAACTGTCTATTTTATAGACATTGTAATAAAGATTATCTATATAAAAAATTAAGTTCATCAAACAATTATAAATATAAGAATAAATTGTATTATCGTTTATTTTATAAAATAAAATGTGATTTATTTTTGATTTATAATTGGCTAATTAAATTAATTTTTTGTATTGATAATCTTTATTGCGAAATTTATGAGATATTCAGTTTAGATCTTCGTGAATGTCCAGGCTAAATCTCAAAAGAGAGGTATGGCGGGATATGAGGAGAAGCTACTCCCATATAAAAAATAAAAAATAAATAAAGATATATTTAAACCAAGTTTTATAAGTTAAAAATTAATAATTAAAAACAAAAGTTAAATACATCTTTTCACAAATTTTGCTCGCTTCCTCATATCGAACATGAACTTCGATTAATATAACAAAAGGTCTCTTTAGAGTAGGCTCATGTAAAACCCCAACATAAGTAAGTGTATAAAATAACTCGAAAATGACATCAATTTAGACAAGGTCAATCTAGTAATAATCAATAGGTTCCACATATGTTCAACATATATCATAGTAGTAGACCCCATCCAACAACCTCTCCAAAACACACTTTAAAGAAACACTCAGACACTCCACTTTGACCAATCATAAGTAACCCCTATTTAAAACATGGAAGCAAGTTGAAAGAAACCAACAAGAGAGCAATAAGGAGCCAAAAATTCCATTTACCGAGTGAAAAAACAATTAAATCTACATCGGTGGAGAGAAGAAATCACCAGAATTATGCAACCACCATGCTTGAAGGAAGCAACACAAGTATGCCTTCATAATCGCTGTCCAAACCCATTATTCTCAAAGATATCGTAGCCCCATCAAACTATTTAGCCGCTAAAGTATATAACTTGCACTGAATTTGTTGACACATTAATCTTCCACAAACATGCATGAGTTATTTCAACTTCTCAAGCATTCAAATGGTGCCTTAACTCATATCTGAGTTTGGGAACTCAATTCATGTTCATGAATGGATGATAAATAATATTTGGGGGTCAATAACACAAATATTTTTGGAATTAATTAAAGAATTTCTTTTTTCTTTTTCTTGGGTAGAGTTGCCCTAAGTGTCTATCTGATATAAGCCCTATAAATTAGCTTGAAGTTGGAATGTGATTTGGTGTGATTTTATCAGTCTTTTTTTTTTTTTTTTTGAAACAGCCAAAAGAACCCTTTATTGATGATTAACCCATACAAGATGAGAACTGGTTCTCTGCCCCATGAACTGGTTCTCAGCCCTCCTGCCTTTACCTTGATGAGATCTTTCCACATTTTGATTCATTTGGCCAGCCACCTTGCTTACCCTTCCAAAATCCGCATACTTCACCAATAATGCCTTATCATCCACCCACAACCCATGAGCCTTTTGCTTTGCTACATTTATGCAACTTCACAACGAACCTTACAAATCCGAATCTTGATTGTGTTACTAGTCTCCTCTTCGTGGAATGAAGACATCTTTGACAACACCAAACTTGGAGAATAAATTGAACAAAGCGTTTGGGTTCCATCTTTGTGGAAGGTTATCCACAAACAATGTATACAAGGTGGCAAACCACTTCATTCTCAATCCTTTGTCTCCATCTCTGCTTTCAAAGATCGAATCCAAATTTCCCCGATGCACACCTCCTGAATCCTCACCATCTTCCCTCCGTAATTAGTCAACTTAGGTTTGATAATGAAATCAAGAACAACAAAAACAATGAGGATTTGTTTGAATGCTTCTCTCAAGCTTTCTTATCAACTTGCTTCAACTCAAGATCTACTTTTTGAAGTTAGTATCTTTGTCATTGTTTGCTTAGTAAATTAAAGCATCTATCTACTTTTTATCACTCTTGATGCAACACATTTAATCGATGATGGAAGCAACTAACAAAGAGATTTATGAATGTACTAGCAGATACCCGCGTTCTAAGGCACTGTAAATAATGTTAGGATTAGAATATAATTGTAATCCCAATACTATTTAAATTTATTTTTAATTTGATAAAATTACAAATTTATTATAAAATTTTAGAGTTCTCACAAAACTCCCCACTAAAACTCGCTTTTGCTTATATAATATATAGCTAGATAGATAGATATGCCCAGTATAAATACAATTTTCACGCATACATACAATGTTTCTTTTGCTTATATAATTACATGGAGATTGTAGATATGCCCATAATGTCCCATTGCAAAATATATTGAACAAAAATTACAAAATTGACCCTAAATTTGTCAAAGACAATAATATTGCTTCTATGAAATGTAAATATGACATAAGTTTGAAATTTTCAAGATTCAATGGCTATGACGCGAGCAAAATCGATTGAAATATAAATAATGAAATATTTCCCATTGCTCTTACATTAGAGGATTGCTATTATACATCAATTTCCCAAAATCATTTTTTATATATCAATGTAAATAACTCTTACAATTTTACGTAATCAAAAGAAACATTGTATGTATGCTCGTGAAAATTGTATTTATATGTCACATTGATGTATTTTTGTTCAATATATTAGGGTCAATTTTGACCCTAAATTACAAACATTGCAATGTAAATATGTCACATTGTATGGAAATATGTGCAAAATATATTGAATAAAAATGAGTGTGTACTAAGTTTAATATGTGTACTAAGTTTTACCTTCTATTTTGACCTAAAAAAATTTAAAACATTGATGTTAATAACGCTAGCCAATCATACACATACGCTAGCCAACATTTTAATATGTGTACTAAGTTTTTTCTTATAACATTATGTTATTCAATCATATAATGTTATTAACAAATTTCGTACACATAATCGTATACATATACACTAAGTTTTCGAGTGAGAAACGTAGTCATTGATGTTAGGATTGAAATGAATTTTTTTTTCTTATTTATGTGTACAAAATTTGTTAATAACATTATAAGATTGCTATTATATTTCATTATAGGAAATATTTCCCATTGGTCTTTGTTAATAACATTATAGGATTGACCAAATTTCTAAGAGTTTATAAAATTTCAATATTTCACCTTCTGTGCAATGGGAAATTGATGTATTTACAATCTTACGTAATTTATTATACAAAGACCAAAGCTTGGATCTAATACTTAAAAACCACTTGACCTATATATCTCACCTTTACACCAAGTTTACCTTACAATCATAAACCTACACGGTTAAATCCCGAACCCACCGTTTTTAGTTAATTGTATAAGTCTTGCCCAAAGATCAATCTCTAAAACAACATTGTATACATATGATATGACCAACACAAAGTAAAGAAGTAAAGCAAGCTGTACACACTTCAATGTGTGTGTGTGTGTTGGGGTGGGGGGGGATGGGACATACAATAAGAAAGAAACAGTAGTTGTATCCATTATCTACATGACATTTCTGGAGCTTTGCTATTATAATTGTATTTGTATCCTGGTTGATTTTATTTATTTATCTTCTTTTTTCACATGTGATTTTGGTGCATAGCTTGCCATTGTTGATTTGTCTTGGGTGGATGCGCATCACATCACCACTATTTTTGTATTATTCTTCAAATTTCTTACTAAATTGATAATTACTTAATTTTTTATTTATCTTTTCTACAATTATGAATATTTTTCAAAATAATGTATTCAACATAATTAAGCTGAGCCCACCATTATTACAATAGCTTTAATATGCAATTATTAAGTCGATGTCAATGGCTTTTAATATAGAAATCAAGGCACAGCCCAAATAAAGACAGCTTTGGCATGGCATATACATCACAAGATGAAATCAATACGTAGGATCTTTGAGTTTATAGCTTATGCTATGCCCCCGCATGTAAGTGCGTTACAATTAAAAGTGCTCTGATATGGTACAAATAAGCATGTTCATTCTGAATTGTCTGCTCGATTAGTTGCCGAGTCCCATCTCGTGCTCGTGGAAGTGGCCATTAAGAGCAGCAGGTCACAATTGTCACAGTTGATGGTCCCGTGGAGGCACAATTGTGGGTCATTGCATTTGATCGATAGCATGCCCCACAAATGAAGCCATTGTTGAAGAGCAAAGGTGCTTAGTGTAACAAGCCTGGGGGACCTCGCCATGCTCGGACTCTTTAAAGTTTGTTGCGGTTCTAAATCTGAACCAAAGAGTCCACCTCTGGCAAATCGTTTTAAGGAAAACAGATTTTTCGAAAAGTAGTGCCAAACATGGACTGCTTTGCCAGATTACAGAGTCGCCACCTAAATATTTTTAAAATGGGGGAATTTAGGAAACCCTGACTCAGTGCCGAAGGCCACACGTCCGTCATCACCAAAGTGGTCTTGGCTCGGGAGCTTGGGTACGATCGGGGAAGGTCAGCTATGAGCACCCCCTTTCGCCCGGTCCGAAGACCGGCCTCTACTAACCGTGATATCCGTTTTTGAAAACTTTATGCGTTCTTATTCCTGTTATTAACCTAGAATCACTATGTGATGCGCACAACACAAAAGTATAGACTAGATCGCCTAATTTGGAAATAAACATTGCATATCCGTTTTGTTTTGAAAAACGTGTTAGATTTTGCTACTCGCAAGTAGGCTAAAATACGGATTTCAACGAGTACTCCCAACTCATACAATCCAACCTCCACCCACAGGCATACAAACAGTTATATCACATAAGCACTTAGCCGCATGGCAATCCTATTGTCATGTTAACATTCACACGCATGCGATATGCTAAAGCGATAAAGACTTACATCGTACTCACGCAAAAACAAAACCCGGTTAGCAAACGCATGACCTAGTTTCATGTTAAGTGGCTAATGCGACATTGCATAGATGTAAGCTAGACTAGGCTCGCTAACCCTAACATGGCATATGAAATGCTACCACATAGCACGATTCAATTTGGAAATCGAAAGTGCGATGCGGTTTATGCGTGATGTGCCGAGCCCAATGTATGCAATACTTATGAATGATGCACGATGCATTTACATAAGGTATGCTAATTGAAAATGCCCTAATCTACCACGTAAGCGGGTAAATAAAAGGGTTAGAAAGAAGTGGGGATTGGAAGACATACATGCCCACTCACACACACTTATTACATTTTTGCCCTCACTCGAGGGACCGAATAAATAATTACAGAATAAATAAATAATTAACTAAACTAGCTAATTAAATATTACAAATCAACTAAATTAATTAAATCAAATAATTAATCTATTTAGCGATAAATGCCTCGGAAGGAGGGTTGGATCAGCGCTACGGACTCGCTGAATCAGACCGCAGTGCAAGTGTGCTCGCTTCTCCGCTCTCTTTCTCTGAAAATTCCAAAACTTCAGAGTGCCTCTCGAGCATCGGAAGTATCATCGGTGAGTCAGGAGCCACCGGTGAAGAAGGAATCCACCGCTCGATTTCATTATCGGTTGCCCGGTGGCGGCCGGTCGGCACTAAAAGTGCCGGTCGGCACAAAGTCCTCGCAGAACTCGCAACTCACAAGAGCAGAGAGGGAACAAAAGGCAAGGCAATGCAATTCAAGGTATATATGCACCAAACACATCCCAAATCATGCTATGGACTTAAGAGGGCATGTGCCTCGATTCCTGCCACCAATCGCAAGATTTACGCGTGATGGCCCTAAGGACCAAGAATGCAACTTTGATTTCAAATGCATGCAATGCAAACAAAGGTGCCAAACCTCTATCAAACTCACTTCAAGAGGCTTGGCATGCACAATGCCAAATGCAACCCTAAGCATGTCATCTAGCATGCAATATGGCGATGCAATGCAAGAATATTGTTGTATGAACATACAAGCATGCAAAGCAAAGTAGGAATGGACTTATACATGAATTGGACAGCTCTAAAAGGCCCAAGAACAAAGGGCCAACATGCTCGAAAATGAAGGCTAGAATGCACACACACATGTATACAATTATGGTCCAACACTTAGGCATTCACAAGCAACTCTCATGCATTCTTAAACAAGCCAAACATGGACTAATAGCATGCATTGTAAGCTCTGAAAATCAAGCAAAACATGTTGCCAAAACATGCAACAAAGCGAGCCAAATACACAATAAATGGCCCAAGTACTTGAAACAAGCCATGAAGGCTTAAACCAAGGCCAAATCTACCAAGCCTCACAAGGCTAAAGGGGACCTGAAATAGGTCACAAGGCACCTAAACAAATCCTAAGGAGCACCTAGATGGCATCTAAGAGGCTCAAGCACAAAGGCATACAACATGACCAAAACAAGGAGCATTCAACACATGCTTTTAAAGCATTAAAGAAGCAACCAAAGCATGCATACAAGCACATCATAAGGTCTGAAATGGCATGTTGGATGGTTTTAAACCACCAAAATAGAAGCAAGCATGGCATGCTACACACTCATATTCTCAAGGCCAACAAGCCAAATACAAAGGAGCTATATAATGCATGATAGGATCGACCCAAAAGGCTATGGACAGAGCTAAATCATGGCAAAATAAGCACACAACCTTCATGGATACAAGCCTAAAACATGCTAGAAATATAGACACACTACCGACATGTTAAGACATAAGAGAGGTATTACAAGGCAACTATACTAAGCATGTATAGGAGACCAAAACCAACTTAAAACCAAGTTAAAACATGGTATAATAAGCATGGAAAACAAGTCAAACATGCCCAACACACACTCAAGCATGAAGCTCCTTAAGGAAGCAAAATTTGTCCTTTTCAAGGACATCAAGGAGAGGGGGTGGAGCCCTCCTTCTTGTGACTTCAAGGCATGCTCTTGACCACTGAAAACCCTCAAGATTTCAGTGGTGAAGAGATCCCAAGACCAAAGTCTCGGATCTCTCACAAAATGGCACAAAAAGTGGCCTTTTCAAGGCCTAAAGGTGGTCAAAGTTCCTCAAACCACAAAGCACTCTTGATATACAATAAAGAGGACTTAAAAACAGAGATTTGATGTGCCTAACACTAGGCCAAAAACTGTTTTTAAACTAGGTAAAAACAAGTTGCAAGAATGGGGAATAAAGTGTAAGTTTCTTACCCTTGTTGACTACCTTCACAAAGGTTGTTGTGCTTGGTCCCTTGAGCTCCAATACCAAGAATCACCAAAAACTAACCTCTAGAACCTCTCAACCAGAGAAAGGGGACACTAGGTGCTAGTGTGCAAAAGTAAGGCACAAAACACCTAGTTAAACAAGAGAATGGGAGAGATATAGAAGTTATATCTATTCTAACCCTAAAACGAGCTCTAGCTCTCTAACAATGGCTAACCTTCCGAAATTGCTAACCCCCAAGCCAAGAGGAGAGCTTCCTCTTATAGGCCAAAAGCTTACAAGCTTGGCCACTAAGCAACCCATCCCTCCATACACGTGTATGGAGGAAACAAGTTGCAAACAATTTGTGAGAAAATATCTCACCAAGCAAGTGCATTGGTCGGGCAAAATGGTCATTTCGCCCAAAAGCGGTGCCGACCGGCACAATATAGTGCCGCACAATATAGTGCGGTGACAACTCTGACCCAGTAGCCTCTAGCCCCGGTGGTGTGTGGGGATGCCTCGAAGGCATTCCCTGCCCCTCAAAGGCAAATCCAGGTGTTTGGTGCAAAACCAAACACAAGCGGTCGAAGTTCGGAGGTCCCGAGGCCGCGGCCGCGGCCGAGAACTCCGAACTCCAAACGAACACACACATGGATGATCACCGAGTGTCCAGCGGTGGCGTCCAAGTCTTGAGGACGGTCAAAATGGGGTGTCTCTGATTGCCCCTCTTTGTGAGAACTCGAAAGTCATAACAATGACGGAGTGAATGTCAAAGCCTGGAGACGACCCATTTTTGACAAGGCGAAGACTTGGACAAACATGCAAAGCGCAAATGGTTGAACTCGTAAGCTGCCTACGTATCCCTCAAGGAATCAAACCAGTAGTTCATGCAAGAGGCACACATGCCAACGATAAGATATCTACCAGGCGGGGCAAAATGCAACTGAAAATGCAAGAAGCCAAGCATAACTTATGATTATGCAAAGAAAAGTAATATGAGGCACACATGCGACAGTTATAAGCTAACATGCAACAGTCTACACTACAATGTAGAAAGGATGTAAGAGAATTATGCAATTCTCAAAACGTCTCACTCGGAGAGATACAATACCTGTGCGACTCGTCCGGTTTCACCAGCGGTAAATGAGCCGTACATACAATATCGTGCCTGGAAAGAAAACAAACTTAACAGGTACAATATGATTAGCAACATGCATGTCATATGCAATGTGAATGCTGAATGGTATGCAATATATACAAAACTATGTATAGATAATGCAAATGAAAATGTAGTGCAATTAAAACTAAATGCGAACTACATGCAGGGCAATTGAATCATGATTCAATCATGAGCGGTTCAAAACCTCACAAATGTCAAATAGATTGATGGAGGTAACAAGTCCGTCTCCCATAGATCGATGTCTGATCTATGAGTACTTCGCACGGACACAAGAACAAGTATTGGGTGGATTGACATAAGTGGGGTGACGACCCGCTGATGAAAGAACAATGATCCTAATGGCGGATGCAACAAATAAACTAAAATGTAATGGAAATGGATAAATGATACAATGGATATGGCACGGGCCAAACCAAATCTTGCCTAGGAAAGGCATGTACACATACAACCCATGTCTAACACGACAGCGGTGCCGCTACCCTCTAGGCTCGGACACAAAAGCTCGACAAGCTGTGCCCGACCACGAAAAATATGGGCACATACGGACCAAGCTCAACTTGGAAAGGCGCAAGCCATAGATGGAAGGTGATGCAATGGATGCATGCAATGGAATAGATACAATGGATATGGCACGGGCCAAACCAAATCTTGCCTAGGAAAGGCATGTACACATACAACCCATGTCTAACACGACAGCGGTGCCGCTACCCTCTAGGCTCGGACACAAAAGCTCGACAAGCGTAGCCCGACCACGAACAACATGGGCACATACCAGACCAAGCTCGACTTGGAAAGGCGCAAGCCATAGATGGAAGGTGATGCAATGGATGCATGCAGCTACAATGCAATGGGTATTTACAGAAAATGCATGACATATGCACTATACTACAATGATGCATGACATATGCATGTTTTTTTTTTTGTTGTTTTTTGTAATGCAATGCATGACATATGCAATATTTACAATGATGCATGACAATGCATGTTGATGCAATGACTATGATTGCGATTTTCCCTATCTTACCAACCGGGCGATACACTAGGTTGGTTCAGTATCCAGAATTGAGGCGTAGACACGACGCCTCAACCTATGGGGCTACCATACAGATTTCAAGCCGAGGGTACATCCCCCTGGGTATTTAAACCAGACTTTAGTCTCGGAAATTCCGAACCTTTGCGTTCTAGGCATAAGCCGTTCGAACTCTAGTTTTCACCGTCAGTTGATCTTCTAGGAACTCATGCGAGCATAGACAGTGGCTTTACAGACCACCGAAAGTCGTTAAGACGCGACAAAACGAAGGAATTGCACCTTCAGAGGATTTAAGGTCTCCTAGACGGGATGCGAGCGTATGCATGACAATGCATGTTGTGTTTTTCTTTGAAATCTTGGCCAACGCTACAGCTTTGAGATGCATGATAATGCAAATGAGCGGGTTTAAGGTCTCATGGGACCTAGGGGGGCAACCGATGAGGTGCGCTAAACAATGCGATGGAATGCATGCCAAATGCAATGAGGTGCACAACACAACGCTATGGAATGCATGCCAAATGCAATGAGGTGCTCTTGTAATGCACGGAGGTCTTACACCTCCGAGGACTTAAGGTCTCCTAGACCGTGCGTGTTTAAGGTCTCGCCCAGACCGGGCAAGCTGTTACCACAAGATTCAAGGGCATGCGATGCAAATGGGGCAATTGAGACGCGTGTCTCAAAAGATGGAAAATGGAGTGCAATGAGGTACACGTGCCTCAAAGGATGGAAAATGAAATGCAAATGAGGGTGCGCTAAACGGCGCGACGAAATGCGTGCCAAATGCAATGAGGGGCGACTTAACACACCGAAGGTCTTGCACCTCCCGAGGATTTAAGGTCTCCTAGACCGGGCGTGTTTAAGGTCTCGCCGGACCCGAAGGGGCAACGGTGCAAAGTGCAAATGCATGATAGTGCTTGTAATAAAGCACGGGACAATGTAGTCAAGCAGGTTTAAGGTCTCGTCAGACCGCGCGCATTCTTGGTCCCGCCGGACAGCGTGTTTAAGGTCTCGCCCAGACCGTGCGGGGAACATTGTATAATGTGACACACGTATCACACGGGATGCGAAAACAATGTGAGTGAAGAAGAAACGAAACAAGAGGCACGCATACCTCATTGGATGGAAAATGAAGTGCAAAACGAGGCCTACATGCCTCGAGATGCAATGAAATGCGAAATGGGGCATACGTACCTCATTTGATGGAAAATGAAGTGCAAAACGAGGCGTACGTGCCTCGAGATGCGATGAAATGCGAAATGAGGCACACGTACCTCATTTGATGGAAAATGAAGTGCAAAACGAGGCGACGTGCCTCGAGATGCGATGAATGCGAAATGAGGCACACGTACCTCATTTGATGGAAAATGAAGTGCAAAATGAAGCGGTATGACACGCATGCCACATGACAATGCAAAAGCGGTGCAAGTCGCGAGAGACGTGCGAGATGGCGCGATACGATCGCGGACAACATGATGGATGCACGTGACACACAGGCAACTTTTGGATCTCCGTAGATGACAAAAGGATACAAAAGGATACAATCTTCGCTGAAATTGAGCACCACGCATAGTAGAGACGGTCCAAGTCAAAGCGAGGCGGTTGAGCATCGGGGCGATTTTCTCGTATTTTCTTGAGACTTGAAGACCCAAAGTTGATAATATAGCCCAAACAAGGCCCAAGGAACACCACCGGCTGGGTGGAATGGCCACCGGCTGGCCACCGGCTGATAAAAAACTTCATCGGCACAAAAGGTGCCGGCCGGCAAAAATGTGCCGGCCAAGCAAAGATTCTTGTCGAAGCGATTCTGCCATTTCACCTTGGGCTTTATAAAATAGGGCTTGAAGCCCTATTTCTTCACTTTTCTTCCGCCGAGATCTCTCACTCTCTCTCTCTAGAGTCTCTTTCTCTCCTCCTTTGGTCATTTCTTTGAGTTTTCGCGCCAATTTCGGTGTCGGGTTCGCGGTCTCCTTCGTTTGACATTTTCAACCGAACAAATCTTTGTTTCGGGATTTCCTTTGCTATTTTCACCTTTTCGGGACTCGTTCCCCTTGGTTTCCTCTATATTTCCGTATATTCCCATCTTCCGACCTTCCCGGCCATTTCCGGCCCTCTCGGGGTTGACTTTGCCGGTTGACTTTTCGCATTCCGGCCCGTTTTTCATCTTTCGGCTCATTTTTCACCACCACTACACATGGCGGACGATGTTCCACATGTCGGGACTCCCCCGGATCTTGAGATGGATCCCGGGGTCGAGCTCTTGCCACTGAGCGAGCGCCCCTTCGATCCGGCGACCTATCGCCCGGCCATCCACGTGCTACCACCTGACGGACTCCGCCACTTCCGCGGCTTCGAGAGGGCTTTGGATCCAGAGGTTCTGTTGCGTGAGCCGGCCTCCCACTTGTCTTTTGGCGTCGCCGAGGTAACACTCTTGCCTCTTATTTTCTGCAATGTAGGATTTTCTGTCAACTGCCATAGCTAACTGAACCCATCAACTGCTTGATCCTGATGTGCTGTACTGTAGTTGATTGTGGACAACTTCGTAACTGACATCTGCTTAGGACCGACGCACATGCATACACACTGCACTAGACCCAAACACGGCATACATCACCTGCAAATTTACTAACACGGTGCTCATTTGAACGAAACTTCGACGCATGCGGACTTGCGTAAAACTACACAAACGCAGACATATCACACGTCGTTTACTCGATCCTCACAGAGCATCGACATATCACGCACGCAATCTACCCATTGGGATCTGAAACCCGATATCCGCTTGAATCTAAAAATGTGCACACATGCACCAAGTTTACAGGAGCATCAAAACACACCGATGTATCACGTGCAGAAGTTTATCAGAAGCACTGCATCCGGTATCTTGTTAGAAATCAAAACTTGTACGCATGCTATATTTACTCTAGAGTTTTTCATGCCTTTAGAAAAAGATAAATCGGTGTATTCATCATTGCTTCAAGAATCGTACTTTTGAAAGCAGGGATTCCCATACCATCGCGGGTATGGGAACGTCGTCGACTTGGTACGCAGAGCTTCCCGAGGAGGTTCGTTACATCGTGAGCGAGGGCTTGGCGTTTTCTGCGAGGACTTACCGGGCTTTACGCTTGCGAGCCTCTTCTTGCCGCCTGGCGAGAGGTGGTGGGACACCGATTCGTTTCACTGTCGGCGACGGGGACATGACGATGACCCCTTATGACTTCTCGATGCTTACGGCCTCGGGGTGGGGGTGATCCGATCCCTTTGATACGAACATGGACGAGTGGATCGCCGCAAAGTCTATTTACTCGGCGCAGCCCGCCTCTCGCTTCGCCCGGCTTTGTCCGCTACTCTTGGTTTGAGGCGCTTAGGGCCCAAGATGCCCTTGGTGATGCTCCGATGACCCCAGAGGTCGTGGATCGATGCGCCGCAGCGGCTTTCGATGTTTTGCTAGGGGCAGCGATCTTCGCCCGGCCGGCGAACCTGATGCCTCTCTGCCTCCTCAGACCTTTGGTGGATGTCGAGACATTTTGCGTTTTGATTGGGGTGGTGCGGCTCGCCACCCTCTATGGCTATATGAGTTCGGTTTCCGGCGGTGGGTGTTGCTCGGGGCTCTTGGCGGGCTTGGGAGGTATGTCTCCTTCTCGCTTTACATTTACGCTCTACATACTTTCAGATTCTACGTACTGCCACTCGCTTAATGTATCTTTGTACACAGCACACACATATACACTTTACCTTGTTGTACCACGGTTCACACTATACCCTCTGCTCAATACACCGCACAACACATGGCTCGATATTTCGCTTTGTTCTACATTCCGCTTTATCGATGATGCTCGATATCGGTTTTGCGTTGTGGGTGTATGCCTACTTTCAGTGGAGCGAGTGCAGCGGAGACTCCTCGGTCGTCCCCTTCTCTCGCCGCTTTGATGGGAGGTGCACACGGCGACCGGGACACCTTCAATTTCTTCCGCGTTACTTTGACACCATTACCCCGCAGAGGTATGTTTTACTTGTAGTTCATCCAAGTTTCGTTTTTCCATGATATTTGCAATACCAATAGATAACAAATCGTATTTCGATTTCAGATCACTGGCGACCATGGGCTCCTTTGCTGCGATGACGAGGATCGTCTGGCCCGGTCTTAGAGACCTCTCGTTACCGGATTCTTTTGGAGGTCCTGGTCTGTCGGGCTTGGTACTGGGGCGTTTTCTCGCCCGGACCCTTGGGTTGCTGAGCGAATAGTCCCTGGCTCACCCTCTTGAGCATATGAGGGATCTTGAGAGGTTCACTGCTGACGGATGGTGGACTACACCCTTGGTGGGCGGTTCCAGAGGCGAGGGCGACTATTCTGAGTACGTCCGGACTTTTATCATGCGACCTCTGAGTGGTGGCCGCCGAGTTGATCCAGAGAGACCTGCGGTGCCAGCGGCTCGGGCAGAGGTGGGGATAGGAGCGGGACCGTCACAGCGGGCTCGAGCTCGAGGCCGAGTCGAGCGGCGAGTGAGAGGGGCGAGGTGCGGTTGGCTGCTCTGCCTACTATGTTGACGTCTGAGGCGAGCGGGGAGACCTACCAGATCCCTTTTGCTCCTCCTCCGGCTGGTCATGAGTTGGCTGGCATTCCTGACTTGCCTCCGGTATGTATCACTTTATTTCTGCATCTTGCATTGTTATTTCACTTCAGTTCATTCAGATATCCCACGTATCTTGATGTATTTAATACTTTTGCGCACTTCTTCCGAGTATACCCGTCGATGGAGTTGAATGCCTCCTGCTTTGGGGATCTTTGCGGGACTCTCGCCTTGACCGCCTACGGCTTGCAGTATGTTCTATTGACCACGATCT
Organism: Camellia lanceoleosa; assembly: GCA_025200525.1. Classification (NCBI taxonomy): domain Eukaryota; kingdom Viridiplantae; phylum Streptophyta; class Magnoliopsida; order Ericales; family Theaceae; genus Camellia; species Camellia lanceoleosa. Next base: position 307,017 of record JANUSC010000024.1, read on the forward strand.
CAAATCATATTCATTTCACACAATCTGCTATCTTGCACAAAAATCGGCATCGCTCACGGCTTTCATACCTTGTACTCGCATGATTGCATTACATCGATAAAGCTGTCACCAGCGTTCACTGCTTGTACTCATATTAACCGCATCCCACATCGATAGACCGCTCACGGTTTTCGATGTGTTTACTCTTTGTACTTCGGCCTCCTTTCGATCCCTCCAGTGGGTGGCGCTATGACCAGGCCTCCCCTTCGACCCGGGATGGCGGGCGTTCCTCGTACGAAGGAGGGCATTCTCATGCGGGAGTAGCTCATGGTGCAGTCCCAGATGATGAGTCGAGGAGGAGCGAGGAGGTGAGGGCATCGAAGGAGGAGAGGGGCAGCTCGGGCTCGAGCTCGACAGTGATGCTCGATGATGCTCTGGCTTCGCCAGAAGAGGGCGAGACGGATCCCCGAGGCCAGCCATGATGATCCTGAGACCTGCTGTTTTTCATTTATTTTCTGTACCTTTTCCCTTTTGTTGTTAGAGCACTATGTCTTTGCCAAGTGTGTTTTTGCTTTCAAAAGCGTGTCTTTGGAAAAGATTATATATAAACAAACTTTTGTCTAAAAGAGTGTTATATCTGTATGTTTACGTATACCTGCACATTTCATACTTTGCATCGCATTGCATCATACCACACCTCAAATGTAAATGGCATTGATATACTGTTTAACAAAACAACCAAGCATTTGCACTGCAGTAACAGGATAACCAATCAACTAGCAGGAAATAATTCAAATAAGCCACGGCTCAAACTGAATACACAGCCCATGCTCTGCTGGGGATTAATCTGCTGGGGATTGATCTGCATTTAGCCCATAATTCAGTATTCGGTTCATTCACACACAAAGAACTTTTGAACAAACACCCTCAATCGGCGAGACGGATCACGAACCGATATGGTTGCGGTTGAAACACCTCGGATGTCTCAAATCTTCCCTTTCCTTTTCTTGCCTTGCGGATGTAGAGAATGGCACAAAGATCCTCGAGTACAAACAAGCGCTTTTGGAAGAGGATGGGTTTTCAACCGGGGTATCGAGCCTACCACAGGACGCGACGAGACAGACTCAAACGAAGAAACAAAAGGCACACGACCTAGCACAACGAGACACACTCGGAAAAGACTCAAAGCGAACATTGAGACTGATAAGTCAAAAGACACGACACACGGACATGTTTTTTTTTTTTTTTTTTTTAATAAAAGACCTCGGGCTTGAGGAGCCAATTCCTCCGGGTAGGTTTCCCACCCCTTTCTGATTTGTGACTCTCACATCACTCGGCCCTCAAGCTCGGTTTTTCTCACAAAAACCCTTCTCCCATTTTTCTCTCAACTTACTCCTCTCTATTCTTTATTCTCTCATTTTTCATCCCTCCCCAAGGTGAATGACAGATGAATAGGAAGTTCTTGAGTTCATGCATACACGGCTAGCTCACGGCTACTTCTTCTGGTAGATGGGGGCGCCTTTTCGCGAATGCATCTTGACGGTGGGGAAGATGAAGATTTGACTCATTGTGCCTGGTTCATTATCTTGACCATTTTTGTTTTCTTCTTAAAAGCAGTTTTGATCGAGTGAGAGTTGGATAAACACACTTATTCAATTTTTGATTTGAAAATCATGTGAATCAGGCTGTGAGCACTGAAAATTCTCCTTTTTGGGTCCAAACATGGTCCAATTTTGAAAATGAAACAGTTTTCGAGAAAATAAGTCAACCTCAGTGAAAATTTTCAAAAACCATTTTTGCAAACAAACGATGCTCAACGAGCATGAAACTTACCCTCGAGATATGCAAACTCGGATCGGAGGTAGTGGAAAATTGCCCCTGGCTTGAAGGGGGGATAAGGCAACGGAAAGTTGCCCCTAGTTTGAATGGTAGCTTAGGGCAACTTTTTGGACATGGATGGCGGCGGGCAACGGAAAGTTGCCCTTGTTTGGATGATGCGCGGCATGTTGTATGTCACTCCTTATTGACGTCAATCGGACCCTGGGACACGGAGGAGTTGAAGATGGCTTGAATCAATATGTGGACATAGTCACCTGGAAGGTGTTGGTGGTTAGGAAGTTAATCACGTGGTTCGGGTTCTTTGTAATCAAGGCATTAGATTCGAGAAGGCAAAAGTGATCAAAACCATGACATGGCACGAGACGCTATGGGCGTTGAAATTTGGACTTCAGATGAAGTTGCCTCGTATCCCAAACATGGGAATCAAGCCTTACGTAGTTCGGTTAAGGTACACTCGGGTATTTAACCTCTCCTTTTATGCTCTAACTTTTGCCAAAGGCGCCCGTCGAGTTTTCGACCTTGCGAGCTTCTTTTTCTTCTTTTTCAATTCTTTTTCATTTTTTTTCTTTTTCTTTATTTTCTCTCTTTTTTTTTTTTTTTTTTTTTTTTTAGGCTCTAACTTTTGCCAAGGCGCCCGATGCGGGTTTTCGACCTTGCGAGCTTCTTTTTCTTCTTTTGTATTACCTTTTTCTTTTTTTCTCTTTCTTTTTTTTCTTTTCTTTCATTCTTTTCTTTGCTCTAACTTTTGCCTGGGTCGCCCTTCCGGGTTTTCGGCCCAGCGAGCCTCTCAAAGGATAAAAATGTAACAAGTCCATGCCAAATGGTTTTGGGGTTTTGAAGCCATCTGTATCCAAGAGAGTGGCTATTGATTTGCAGAAGAACCCATCATGGTCACTGAATGAACCTTGCTTGGTGGGATCTGATCTCCTTGATCTGACGTTGGTGCCTCTTGTTCGAGGGCTACTTCGAATTGGGCCACACAGGCGTTTCGTGACACTGATCGTCTTGAACCGATCCCGGGTTTGCAACAGACGAAACTGAATTATGAGACTGGGAGCGATCCTGGGCTGCACGATCTCGAGAGCGATTCCACACAGGTCTTCGCAAGACCGCGCAAAATATTTTTGAAAATTTTTTAAGGGAGCGACAAATCGCTCGCGCCGAAGACAGCGTAGGACCAATCTGGACCAAAGCTAGGGTCCTTCTCAGTACTCACGTCGACAAGCATGATTTCATTCATTAAGGGCTTAGTATGCCTCTCTTTCTCTCATTTGATCAAAGTTTTGCAAATCCCGAGGAATTCCTTCCTCTTCGTTTTCACCACAGTGTTCAAAAGGTTTTTTTTTTTTTTTAAAAAAAAAACTTAAGTCAAAGCAATAATCTTTAGGGCACAAAAAGCGGGAATCTTGTTGTCACCCCATTCAGATTCTCTAGCACAACTAGCACAACACGCTTAATAAACATGGGAACACGGTAGCCACTACATTTCATTCATTGATTCCTGATGTAAATTGGCTCCAACAGAGGCACCCAAAAGGAAAGCAAAAGTAATTACAAAACAAAAGCGGTGCTTGAGGCAACAACCCGAAGTCACCTAGCATTCTATCTGAAGAGGGATTGACTCATTACAATTAGATGGACCCTTAAGCAAAAGGATGTCTCAAAACAATGAGACAAACTTAACAACAAAACAAGACCCATCGACACCCAAGTCTGGATTTACAAAACTAGCATCAGCGCTTACTCAAAATTACGTGCCAAACACCACATCAAAAATGTACCGAATGTTGCCCATGACGATTCATCTTCGATCACATACTCATGTATCTGTGCCTTGATTATCTGTATCCTCGTAGACCAAGAACACGGTAGTAATTGACTTGGTCGAAGTCGGAGGAAGGATGATCTTATTATGAACCAAGTCTTGTACCTAGTGGCGGAGGCGAAGCGATTATCGATAGCATGGCGGTGTTGATGGTACGCCTGATCTTGAGTGGCATCATGGCCTGCTGGAGGGGGTTTGGGGAGTGGCCTAGGATCGAGGGGCGTAAGATGCCCCTTTTTGGCCAAAATCAAAAGTGCCCTAGACAAAGGCATGTAAAGAGGATGGAAGACCCTGCGCCCACGGGGCAGGTACTTTGGAGCCTGAACACTCTGCTAGATGTCTTGGCGAATGGGTGGCGAGTCGGCCTTGGGTTTCGATTCTTTCGGTGCAGATTGGGAATGGGAGAAGCTTTTGGCATGACGGGCTGTCGATTCTCTGTCGTCGACTGCATCGCCCTTAGGCGGGTGGGAAGGCATTCTCCATAGCTTTTGTCATAACTGCGGATACTGCCGCTCATTCATTCCCGGCTTTCAAAGCCTCCTCGCCTGGCGGTTGTTCAATGGGGTCGGTCTCTGGTTTCATCTTATCATTTCTTCCGGCCTCGGCCTGATGAGATGTTTGGGTTGATACTGGTACACCACTGTTGTGGGTGGACGTCGTCTCTGACTGATTGAGCTCGAGCACATTCCGCCACAGTATCGGAGGCCCCTGGGGTTCGAAATTTTCAACATACGGTACAACCGGTGGCGAGGTTGACATTCTATAAGCAAGGTCTGCCATAGACCTTTGGAGATCACCTATCATCCCCATTAACTCGAATGTGGTGGGCTCATGAGCTGATAGAACTGGGAGTCGGGCCGGTTGTGCGGCGGGCGACACAGGCGGGTGCGGCATATCAACAGCGGATCACTCGTGGGATGGTTTCACGACTCAACGCGTCATGACCACAATCTCTTGAGTTGCGTCATGTTGATCTGCCTCAGCAAGGAGAAGACACTAACTGTTCTGACTCAACTCTGAATTTCTGAACTGAAACGGAAAACAGACGGTATTTCAGCCCCAGACAGATCAAACAGGTGTAGCCGAACAACGGTACTATCTGGCGATCCTTTGTTCCCCAGTTCTTGTTCCAAATCTGGCCCGATTTCCACAGATATAATCGATTCTCAAAATATCGTCTCGATGCCCTCGGTAGGATCTGAGACTATAACCGGGTATATGCATTCCCTGTAGAGATACACTCTAAAAGCATATAGCAAGTAAATGAGAGCCAATACACCCCTATGTTGGGGTAGGGCTTCCCTGTCCTATTTTGTCAGGAACTAGGGTTTTACTACGCAGCGGTTTCAAACAACCTAAATCGGGTAAGCAACCTGTCCTAGTTTGGGATGGTCACTATGGATTCCGACTATGCAACTAGGTCGAATGGTCAAAGGGTGCCCAGAAAACCGGGTTTGTGTTCCCCATCTTGGCGAGCCATAGCCGTCGACCTTACGGACATGCCTTGACAAGACAAGCCTCCGGCAAACCGCTCAGGAATAGCAGATGGCCAACACGGTGTCCTAGGCGCACCAATGCACATGCAATGCAAAGAAACACATAAGTGAAATCAAAACAGGATATCACGAGTTCGAGTCAAGCTCTCTAAACTCCCCAGCAGAGTCGCCAGAAACTGTAACAAGCCCGGGGGGGACCTCGCTACAGCTCGGACTCTTTAAGTTTGTTGCGGTTCTAAATCTGAACCAAAGAGTCCACCTCTGGCAAATCGTTTTAAGGAAAACAGATTTTTCGAAAAGTAGTGCCAAACATGGACTGCTTTGCCAGATTACAGAGTCGCCACCTAAATATTTTTAAAATGGGGGAATTTAGGAAACCCTGACTCAGTGCCGAAGGCCACACGTCCGTCATCACCAAAGTGGTCTTGGCTCGGGAGCTTGGGTACGATCGGGGAAGGTCAGCTATGAGCACCCCCTTTCGCCCGGTCCGAAGACCGGCCTCTACTAACCGTGATATCCGTTTTTGAAAACTTTATGCGTTCTTATTCCTGTTATTAACCTAGAATCACTATGTGATGCGCACAACACAAAAGTATAGACTAGATCGCCTAATTTGGAAATAAACATTGCATATCCGTTTTGTTTTGAAAAAGCGTGTTAGATTTTGCTACTGCAAGTAGGCTAAAATACGGATTTCAACAGTACTCCCAACTCATACAATCCAACCTCCACCCACAGCATACAAGCGGTTATATCACATAAGCACTTAGCGCATGGCAATCCTATTGTCATGTTAACATTCACGCATGCGATATGCTAAAGCGATAAAGACTTACATCGTACTCGCGCCAAAAACAAAACCGGTTAGCAAACGTGCATGACCTAGTTTCATGTTAAGTGGCTAATGCGACCTGAGCATAGATGTAAGCTAGACTAGGCTCGGCTAACCCTAACATGGCATATGAAATGCTACCACATAGCACGTATTCAATTTGTAAATCGTAAGTTCGATGCGGTTTGCGTGATGTGCGAGCCCATTGAATGCAATACTTATGGATGTGGGACGCATGCATCTACATATGGTATGCTAATTGCAAATGCCCTAATCTACCAGTGTAAGCGAGTAAATAAACGGGTTAGAAAGAAGTGGAAATTGGAAGACGTGCATGCCCACTCACACACACTTATTACATTTTGCCCTCACTCGGAGGGCGAATAAATAATTACAGAATAAATAAATAATTAACTAAACTAGCTAATTAAATATTACAAATCAACTAAATTAATTAAATCAAATAATTAATCTATTTAAGCGATAAATGCCTCGGAAGGAGGTTGATCGCAGCCTTGGGACTTCGCTCGGAGGCTGCCTTCGTGCAAGTGTGCCTCTGTTTCCTCTGCTCTCTTTCTCTGAAAATTCCCAAAACTTCAAGAGTGCCTCTCAGAGCACTGGGAAGTATCATCGGCTGAGTCAGGGAGCCACCGGCTGAAGAAGGAATCCACCGGCTCTGAATTTCATTATCGGCTGCCCAGTGGCAGCCGGTCGGCACTAAAAAGTGCCGGTCGGCACAAAGTCCCTGCAGAACCCGCAACTCCACGATGTGAGAGGAACAAAAGGCAAGGCAATGCAATTCAAGGTATATATGCACCAAACACATCCCAAATCATGCTATGGACTTAAGAGGGCATGTGCCTCGATTCAAGACCAATCGCGCATTTCCATGCGTGATGGCCCTAAGACCAAGAATGCAACTTTGATTTCAAATGCATGCAATGCAAACAAAGGTGCCAAACCTCTATCAAACTCACTTCAAGAGGCTTGGCATGCACAATGCCAAATGCAACCCTAAGCATGTCATCTAGCATGCAATATGGCGATGCAATGCAAGAATATTGTTGTATGAACATACAAGCATGCAAAGCAAAGTAGGAATGGACTTATACATGAATTGGACAGCTCTAAAAGGCCCAAGAACAGTGGCCAACATGCTCGAAAATGAAGGCTAGAATGCACACACACATGTATACAATTATGGTCCAACACTTAGGCATTCACAAGCAACTCTCATGCATTCTTAAACAAGCCAAACATGGACTAATAGCATGCATTGTAAGCTCTGAAAATCAAGCAAAACATGTTGCCAAAACATGCAACAAAGCGAGCCAAATACACAATAAATGGCCCAAGTACTTGAAACAAGCCATGAAGGCTTAAACCAAGGCCAAATCTACCAAGCCTCACAAGGCTAAGGGGACTGAAATAGGTCACAAGGCACCTAAACAAATCCTAAGGAGCACCTAGATGGCATCTAAGAGGCTCAAGCACAAAGGCATACAACATGACCAAAACAAGGAGCATTCAACACATGCTTTTAAAGCATTAAAGAAGCAACCAAAGCATGCATACAAGCACATCATAAGGTCTGAATGGCATGTTGGATGGTTTTAAACCACCAAAAATGAAGCAAGCATGGCATGCTACACACTCATATTCTCAAGGCCAACAAGCCAAATACAAAGGAGCTATATAATGCATGATAGGATCGACCAAAAAGGCTATGGACAGAGCTAAATCATGGCAAAATAAGCACACAACCTTCATGGATACAAGCCTAAAACATGCTAGAAATATAGACACACTACCTGGACATGTTGAGACATAAAAGAGGTATTACAAGGCAACTATACTAAGCATGTATAGGAGACCAAAACCAACTTAAAACCAAGTTAAAACATGGTATAATAAGCATGGAAAACAAGTCAAACATGCCCAACACACACTCAAGCATGAAGCTCCTTAAGGAAGCAAAATTTGTCCTTTTCAAGGACATCAAGGAGAGGGGGTGGCCCCCTCCTTCTTGAGACTTCAAGGCATGCTCTTCACCACTGAAATCCCTCAAGATTTCAGTGGTGAAGAGATCCCAAGACCAAAGTCTCGGATCTCTCACAAAATGGCACAAAAGTGGCCTTTTCAAGGCCTAAAGGTGGTCAAAGTTCCTCAAACCACAAAGCACTCTTGATATACAATAAAGAGGACTTAAAAACAGAGATTTGATGTGCCTAACACTAGGCCAAAAACTGTTTTAAACTAGGTAAAACAAGTTGCAAGAATGGGGAATAAAGTGTAAGTTTCTTACCCTTGTTGACTACCTTCACAAAGGTTGTTGTGCTTGGTCCCTTGAGCTCCAATACAGTCAAGAATCACCAAAAACTAACCTCTAGAACCTCTGAACCAGAGAAGGTGGGACACTAGGTGCTAGTGTGCAAAAGTAAGGCACAAAACACCTAGTTAAACAAGAGAATGGGAGAGATATAGAAGTTATATCTATTCTAACCCTAAAACCAGAGCTCTAGCTCTCTAACAATGGCTAACCTTCCGAAAATTGCTAACCCCAAGCCAAGAGGGAGAGCTTCCTCTTATAGGCCAAAAGCTTACAAGCTTGGCCACTAAGCCCATCCCTCCATACACGCAGTATGGAGGAAACAAGTTGCAAACAGTGAGAAAATATCTCACCAAGCAAGTGCACAAGGCAGGGCAAAATGGTCATTTCGCCTAAAACAAAGGTGCCGATCCACAAAATAGTGCCGACCGCACAATATAGTGCCGTGACAACTACAACCATGACCCGGTAGCCTCTAGCCCCAATGGTGTGTGGGGATGCCTCGAAGGCATTCCCCGCCTCAAAGGTAATCATGTGTTTGGTGCAAAACCAAACACAAACGGTCGAGTTCGGAGGTCCTGAGGCACGGCACGCGAGCCGAGAACTCCGGGAACTCCAAACGAACACACACATGGATGATCACCGAGTGTCCAAGCGGTGACGTCCAAGTCTTGAGGACGGTCAAAAATGGGGTGTCTACACTTAGTGCTGCGGTGTTAGTGCCATAGCCTTGGCTATACAAATTGCCATACCCACATGCACCTCCTGCCACACCAAATCAAGTATTAGAATCCCAAAACATTAAATTTATCAAATTTTACTAGAAAAATCTCATTCTTTTTAACAGTCAAGTTTACAAAACTCAAACAGAAGTCACTTTAGTAGACTAAAACTCAAGATAAGTAAGATGTGAAGTTATGGGTCAAAGCAATGCAATTTTGTTCTGCAAAATCAGTAATTCTAAAATCACATATTTTTTTATTTACAGATAAGTGCTCAAAATAGCAACACGTATTTTCATCTTAAATGGGGCGCTAGAAAGAGTAGTGTTGTCATCTGAACTTATGGTGGGGTTAGATGTTAGGATCTGATCACTATTGAACTTACATAAAGACCCAGAGCTACAATTCACCGAAATTTCATGGCAAATGAACATGTTGGTTAGGTAGGTTGGTCTCTCTTATGAGAGAGAGAAAGAGGGAGGGTGGAATTGGATTGCGCAATGAGGTAGGAAAATGATTTTCTGCAAGGAATATTGATTTGGCCGTGATATTGCCTTGAAAATTAGACTCTAGTAATAATTGCAGGAAACAATATGGACAATGCTTCACTCTCCCTCCCTCTATATCTACACAATAGGTTTCTCTCTATGATATAAAAATTTCTTAGCAGCTGATATGAACTAAGAAATATCATTGTCTCTTCCATATCATTTGTAGGTGGTAAATTTCTTAGTTCCTTTCTTTTTTCTTTGGTATTTTTTGTCTCGTCCATCTCAGTAGTTTTGAAAATTTTGTTTCAAGGCTTCATCTTCTTCTAGAAAGAAAACCAAGCAATCAACTAAAAAAGGCTCTTTTGATTCATATTCCTTTCGCTCTAAAGACCATCAAAATCTGTTTAATGCACAGTTCACTGATCGCACTGTGTTACTAGAACGAAATGTTGAACCCAACACATTTGATGAGCTTCTTATTAGGAATTGGTTTGATTGTTTGGGTGGTAATGATGTGTTGAATTTTGATGACATAGTGAATAGGTCTTGGGTTCGAGAATTTTATTGCAACATTCATCCTCTAATTCATCATCTTTTCGGATGTATGTGAGGGGTAAAAGTTTTAAGTTTAATGCGGATATTGTTGCTAATATTCTTGGTCTCGAAACGGCCTCTTGTGTGTGACTATCCCCAAGATAAGCGTTATGCTTCTATCCCAATTGATTTCAATCTCATTGCCTATACCCTATTAGGTGCTCCTTATAATTGGATTCCTGGTGTTTCACTTTCTCACCGTTCTCTCATTGCTCCTTATAGGATCTTGAATCTCATTGTCTCACACAATGTCACTCTTACATTGCATTTTTCTGATGTGTCATATGATGAAGGGTACTTCCTCTATGCCATTAGCCAAAACTTGTCAATAGATTTTTCTGATACACCTTATAGATAGTCAAACATTAAAATGCATTAACAATTACATTTGTGGATCATTTTTATTTTGCTTTCTATAAAAAGCAAAAGGACTTTTTTTTTTGTTGCCATTCATACAAATTATTAATAACAATTGAATGTGAGACCTCACATCACAAAGTATGCTATATAACCACTAGAAAACATTACTTTAGAAAGTGTTGTTGGGTCCACAATGAAGTTCAACTTTTCATTCTTTGTTTGGTGGTTGACAAATAGGAAGTCAGAGAGTGTGTATTAGCATCAAAGTTCTTTGAGGTTTATAAGGAGGTCTGGGTTTTAGTCTTTCCTCAGTTGGTGGTTCTTTGTTTCCCTATCTATCTCAGTCGATTACGATAATTACGGCTAACTTTGCTTCCGAGGTTGGGATGGGATCTGTTGGTGCGCTAAGCTCGCTACTATGACAAGCTTGGCTTTAGTCTCAAGTTGGATTCATGTGTGGTCGAGCTATGATATTAACCACGATTTTGCCTGAGATACTTAAGACCAGTCTGATTTTGCTTTACAAATGGTGGTGAGCTAGTGTGTACTGTCTGTGTGATGATCTCTAGTGTAGTGTAAATGCTGGAATGGTCTCTGCTCTTGGTCTAGGGAGTTCTTTGCTATCTGCTGTGATGGTCTCTCTTGTGGAGCTTGTTCTTTGTCAGCTTTGATGCATCCTAGTTGAATGTCCTGTCTTGATCTGGCTTCCTTCTTTTTTTTTTTGGCTTTTGCTTTTGGATCTTGCTTCCTAGATATATAGGATTTCAAATAGGTAGCGATAATTGTGCATAAGTTTCACCCACTTCCAATGAAATGGAAAAATGAGTAACATTAAAAAGAAGGTATGTTGATAAACATGTCGGTTTGACATTCACAAGAACTAGAATTGGAAATGTAGTTAAATGTAGAGAGAGACACAAATGTCCAAACACATGCAAGCACAATGTATGAATGACATATATTAGCTTCATATGAAGTATAAATGGCACATGCTTGCATGTCAACACAGACACAAGCATGCATGATCTCCATTTATTGTTTTCTTTTATTCTTCCCCTCCCCTCCCCTTCAAGATGGTTTCACAAAATTCATATGTCGGTATATATTCACGTACTATAAATTTTATAAAAAAAATTAAATATTACTTAATATTATTTTTTATAATATTTTTAAAACTAATATTAAAAAATATTATTTTAAAAAATATTATCGCAAATGTCATATTGGCAACTATATTAGCGTTTGGTGCGTATGTGGCATTTTATGAAAAAGATAGTAATATATATAGCATTTTTTGTTTTGAAAATTGGTTTAATTAGTTTGAATGATTAGTTAAAATAAAGAGTATGATTGGAACATACAATAGCTAAACTAATTAGGTAAAATAAAGAGTGTTCCTTTTTTGTACTTTAGTTAGTAAAAAATAAAGAGTGTGGTTGGAGTTGCTCTAAGGGTTGTGCCTCTGTTGTCACATTAATGCAATATTGTGAACCCTTGGATCTGCAGTTGGTATGATTTATTGCCCAATAATTTCTATGAGGTTCATCTTATATGATGATTGGCCATGTCTCTGTGTGCATTATTACTTTGTTGCCTTGCTGTCAGATAATTATTTCGGTTTAATTTTGAGTTCCAAAAAAATGGGGATGAATAGTAACATGTGCGAGTTTTACGTATGACATGCATTAATTTTTCAATTTTCAAGAATTTGATTTAATATTAGCTTTGCTCAAAGTCGGAAAAATCCTTAAAAATCTATGCATTTTTCTTGAAAGAACCAAAAGCAAGGTCTTGCTTTTACGCCCTCTAGCATTTTGCTTTTGAGAAACAAACATACAAGGTTCTTAAAGGAGATGATACACATGAGATAGATTATATTTAGTGAATGAGAAACAAACATACAAGATTCATAGTTTTATTAAAGTTTTACTCACCAGTCTCACCTTTTGTTTGACCGGCCAAGTGAATGCTAATGAATGAACAACTTTCTTTGGTTACAAGTCATAAACACATGTCAATTTTTTTGTGCATGATATATTTGCTCACCTATTGGAATGTTTGCATTTTTGTCCATGATATATTTGCTCACCTATTGGAATGTGTGCATTTATGATGTATAAAATATTAGAATTGTTGTTATGGTTAATTAATATGCATGTTCATGTATCTGAGAATATATATTTAGGAGAAGTAAACAAAATGGACAAGAGTTGGATTGATTTGCCCAATAGGATGTCGAGAGAATACATGAATGGGATCGATCGATTTCTAGTGTTTGCATACACCAATAGGGCTACAAGTTCGATGATTTGTTGTCCATGTAGGAAATGCGAGAATCGCTATCATCTTGTCGAGATAGTGTGCGAGCACTTGATTTCAAATGGTTTTCTAAACAAATACAAACATTGGATTAATCATGGAGAGTCGTATACTTCTGTGCATGGTAACCGAGATAATGAAGCCTTAGTGAATGAAAACATTAGGGATGATATGGTGGGAATGATACACGATGTTACTGGTATTTCAGTTCCTAGTACAAGTGTTGTAGGTGATGAACCACAGGCACCAACTAATCCCAATGTAGCAGAACCACTTGCAACTGATCCGCAGTTAGGTCCAGATGCAGAGACTGAAAATTACTTCAAACTTTTAGAGGATGCTCAGAGTGAATTGTATCCGGGTTGTCAGAAGTTCACATCTTTGTCGTTCATTGTTCGACTTTTACATATGAAGGTGCTAAATCAGTGGAGTGACACTTCTGTTACCATGTTACTTGAGTTGTTGAATGAAGCTTTCCCTGAGGGTGCGAAACTTCCTGATTCTTACTATAAAGCTCAAAAGATCACTACAGATTTGGGCTTCACATATGAAACGTGGGATGTATGCCCCAATAGTTGTATGTTGTTCCGAAATGAATACATCAATCTTGATGAATGTGTCATATGCAAAAGTTCTAGGTGGAAACAAAATGGAGCTGATAGTTCAAATGTTCCTCGTGGAGGCGGTAAACAGATACCCTCTAAACAGATGAGGTATTTCCCTTTGAAGCAAAGATTGCAGAGGTTATATATGTCATCGAAAACGGCCAAGCTCATGAAATGGCATGCGAACGGCAAGATGATGGTGTCTTAAGACATCCTGCTGACTCCCTTGCATGGAAAGATTTTGACCGTCGAAATACTGACTTTGCTGATGATTGTCGAAGTGTAAGGCTTGGGTTAGCATCTGATGGTTTTAACCCATTCAGATCGATGAACATAGTTCATAGCACCTGGCCTGTTGTTCTCATTCCATACAATTTACCGCCATGGATGTGCATGAAACAACCATTTTTGATTTTGTCTACACTTATCGATGGCCCAAAAGGACCTGGTGACAAAATTGATGTGTATATGCAACCGTTGATTGAGGAGTTGAAGGAACTATGGACTTGTCACGACCCCATTCCGCCCCTAGTAGAATGGTGCCATGATGGCCAGTAATTCGGGATTACCAAAGGCCACTTACAAGAAAACACACACAAATCAGAGTAAACATATGGGGCTTACAAATGCGGAAGCAATAATCAAAAGTAAGGTAGTCCATAAGAGCCGTGCTTGAGTTAAATGAGATGGCAAACATCTTATAGTAGCTTTAATACAAAATAATGACGTACAAAAATTACATCTTGATCAAAAGGCTTCTCAGCCATTAAACACAAAATACAATAAAATAACCAAGAAGCATAATCTTCAAGATGCTGCAAAACATGAATCCAAAAACACATCGGCCAAACTTGTCGGCTAAGCACAACTAGGCATCACCGCCGACCTGCTCATCACCTACATATATATAGAGAGGGTGAGCTTGGATACTCAGTGAATGGCATAAGTAATAAAGGGTTTACATGAATGATATCCGAGATCTTTTAAACAAATAATACATGAAACAAATCAAGTTCATCTATCAAATCTTTCAAAGCTTCAAGAGATGCTTACTAACATCAATATAATACAAGTGATGACATCTCGGACAAACAAGCCCACGCGGTAAACCGTCAGTGGCAAAGCAAGACAAGACAAGAGAGATCTCAAAACAATGGTGTCGTTGCATTATAGTCCCCGGACACTAAGGACTTGTGCCACAAATGCTTATAGTCCCCGGCACGTCGGACTTCCAAACTTTGTGCTACAAATGCTTATAGTCCCCTAGCACATACGGACTAGTGCCACAAATGCTTAAAGTCCCCACGTCACGGACTTCCAAGAATGTCATCAAAACAAGATATAACACTTGGTATACAAAATAGGGATAACATTCGTGCCTACAAATACTTTCCAAAACAAGGCAAAATAAGGCTTTTATCAAAACACTATAACATATCTTTATTAAAATACCACTCACATAGTTCTTCAGACGTCGGCGTCAAGGTAAGTCCAAGTCCTACAAACACATGGCAAGTCCATTGAATGCACTTTTAAACAAACTTCACATGCACACAAATGATCTCGGCATCCACTAAAGCTAAGTCAAATCAAAACAGCATCGCCCTCATCTCGGGAACAAGTGGGCACTAACCCAATCTTGGCGAGGTCCAACACCTCCTCGCCGAGGTGCTGTCCCGAGGGCCACTTTCAAAGAGATGGAGCCGGGGAAAAATCTGGGTTTTCCCCTCTGCTCAAGAACATGAAGAACATGAACATGAAGATCAAGAAGGAGATGAATGCAAGGATTATAACTTATGATTATAAGACCTGAGATTTCATGTTATGAGTTTAAAACCATGGACCTGGATACTCTTACAAGAAGACCATGCAAGAACAAACACAAATGCATGTAACTTGTTGCAAACTTTCGGATCAAATGAGGCTTTTCACAAGAACTTGCGAACACTAGCTTTCTCTTTCTAAAACCAACTTGGGATCGATGCATGGCATGCAAAACATAATCAATCATGCAATGTAGCTAGATGATCAATAGAAAGCAAA
Source organism: Camellia lanceoleosa (assembly GCA_025200525.1). Taxonomy (NCBI): domain Eukaryota; kingdom Viridiplantae; phylum Streptophyta; class Magnoliopsida; order Ericales; family Theaceae; genus Camellia; species Camellia lanceoleosa. The sequence goes on from JANUSC010000024.1 coordinate 322,451, forward strand.
AGAGTTAATCAAGATTCTAACCTCAATACTCGAATCTAACGGATCAAACGCCAAGGATCAAGCTTGCACTCTACTTTCTCACTCTAGAACTCTTCCTAGAGCTTCTCTCTCCTCAAGCACAAGATATGATACAAATGATACACTTCTAAGCTTGCCGGCTGGTTTAACCTTCTGCTCGGACACGTGGCGCTACCGGGTTGGCTTAACTCAAAAAGGTGACTGATGGAAAAGACAAGTCCCTGACAAAGTGTGTTCAACAAGCTAGGCGGCAAGGGACTCCGGCGAGTAATGACATCGGCCAATAACAAGACCTCGGCAAGCAAAGGACAATGACTTCGGCTAATGATCTCGGCTAGGAAGGACAACACCTAATCGAAATGCCACACCTTGGCCTAGATGTACCACACCTCGGTCTAGGTTGTACCACTTCCAAGACAAGATCACTTGGGTTCAAGATAACACCTCGGCCTAGATAATACACACCTCGGCCTCGGCGATACACACCTCGGCCCAGATGTTAATCATCTCGGCCAATATGCCAGGTTAAAGGTGGAGGTCGGCTAAGGTTCAAAAACTGTTCTTAAATGCAAGGGCTCAAAGGTAAACGATGCTAAGCTGACCTCGGCTATACTCTAGACAAGGTGCGAATTCAAGCAAGCATCAAATAGACAAAGCAAAGCAAAACAAGATAACAGATTACAACCTCGGCAAGGCAAAATCATACAAAAGAGCAATGCATGCAAGCAAGACTAAGTCAAAGTGAGGGTTGTTACATCCTACCCCCCTTAAAGAAGTTTGGTCCCCAAACTTAAGTTACCTTGATCCGAAAACAATTCAGGACATCGAACTTTCATCTCTTCTTCCATTTCCCACGTGGCCTCCTTGCCGAAGTGTTCCTTCCACTCAATTTTCACCATCGCTATAGATTTGTTCCTTAGCTGTTTCACTTGTCTGTCAAGAATTCTCATCGGCTTCTCTTCATAGCTTAATTCTTCATCAACCACAATCCCAAAATGACTAATCACATGCAGGGGATCCCGAATATACTTTCTCAACATCGAGATGTGAAACACATTGTGCACTTGACTTAATTCTGGTGGTAGAGCAAGTCTGTAGCGATCGTGTTAATCTTCTCAAGAATTTCAAATGGCCCGATGTAACGAGGTGCTAACTTACCTTTCTTCCCAAATCTGAAATTCCTTTTGTTGGCGAAATTTTCAGAATACATGGTCCCCAATTTCAAACTCCAATTCTCTTCTTCTCTTCGGCATAGCTCTTTTGCGACTCGCGCTCGATCCTCTGTCGGATAAGCTTAATCTTCTCGGTTGTCACTTGAATCGATTCGGGGCCGATCAAAACTTTTTCCCCTACTTCAGTCCAACATATCGGCGATCTACACTTCCTTCCATACAAAGCTTCGTACGGTGCCATGCCAATGCTAGCTTGATAACTGTTGTTGTAAGCGAATTCCACTAATGGTAAATGTGCTCCCCAACTTCCCTGGAAATCTAGTACACATAGCTTTGAGCATATCTTCTAGTGTCAATTGTCCTTTCTGTTTGCCCATCGGTTTGGGGGTGAAAAGTCAGGCTAAACTTCAATTCGGTTCCCAAGGCTCTTTGTAAACTCGCCAAAATCTACAAACAAACTTCGGATCTCGATGCAAAACAATGGACACCCGGCACTCCATGAAGTCTCACAATTTCATTCATATACAATCTGACTAGTCGGTCAAGATTGAATGTAGTCTAAACAGCAAGAAATGTCTCGACTTAGTTAATCTGTCGATTATGACCCAAATCGAATCCATTCCCTTCAAGTCCTCGGCAAACCAATCACGAAATCCATGGAGATGTGTTCCCATTTCCATTCAGAATTGACAAAGGTTGAAGAAGTCCTGCCGGTCTCGATGTTCGCTTTCACTTGTTGACATTGTAGGCATTGGGATACAAACTCGGCTATCTCTCTCTTCATGTTTGGCCACCAAAAGGTCGCTTACATCGTGATACATCTTAGTGTTTCTGGATGAACAGCAATTCGAACCATGGGACTCTTGTAAAATCTTTCTTTTCAACTCGGGACGTCGGCTACGCATAACCTTCCTCCAAACTTAAGCACTCCATTATCAAAGGTGTAACGACCTCGGCGGTGATAATCTCGTCGACTATCTCGCTTCAGAATTTATCCTCCATTTGCTTTGCTTTTACTTCTTCAATGATGGTCGGCTCTGCCGAGATTATGGCTAAACACGCCAAACTTCCCAATGACTTCTGCTTAATGCATCGGCTCTCGAGTTGGCTTTGCACGGGTGGTCTTGAATCTGCATGTCGTAGTCCTTCAACAATTCCAGCCATCTTCTTTGCCTCAAATTTAGTTCCTTCTGAGTGAATAAGTACTTCAAACTCTTATCATCCGTGAAAACTTGGCAAGAAGCTCCATACAAGTAATGACGCCAAATCTTTAAAGCAAACACCACGCTAGCTCGAAATCATGGGTGGGATAATTGTTCGCATGAGGTTTTACCTGCCGAGATGCATATGCTATGACCTTGCCCCCATGCATTAATACACAACCCAAGCCCTTATGTGAAGCATCATCAGAATCAAATTCTTCATTACTTGATGGGAGTACAAGAACTGGTCAGAACTAACCTCGTCTTCAACTCTGGAAGGTGATTCTCTATCTTTGGTCCATTCATATGTCACTCCCTTCGAGTTAATCTGCGTCAATGGCACCGCAATCCTTGAAAAGTCTTTACAAACTTCTGTAATAACGCCAAACCTAGAAAAGCTGAACCTCGGACACATTGGTCGGCGATGGCCAATTTACCACGGCTTCAATCTTCTTTGGGATCAACAGAGATACCTTCTTCATTAATCACATGTCCCAAAAATGAAATATTGGAAAGCCAAAACTCACACTTACTCAACTTAGCATACGCCTTCCGTCCCTCAAGGTCTGAGAGCAAGTCTCGGATGACTCTCATGCTCGGTGTACTCTTGGAGTAGATCAATATGTCATCAATAAAAACAACCACAAATTCATCTAGGTACGGCTTGAAGACTCTATTCATTAAGTCCATGAATCTTTCTTTGGCGCATTAGTTACTCCAAATGGCATTACTAGAAACTCATAGTGACCATATCTTGTTCGAAAGGCGTCTTCTCAATATCCTCGGCTTTAACCTTCAATCGGTGGTAGCCCGACCTAAGGTCAATCTTGGAAAAGACTCTTGCTCCTTGTAGTTGATCTAGCAAATCATCAATCCTAGGCAACGGATACTTGTTCTTAATAGTTACCTTGTTAAGTTCTCGTAGTCAATGCAAAGGCGGAGTGTACCATCTTTTTCTTAACAAACAAGACCGGCGCTCCCCACGGTGAAGTGCTCGCCTAACAAAACCTTTATCTAATAATTCTGTAGTTGTACCTTTAGTTCCTTAAGCTCGGTGGGGCCATTCTATAGGGTGTCTTGGAGATCGGTGTGTTCGACACAATGTCCACATAAACTCTATTTCTCTATCGACTAAGTGGCTGTGCAAATCATTCGAAAGATGTCGGGAATTCACTAACAAGCGGGATGTCGGCTAAATCAACATTTCCATTCGATCACTCAATACACTACACAAGTAGCCATGGCACCCTTTCAATTAGCTTACGTGCCTTAATGGACGAAATCAAGTATGGTGGGGTACTACCCTTTGCCTCGGAAAATAACCTCGGCTTGGTCCAGGGGTCTCAATGTGACACTCTTCAAACACAATTAATTGATGCATAATTCTTTACTAACCAATCCATTCCTAATATGGCGTCAAAGTGGGTCATGTTTAACGGCACCAAATCAATTAATAGTTCTACTTCCTCAATCACAATAACACACGCCTTATAGATAGATGCAACAATCATGGTTCTCCCAGATGGAGCGGAACACATATAACACATAATCAAGAGGTTCTTGTTGTCTATTCAATTTCTCGGCAAACTTGGCGAATACGAATGAATGCGTAGAACCGTAATCTATCAATATGTATGCATCTTGAGAGCAGATTGGGAGTATACGATACTCTTGTCTCAAAGATTCAGGTGTCTCCGCACCAACGCAAAAACTCGCCTGCCTCGTCAGGTCCTTCCAACGTTGCTTCCTGTCGCAGAGCCCGAGGTGCTCCCACTTTTCTTACCATCATCGGTTCTTGACTTCGGACAATCCTTCACACGGTGACCCATTTCTCCACATTCAAAACAAGCGCTGGACGCCTAACGGCAAACTCCGAATCGGCCTCCCACAACTTGCACACATCGGCTTAGTACTACCTTCTGGTTCGAGTTGCTTGAGCTGCCCACATTTGTTTCTTCTTGGAGTTGAACGAACTCGGCGGTTATCATAGTTCTGTCTCTTTCTCGATTCTCCTGATTCTCGATACCGGTTCAGATTAGCTTCGCAAGGATGGCCTTGTCCAAAACTCTGCATAAGTCGGCATGTTGTGCATGTTGACTCTATCTCAGATCGGTCCGCGCAAACCGCTTTCAAACTTCCCGCTTTCCTATACTCATCATCGATCATATGAGGCGTACCTCGCCAATTCGTGAAAGCTCGGTCGATTCTCGCCATCGCTTTTGTTCCCTTGTATCAAAGTCCGAACTCCGTGGTCTTACGGTCTCGTACACTAATGGGAAAGTGCTTGTTATAAAATAGCTCCAAAAATTTGGCCCAAGTTAAATCAGATTTTCTTCTCGTCAAGATCCACCATCTTCGAAGCGTCGTCGTCCAACGTGAATGCGCCGGTGCCACCTTCAGACATCTCTTTGGAAAGATCTCAAATAGCTTCTCCATTCCTAGGACCCATGCTTCGGCTTTCATCGGCTCTATGCCCCTTGGAATCTCGGCGGGTTCATCTTCTTGAACTCCTTAATCAAAGTCGGGGTTCCTCTCCATACAAGGTGGGTGGAGGTACTTGAGGCACTGGAGGAGGTGGAGGCGGATCTGCACGTCGGCCATTAGTCTGTTCGGCCTGGGTAGTTGTAGCACTAGCATTCTGTTGTCTCACTTGTCTCAACTCCCGAGTTAACCCTTCTACTAGCCTTTCTAATCGGTCCAATCTGTCTTCGGATCGATCTCGGCCAACTGGTGGTCTCCCTCTCCTCATAGTGCTATGAGTATGCAAAATGTGACTTTAAAACAAAATGCACAACAAAGCATGTATGCTAGCAACAAGTAGTTATGCCGAGATGATGCACACATTGTCAAGTAACAAGCAATATGATGCAATCCTTGTATCAAGTCTAAGGGAAATTCCTATGCTCTGTAGGACTCAAGTGCGTGAATAACGTACTACATGAAACTTGTGCTCTGATACCAATCTGTCACGACCCCATTCCGCCCCTAGTAGAATGGTGCCATGATGGCCAGTAATTCGGGATTACCAAAGGCCACTTACAAGAAAACACACACAAATCAGAGTAAACATATGGGGCTTACAAATGCGGAAGCAATAATCAAAAGTAAAGTAGTCCATAAGAGCCGTGCTTGAGTTAAATGAGATGGCAAACATCTTATAGTAGCTTTAATACAAAATAATGACGTACAAAAATTACATCTTGATCAAAAGGCTTCTCAGCCATTAAACACAAAATACAATAAAATAACCAAGAAGCATAATCTTCAAGATGCTGCAAAACATGAATCCAAAAACACATCGGCCAAACTTGTCGGCTAAGCACAACTAGGCATCACCGCCGACCTGCTCATCACCTACATATATATAGAGAGGGTGAGCTTGGATACTCGATGAATGACATAAGTAATAAAGGGTTTACATGAATGATATCCGAGATCTTTTAAACAAATAATACATGAAACAAATCAAGTTCATCTATCAAATCTTTCAAAGCTTCAAGAGATGCTTACTAACATCAATATAATACAAGTGATGACATCTCGGACAAACAAGCCCACGCTGGCAAACCGTTGGCAAAGCAAGACAAGACAAGAGAGATCTCAAAACAATGGTGTCGTTGCATTATAGTCCCCGGACACTAAGGACTTGTGCCACAAATGCTTATAGTCCCCGCACGCACGGACTTCCAAACTTTGTGCTACAAATGCTTATAGTCCCCTAGCACATACGGACTAGTGCCACAAATGCTTAAAGTCCCCAGCACGTCACGGACTTCCAAGAATGTCATCAAAACAAGATATAACACTTGGTATACAAAATAGGGATAACATTCGTGCCTACAAATACTTTCCAAAACAAGGCAAAATAAGGCTTTTATCAAAACACTATAACATATCTTTATTAAAATACCACTCACATAGTTCTTCAGACGTCGGCGTCAAGGTAAGTCCAAGTCCTACAAACACATGGCAAGTCCATTGAATGCACTTTTAAACAAACTTCACATGCACACAAATGATCTCGGCATCCACTAAAGCTAAGTCAAATCAAAACAGGCACTGTCCCTCATCTCGGGGAACAAGCTGGGCACTAACCAGGTCTTGGCCGAGGTCCAACACCTCTCGCCGAGGTCTTTGTCGAGGGCCACTTTCAAAGAGATGGAGCCGGGAAAAATCTGGGTTTTCCCTCTGCTCAAGAACATGAAAAACATGAACATGAAGATAAAGAAGGAGATGAATGCAAGGATTATAACTTATGATTATAAGACACGAGATTTCATGTTATGAGTTTAAAACCATGGACTGGATACTCTTACAAGAAGACCATGCAAGAACAAACACAAATGCATGTAACTTGTTGCAATCTTTCGGATCAAATGAGGCTTTTCACAAGAACTTGCGAACACTAGCTTTCTCTTTCTAAAACCAACTTGGGATCGATGCATGGCATGCAAAACATAATCAATCATGCAATGTAGCTAGATGATCAATAGAAACAAAGAAGAGTTAATCAAGATTCTAACCTCAATACTCGAATCTAACGGATCAAACGCCAAGGATCAAGCTTGCACTCTACTTTCTCACTCTAGAACTCTTCCTAGAGCTTTCTCCTCAAGCACAAGATATGATACAAATGATACACTTCTAAGCTTGCCGGCCGGTTTAACCTTCGCCGGACACGTGGCGCTACGGGTTGGCTTAACTCAAAAGGTGACTGATGGAAAAGACAAGTCCGACAAAGTGTGTTCAACAAGCTAGGCGGCAAGGGACTCCGAGTAATGACATCGGCCAATAACAAGACCTCGGCAAGCAAAGGACAATGACTTCGCTAATGATCTCTAGGAAGGACAACACCCAATCGAAGCTGTGCCACACCTTGGCCTAGATGTACCACACCTCGGTCTAGGTTGTACCACTTCAAGACAAGATCACTTGGGTTCAAGATAACACCTCGGCCTAGATAATACACACCTCGGCCTCGGCGATACACACCTCGGCCCAGATGTTAATCATCTCGGCCAATATGCCAGGTTAAAGGTGGAGGTCGGCTAAGGTTCAAAAACTGTTCTTAAATGCAAGGGCTCAAAGGTAAACGATGCTAAGCTGACCTCGGCTATACTCTAGACAAGGTGCGAATTCAAGCAAGCATCAAATAGACAAAGCAAAGCAAAACAAGATAACAGATTACAACCTCGGCAAGGCAAAATCATACAAAAGAGCAATGCATGCAAGCAAGACTAAGTCAAAGTGAGGGTTGTTACAGGACTGACGGTGTCTCTACATTTGATGCATCAACAAATCAAATGTTTCAAATGCATGCAGCTTTGTTATGGACAATTAGTGATTTTCCAGCATATGCGAACTTGTCAGGATGGAGCACGAAAGGAGAATATGCATGTCCATGTTGCAATAAGGAAACTAGATCGTGTTGGTTGAAACATGGTAGGAAACATTCATATTTAGGTCATCGCAGATTCTTATCTACTGGTCACAAATTTCGAAAGGATAAAGTATCATTTGACGGTACTCGGGAATTGAGTCTCAAACCGAGATTGTTATCTGGATCAGAGATTTTGCTACAACTAGAATCTGAGGGTATCTTAACCCAATACAGGCTGGATGACCTTAAAGAGAGGCATAGGAGACAAATGGAAAGGGAGAAAGCTGGACCTCGCACTCATAGTTGGAAAAAAAAGAGTATACTTTTTGAATTGCCATATTGGGAGCACAATCTAATAAGACATAACCTTGATGTGATGCATATAGAGAAGAATGTGTGTGACAATGTATTGTGGACAATACTGGGGGTTGTAGGGAAATCGAAGGATAATGTCAATGCTCGGCGCGATCTGCAAGAAATGAATATTAGAAAACCCCTACACTTGCAGTCAAGAGGGACGAATAAAGCTTATTTGCCACCAGCACAATTCACAATGACCAAGGATGAGAAATATTTGTTCTTGAAAATGCTTAAGGACGTTAGAGTTCCTGACGGGTATTCATCAAATATCTCTCGTTGTGTACGATTACAGGATAGAAGCATTTCGGGTCTAAAGAGCCATGATAGTCATATTCTAATGCAACAACTTATTCCTTTGGGTGTACGAGGATTGTTGCCTAAGAATGTTGTTCAAGCCTTGATTGAATTAAGTAATTTCTTCAGACAATTGTGTTCCAAAGTAAATCGTCAAACAGATGTAGCAAATATCCAAGGTCGTATAGCACTAACACTTTGTCATTTGGAGAAAATATTTCCACCAGCTTTTTTGATATAGTGGAGCACCTGCCTATACACCTAGGTGATGAAGCATTGGTGGCTGGAGCGATTCAATTTCGATGGATGTATCCAATTGAGAGATATCTTCTTACTTTAAAGCAATATGTACGTAATCGGGCTCATCCAGAAGGTTCAATGGCTAAAGGTTATCTCATGGAAGAATGCATGAATTTTTGCTCTCAATATCTGAATGATGTGGAAACTAAATTGAATCGCTCTGTAAGGAACTACAATGGTGCGACTAATATGGGTCGTCTTGTTGGTGAAACCACAACTTTCAACCTTGGTCATACTTCTTATGTACAGTGTCATCGATATATCTTGTTCAATACGAAAGCAGTTGAACCATTCCTAAAGTAGGTACCCCTCTTACTCAATATTTGACAAGTTTTTTTTGTTTTTTATTACATTTCAAATATTAATTTGTAATTGATAATTTTTCAACGTATATAGGAAACATTTTGAAGAACTTAAGATGAAAATGCCTCGTGCTGATGATCATCAACTCCAAAATGAACATTTCAAAACTTTTCACACTTGGTTTAAAGAACATGTATGTATGGACAAATCTAGCTATAGATTACAACTTAGGTCGATTTGCGTTTTGAATTTGCTTTCATGTTTTAAATAGGTTCACACTTTGCGAAGGACTAATAATGCCACATTTCCCGAAGAGATTCATACATTGGCAAATGGTCCTCATACCGGAGCAAGAAGGTTCACTGGTTACATAACTAATGGGTTCCGTTTTCAGGTCAAGTCTATGGATGACCGTCGAGCTACCAAAATTTCGTGTAGCTTTGAAAGCAGATACTATTAGTTATGCAAGCCGGAAGGACAAAAATCCTCGTGTGGGGGCTGTGTACTATTATGGACAAGTGACTGATATCATTGAAATCCGGTACACCAATGCGATGAAGTATGTATTGTTCAAGTGTGACTGGATAGACAATGTTCGGGGTAAGAAAGAAGATAATTTCAAGTTCACGTTGATTAACTTCAACCATTTGTTGTATCGAGATGATCAAATCACCAATGAACCTTTCATCTTGGTATCCCAAGTGAGCAAGTTTGGTATGTTGCGACCCTATAGAATCAGTTGGCAAGTGGTTGTGAAGATGTCTCAAAGGGGTTTATTTGATATGTATTCTCGATCCGTAAACCGAGCCATATATGAGTCAACAATTAGAAGAAAATATAATGGTCCGTGATGAAGAAGTTGCTGGGTGAGGGAAGTCGAGAAGGAGAAAGCTGATGTTGAAATGAGAGAGAATTAAGATATTTTGTAATAATTTTTGGATTCTGTAATGACACAGTAAATTTTCATGCTTTAAAGACTTGCATATTTGGGCATGTTACTTTATTTAACAATTGTATGTGCTTCCAATTTATTTATTATGTTTGTTTTGTATTTACATTATTAACTCCAAACTATTCTCTATATTTTCAATTATATTTGTTACAGCTTGTTATGGCACGGAAGAGGAAGCTTAATAATCCCTCTCGCACTATGGCTGATGTTTTGCGTATGCAGACACAATCACCACCACCATCACAGCCATCGATACAGCCACCACCACCATCACAGCCATCGATACAGCCACCACCACCATCACAGCCACCACCACCATTACAGCCACCGACACAGCCACCACCACCATCACAGCCACCGATACAACCACCACCATCATCACAATTGTCTCGACCAACGTTGTCTTCACAGGCCACCACAGGTATACAAATTTGTTATGTACTTAAATTATATTAATTAAATTATTTCATTTTCACTATACATAAGCTTTATAATTTCATATGCTAGGACCGACGACTTCTTCATATCCCACCTCAGGTACACGGAAGAGGAAGCTTAATAATCCCTCTCGCACTATGGCTGATGTTTTGCGTATGCAGACACAATCACCACCACCATCACAGCCATCGATACAGCCACCACCACCATCACAGCCACCGATACAGCCACCACCACCATCACAACCACTGATACAACCACCACCATCATCACAATTGTCTCGACCAACGTTGTCTTCACAGCCACCAGGTATACAAATTTGTTATGTACTTAAATTATATTAATTAAATTATTTCATTTTCACTATATATAAACTTTCTAATTTCATATGCTAGGACCGACGACTTCTTCATATCCCACCTCAGGTACAGGTTTGTTTTCATGTATTTAATTTATGCTTTTATTTATATGTTGTTTATTATATTCTGATATAATTTGTTTATTCTTATAATGTGTTCCAAATTCAGCGACTGATTCACAAGCCAACTCAGGTATAACAAATGGCTATGTATCTAATTACGTTAATTTAACTACAAGTTATTTATTATCAATTTTTGTAATATGTGTTTTTTTTTCCATTAATCCTCACGTGCTCTACAGGTTCTTTATCTTCCCCTCGAGGTCGAGGATTTGCGAAAGGCATTAAAGATTGGGGTACGGGCAAGAAGTTGGCCATTGATTTCGACGCCGACTTCAATCCTACTGGAGATAATGAGTCTAAGTTAACTAGCCAACTTGGGTTCATGGTACGTAATGGGAACATTGTTTCTCTTACGTACGTTAATTGGACCGAAGTGCCTATTGATGTTCTTGAGTCAATATGGGCGGATGTTAAGGTAAAAGCATATTTACTAAATTGTTCAATTATATTATTATTTGAACTAATGATTTAAATTGTACTGTAGGATAATTTACAAATTTGTCCGGAGGGGTACAAACCACGTTGCTTGAAAAAGTGCAATGAGTTGTGGAAGGATCACAAAAGCAAGATCAAGAATAAGTATTTTAAGCCTAACAAGGATCATCCTAATATAAAAGACATGGTGCCTCCGCAAATTGTTCCAGAACAGTGGTATGATCTTGTTGATTATTGGAAGACTAAGAAAGTAGAGGTATATAAAATAAGTTAATTACAAAGCACGTATCTTTAGAAAAATTATTAACTTTGTATACTTGCGACTTACATTTATGCAAACTTTATAGGACATTGCAGTCCACAATGCTGGAAGTCGTTCTTTTCATTATATTAATCATACGACAGGGCGTACTTCATTCACTCAAATTCGAAGGAAGGTATATATTATTTAGGTAGATATCAATATGAATGTAAATTACTGCGATAATAATTAATTTTTGAATTTTCAGATGGTTGCTGAAGGGTTGCCCACGGATAAAATGAGTGTTTGGAAATATACACGCAATCAAACTGACCCTGATGTTAGGCAAACCATGGTATTTTCAAATCCTAAAATTTGTATTTATATTTGATTTTGTTTGAACTAGTTAATTATATTTACTTGTTATTTTAATTTATAGGATGAGTTTGAGCGCCAATTGTCCATGTTGCCTGAAGATTACCGCACTACCGAAGATGCTCGAGACAGAGTTTTCCACGACGTGGTCGGTGAAGATGGGCATGGATATTGTCGTACTTACGGCAAGGATGTGCCTTGGAGCATGGTGTATGGAGATAAATCTAAGTCATCACAGTCAGGATCTCAGTCATCGATTGTTGCCGAGATCACAAAGGTGTTAAATGCGGAGTTGAGACAAGAGCTGAGAGATGAGATTAGAGAGGAATTGAGGGAGGAGATGCGAACAGAGCTTTTGACACAGATACAAGAAATGAAAGCTGAAATGTTGGCTATTGCGTCCCACGAAGGGAGTACAAATCATAACAAATGTGTTCGGTATAAATAAATGTTTTATAAATATCTAATTATAGCACAATTGTATCATTGAATATAAATACGATTAACAAAGAATACCATGAATGTCATAGGTACCGGATGCATTGAGTGGACACCGTGAACCTACGGATTATGACGCCGATGAGAACCCACATACACCACCACCAAATGATGAGGTAAACTTTAAAACAATTTGAAAACTTGTCGTTTGTCCAAATTTGTCATTTTGTAACTTTTTTTCCAAACTGGTTGACACACTAAAATGCTCAAACGGGTTCGGATGTCAACGAAACTTGACACGCACAACTTACTAGGCACACATGACTTGTAGGAGAAGACGGAACTGAAAACCGATTCCCGGTTTTCAATCTAGAGCCTAATTTCCGTTAATGAAAACTTATTACTTAATAACTCTTTTTCAAACCGGATGACGCACTAAAATGCTCAAACGGGTTCGGACGTTAACGAAACTTGACACGCACAACATACTAGGCACACATGACTTGTAGGAGAAGATTTGAACTCAAAACCGATTCGGTTTTCAATCTAGAGCCTAATTTCCGTTAATGAAAACTTATTACTTAATAACTCTTTTTCAAACCGGATGACGCACTAAAATGCTCAAACGGGTTCGGACGTTAACGAAACTTGACACGCACAACATACTAGGCACACATGACTTGTAGGAGAAGACGGAACTCGAAACCGATTCCCGGTTTTCAATCTAGAGCCTAATTTCCGTGAATGAAAACTTATTACTCAATGACTCTTTTTCAAACCGGTTGACACACTAAAATGCTCAAACGGGTTCGGATGTCAACGAAACTTGACACGCACAACTTACTAGGCACACATGACTTGTAGGAGAAGACGGAACTGAAAACCGATTCCCGGTTTTCAATCTAGAGCCTAATTTCCGTTAATGAAAACTTATTACTTAATAACTCTTTTTCAAACCGGATGACGCACTAAAATGCTCAAACGGGTTCGGACGTTAACGAAACTTGACACGCACAACATACTAGGCACACATGACTTGTAGGAGAAGACGGAACTCAAAACCGATTCCCGGTTTTCAATCTAGAGCCTAATTTCCGTTAATGAAAACTTATTACTTAATAACTCTTTTTCAAACCGGATGACGCACTAAAATGCTCAAACGGGTTCGGACGTTAACGAAACTTGACACGCACAACATACTAGGCACACATGACTTGTAGGAGAAGACGGAACTCAAAACCGATTACCGGTTTTCAATCTAGAGCCTAATTTCCGTGAATGAAAACTTAATACTTAATGACTCTTTTTCAAACCGGTTGACACACTAAAATGCTCAAACGGGTTCGGATGTTAACGAAACTTGACACGCACAACATACTAGGCACACATGACTTGTAGGAGAAGACGGAACTCAAAACCGATTCCCGGTTTTCAATCTAGAGCCTAATTTCCGTGAATGAAAACTTATTACTTAATGACTCTTTTTCAAACCGGTTGACACACTAAAATGCTCAAACGGGTTTGGATGTTAACGAAACTTGACACGCACAACATATTAGGCACACATGACTTGTAGGAGAAGACGGAACTCAAAACAGATTCCCGGTTTTCAATCTAGAGCCTAATTTCCGTTAATGAAAACTTATTACTTAATGACTCTTTTTCAAACCGGTTGACACACTAAAATGCTCAAACGGGTTCGGATGTCAACGAAACTTGACACGCACAACATACTAGGCACACATGACTTGTAGGAGAAGACGGAACTCGAAACCGATTTCCGGTTTTCAATCTAGAGCCTAATTTCCATTAATGAAAACTTATTACTTAATGACTCTTTTTCAAACCGGTTGACACACTAAAATGCTCAAACGGGTTCGGATGTCAACGAAACTTGACACGCACAACATACTAGGCACACATGACTTGTAGGATAAGACGGAACTTGAAACCGATTCCCGGTTTTCAATCTAGAGCCTAATTTCCGTTAATGAAAACTTGTTACTTAGTAACTCTTTTTCAAATCGGTTGACACACTAAAATGCTCAAACGGGTTCGGATGTCAACGAAACTTGACACGCACAACATACTAGGCACACATGACTTGTAGGAGAAGACGGAACTCAAAACAGATTCCCGGTTTTCAATCTAGAGCCTAATTTCCGTTAATGAAAACTTATTACTTAATGACTCTTTTTCAAACCGGTTGACACACTAAAATGCTCAAACGGGTTCGGATGTCAACGAAACTTGACACGCACAACATACTAGGCACACATGACTTGTAGGAGAAGACGGAACTCGAAACCGATTCCCGGTTTTCAATCTAGAGCCTAATTTCCATTAATGAAAACTTATTACTTAATGACTCTTTTTCAAACCGGTTGACACACTAAAATGCTCAAACGGGTTCGGATGTCAACGAAACTTGACACGCGCAACATACTTGGCACACATGACTTGTAGGAGAAGACGGAACTCGATCAATACTTCTTCTTTACAAATTCTTTTTGTGTTTATTCGATTATTGTTATAGATTATAGCTCATTGTATACAATCATTGCCTATTTTTAATAGTATTATCATCATTGTAGGATGTAATTAAAGTTTCTTTGGAGAGTTCTGTAATACCAAGAATCCAATTGGCGGAGGGACTTCTTATTAGTGTTGATCCGTTGTGTGAAATTGATGGAGTTCCAATTGGACCTGGATTTTGCAAAGTTTTTGTTTTAAAAGTAAACAAGCCGAACGTTGTTTTGGAAACAACTTGCCGATGTCTAAGAACAGTTGGAGAAGCTGTGGGAAGATACATTGTGTGGCGCTCGATTCATGTATATGTTACAATCTTATTTATTTATTTATTGAAATAAATATCAAATGTTTTGCATTTTCTGTAAACTTGAAATTAATTATTTTGTAAATGATTTTTTTTTTTTTTTTTTTTTTGCAGGTGCAACCCTTTTGAGTACGTGATGATATCTTCGCATATCGATATTAGAGTTTACAATCTTATTTATTTATTTATTTTTAAAAAAAATATCAAATGTTTTACATTTTCTGTAAGCTTGAAAATAATTATGTTGTAAATGATGATTTTTTTTTCTTTTTTGTTTTTTTTGCAGATGCAAACCTTTTGGGACGTGATATCTTCGCATATCGATATGGGAGCTTACTATTGACATCAAAACAAGCTACATTATATCTGTTTTTATTTTTTTTATTTTTTTATTTCTATTGTCGATACTAAAAATTAAAGTTCTTGAATTTTTAAAATTATTAGTATTGTTAGAAGTTATTTTATATATTTTTGTAAATAAATATTTGATTGACAATTGTTACAAGGTACATATATTATTCTTGGTATATATGATTTTTTGAATGTGAATTTGGATGTGGATGTGGATGTGGATGTGGATGTTTTTTTAAAAATATTAATAATTTGTATAGGAAATATTTAATAAAAAATGATTTTATAAAAAATAATTTTGTTGCGACAATGATAAACCGTCGCTAATGTAATTCTCATTTCCTTATATTTTATTAGCGACGGGTTAACCTGTCGCATATACATAATAGTTCCAATCTTTTGCGACGGTTTCAACTGTCACAAATAAATCTTTTGTGACGGTTTAAATCATGCCAATATGGTATTAACTTAATTCTACTTTTTAGGCGACGCTTAGACCGTCGCTAATAATACCTTTTTGCGACGGCAAATACCATCGCTAAAAAGGTTTTTTATGACGGCAATCAATATCACTAAAAATGTCATTTTTCTCACTTTTTTGTGTCAAAGTAAACCGCCGCAAAATCAAGCATTGATTATCCGTCGCAACAAGAATGCGACGGTTTGTAACCGTCGCAAATACTTTTTGTCACACCCCTTTCCGCCACCCCCCATTTTCCGTCGCTGCTCCGTCGCAAAAAGTCTTTTGCGACGATATATGGACCTTTTGCGACGTTTGAGACCGTCGCAAAAAGCCAAGTTTTTAGTAGTGGTGGTTTCGTCAATGAACTTCCATTTTTATTTTTATTCAACTTCCTTTTTAATTTTTATTCAACTTCCATTTTGATTCAATGTTCTTTTGTAGTCAATTTCCTTTTTTATTTAATTTCCAAATAAGTCGGTAAGGTATAGTGCTTTCTTGAATGAACTTCCATTATTATTTTATGCAACTTCCATTTTTATTTTTATTCAACTTCCATTTTTATTTAATTTCCAAATAGATCGTTAAGATATAGTGGTTTCTTGAATAAACTTCCATTTTTAATTTTTAAATTTCCTTTTCTATTCAACTTTCTTTTTTATTTAACTTCCATTTTTATTTCTATTCAACTTCGATTTTTATTCAATTTCCTTTTATGCAACTTCCATTTTTCTTCAATTTCCTTTTCTATTCAACTTTCTTTTTTATTTAATTTCCAAATCGATCGTTAAGGTATAGTGCTTTCTTGAATGAACTTCTAGTTTTATTTTTATTCAACTTCCATTTTCATTTTTATTCAACTTCCATTTTTATTCAATTTCTTTTTCTATTCAACTTCCTTTTTTATTCAATTTCAATTTTTATCCAATTTCCTTTTCTATTCAACTTTCTTTTTTATTCAATTTCTTTTTCTATTCAGCTTCCTTTTTTATTCAATTTCCAAATAAATCGGTAAGGTATAGTGCTTTCTTGAATAAACTTCCATTGTTAATTTTAAGCAACTTCCATTTTCTATTCAATTCCATTTTTATTCAATTTCTTTTTCTATTAAATTTCCAAATAGATCGTTAAGGTATAGTGGTTTTTTGAATTAAATTCCATTGTTAATTTTATGCAACTTCCAATTTTATTTTTATTCAACTTTTTATTTTTATTGAATTTCCATTTTTATTCAACTTCCAAATAGACTGTTAAGGTATAGTGGTTTCTTGAATGAACTTCCATTTTTAATTTTATTGAATTTCCCCTTTTATTTTTATTCAACTTCTATTGTTATTCAATTTCTTGTTCTATTCAACTTCCATTTTTATTTTACTTCCAAATATATCTTTAAGGTATAGTGGTTTCTTGAATGAACTTCTATTGTTAATTTTATGCAACATCCATTTTTATTTTTATTCGATTTCTTTTTCTATTGAACTTCCTTTTTTATTTAATTTCCAAATAGATCGTTAAGGTATAGTGGTTTCTTAAATGAACTTCCATTTTTAATTTTATTCAACTTCTTTAATTTCCATTTATATTCAACTTCATTTTTTATTCAATTTTCTTTTCTATTCAACTTCTTCTTTTATTTAATTTCCAAATAGATCGTTAAGGTATACTGATTTTTTGAATCAACTTCCATTTTTAATTTTATGCAACTTCCATTTTTATTTTTATTCAACTTCTATTTCTATTCAAATTAAAAATGGAAGTTAAGGTATAGTGGTTTTTTGAATGAAGCTACATTTTTAATTTTATGCAACTAAATAAAAAAAAAAAAAAGAGGAAGTTGAATAGAAAAGGAAATTGAATAAAAATGGAATTTCATTCGAGAAACCACTATACCTTAACGATCTATTTGGGTATTAAAGAAAAAAGGAAGTTGAATAGAAAAGGAATTGAATAAAAATAAAAATGAAAGTTGCCTAAAATTAACAATGGAAGTTAATCCAAGAAACCACTATATCTTAACGATCTATTTGGAAATTAAACAAAAAAGGAAATTGAATAGAAAAGGAAATTGGATAAAAATGGAAGTTCATTTAAGAAACCACTATACCATAACGATCTATTTGGAAATTAAATAAAAAATGAAGTTGAATAGAAAAGGAAATTGAATAAAAATGGAAGTTGAATAAAAATAAAAATGGAAGTTGAATAAAATTAAAAATGGAAGTTGCATAAAATTAACAAAATGGATGTTGCATAAAATTAACAATAGAAGTTCATTCTAGAAACCACTATAACTTAACGATCTATTTGGAAATTAAATAAAAAAGGAAGTTGAATAGAAAAGGACGTTGAATAAAAATGGTATACTGGTTTCTTGAATTAACTTCCATTTCTATTTTATGCAACTTCCATTTTTATTCAACTTCCTTTTTTATCCATTTTTATTTAATTTCCAAATAGATCGTTAAGGTATAATGGTTTTTTGAATGAATTGCCATTTTTAATTTTATGCAACTTCCATTTTTATTTTTGTTCAACTTCAATTTTTATCCAATTTCCTTTTCTATTCAATTTCCTTTTTTATTTAATTTCCAAATAGATCGTTAAGATATAGTGGTTTCTTGAATTAACTTCCGTTGTTAATTTTTGGCAACTTCCACTTTTATTTTAATTCAATTCCATTTCTATTCAACTTCCTTTTTTCTTTAATACCCAAATAGATCGTTAAGGTATGGTAGTTTCTCGAATGAACTTCCATTTTTATTCAATTTCATTTTCTATTCAACTTCCTCTTTTTTTATTTAGTTGCATAAAATTAAATATGGAGGTTCATTCAAAAAACCACTATACCTTAACTTCCATTTTTAATTTGAATAGAAATAGAAGTTGAGTAAAAATAAAAATGGAAGTTGCATAAAATTAAAAATAAAAGTTCATTCAAAAAACTACTATACCTTAACGATCTATTTGGAAATTAAATAAAAGAAGAAGTTGAATAGAAAAGGAAATTGAATAAAAATGGAAGTTGCATAAAATTAAAAATTGAAGTAGAATAAAATCGAAGATGAATAAAAATAAAAATGAAAGTTGCATAGAAAAGGAAATTGAATAAAAAATGAAATTGAATAGAAATGGAAATTGAATAAAAATGGAAGTTAATTCAAGAAACCACTATACCTTAACGATTTACTTGGAAATTAAATAAAAAAGGCAACTTCCATTTTTAATTATATGCAACATCCATTTTTATTTTTATGAAACTTCCATTTTTTATTTAATTTCCAAATAGATCGTTAAGGTATAGTGGTTTCTTGAATAAACTTCCATTTTTAATTTCTATTCAATTTCCTTCAAATAGATCGTTAAGGTATGGTGGGCTTCTTGAATGAACATCCATTTTTAATTTTATGAACTTTCATTTTTATTCAATTTCCTTTTTTATTCAATTTATTTTCTATTGAACTTCCTTTTTTATTTAATTTCCAAATAGATTGTTAAGGTATAGTGGTTTCTTGAATCAACTTCCATTTTTAATTTTATGCAATTTCTATTTATATTTTTATTCAACTTCCTTTTTTATTTAATTTTCAAATAGATCGTTAAGATATAGTGGTTTCCTGAATTAACTTCCATTGTTAATTTTTGGCAACTTCCACTTTTATTTTAATTCAATTCCATTTCTATTCAACTTCCTTTTTTCTTTAATACCCAAATAGATCGTTAAGGTATGGTAGTTTCTCGAATGAACTTCCATTTTTATTCAATTTCATTTTCTATTCAACTTCCTCTTTTTTTATTTAGTTGCATAAAATTAAAAATGGAGGTTCATTCAAAAAACCACTATACCTTAACTTCCATTTTTAATTTGAATAGAAATAGAAGTTGAATAAAAATAAAAATGGAAGTTGCAT
Source organism: Camellia lanceoleosa (assembly GCA_025200525.1). Classification (NCBI taxonomy): domain Eukaryota; kingdom Viridiplantae; phylum Streptophyta; class Magnoliopsida; order Ericales; family Theaceae; genus Camellia; species Camellia lanceoleosa. The sequence goes on from JANUSC010000024.1 coordinate 342,395, forward strand.
AAAATTAAAAATAAAAGTTCATTCAAAAAACTACTATACCTTAACGATCTATTTGGAAATTAAATAAAAGAAGAAGTTGAATAGAAAAGGAAATTGAATAAAAATGGAAGTTGCATAAAATTAAAAATTGAAGTAGAATAAAATCGGAAGATGAATAAAAAAAAAATGAAAGTTGCATAGAAAAGGAAATTGAATAAAAAATGAAGTTGAATAGAAATGGAAATTGAATAAAAATGGAAGTTAATTCAAGAAACCACTATACCTTAACGATTTACTTGGAAATTAAATAAAAAAGGCAACTTCCATTTTTAATTATATGCAACATCCATTTTTATTTTTATGAAACTTCTATTTTTTATTTAATTTCCAAATAGATCGTTAAGGTATAGTGGTTTCTTGAATAAACTTCCATTTTTAATTTCTATTCAATTTCCTTCAAATAGATCGTTAAGGTATGGTGGGCTTCTTGAATGAACATCCATTTTTAATTTTATGAACTTTCATTTTTATTCAATTTCCTTTTTTATTCAATTTATTTTCTATTGAACTTCCTTTTTTATTTAATTTCCAAATAGATCGTTAAGGTATAGTGGTTTCTTGAATCAACTTCCATTCTTAATTTTATGCAATTTCTATTTATATTTTTATTCAACTTCCTTTTTCATTTAATTTCCAAATAGATCGTTAAGGTATAGTGGTTTCTTAAATGAACTTCCATTTTTAATTTTGTGCAATAAACCACTATAACTTAACGATCTATTTGGAAATTAAATAAAAAAGAAAATTGAATAAAAATGGAAGTTGCATAAAATCAAAATTGAAAATGAAAGTTCCATTTTTTAAGGAAGTTCATTTAAAAATGGAAGTTCATCCAATAAACTACTACACCCTAACGATCTATTTGGAAATTCAATAAAAATGGACGTTGAATAAAAATAAAAATGAAATTTGCAAAAGATTAACAATGGAAGTTTATTCAAGAAACCACTATATCTTAAAGATCTATATGGAAATTAAATAAAAAAAGAAGTTGACTAGAAAATGAAATTGAATAAAAATAGAAGTTGAATAAAAATAAAAATAGATATTGCATAAAATTAAAAATTGAAGTTCATTCAAGAAACCACTATACCTTAACGATCTATTTGGAAATTGAATAAAAATGGAAGTTGAATAGAAAAGTAAATTAAATACAAATAAAAATGGAAGTTGCATAAAATTGAAAATGGAAGTTGCATAAAATTAACAATGGAAGTTCATTCAAGAAACCACTATACCTTAACGATCTATTTGGAAATTAAATAAAAAAGGAAATTGAATAAAAATAAAAATGGAAGTTGCATAAGATTAACAATGGAAGTTCATTCGAGAAACCACTATACCTTAACGATCTATTTGGAAATTAAATAAAAAAAATTGAATAGAAAAGGAAATTGAATGAAAATGGAAGTTGAATAAAAATATAAATGGAAGTTGCATATAATTAACAATGGAAGTTCATTCAAGAAACCACTATACCTTAGCAATCTATTTGGAAATAAATAAAAAAAGGTAGTTGAATAAGAATAAAAATCGAAGTTGCATAAAATTAAAAATGGAAGTTAATTCAAGAAACCACTATACCTTAACGATTTGTCAGGAAATTAAGTTGAAAAGGAAATTGAATACAAATGGAAGTTGAATACAAATAGAATGGAAGTTGAATAGAAAAGAAAATTGATTGAAAATGGAAGTTGCATAAAATTAAAAATGGAAGTTCATTCAAGAAACCACTATACCTTAACGATCTATTTGTAAATTAAAAAAAAAAAAAAGAGGAGGAAGTTGAATAGAAAAGTAAATTGAATAAAATCGGAAGATGAATAAAAATAAAAATGGAAGTTACATAAAATTAACAATGGAAGTTCATTCAAAAAACCACTATACCTTAACGATCTATTTGGAAATTAAATAAAAAAATGAAGTTGAATAGAATAGGAAAGTGGAAGTTGCATAAAATTCACAATGGAAGTTCATTCAAAAAAACCACTATACCTTAACGAACTATTTTGAAATTAAATAAAAAAGGAAGTTGAATAAAAATATAAAAGGAAGTTGCATAAAATTAAAAATGGAAGTTTATTCAAGAAACCATTATACCTTAACGATCTATTTGGAAATTAAACAAAAAAAGGAAGTTGAATAAAAATTGAAATTGAATAAAAATAGAAGTTGAATAAAAATAAAAAAGAAAGTTGCATAAAATTCACAATTGAAGTTCATTCAAGAAACCACTATACCAAAAAGATCTATTGGGAAATTAAATCAAAAAAGAAAGTTGAATAGAAAAGGAAATTGAATAAAAATAAAAAATGGAAGTTGCATAAAATTAAAAAAGGAAGTTGAATAAAAATAAAAATGGAAGTTGCGTAAAATTAAAAATGGAAGTTCATTCAAGAAACCACTATACCTTAAAGATCTATTTGGAAATAAAATAAAAATGGAAGTTGAATAAAAATAAAAGTGGAAATTCAATAAAATTAAAAATGAAAGTTTATTCAAGAAACCACTATACCTTAACGGTCTATTTGGAAGTTGAATAAAAATGGAAGTTGAATAAAAATGGAAATTCAATAAAAATAAAAAGTTGCAGAAAATTAAAAATGGAAGTTGCATAAAATTAAAATTTGAAGTTCATTTAAAAAACCACTATAACTTAACGATCTATTTGAAAATTAAATAAAAAAGGAAGTTGAATAAAAATAAAAATGGAAGTTGCATAAAATTAAAAATTGGAAGTTCATTCAAAAACCACTATACCTTAACGATCTATTTGGAAATTAAATAAAAAAAAGGAAGTTGAATAGAAAATGAAATTGAATAAAAATGGAAGTTGCACAAAATTAATAATAAAAATAAAAAAAGGAAGTTGAATAAAAATGGAACTTGCATAAGATCAACATTGGAAGTTCATTTAAAAAACCACTATACCTTGGCGATCTATGTGGAAATTAAATAAAAAAAAAGAAGTTGAATAGAAAGGGAAATTGAATAAAATAAAAGTAGAAGTTGAATAAAAATAAAAATGGAAGTTCAATCAAGAAACCACTATACCTTAACGATCTATGTGGAAATTAAAAAACAAAAAGAAGTTGAATAGAAAAGGAAATTAAATAAAAATGAAAGTTGCCTAAAATTAACAATGCAAGTTGCATAAAAATGGAAGTTGAATAAAATAAAAACGGAAGTTGAATAGAAAAGGAAATAGAATAAAAACAAAAATGGTAGTTGCATAAGATAAAAAATGGAAGTTCATTCAAGAAACCACTATAACTTAACGATCTATTTGAAAATTAAATAAAAAAGGAAGTTGAATACAAAAGGAAATTTGATAAAAATGGAAGTCGAATAAAAATAAAAATGGAAGTTGCATGAAATTAGAAATGGAAGTTGCATAAAATTAAAAATGGAAGTTGCATATAGATCGTTAAGGTATACTAGTTTCTTCAATGAACTGCCATTTTTAATTTTATGCAACTTCCATTTTTATTTTTATTCAACATCCATTTTTATTTAATTTAATTTTTTTTTAATTTGCAAATAGATTGTTAAGGTATAGTGATTTCTTGAATGAACTTTCATTTTTATTTTTATTCAATTTCCTTTTCTATTTTTATTCAACTTCCATTTTTATTCAATTTCCTTTTCTATTGAAATTCTTTTTTTATTTAATTTCCACATAGATCGTCAAGGTATAGTGGTTTCTTGAATATACTTCCATTTTTAATTTTATGCAGCTTCCATTTTTATTCAATTTCCTTTTCTATTGAACTTCTTTTTTTATTTAATTTCAAAATAGATCGTCAAGGTATAGTGGTTTCTTGAATGAACTTCCATTTTTAAGTTTTTGCAACTTCCATTTTTATTTTTATTCAACTTCCATTTTTATTCAATTTCCTTTTCTCTCTTGAACTTCATTTTTTATGTAATTTCCAAATAGATCGTTATGGTATAGTGGTTTCTTGAATGAACTTCCAGTTTTATTTTTATAACTTTTTATTTAATTTCCAAATAGATCGTTAAGGTATAGTGGTGAAACCACTATACATTAATGATCTATTTGAAAATTAAATAAAAAAGGAAGTTGAATAAAAATTAAATAAAAAAAAGAAGTTGAATAAAATGAACAATGAAAGTTGTCTAAAATTAACAATGTAAGTTCATTCAAGAAAGAACTATATCTTAACGATCTATTTGGAAGTTAAATAAAAAAGGAAGTTAAATAGAAAAGGAAATTAAATAAAAAATGAAGTTGAATAGAAAAGGAAATTGAATAAAAATGGAAGTTGCATAAAAATAAAAATGTAAGTTGAATAGAAAATGAAATTGAATAAAAATGGAAGTTGAATAAAAATAGAAAAGGAAATTGAATAAAAATGAAAGTGGAAAGCTGAATAGAAAAGGAAATTCAATAAAAATGGAAGTTGCATAAAATTAAAAATGGAAGTTCATTCAAAAAACCACTATACCTTAACAATCTATTTGGAAATTAAACAAAAAATGAAGTTGAATAGAAAATAGAAGTTGCATAAAATTAACAATGGAATTTAATTCAAGAAACCACTATACCTTAATGATCTATTTGGAAATTAAATAAAAAAGGAAGTTGAATAAAAATGGAAGTTGAATAAAAATAAAAATGGTAATTCATTCAAAAAACTACTATACCTTAACAAGCTATTTGGAAATTAAATAAAAAAAAAGGAAGTTGCATAAAAAAGGAAGTTGAATAGAATTGGAAGTTGAACAAAAATAAAAATAGATGTTGCCTAAAATTAAAAATGGAGGTTCATTCAAGAAACCAATATACGTTAACGATCTATTTGGAAATTAAATAAAAAAGTAAGTTGAATAAAAATGGAAGTTGCATAAAAAAATGAAGTCGAATAGAAAAGGAAATTGAAGAAAAATGGAAGTTGCATAAAATTAAAAATGGAAGTTCATTCTAGAATATACCAAAACAATCTATTTGGAAATTGAATAAAAATGAAAGTTGAATAAAATTAAAAATGGAAGTTCATTTAAAAATGGAAGTTGAATAAAAATAAAATTGGAAGTTGAATAACATTAAAAATGGAAGTTCATTTGAGAAACCACTATACCTTAACAATCTATTTGGAGATTAAATAAAAAGGAAGTTGAATAGAAAAAGGAAATTGATTCAAAATGGAAGTTCAATAAAAATAAAACTGGAAGTTGCATAAGATTAACAATGGAAGTTCATTCAAGAATGTAACAACCCTCATTTTGACTTAGCCATGTTTGCATACATTCCTGTATGATCTTGTCTTGTGATGTTGCAAATCTTCTTTATCTTGTTTTGCCTTGCTTTGTTTAAAGTGTTGCTTGCATGATTTTGTTCCTTGCTTGGTGTGTAGCCGAGGTCATCTTGAGCTTAGCTCACCTCTCAACCTTGTACTTAGAACTATTTCGAACCACTTGGTTGACCTCCATCTTCACCTGCATGTTTGCCGAGATGTCACTATCCGGGCCACGGTGTTCGGAACCAAGGCCGAGGAGTGTATCATCTAGGCCGAGATGTTTTGCACTTAGTGATCTTTGTCCTTGGGCGGTGTATGGCCTAGACCGAGGTGTAGCACACCTGTGCCAAGGTGTGGCATGCCTTAGTCAAGTGTCGCCCTCCCTAGTCGATGTCTTTGTTACCCTATTGTCAAGATTTGACTTTAGCCGATGTCATTACTTGCCGATGTGTCTTGCCTTAGCTTGTTGAATACGCTTTGTCGAGACTTGTCTTATCAATTAGTCACCCTTTTGAGTTGAACCAACCCTAATACCACGGTCCGAAATGAATGTTAAGACAACCGGCAGACCTAGAAACAAATCATTTTGTCTCAAATCTTTGCCTTTTGAGAGAGAAGCTCTTGAGGAAGAAGGTAGAGTTCTAGAGAGAGAAGTTGATTTTCGAGCTTGATCTTTGGAGTTTGAACCATTAGATTTGTGTCTTGAGGTTTGAATCTCAACCTACTCTTGTTGTTCTTATTGATCATCAAGCTGCATTGCATGATCGAATCTGTTTTGCATATCATGCATCGATTTGAAGTTGGTTTTGGAAGAGAAAAATAGTATCCATGTTTTCTTGAAGAAAAGTCTCGTTTTGATCCGAAAGTTTGGAGCAAGAACCATGTTTTTTGTTTGTTCTTGCATGGCCTTCTTGTATGGGTACCCAGGTCCATGTTTTGAACTCATGGCATGAAATCTCAGACTTTGTAACAAGTTATGATCTTTGCATTCATCTTCTTCATGATCATGTTCATTATGTTCTTCATGTTCTTCGAAGGGAAACCTAGGTTTTTCCCGACTTTGCTTTTGAATGTGGCCGTCGGGACCACACCTTGGCAAGGAGGTGCGGGACCTCAGCCAAGACTTGGTTGGTACCCAGTGTGTTTTCGTGAGATGAAAAGCAGTGTTTTAACTTCCAGCAAGTTCTGCTATGTTATTGGCATAGATTTGGTGTGAATGCCGAGATCATTTGCATGCATGTAAAGCTCGTTTTGAGAATGTATTTGCCATGTGATTGTAGGTCCTTGATCTTTGCTTTGAGCCTACACCCGAGAAGAACTATGTGAGTGGTATTTTTAATAAAGCTATGTTATACTGTTTTGATAAATCTTGCTTTGCTTTGTTTTGATGAAAGTATTTGTTAAGCATGAATGATTAGCTCTATTTTGATGTATCGAGTATAAGCTTTGTTTGGATGTCATCTTTGAAAAGTCCCTTGTGCTGGAGGACTCTAAACTTTCCCAGCACCACGTTTAAAAGTCCCTTGTGCTGGAGGACTCTAAACTTTCGCAGCACCAAGTTAAAAGTCCCTTGTGCTGGAGGACTCTAAACTTTCACAGCACTAAGTATAAAAGGATACGGTCCTTTGTTGGAACGACTATCGTGTTAAAGCGGGCTACGGGCCTAAGCAACACAAGTCCATTGTGTTAAAAAGAGCTACGGGCTTAAGTAACACGAGTCCCTTGTGCTGGAGGACTATAAACTTTCGCAGTACCTTTGACTAATCGATTACGGATCGTGCAGTCTTTGTTTTGCCACTGACGGTTTACCGCGTGGATTTGTTTGTTTGGAGAGCTTGATTTGTGTTTTGCTGATGCCAATAAGCATCCCTTGAGACTTGTAAGACTTGATAGATGAATACGGTTCATCTCTTGATTTGATAAAGTTTTGATGTGTTTTGCTCTGAAAGGATCTCGGCTAATATTTGTATGGTTGTGGCATGTTTTGTTTTGAAAAGACTTCGGCTGTATTCATGCAAAACCTTTATTACTAGTACCATTTACTGAGTATCCAAGCTCACCCTCTCTATATATATGTAGGTGATGAGCAGGACGGCGGCGACGCCTAGATGTGTTTTGGCAAGCTTGTTTTGGATTCTTGTCATGTCGGCTTGACTTGTTTTATGTCGGAAAAATTTGTATTTACGTCGGCGAATCTTGAAGATTATGCTTCTTTGGCTTGTAATCATTGTATTTGCACATGTCGGCTTTAGAAGCCTTTTGATCAAGATTCTAATATGTATTTTTTTTATTATCACCCGAATGTAAAACTATGTCATGTATGTTGTTACATTTGATCTATGCACAGCTCTTATGGACCACTTGTATTTTGATTTATTGCTTCCGCATTGTGAGCCCCATATATTATACTCTGATTGTGTTAAATCTTTGAAAGTTGGCCTTTGGTAATCACGGGTTACTGACCATTACGGCGCCATTCTACTAGGGGCGGTTTGGGGTCGTGACAGAATGGTATCAGAGCACAAGTTCATTAGTATACGTTATTCACACACTTTGAGTCCAAAAGAGCATAGGATTTCCCTTAGAAAGATGTTAGGATTGCATCATAGTATTTGCTATTTGAACAAGGTGTGCATTGTCTTGACATGCCTATTTGTTACTTGCCTACGTGGTTATTTGCTTATTTTGTTTTAAAGTCACACTTTGCATACTCATAGCATCATGAGGAGAGGTAGACCTCCAATTAGCCGGGATCAGCCCGAAGACAGATTGGACAGACTGGAAAGATTAGTTGAAGGTTTGGCTCATGAAGTTGAGGCAAACAAGACAAGAAGACGCTAGTGCTACGCCGACAAAGCCGAAAGGCACTAACCACGAAATGTAGTTCTCGCCTCCACCTCCTCCAAAGGTCAAGAAGTTCCTCCGCAGCCAACCTTATATGGGGATGGCACGATAGCTTTGATCAGGGAGTTCAAGAAAATGAAACCACCGAGATTCTCTGGGGGTATAGAGCCGATGAAGGCTGAGGCGTGGGTTTTGGAAATGGAAAAGTTGTTCGAGATCTTCCCCAGCACTGACACTCAGAAGGTAACATTGGCAACGTTCACATTAGATGATGACGCTCGTAGATGGTGGGTGATGGTTCGAGAAAGCAATCCAGACTTGACCTGGACTCGATTCTTGGAGTTGTTCTACAACAAACACTTTCCCCTAAGTGTTCGAAACCGCAAGGCTACCGAATTTCAGACTTTGACACAAGGCAACCGAATAGTGGTGGAATACGACCGCGCTTTTACTGAGTTGGCGAGGTTTGCACCTCACATGGCCAACGATGAATACATGAAGGCTAGGAAGTTCGAGAGTGGGCTTCGCGGACCGATTCAAGACCGGGTTAACTTGCACAATATGCCAACTTATGCCAAAGTGTTGGACAAAGCCATTCAGGCCGAGGCTAACTTGAACAGATACCAGAGTTCAGAAGAGAACCAGAGAAAGAGGCAGAATTATGACAGTCGCCGAGCACAGTCCGGCACCAAGAAGAAAGTGAATGCCGGCAGTTCAAACAACCTAAGGCAGGAAAGTGGTACTAAGCCGACATGTTCCAGTTGTGGGAAACCACATTTCGGGGTCTGTCGTCGGGCGTCTGGAGCTTGTTATGAATGTGGTGAAATGGGTCATTATGTGAGAGACTGCCCTAAGACAAAGGCCGATGACAGCAAGAAAGGTGAGAATACCTCGGGTTCCGTTTAGAAGAGTAATGCTGGGAAAGGACAGATGAGGCAGGGCAGAGTGTTTGCACTGGTGCCAGGAGACACTCAGAATCCGAGACAAGAGTGTCGTATACTCCCAATTTGCTCTCGAGATGCTTATGTATTGATTGATTCGGTTCTACGATTGGTTTGTGTCTGCTAAGTTTACGGGGAAGCTTGATAGGAAACTAGAACCCCTTGATTATGTATTATCTGTGTCTACTCCATCTGGGAGATCTATGATTGTTGCATCCATTTATAGAGCATGTGTTGTTGTGATTGAGAATGTTGAATTGTTAGTAGATTTAATGCCTTTGGACATAACTCATTTTGATGTTATACTGGGAATGGATTGGTTAGTCGCAAATCATGCATCTATTAATTGTGTTTCGAAGAGTGTCACACTGAAACCCCCAAACCTAGCCGAGGTTATTTTCCAGGGTAAAGGGGTAGTGTCCCCACCTTACTTGATTTCGTCCATTAAGGCCTATAAGTTAGTTCAGAAAGGGTGTCGAGGCTACTTGTGTAGTATACTGAGCGATCAGAATGGAAATGTTAATTTAACCGACATTCCAGTTGTTAATGAGTTCCCCGACGTCTTCCCAAACGAATTGCCTGGCCACTTAGCCGACAGAGAGATAGAGTTTACTGTTGATATCATGTCGGGAACACAGCCGATCTCCAAAACACCCTACAGAATGGCCCCAGCTGAACTTAGGGAGTTTAAACTGCAATTACAAGAATTGTTGGATAAGGGATTTATTAGGCCGAGTACTTCACCATGGGGAGCACCCGTTTTATTTGTTAAGAAAAAGGATGGCACACTCCGTCTTTGCATTGATTACAGAGAACTTAATAAGGTCACCATTAAGAACAAGTACCCATTACCTAGGATTGATGATTTGCTTGATCAACTACAAGGGGCGCGAGTCTTTTCTAAGATTGACCTTAGGTCGGGTTACCATCAGCTTAAAGTTAAAGCCGAGGATGTTGAGAAGACAGCCTTCCGGACAAGATATGGCCACTACGAATTTTTAGTAATGCCTTTTAGGGTGACCAATGCCCCTACTGCATTTATGGATTTAATGAACAGAGTCTTCAAGCCATATTTAGATGAGTTTGTAGTTGTCTTCATTGATGATATATTGATTTATTCCAAGAGTAAAGCTGAACATGAAAATCATTTGAGACTTGCCTTACAGATTTTGAGAGACCGGAAATTGTATGCTAAGTTTAACAAGTGTGAGTTTTGGCTTCCTACTATCTCATTCTTGGGTCATGTGATTAATGAAGAGGGTATCTCGGTTGATCCTAGTAAAATTGAAGCCGTAGTGAATTGGCCGAGGTCGACTAATGTGTCCGAGGTTCGTAGTTTTCTGGGTTTGGCAGGTTATTACAGGAAGTTTGTGAAGGATTTCTCAAGGATTGCAATTCCATTGATGCAATTGACTAAGAAAGGAGCACCGTATGAATGGACTGAAGATCGGGAGTCAGCTTTCCAGGAACTGAAGGCGAGGTTAGTTACAGCACCAGTACTTGTACTTCCATCAGGTAATGAAGAGTTTCATATCTATAGTGATGCATCGCATAAGGGTTTGGGTTGTGTATTAATGCAAGGGGGTAAAGTCATAGCATATGCATTTCGTCAGTTGAAGCCACATGAAAAGAACTATCCTACCCATGATTTGGAGCTAGCAACCATTGTATTTGCTTTAAAGATTTAGTGTCACTACTTGTATGGAGCTTCTTGTCTGGTTTTTACAGATCATAAGAGTGTAAAATACCTGTTCACTTAGAAAGAATTGAATTTGAGGCAGAGAAGATGGCTTGAGTTATTGAAAGACTATGATATGCAAATTCAATATCACCCAGGTAAAGCTAACAGCGTAGCCGACGCTTTGAGCAGAAAGTCAGACGAAAATTTGGCATGTCTAACCATGATTTCAATAGAACCAGCTATTGTTGAGGAAGTAAAGACAAGACAAATGGAGGATGAATTCTTCAGAAAGGTAGCCGATGAGATTATTACAAAGCCGAGATCGGGGTACACCATTGAAAACCAAGTGCTTAAGTTTGAAGGGAGACTGTGTGTGGCCAACGTCCCAGAGTTAAAGAGGAGAATTTTGCAGGAAGCTCATGGTTCCAAGTTTGCTATTCATCCAGGAAATACCAAAATGTATCAAGATGTGAAACAGACTTTCTGGTGGCCAAATATGAAAAGAGAGATAGCCGAGTTCGTGTCCCAGTGCTTGTATTGTCAACAAGTGAAAGCAGAACATCAGAGACCAGCAGGACTTCTTCAACCTTTGCCGATCCCTGAGTGGAAATGGGAACACATCTCCATGGATTTTGTGATTGGTTTTCCAAGGACACAGAAATGTATGGATTCGATTTGGATCATCGTTGATAGACTAACCAAGTCAGCACACTTTTTGCCTGTTAAGACTACCTTCAACGCCGATCAATTTCCCTTACTATATGTGAATGAGATTGTTAGACTTCATGGAGTACCGATATCAATTGTGTCGGACCGAGATCCGAAGTTTGTTTCCAGATTTTGGCAGAGTCTACAGAGGGCTTTCAGAGCCGAGTTGAGATTTAGTACAGCTTTTCATCCCCAGACGGATAGGCAAACAGAGAGAACAATTCAGACACTTGAAGATATGCTTAGACTTTGTGTATTGGACTTCCAAGGAAGTTGGGGAGTGCATTGGCCCTTAGTAGAATTCGCTTACAACAACAGTTATCAAGCTAGCATTGGCATGGCGCCATATGAAGCTTTGTACGGAAGAAAGTACAGGTCGCCGATATGTTGGACCGAAGTTGGAGATAAAGCTCTGCTTGGTCCCGAGTTGATTCAAGTAACAACAGAGAAGATTAAACTTATTCAACAGAGGATTAAAACTGCACAGAGCCGACAAAAGAGCTACGCCGACCAGAGAAGGAATGAGTTAGAATTCGAAGTTGGGGATCATGTATTCCTAAAAGTTTCACCAATGAAAGGAGTTTCCAGATTTGGAAAGAAAGGTAAGTTAGCACCTCGTTATATTGGGCCATTTGAAATTCTTGACAAGGTTAACTCCGTTGCCTACAGACTTGCTTTGCCACCCGAATTAAGCCAAGTCCATAATGTGTTTCATGTTTCAATGTTGAGAAAATATATTCGGGATCCCCTGCATGTGATTGACTATTTTGGGATTGGAGTTAATGAGAATTTGGGCTATGAAGAGAAGCCGATGTCTATTATTGACAGACAAGTTAGGCAGTTGAGAAACAAGTCGATACCAATGGTAAAGATTGAATGGAAAGAGCATTATGGCAAGGACGCCACCTGGGAGATGGAAGGGGAAATGAGAATTCGCCATCCAGAATTATTCTTGGAACAAGGTACCTTAAGTTTGGGGACCAAACTTCTTTAAGGGGGTAGGATATAACAACCCTCATTTTGACTTAGCCATGTTTGCATACATTCCTGTATGATCTTGTCTTGTGATGTTGCAAATCTTGTTTATCTTGTTTTGCCTTGCTTTGTTTAAAGTGTTGCTTGCATGATTTTGTTCCTTGCTTGGTGTGTAGCTGAGGTCATCTTAAGCTTAGTTCACCTCTGAACCTCTCAGACTTAGAACTATTTCGGAACCACTTGGTTGACCTCCATCTTCACCTCGGGCATGTTTGCCGAGATGTCACTATCTGGGCCACGGTGTTCGGAACCAAGGCCGAGGAGTGTATCATCTAGGCCGAGATGTTTTGCACTTAGTGATCTTTGTCCTTGGGCAGGTATGGCCTAGACCGAGGTGTGGCACACCCAGGCCAAGGTGTGGCACAGCTTAGTCAAGTGTCGTCCTCCCTAGCCGATGTCTTTGTTACCCTATTGCCGAAGATTTGACTTTAGCCGATGTCATTACTTGCCGATGTGTCTTGCCTTAGCTTGTTGAATACGCTTTGTCAGAGACTTGTCTTATCAATCAGTCACCCTTTTGAGTTGAACCAACCCGGTAATGCCACGTGTCCGAGCTGAATGTTAAGATAGCCGGCAGACCTAGAAACAAATCATTTTGTCTCAAATCTTTGCCTTTTGAGAGAGAAGCTCTTGAGGAAGAAGGTAGAGTTCTAGAGAGAGAAGTTGATTTTCGAGCTTGATCTTTGGAGTTTGAACCATTAGATTCATGTCTTGAGGTTTGAATCTCAACCTACTCTTGTTGTTCTTATTGATCATCAAGCTGCATTCCATGATCGACTCTGTTTTGCATGTCATGCATCGATTTGAAGTTGGTTTTGGAAGAGAAAAATAGTATCCATGTGTTCTTGAAGAAAAGTCTCGTTTTGATTCGAAAGTTTGGAACAAGAACCATGTTTTTGTGTTTGTTCTTGCATGACCTTCTTGTATGGGTACCCAGGTCCATGTTTTGAACTCATGGCATGAAATCTCAAACTTTGTAACAAGTTATGATCTTTGCATTCATCTTCTTCATGATCATGTTCATCATGTTCTTCATGTTCTTCGAAGGGAAACCCAGGTTTTTCCCGACTTTGCATTTGAATGTGGCCATCGGGACCACACCTCGGCAAGGAGGTGCGGGACCTCGGCCAAGACCTGGTTGGTACCCAGTGTGTTTTCGTGAGATGAAAAAAGTGTTTTAACTTCCAAAGAAGTTCGCTTTGTTATTGGCATAGATTTGGTGTGAATGCGGAGATCATTTGCATGGAGGAAAAGCTTGTTTTGGGAGTGTGTTTGCCATGTGATTGTAGGTCCTTGATCTTTGCTTTGAGCCTACACCCGAGAAGAACTATGTGAGTGGTATTTTTAATAAAGCTATGTTATACTGTTTTGATAAATCTTGCTTTGCTTTGTTTTGATAAAAGTATTTGTTAAGCATGAATGATTAGCTCTATTTTGATGTATCGAGTATAAGCTTTGTTTGGATGTCATCTTTGAAAAGTCCCTTGTGCTGGAGGACTCTAAACTTTTGCAAAGACCACGCTTAAAAGTCCTTTGCCTTTGGAGGACTTAAACTTTCAAAGACCAAGTTAAAAGTCCCTTGTGCTGGAGGACTCTAAACTTTCGCAGTACTATGTATAAAAGGATACGGTCCTTTCTTGGAATGACTATCGTGTTAAAGCGGGCTACGGGCCTAAGGAACACAAGTCCATCGTGTTAAAAAGAGCTACGAGCTTAAGTAACATGAGTCCCTTGTGCTGGAGGACTATAAACTTTCGCAGTACCTTTGACTAATCGATTACGGATCATGCAGTCTTTGTTTTGCCACTGACGGTTTACCGCGTGGATTTGTTTGTTCGGAGAGCTTGATTTGTGTTTTACCGATGCCAGTAAGCATCCCTTGAGACTTGTAAGACTTGATAGATGAATACGGTTCATCTCTTGATTTGATAAAGTTTTGATGTGTTTTGCTCGAAGGATCTCGCTAATATTCATATGGTTGTGGCATGTTTTGTTTTGAAAAGACTTCACAGTATTCATGCAAAACCTTTATTACTAGTACCATTCACTGAGTATCCAAGCTCACCCTCTCTATATATATGTAGGTGATAAGCAGGACGGCGGCGACGCCTAGATGTGTTTTGGCAAGCTTGTTTTGGATTCTTGTCATGTCGGGTTGACTTGTTTTTTGTCGGGAAAATTTGTATTTACGCTTTAATCTTGAAGATTATGCTTCTTTGGCTTGTAATCATTGTATTTGCACATGTCGGCTTTAGAAGCCTTTTGATCAAGATTCTAATATGTATTTTGTTTATTATCACCCGAATGTGAAACTATGTCATGTACGTTGTTACATTTGATCTATGCATAGCTCTTATGGACCACTTGTATTTTGATTTATTGCTTCCGTATTTGTGAGCCCCATATATTATACTCTGATTGTGTTAAATCTTTGAAAGTTGGCCTTCGGTAATCACGGGTTACTGGCCATCACGGCGCCATTCTACTAGGGGCGGTTTGGGGTCGTGACAAAAAAACCACTATACCTGAACGATCTATTTAGAAATTAAATAAAAAAAGAAGTTAACTAAAAACAAAAATGGAATTTGCATAAAATTAACAACGGAAGTTTATTCAACAAACCATTATACCTTAACGATCTATTTAATTTCCTATTCTATTCAACTTCCATTTTTATTTAATATTCAACTTCTTTTTTTATTTAATTTCCCAATAGATCTTTATGGTATAGTGGTTTCATGAATAAACTTCAATTGTTAACGATCTGTTTGGAAATTAAAAAAAAAGAAAAGAAGTTGAATAGAAAAATTAAATTGAATAAAAATGGAGGTTGAGTAAAAATAAAATGGAAGTTGCATAAAATTAAAAATGGATGTTTCACAAAATTAAAAAATGGAAGTTCATTCGAGAAACCAAAATACCTTAACGATCGATTTGGAAATAAATAAAAAAGGGAGTTGAATAAAAGTGGAAGTTGAGTAAAAGGAAATTGAATAGAAAAGGAAATTGAATAAAAATAAAAATGGAAGTTGCATACAATTAAAAATGGAAGTTTATTCAAGAAACCACTATATCTTGACGATCTATGTGGAAATTAAATAAAAAAAAGAAGTTCAATAGAAAAGGAAACCACTATACCTTAATGATCTATTTGGCAATTAAATAAAAATCAAAGTTGAATAAAAAAGAAAGTTGAATAAAAATGGAAGTTGAATAAAAATAAAAATGGAAGTTGCATAAAATTAAGAATGGAAGTTCATTTAAGAAACCACTATACCTTAACGATCTATTTGAAAATTAAATAAAAATGGAAGTTGAATAAAAATAAAAATAAGTTCAATAGAAAAGGAAATTGAATAAAAATGGAAGTTGAATAAAAATAAAAATGGAAGTTGCCTAAAATTAACAATGGAAGTTAATTCAAGAAACCACTATACCTTAATGATCTATTTGGAAATTAAATGAAAAAGGGCGTTGAATAGAAAATGAAATTGAATAAAAATGGAAGTTGCATAAAATTAAAAATGGAGGTTCATTCAAAAAACCACTATACCTTAACGATCTATTTAGAAATTAAATAAAAAAAGATGTTGAATAAAAAAGGAAATTTAATAAAAATGGAAGTTGAATAAAAATAAAATGGAAGTTCATTCAAGAAACCACTATAAAATGGAAATTGAATAGACTAGGAAAGTAAATAAAATTAATGAAGTTGTATAGTATAGAAAATTGAATAAAAATGGAAGTTGAATAAAATAAAAATGAAAGTTGTATAAAATTAAGAATGAAATTGAATAAAAATAAAAGTTCAATAAAAATAAAACTGGAAGTTGCATAAAATTAAAAATGAAATTGAATAAAAAAGGAAATTAAATAAAAAAGGAAGTTGAATTGAAAAGAAAATTGAATAAAAATGGATGTTGCATAAAAATAAAAATGGAAGTTGCATAAAATTAACAATGGAAGTTAATTCAAGAAACCACTATACCTTGACGATCTATTTGGAAATTGAATAAAAAAGGAAGTTGAATAGAAAGGTGAAGTTGCATAAAATTAAAAATGGAAGTTCATTCAAGAAACCACTATACCATAACAATCTATTTAGAAATTAAATAAAAAAGGAAGTTAAATAGAAAAGGAAATTGAATAAAAATGGATGTTGAATAAAAATAAAAATGGAAGTTGCATAAAATTAAAAATGGAAGTTCATTCAAGAAACCACTATACCTTAACGATCTATTTAGAAATTAAATAAAAATGAAAGTTGAATAGAGAAGGAAATTGAATAAAAATGGAAGTTGGATAAAAATGGAAGTTCAATCAAAAATAAAAATGGAAGTTCATTCGAGAAATCATAATACCCTAACGATCTATTTGGAAATCAAATAAAAAATAGAAGTCCAAATAAATCGTTATGGTATAGTGGTTTCTTGAATGAACTTCCATTATTATTTTATGCAACTTTCATTTTTATTTTTATTCAAATTCCATTTTTATTTTTAGGCAACTTGCATTTTTATTCAATTTCCTTTTCTATTTAACTTCTTTTTTTATTTAATTTCCACATAAATCGTTAAGGTGTAGTGGTTTCTTGAATGAACTTCCATTGTTAATTTCTATTTAACTTCTTTTTTTATTTAATTTCCAAAGAGATCTGTAGGGTATAGTGGTTTCTCGAATGAACTTCCATTTTTATTTTTATTTAACTTCCATTTTTTATCCAATTTCCTTTTCTAGGGTATAGTAGTTTATTGGATGAACTTCCATTGTTAATTTCATGCAAATTCCATTTTTATTTTTATTCATCTTGCATTTTTATCCAATTTTCTTTTCTATTCAACTTCCTTTTTTATTGAATTTCCAAATAGATCGTTAAGATATACTAGTTTCTTGATCGAACTTCCATTGTTATTCAACTTCTTTTGTTTTTTAATTTCCAAATAGATCGTTAAGGTATAGTGGTTTCTCAAATGAACTTCCATTGTTAATTTTATGTAACTTCCTTTTTTTATTCATCTTCCATTTTTATTTAATTTACTTCTATTCAACTTCCTTTTTTTATGCAACTTCCAAATAGATCGTTAAGGAATAGTGGTTTCTCGAATGAACTTCCATTGTTAATTTTATGCAACTTCCATTTTTATTCAATTTCCTTTTCTATTTTTATTCAACTTACATTGTTTATTTTTATTCAACTTCCATTTTTATTCAATTTCCTTTCCTGTTCAGCTTCTTCTTTTCTTTTAAATTTCTAAATAGATCGTTAAGGTATAATGGTTTCTTAAATGAACTTCCATTGTTAATTCTATTCAACTTCTATTTTTATTCAATTTTCAAATAAATCGTTAAGGTATAGTGGTTTCCTGAACAAACTTACATTTTTAATTTCATGCAACTTCCATTTATGCTTTTATTCAATTTCCCTTTTTTATTCAACTTCTTTTTTTTTTTAATTTCCAAATAAATCATTAAGGTATAGTGGTTTCTTAAATGAACTTCCATTGTTAATTTTATGCAACTTCCATTTTTATTCAACTTCCTTTTTTATTTAATTTCCAAATAGATCGTTAACGTATAACAGTTTCTTGAATTAACTTCCATTTCTATTCAATTTCCTATTCTATTCAACTTCATTTTTTATTTGATTTCCAAACAGATCGTTAAGGTATAGTGGTTTCTTGAATTAACTTCCATTTTTAATTTTATGCAATTTCAAAATAGATCGTTAAGATATAGTGGTTTCTTGAATGAACTTCCATTGTTAATTATAAGCAACATCCATTTTTAATTTAATTCTCTTTTTTATTCGACTTCTAGTTTTATCCAATTTCCTTTTCATAAAATTAAATAAAAAAGGAAGTTGAATAGAAAACAAAATTGAATAAAAATGCAAGTTGCCTAAAAATAAAAAAGGAAGTTGAATACAAAAGGAAATCAGATAGAAAAGGAAATTGAATAAAAATAGAAGTTGAATAAAAATATAGTGGTTTCTTGAATGAACTTCCATTGTTAATTTTATGCAACTTCCATTTTTATTTTTATTCATCTTCCGATTTTTATGCAATTTCCATTTCTATTCAATTTCCTTTTCTATTCAACTTCCTTTTATATTTAATTTCCAAATAGATCGTCAAGGTATAGTGGTTTCTTGAATGAACTTCCATTTTTAATTTTATGCAACTTCCATTTTTATTTTTAATTTTATTCAACTTCCATTTTTATTCAATTTCCATTTCTATTCAACTTCCTTTTTTCTTTAATTTCCAAATAGATCGTCAAGGTATAGTGGTTTTTTGAATTAACTTCCATTGTTAATTTTATGTAACTTCCATTTTTATTTTTATTCAACTTCCATTTTTATTCAATTTCCTTTTCTATTCAACTTCCTTTTTTTTATTTAATTTCTAAATAGACCGTTAAGGTATAGTGGTT
The DNA here is from genome assembly GCA_025200525.1 of Camellia lanceoleosa. Lineage (NCBI taxonomy): Eukaryota > Viridiplantae > Streptophyta > Magnoliopsida > Ericales > Theaceae > Camellia > Camellia lanceoleosa. The sequence continues at coordinate 361,336 of JANUSC010000024.1, forward strand.
TCTTGATTGAACTTCCATTTTTATTTTTATTCAGCTTTCATTTTTATTCAACTTCCATTTTTATTTGTATTCAACTTCCATTTTTATTCAATTTCCAAATAGATCGTTTAGGTATAGTGGTTTTTTGAATGAATTGCCATTTTCAATGAACTTCCATTGTAAATTTTATGCAACTTCCATTTTTATTTTTATTAAACTTCAACTTTTATTCAATTTACTTTTCATTTCAACTTTCTTTTTTATTTAATTTACAAATAAATCGTTAAGGTATAGTGGTTTCTTGAATGAACCTCCATTTTTAATTTTATGCGACATCCAATTCCTTTTCTATTTAACTTTCTTATTTATTTAATTTCAAAATTGATCGTTAACGTATAGTGGTTTCTTGAATAAACTTCCATTGTTAATTTTATACAACTTTCATTTTTATTTTTATTCAACTTCCCTTTTTATTCAATTTCCTTTTCTATTCATTTTCAATTTTATTTAATTTCCAAATAAATCTTTACGGTATAATGGTTTCTTCAATGACCTTCCATTTTTAATTTTACGCAACTTCCATTTTTATTTTTATGCAACTTTCATTTTTATTTTTATTCAACTTCCTTTTTTATTTAATTTCCAAATAGATCGTTATGGTATAGTGGTTTCTTCAATCAACTTCCATTTTTATTTTTATTCAACTTCCATTTTTAATTTGATGCAATTTTTATTTTTATTTTTATTCAACTTCCGTTTTTATTCAATTTCTTTTTCTATTCGACTTACTTTTTTCATTTAATTTCCAAATAGATCGTTAAGTTATAGTGGAAGTTCATTCAAGAAACCACTATACGTTAATGATCTATTTGGAAATTGCATAAAAATAGAAATTGAATAGACAAGGAAATTGGATAAAAATAGAAGTTAATTCAGGAAACCTTAACGATCTATTTAGAAATTGAATAAAAATAAAAATCGAATAGAAAGGATTAAAAATTGAAGTTCATTAAAGAAACCACTATACCTTAACGATCTATTTGGAGATTAAATAAAAAAAGAAGTTGAACAGAAATGGAAATTGAAGAAAAATGGATGTCGCATAAAATTAAAATTGGAAGTTCATTCAAGAAACCATTATAACTTAACGATCTATTTGAAAATTAACTAAAAAAGAAAGTTGGATAAAACTAGAAGTTGATTCAAGAAACCACTACACCTTAACAATCTATTTGGAAATTAAATAAAAAAAAATGAAGTTGAATAGAATAGGAAATTGCATAAAAATTGAAGTTGCTTAAAATTAACAACGGAAGTTCATTCAAGAAACCACTATACCTTAATGATCTATTTGGCAATTAAATAAAAAAGGAAGTTGAATAGAAAACAAAATTAAATAAAAATAAAAATGAAAATTCATTCAAGAAACCACTATACCATAACGATCTATTTGGAAATTAAAAAACAACATGAAGTTAAATAGAAAAGGAAATTGAATAAAAAGTAAATTGAATAAAATAAAAATGGAAGTTGCCTAAAATTAATAATGGAAGTTAATTCAAGAAACCACTATACCTTAAAGATCTATTTGGAAATTAAATAAAAAAAGACGTGGAATAGAAAAGGAAGTTGAATAAAAATGGAAGTTGAATAAAATTAAAAATTTGAAGTTGAATAGAAAAAGAAATTGAATAAAACTGCAAGTTGAATAAAAATAAAAATGGAAGTTGCATAAAATTAAACCACTATACCTTAACGATCTATTTCAAAATTAAAAAACAAAGGAAATTAAATAAAAATGGAATTTGCATGAAAATAAAAATAGAAGTTCATTTATGAAACCACTATACCTTAACGATCTATTTGGAAATTAAAGAAAAAAGAAAGTTAAATAGAAAATAGAATTGAATAAAATAAAAATGGAAGTTGCCTAAAATTAATAACGGAAGTTAATTCAAGAAACCACTATACCTTAAAGATCTATTTGGAAATTAAATAAAAAAGGAAATTGAATAAAAATAAAAATGGAAGTTGCATAAAAATAAAAATAGAAGTTGCATAACATTAAAAATGGAAGTTCATTCAAGAAACCATCATACCTTAACGATCTATTTGGATGTTAATTTTGTGGAACTTCCATTTTATTTTTATTCCACTTCCAGCTTTTATTCAATATCCTTTTATTCAACTTCCATTTTTATTCAATTTCCTTTTCTATTCGACTTCATATTCTATTTGATTTCCAAATAGATCGTTAATGTATAGTGGTTTCTTGAATGAACTTCCATTTTTAATTTCATACAACTTTCATTTTAATTTTATTGAACTTCCATTTTTAATTTTATGAAACTTCCTTTTTATTTTTATTCAATTTCCTTTTTATTTACATAGATCTTTAAGGTATAGTAGTGGTTTCTTGAATGAATTTCCATTGTTAATTTCAGCAACTTCCATTTTTATTCAATTTCCTTTTATATTTAATTTCCAAATAGATCGTTAAGGTATAGTGGTTTCTAATGAACTTCCATTTCTAATAAATTTCCTTTTCTATTCAAGTTACTTTTCAATTTAACTTCTTTTTTTATTTAATTTCCAAATAGATCTTTAGGGTATAGTTGTTTCTTGAATGAACTTACATTGTTAATTTTATGCAACTTCTATTTTTATTCAACTCTCTTTTCTATTCAACTTCCTTTTTTATTTACTTTCCAAATAGATCGTTAAGGTATAGTAGTTTCTTGAATTAACTTCCATTGTTAATTTTAGGCAACTTGCCTTTGTTATTCAATTTCATTTTCTATTCAATTTTGTTTTCTATTCAACTACCTTTTTTTATTTAATTTCCAAATAGATCGTTATGGTATAGTGGTTTTTTGAATGAACTTCCATTTTTAATTTTATGTAACTTCCATTTTTATTTTTATTCAAGTTTCATTTTTATTCAATTTCCTTTTTTCTATTCAACTTCCATTTTTGTTCAACTTCCATTTTTATTTTTATTCACCTTCAATTTTTATTCAATTTCTTTTACTATTCAACTTTCTTTTTTATTTTATTTCCAAATAGATTGTTAAGGTATAGTGGTTTCTTCAATGAACTTCCATTGTTAATTTTGAATAAACTTCCATTTTTAATTTGATGCAACATCCATTTTTTTTTATGCAACTTCTATTTTTATTCGATTTCCTTCTCTATTCAACTTTCTTTTATTTAATTTATTTTTCTTTAATTTCTAAATAAATTGTAAAGGTATAGCGGTTTCTTTTCTATTCAACTTCCTTTTTTATTTAATTTCCAAATAGATCATTAAGTTATAGTGGTTTCTTGAATGAACTTCCATTTTTAATTTTATGCAACTTCCAGTTTTATTTTTATTGAACTTCCTTTTTTATTTAATTTACTTTTCTATTCAACTTCCTTTTTTATTTAATTTTCAAATATATCATTAAGTTATAGTGGTTTCTTCAATGAACTTCAATTTTTAATTTTATGCAACTTCAATTTTTATTTTTGTTCAACTTCTATTTTTATTCAATTTACTTTTCTATTTAATTTCCCAATAGATTGTTAAGGTATAGTGGTTTTATGAATAAAAATAAAAATGGAAGCTGCATACAATTTAAAATGGAAGTTCGTTGAAGAAACCACTATACTTTAACCATCAATTTGGAAATTAAATAAAAAGACGTTGAATAGAAAAGGAAATTGGATAAAAATGGAAGTTGAATAAAAATAAAGATCGGAGTTCATTCAAGAAACTACTATACCTTGACGATCTATTTGGAAATTAAATAAAAAAGGAAGTTGAATAGAAAAGAAAATTGGATAAAACTGGAAGTTGAATAAAAATGAAAATGGAAGTTGAATAAAAATAAAAATGGAAGTTGAATAGAACGAGAAATTTAATAAAAATGAAAAATGGATAAAAATGGATCGTTGAATAAAAATAAAAAGGAAGTTGCATAAAATTAAAAATTAAAGTTCATTCAAAAACCACTATACCTTAACGATCTATTTGAAAATTAAAATTGAATTTGCATAAAATTAACAATGAAAGTTCATTCATGAAACCAAGATACCTTAACGATCTATTTGGAAATTAAATAAAAAGGAAGTTGAATAAAAAAGAAGTCGAATAAAAATGGAAGATGAGTAAAAATAAAAATGGAAGTTGAATAGAAATGAAAGTTGAATAAAAATAAAAATGGATGTCACATTAAATTAAAAATGGAGGTTACGTAAAAATAAAAATGGAAGTTGCATAAAATTAAAAATGGAAGTTCATTCAAGAAAACATTATACCCTAACAATCTATTTGAAAATTAAATAAAAAAGGAAGTTGAAAAGAAAAGGAAATTGAATAAAAATGAAAGTTGAATAAAAATAAAAAAAAAAGGAAGTTGAATAAAAAAGGACATTGAATAAAAATGGAAATTGAATAAAAACAAAAATGGAAGTTACATAAAATTAAAAATGGAAGTTTATTCAAGAAACCATTATACCCTAACGATCTATTTGGAAATTCAATAAAAAAGGAAGTTGAATAGAAAAGGAAATTTAATAAAAATGGAAGCTGAATAAAATTAAAAATGAAAGTTGAATAAAAATAAAAATGGAAGTTGCATAAAATTAACAATTGAAGTTGAATAGAAAAGGAAATTAAATAAAAATGGAAATTGCAGAAAAATGGAAGTTGCATAAAATTAAAAAAGGAAGTTGCATAAAATTAACAATTGAAGTTTATTCAAGAAACCACTATACCTTAACGATCTTTTTGGCAATTAAATAAAAAAAGTAAGTTGAAAAGAAATGGAAATTGAATAAAAATGGAAGTTGCATAAAATAAAAATCAAGTTCATTCGAAACCACCATACCTTAACTATCTATTTGGGTATTAAATAAAAAGGAAGTTGAGTAGAAAAGGAAACTCAATAAAATGGAAGTTGAATAAAAGTAAAATGGAAGTTGACTAAAATAAAGATTGAAGTTCATTGAAGAAACCACTATACCTTAACGAGTTCATTCAATAAACCACTATACCTTAACGATCTATTTGGAAAGTAAATAAAAATTGAAGTTGAATAGAATAGGAAAATGAATAAAATGGATGTTGAATAAAAATAAAATGAAAGTTCATTCAAGAAACCACTATACCCCTTAACGGTCTATTTCAAAATTAAATAAAAAATAAATTGACTAAAAGGACATTGAATCAACATGGAAGTTGAATAAAATGAAAATGAAAGTTTTATAAAATTAAACCGATGTTCATTCGAGAAACCATTATACCTTAACAATCAAAAATCTAGAAACCTCCTAGATGTTGATTTGTGATTATGTATCAATTTTAAGCATAATATAACAATCCCAATCAAACAATCAAGACAAAGAGACACAACGATTTAATGTGGAAAAACCACAATTGGAACGCCTCCAATTGTGATAAAAAAAACCACGGCAATGCACAAGAACAATCCACTAAGAAGATTTAAAGGAATTACACAGGTATACTCTCAATTATCTAGCGAATCCACAACGCCTAATTGAACCAGCCTCTATGTGCCTCTTTCAACCCCATCTTCACCACATAATTGTCTTCCTGATGAGTCTCTTCAGAATCCACCGATGCTTCAGACTTGAATTCTTTAGAATCCACCAAAGAAAAACTCTCTCTTTTGTATAAAAAACAAAACCTTTGATGTACCCTCTTTTAAACCATGAGTTGAATACTCAATAAAAACATCAAAGAAACTAGCAAAATCTCTCCAAATATAAGCCTTAAGATCCAAAAAGAAGATCTGGAGAAGTTCCTTTAGTGTTGGGAGAAAACCAACTATTTATAGAAAACCAAAGCAATCCTAGTTTCAGAAGAAAACCAACTCCTTAACAATTCTGGAAATTTGGGATCGCATGTTGGCTCGAGCGTGAAATGCTCGCCGAGCGAGACTTCAAATTCCGTGATTTCATACAGGCTCCACGCTCGAGCGCCAGTTTCCACTCTCGAGCGTCGAATCACATCATACAGTACTTTTTCAGGCATAGCAGAGATACTGTGAGCTCGCAAACCCCGCTCGAGCGCCTTTTCTCGCCGAAAGGAAGGCCAAACCGAAAAATATAACATGATCGACAGCAACTTTGAATGCATTTTTGCATTTTGGGTCATGAAGCTAGCCGGCAGCTCGACCCCCGTAATAATCAGCGAAGTGGCAATCTTGTATACATTGACATCACAAACTTCTCTGCAAAAGCACGATTCGGGTAGGATTCGCCTCTAACAACTCATAGCCTCACTGAAATAAAAATGCGAATAAAATTACAACTCAAAAGAGTTTTGTCAAACAGGGTTGCCAATAATAAAAACCTAACACAATCTATTTGGAAATTAAAGAAAAAAGGAAGTTGAATAGAAAAGGAAATTTCATTCAAGAAGCCACTATACCTTAACGATCTATTTGGAGATTAAATAAAAAAAGAAGTTGAATAGAAAAGGAAATTTAATAAAAATTGAAGTTGAATAGAAAAAGATATTGAATAAAAAATGAAGTTGAATAGAAAAGGAAATTGAATAAAAATGGATGTTGAATAAAAATGACAATGGAAGTTCATTCAAGAAACCACTATACCTTAACGATTTATTTGGAAATTAAATAAAAAAGAAAGTTGAATAAAATTAACAATGTAAGTTCATTCAAGAAACCATAATTGAAAGCCTGTAGTTCAAAATGGAAGTTGCATAAAATTAACAATGGAAATTCATTGAAGAAACCACTATACCTTAACGATCTATTTGGAAATTAAATAAAAAAGGACGTTGAATAGAAATGGAAATTGAATAAAAAAGGAAGTTGAATAAAAATAAAAATGGAAGTTACATAAAAAAGAAAGTTGAATAAAAATGGAAGTTGCATAAAAATAAAATGGAAGTTGAATAAAAATAAAAATAAAAATAGAAGTTGAATAAAAATAAAATGGAAGTTGAATAAAAAGGAAAGTTCATTCAAGAAACCACTATACCTTAACTATCTGTTTGGAAATTAAATAAAAAAGAAAGTTGAATAGAAATGGAAGTTGAATAAAAATCGGAAGATAAATAAAAATAAAAATGGAAGTTGCATAAAATTAACAATGGAAGTTCATTCAAGAAACCACTATACCTTAACGATCTATTTGGAAATTAAATAAAAAAGGACGTTGAATAGAAAAAGAAATTGAATAAAAACAAAAATGGAAGTTGCATAAGAATAAAAATGGAAGTTGAATAAAAAAGAAAATTGAATAAAAATGGAAGTTGAATAAAAATAAAATGGAATTTGAATGAAAATAAAAACAGAAGTTGAATAAAATTAAAAATGGAAGTTGCATAAAATTAACAATGGAAGTTCATTTAAGAAACCACTATACCTTAATGATCTATTTGGAAATTAAATAAAAAAAAATGAAGTTGAATAGAATAGAAAATTGAATAAAAACAAAAATGGAAGTTGCATAAGATTAACAATAGAAGTTCATTCAAGAAACCACTATACCTTAACGATTTATTTGTAAATTAAAAAAAAAAGAGGAAATTGAATAAAAATAAAAATGGAAGTTAAATAGAAAAAAGTTGAATAGAAAATGAAATTTAATAAAAAAGGAAGTTGCATAAAATTAACAATGGAAGTTGAATAAAACTAAAAATGGAAGCTCATTCAAGAAACCACTATATCTTAACGATCTATTTGGAAGTTAAATAAAAAAGGATGTTGAAGAGAAAAGGAAATTAAATAAAAATTGAAGTTGAATAAAAATAAAAATGGAAGTTGAGTAAAATTAACAATGGAAGTTCATTCAAGAAACCACTATAATTTAATGATCTATTTGGAAGTTAAATAAAAATGGAAGCTGCATAGAAAATTGAAATTCATTCAAGAAACCACTATACCTTAACGATCTATTCAGAAATTAAATAAAAAAGGAAGTTGAATAGAAAACAAAATTGAATAAAAATGCAAGTTGTCTAAAATTAACAATGGAAATTAATTTAAGAAACCATTATACCTTAAATTGAATAAACAAGGAAATTTACCTTAACAATGGAAGTTGAATAGACAATAAAATTGAATAAAAATGGAAGTTCATTCAAGAAACCACTATACCTTAACGATCTATTTGGAAATTAAATAAAAAAGGAAGTTGAATACAAATGGAAGTTGAATAAAATAAAAATGGAATTTGCATAAAATTAAAAATGGAAGTTCATTCGAAAAACCACTATACCTTAATAATCTATTTGGAAATTAAAGAAAAAAAGAAGTTGAAAATTAAATAGAAAAGGAAATTGAATAAAAATAAAAAAGAAAGTCGAATAAAAAAGGAAGTTGAAAAGAAATGGAAATTGAATAAAAACAAAAATGGAAGTTGAATACAAATAAAAATCGAAGTTCATTCAAGAAACCACTATACCTTCACGATCTATGTGGAAATTAAATAGAAAGGTGAAGTTGAATAGAAAAAGAAATTGAATAAAAATGGAAGTTGAATAAAAATAAATACGGAAGTTGCATAAAATTAAAAATGGAAGTTCATTCAATAAACCACTATACCTTAACGATCTGTTTGGAAATTAAATAAAAAGGGACATTGAATAAAAATGGAAGTTGAACTACTATATCTTAAAGATCTATTTGGAAATTAAATAAAAAAAGGAAGTTGAATAAAAATGGATGTTGAACAAAAATAAATATGGAAGTTGAATAAAAATAAAAATAGAAGTTGAAGAAAATTAAAAATAGAAGTTGAATAAAAATGGAAGTTGAATTAAAAAAAAAAAAAAAAAGGAAGTTGAATAGAAAAGGTAATTGAATAAAAATGGAAGTTGCATAAAATTAACAATGGAAGTTCATTCAAGAAACCACTACACCTTAACGATCTATTTGGAAATTAAAAAAAAAGGAAGTTGAATAGAAAAGAAAATTGGATAAAAATAGAAGATGAATAAAAATAAAAATAGAACTTGCACAAAATTAAAAATGGAAGTTGCATAAAATTAAAAATTGAAAGTTCATTCAAGAAACCACTGTAACTTAACGATATATTTGGAAATTAAATAAAAAAAGAAGTTGAATAGAAAAGGAAATTGAATAAAAATGGAAGTTGAACAAAATTAAAAATGGAAGTTGCATAAAATTAACAAGAAACCACTATACCTTAACAATTGAAGTTGAATAAAAATAAAAGTGGAAGTTGCATATAATTAAAAATGGAAGTTCATTCAAGAAACCACTATACCTTAACGATCTATTTGGAAGTTAAATAAAAAAGGAAGTTGAATTGAAAAGTAACTTGAATAAAAATGGAAATTGAATAAAAATAAAAATGAAAGTTGCACAAAATTAGCAATGGAAGTTCATTCAAGATCACACTAAAATGGAAGTTGCAAATTCCATTTTTATTTTTATTCATCTTGCATTTTTATCAAATTTTCTTTTCTATTCAACATACATTTTTATTTTTATTCAATTTCCATTTTCATTTTATTCAACTTCCTTTTTCATTCGACTTCCATTTTTGTTCAAATAGAAAAGGATGTCATTCAAGAAACCACTATACCTTAACAATCTATTTGGAAATTGAATAAAAATGGAAATGGAATAAAAATAAAAATGGAAATTCATTCAAAAAACCACTATATCTTAACGATCTATTTGGAAAGTAAATAAAAAAAAAAAGGAAATTGAATAAACATGGAAGTTGAATGAAATTAACAATGGAAGTTCTTTCAAAAAACCACTATACATTAGCGATCTATTTGGAAATTAAATAAAAAAGGAAGTTGAATCAACTTCTGTAAGGACCCACATTTCATGCCTTAGTCATGCTTGCATGCAGTTATATGATTTTCCATGTTAAGATTTGCTATCATGAATTGTGCCTTGTTTTGTACGTATTTGATTTGCCTAAGTGTATGTGTATGCTTTGTTCCTCCCTTGTATTGTTTAGCCGAGGTTGTGTTAAGCCTAGATCATTTCCAAGCCGAGGTCATCCTAAGCCTGTAGCTATTTTGGAATCTCTTTGTTGACCTCCACCTTTGTCCCTAAGATATTGGCCGAGATGATTATCATCTGGGCCGAGGTGTGTATCGCCGAGGCCAAGATGTGTATTATCTGGGCCGAGATGTTATCCTCGTACCGAAGTGATCTTGTCCTGGAATGGTGTGACCTAAACCGAGGTGTGGCACATCTAGGCCGAGGTGTGGCACAGCTTAGTCACGTGTTTCCTTCCTAGCCGAGATCATTGTTACCTTAGTTGCCGAAGTCATTGTCCTCTGTTGCCGATGTCTTGACCCTTGCCGATGTCATTCCTTGCCGGAGTGTTTTGCTGGGTAGCTTGTTGGGTACGCTTTGTCAGAGTCAAGTCTTGTCAATCTGTCACCTTTTTTAGGAGAGCCAACCCGGTGACGCCACGTGTCCGAGCAGAGTGTTAAGTCAGCCGATAGAGAGAGAAACCTATCATTTGTTGTGTTTTGTTCTAAGGAAGAAGAGAGAGAAGCTCTAGAAGAGGGAGAAGGAGTTCTAGAGAGGGAGTAGAGATCCAAGCTTGATTCCTAGAGATCAAACCGTTAGATTCGTGTTCTAAGGTTAGATTCTTGATCTACTCATGTCGTTCTTTATGTTTATGTTATTGCATTGCATGATTGAACACGATTTGTAAGCCATGCATTGTTTTGAAGTTCGGTTTTAGAGAGAGAAAATGATATTCAAGTGTTCTTCAAGAAAAGTCATGTTTTGATCCGAAAGCTCATGTCAAGTTATATGTTTTCATGTTTGTTTTCATATGATCTTCAAGTATGGGTGCCCAGGTCCATGTTTTCGAACTCATGGCATGAAAACTCAGATTTTGTATAAGCAAGTTATGATTTTGGCATTCATCACATTCATGTTCATTATGTTCATGTTCTTCATGTTCTTCACGGGTGGAAACCCAGATTTCCAGACTTCACTTCCCGAAGTGTAGTCTCCGAGATCATTCTTACCTAGACCTTACACTTAGGCCAAGCATCGAATCTCACCTTGGCCTACCTTGCATGATCACTTGCACTTGTCTTGTTTGAACCTCGCCTGCGTTGCCAGCCGCCGGTGGTAACCACACCTCCAGAGGTGTGGGACCTCGGATAGACTGTTGGTGCCCAAAGATGTCTCATTGACATGTACAGCAGTGTTTTGACTTCCAGCATGTTTTCCGAGATCATTTGCATGTATGTGAGACTTGTTTGAGAAGTGTGTTCAGTAGACTTTGTCATGTGTTTGTAGGACTTGGACCTTTGTTGTGACCCCGACGTTCCAAGAACTAGGTGAGTGGTATTTTTAATAAAGCTATGTTATACGTTTTGATAAAGGCTTTGCTTTGCTTTGTTTTGAAAGTATTTGTCAAGCATGAATGATTATCCCTATTTTGGTATATCAAGTTTAAGTTTTATGTACCAAGTATAAGCTTTGTTTTGATGATGTTTAGACAAGTCCGTACGTGCTGTGGACTTTAAGCATAAGTGGCACAAGTCCGTGACGCTAGGGACTTTAATCATTTGTAGCACATCAAGACAAGTCCGTACGTGCCAGGGGACTTTAAGCATAAGTGGCACATATGTTTTGTAAGGTCAAGATTGATGAATACGGTTCATCCTATGTTTTGATAAGTAAGCAAGTTTTGAAAGCTCAGGTATGTTTTGCCACCGACGGTCTATGAACGGGTGGGTATGTTTTGCCACCGACGGTCTATGAACGGGTGGGTAGGTTTTGCTATCGACGGTCTATGAACGGATAGCCCCCACCGATGGTCTATGAACGGGTGGGTATGTCTTGCCAAGTATGATATAAGCTCAAGTGCACGTTCTGTACAAGTAATGCCAAGAATATGTTCTAATGCAAGCCATGTTGTACGTATGTTTGAATAAGCTACGCTATAAGTACATGTTTAGATACAAGTTATGCTAAGTACATGTTTTGAACAAGCTATGATATATGTATTGTTTTGACAAGACCTCGAATCATTCATTTAACCCCTTTATTACTTGTACCATTCAACGAGTTTCCATACTCACCCTCTCTATGTATATATGTAGGTTCCAAGTCAAGTCGCCGAAACTGTCATGTTTTGTGCCGATGTTTTGTATGCATGTTAGGTCGCAGATCAAGGATGTCGGCAACCATGAAGATTATGCTTTCGACTTTTGTATTTCATGTGCCTTGTTTATGTCGGCTTGAGAAGCCCTTTTGTTACGATGTAATGTATATTTTATAAGTTGTAAAGTTATATGTAAAGATGTATGCCATTTCATTTGACTTATGCACTCTTATGGACCACTTGTATTTTAAGTTATTGCTTCCGCTTGTTAGCCCCATATGTATACTCGATTGTGTGTGATCTTTGTAAGTTGGCCTTGGTAATCCCGATTCATCGCCATCACGCACCATTCTACTAGGGCGATTTGGGGTCGTGACAAGATGGTATCGAGCACAAGTTCCTCATAGTACGTTGTTCACACACTTGAGTCCTAAAGAGCATAGGATCTCCTTATACTTGGTATTAGGATTGCATCATATTACTTGCTACTTGACAAGGTGTGCATCATCTCGGCATGATCATTTCCACTTGCATACATGTTTATTTATTCATTTTGTTTTAAGGGAGTCCGATTTTGCATACCTTTAGCATCATGAGAAGAGGTAGACCCCCAGTTCGCCGAGATCATCCCGAAGACAGGTTGGACCGACTAGAAAGGATTGTTGAAGGTTTGGTCGGTGAGTTAAGGCAAGCAAGGCAAATAGAATCGGCACTACATCCACTAAAGCCGAAAGCAAACAGCCGCCAGCTAGCAAGACCACCTCCACCTCATCCAAAGGCAGAAGTGCCTCCACACACTTTTTATGGGGATGGTACATAGACTTTGAACAAAGAATTAAAGAAGATAAACCCGCCGACGTTCCAAGGAGGTATAGAGCCGATGAAGGCAGAAGCATGGGTTTTGGAGATGGAGAAGTTGTTCGAGGTTTTTCCGATCACCGACGCCCGAAGGTGTCATTGGCAAGATTTACATTGGAAGACGACGAAGATGGTGGATGATGATCCGAGGAAGTAATCCAGACTTGACTTAGGCGATTTTTGGAGTTGTTTTACAACAAACATTTCCCTTAAGTGTTCAAACCGCATACACCGAATTTCAGACGTTGACACAAGGCAAGAAAACAAGGTGAATATGACCGTATTTTACCGAATTAGCGAGGTATGCACCTCACATGGTCGGCGATGAATATATGAAGGCTAGGAAGTTTGAGAGTGGGCTTCGGGGACCAATACAAGATCGGGTAAATTTGCTCAACATGCCGACGTATGCTGGAGTGTTAGATAAGGCCATTCTGGCAGAAGCCAACCTGAACAGAAGTCAAAGTTCGGGAGAAAGTCAGAACAAGAGGCAGACCTGTGACAATCAGAAGAAGAGACGGACTTATGATAACCGCGAGGAAGAGGCAGACCCGAATGATGCCGAGGAGAAGACCGAGGTGGACAATTCCAACAACACAAATCAGGAAGGTGACACCAGGCCGACATGTACAAGTTGCGGGAGGCGACATTTTGGGGTTTGTCTTCGAGCAACAGGAGCATGTTTTGGATGCGGTGAGAAGGGTCATCGTGTTCAGGATTGTCCCATTGATATAGCTAGCGGTGACAGGATGAGATGAGTACTTGGAATTGAATTGTTTTGAGGACATGGTAAGTTAAGTTTGGGGACCAAACTTCTTAAGGGGAAGGATGTAAGGACCCACATTTCATGCCTTAGTCATGCTTGCATGCAGTTATATCATTTCCCATTTTAAGATTTGCTATCATGAATTGTGCCTTGTTTTGTACGTATTTGATTTGCCTAAGTGTATGTGTATGCTTTGTTCCTCCCTTGTATTGTTGAGCCGAGGTTGTGTTAAGCCTAGATCATTTCAAGCCGAGGTCATCCTAAGCCCTGTAGCTATTTTGGAATCTCTTTGTTGACCTCCACCTTTGTCCCAAGATATTGGCCGAGATGATTATCATCCGGCCGAGGTGTATCGCCGAGGCCAAGATGTGTATTATCTGGCCGAGATGTTATCCTCGCATCAAGTGATCTTGTCTGGAATGGTGTGACCTAGACCGAGGTGTGGCACATCTAGGCCGAGTGTGTACGCCTTAGTCAAGTGTTTCCTTCCTAGCCGAGATCATTGTTATCTTAGTTGCGAAGTCATTGTCCTCTGCTGTCGATGTCTTGACCCTTGCCGATGTCATTCCTTGCCGGTGTTTTCTGGGTAGCTTGTTGGGTACGCTTTGTCGAGTCAAGTCTTGTCAATCATCACCTTTTTAGGAGAGCCAACGTGTGGCATACGTGTCGAGCAGAGTGTTAAGTCACCGATAGAGAGAAACCTATCATTTGTTGTGTTTTGTTCTAAGGAAGAAGAGAGAGAAGCTCTAGAAGAGGGAGAAGGAGTTCTAGAGAGGGAGTAGAGATCCAAGCTTGATTCCTAGAGATCAAACCGTTAGATTCGTGTTCTAAGGTTAGATTCTTGATCTACTCATGTCGTTCTTTATGTTTATGTTATTGCATTGCATGATTGAACACGATTTGTAAGCCATGCATTGTTTTGAAGTTCGGTTTTAGAGAGAGAAAATGATATTCAAGTGTTCTTCAAGAAAAGTCATGTTTTGATCCGAAAGCTCATGTCAAGTTATATGTTTTCATGTTTGTTTTCATATGATCTTCAAGTATGGGTGCCCAGGTCCATGTTTTCGAACTCATGGCATGAAAACTCAGATTTTGTATAAGCAAGTTATGATTTTGGCATTCATCATATTCATGTTCATCATGTTCATGTTCTTCATGTTCTTCACGGGTGGAAACCCAGATTTCCAGACTTCACTTCCCGAAGTGTAGTCACCGAGATCATTCTTACCTAGACCTTACACTTAGGCCAAGCATCGTATCTCACATTGGCCTACCTTGCATGATCACTTGCACTTGTCTTGTTTAAACCTCGGCCTGCAGCCGCACGCCGAAGCCGTGGTAACCACACCTCGGCCAGGAGGTGTGGGACCTCGGCATAGACCTGGTTGGTGCCCAGCATGTCTCATTGACATGTACAGCAGTGTTTTGACTTCCAGCATGTTTTCCGAGATCATTTGCATGTATGTGAGACTTGTTTGAGAAGTGTGTTCAGTAGACTTTGTCATGTGTTTGTAGGACTTGGACCTTTGTTGTGACCCCGACGTTCCAAGAACTAGGTGAGTGGTATTTTTAATAAAGCTATGTTATACGTTTTGATAAAGGCTTTGCTTTGCTTTGTTTTGAAAGTATTTGTCAAGCATGAATGATTATCCCTATTTTGGTATATCAAGTTTAAGTTTTATGTACCAAGTATAAGCTTTGTTTTGATGATGTTTTAGACAAGTCCGTGACGCGTGGGGACTTTAAGCATAAGTGGCACAAGTCCGTCGCGTGCTAGGGGACTTTAAGCATTTGTAGCACATCAAGACAAGTCCGTGACGCGTTGTGGACTTTAAGCATAAGTGGCACATATGTTTTGTAAGGTCAAGATTGATGAATACGGTTCATCCTATGTTTTGATAAGTAAGCAAGTTTTGAAAGCTCAGGTATGTTTTGCCACCGACGGTCTATGAACGGGTGGGTAGGTTTTGCTATCGACGGTCTATGAACGGATAGCCCCCACCGACGGTCTATGAACGGGTGGGTATGTCTTGCCAAGTATGATATAAGCTCAAGTGCACGTTCTGTACAAGTAATGCCAAGAATATGTTCTAATGCAAGCCATGTTGTACGTATGTTTGAATAAGCTACGCTATAAGTACATGTTTAGATACAAGTTATGCTAAGTACATGTTTTGAACAAGCTATGATATTTGTATTGTTTTGACAAGACCTCGGGAATCATTCATTTAACCCCTTTATTACTTGTACCATTCACTGAGTTTCCATACTCACCCTCTCTATGTATATATGTAGGTTCCAAACTAGAAGTCGGCTACGCCGAGCTGCGTGTTTTGTGCTGATGTTTTGTATGCATGTTAGGTCGGCATCAAGGATGTCGGCAACCATGAAGATTATGCTTTCGACTTTGTATTTCATGTGCCTTGTTTATGTCGGCTTGAGAAGCCCTTTTGTTACGATGTAATGTATGTTAGGACCCTTTGTTGTCAAAATCCGTGCATCAAAACCAAGGTTGTGAGTTGTGGAAGTTTTTCTAGTTTTCAGTTTTTTTGTCGCCCCGCTCGAGCGGGGAAAGTAACGCTCGAGCGGGGATTGCAAGCTCTCAAAGATTTTCGCGCGACCGACAAGATATCGATGGTGATTCTTCGCCGAGGGCAATGGACGCTCGAGCGGGAAGGCTATTTGAGTCGCAAAACTTGAAGTCTCGCCGAAGGGCGTATCCACGCCGAGCGATCACAAGCTGACAGTTTCTATAAATTCGCAGATTGGGTATTTTTTCAAGGACGACTTTTCCTTGATCTGTTTAGGGTTTTCTAGGGTTTTGATTTAAGATTACTTCTGAGGTTTGGTGAGTTTTCTTTGATGTTCTTGAGAGAGTTTTAAACTCATGAGTTAAAGATTCATACATCAAAGAGGTTGATACAACATATTCAAGAGAGTCTCTTCGGTGGAATCCGAAGGTTATTACGTAGAGTTTCAAAAGGTGTTTGATACTTTACGTAGTCGTTAATTCGACAAGTGAAGTTGTGGTGTGGAATCAACTTCAAGATCGATTCGTGAAGGCGTGGTGAAAGATCTACGAAGATTCAGAGACAAATTGATTGGGTTGGGTAATTTGTATGGTATCTTTGTAATCTTTTAGTTCTTCAAGAGTGGATTGATCGATGGCGGTTTCGCGTGGTTTTGATTACAATTGAAGGTTCTTCAATTGTGGTTTTTTCCACGTAAAAAATCGTTTGTGTCGATTTATTATTTTTGTCTTGAAAACAAACAAACTAAAATCACTCTCGTAAGTGCTTGATGATTTTAGGTTGTGTGTTTTGCTTTACTGGGTTTTGGAATTCATTAATCTTGATCTAATCACGAATCACATAGGATTTTCAATGTATATTTTATAAGTTGTAAAGTTATATGTAAAGATGTATGCCATTTCATTTGACTTATGCACAGCTCTTATGGACCACTTGTATTTTAAGTTATTGCTTCCGCTCTTGTTAGCCCCATATGTATACTCGACAGTGTGATCTTTGTAAGTTGGCCTTCGGTAATCCCAGATTACTGGCCATCACGGCACCATTCTACTAGGGGCAATTTGGGGTCGTGACAACTTCCATTGTAAGTTTTATGCAACTTCAATTTTTAATTTTATTCAATATCAATTTTTATACCTTAACGATCTATTTGGAAATTAAATAAAAAATGAAAGTTGCATAAAATTAACAATGGAAGTTTATTCAAGAAACCACTATACCCTAACGATTTATTTGGAAATTAAGTAAAAAATGAAGTCGAATAAAAAAGGAAGTTGAATAAAAATGGAAGTTGAAAAGGAAATTGAATAGAAATTGAAGTCGAATAAAAATAAAAATGAATAAAAATGGAAGTTGCCTAAAATTAAAAATGAAAGTTGAATAGAAAAGGAAATTGGATAAAATCGAAGATGAATAAAAAATAAAAATGAAAGTTGAATAGAAATAAAAATGGAAGTTGAATAAAATTAACAATGTAAGTTCATTCAAGAAACCACTATACCTTAACGATCAATTTGGAAATTAAATAAAAAATGAAGTTGAATAGAAAAGGAAATTGAATAAAAATCGAAATTGCATAAAATTAAAAATGGAAGTTGACTAAAAATAGAAATGGAAGTTAATTCAGGAAACCACTATACCTTAACGATTTATGAACTTCCATTTTTATTCAAGTTACTTTTCTATTCAACTTCCATTTTTATTTCTATTCAACTTCCTTTTTTATTTAATTTCCAAATAGATCGTTAAGGTATAGTGGTTTTTTGAATGAACTTCCATTTTTATTTTTATGCAACTTTCATTTTTATTTTTATTCAACTTTCATTTTTATTTTTATTCAACTTCCATTTTTATTTAATTTCCTTTTCTATTCAACGTCCTTTTTTATTTAATTTCCAAATAAATCGTTAAGGTATAGTAGTTTATTGGATGAACTTTCTTTTTTTATTTAATTTCCAAATGGGTCATTAAGGTATAGTGATTTCTCGAATGAACTTCCATTTTTAATTTTATGAAACATCAATTTTTAATTTTATGCAACTTCGATTTCTAATTTCATGCAACTTCTATTTTTATTTTTATTCAACTTCCATTTTTGTTCAACTTCCATTGTTAATTTTATTCAACTTCGATTTTTACCCAATTTCCTTTTCTATTCAACTTATTTTTTTATTTAATTTCCAAATAGATCGTTAAGGTATAATGGTTTCTTGAAAGAACTTCCATTTTTATTTTTATTCAATTTCAATTTTTATTCAATTTCATTTTCTATTGAACTTATTTTTTTATTTAATTTCCAAATAGATCGTTAAGGTATAGTGGTTTCTTGAATTAACTTCCATTGTTATTTTTATGCGACATCCATTTTTATTTTTGTTCAATTTCCTTTTTCTGTTCAACTTCTTTTTTTTTTAATTTACAAATAAATCGTTAAGGTATATTGCTTTCTTCAATGAACTTTTATTATTAATTTTATGCAACTTCCATTTTTATTTTTATTGAACTTCCATTTTTATTCAATTTCATTTTCTATTGAACTTCTTTTTTTATTTAATTTCCAAATAGATTGTTAAGTTATAATGATTTCTTGAAAGAACTTCAATTTTTATTTTTATTCAACTTCCATTTTTATTCAACTTCTTTTTTTATTTAATTTCCAAATAGATCGTTAAGGTATAGTGGTTTCTTGAATGAACTTCCATTGTTAATTTTATGCAACTTCCATTTTTATTCAACTACCTTTTTTATTTAATTTCCAAATAGATCGTTAAGGTATAGTGGTTTCTTGAATAAACTTCTATTTTTATTTTTACTCAACTTCCATTTTTATTCAATTCTATTTTCTATTCAACTTCCGTTTTTATTTAATTTCCAAATAGATCGTTAAGTTATAGTGGTTTCTTGAATGAACTTCCATTTTTAATTTTATGCAACTTCTATTTTTATTTTTATTCAACTTCCATATTTATTCAATTTACTTTTTTATTCAACTTCTTTTTTTATTTAATTTCCAAATAGATCGTCAAGGTATTATGGTTTCTTGAATGAACTTACATTGTTAATTTTATGGAACTTCTATTTTTATTTTTATTCAACTTCAATTTTTATTGAATTTCCTTTTCTATTTAACTTCCTTTTTTATTTAATTTCCAAATAGATCGTTAAGGTATAGTGGTTTCTAGAATGAACTTCAATTTTTAATTTTACTCAACTTCCATTTTTATTCAATTTTCAAATAGATCTTTAAGATATAGTGGTAAAAAAGGAAGTTGAATAGAAAAGGAAATTGAATAAAAATAAAAGTTGAATAAAAATGGATGTCGCATAAAATTAAGAAAGGAAGTTGCATAAAATTAAAAATGGAAGTTGGAAGTTGCATAATAGTGGTATACCTCAACGATCTTTTTTATTTTATTCAACTTCCATTTTTATTCAACTTCCTTTTTTCTTTAGTTTCCAAATAGATCGTTAAGGTATAGTGTGTTCCTTTTCTATTTAACTTCCTTATTTATTTAATTTCTAAATAGATCGTTAAGATAAAAATGAAAGTTGAATAAAATAAAATGGTAGTTGCATAAAATTAACAATGGAAGTTGTTTCAAGAAACCACTTGTCACGCCCTCAAAATAATACATAAAATCCATCATTTTAGACATACAATGATGTACGAGAAATAAACATCTTTCTATTAATCAGAGTAGTTCTTACAGAAATATTACATGCTAATAACAAAACAAATGCCCTACGGGCTTACAGCTTTCCAAGTTAACACTTGGTTACAAAAAGAGAAGAGTACCAACTCAATACATCTTAAGCCATTGGCTCGAATTTACATATAATACATCAAAGAAAGCAAAACAACAAAAGCAGTCTGTCTACCTTTAGCCTCCCAAACTACGCCCTTGGAAGTCGTTTGCTTCCTGTACCTGAAAATGGTGTCCCATATAGGGTGAGCCACAGCCCAGTAGAAATACACTAAACCAATTATAAGCAATGACTAAGATAATAGCATTCAATAGGTGGTCCACACTTATATTCCAATTTATACCGTGTTACAGTTTCACGGCAATCATGTCCATGTTACATTTCACTTTCCGTTTCTTATCCAATTCTCAATTCATAACTATGACTCAGAACCTGGTCAAACAACCTATATGAGACAGACACTCATATTAAACATTTACATTTCGCAAGAGATAAGCATACTAACTATATCAATACATCAACAGATAACCATACAAGTCAGATCAATACTTCAACAAATAAGCATATTAGTCAGATTCGCACTTCAATAGATAAGCATATGAGTCAGATTCTGCACTTCAATAGATAAGCATATGAGTCAGATTCAGATAACACAATTTCCAGTTTAGAGGTCCAGCCCCTTTCTTCCAATAAACCTTCCGGTTTAGAGGTACAGCCCCTTTCTTCCAATAAACCGTGGAGTACAGCCCCTTTCTCCTCCCACACAAACAATGTATATAAACAGTTATCATATACAATCAATCAATGCATAAAGTTAATGTATTATTCCAATCGCTATATTCAATAGTACACTTAATCGATTAGTTTTAGTTTGCCTAATCATCATGCATTGTCTACAACAATCAAGACTATCCTCCACCGATAGCCCAAAGCAGTTATTTCTAAACAGAAAATAAATGTGCCAAATGGATAAAATATCGACATTTCAATTTGGTGAGTGATAAATAATCCAACTACACCCTTTAATCCCATACATTCCCAATTCCAACATTTACAATTCCATTTCTCATTTCTCAAATTAATTTCACAAATTAATTTAACAATGCAATTAGGGCATTTCCCATAATTAACAAATCAACCCTAAGGTTTCATTTCTATCAACAATCCAACATTCATCTCATTTCTCTATGCCAAACATGCATATAGGTAATAATAAATAAAATCCCAACTTTTGTAAAATTACACAAAGGCCCAAACTTTCTCAAAATTACACAACAACCTCCAACATATCAAAATGCTAAAATTTAAAGACAAAGCTCATAAGATGGAGTAGGTTATCCCTACCTTGAAGTTTGAGCTCAAACGGAGATGAAGACCAAAATCCAACGTGCTCCAAATCCCAATTTTTTCAGATTAAAACGAAGCCCTCGACGATCAAAACAACTTTCACAAAGGCCGAAGGAAAGGGAAGCACTCTAACTAGATCAAACCCTAGAGAGAAGGGAGTTTCTAGAGAGAGAGGCTCTCAAAATATCTTTTTAGAAAGTAAGAGAGAGAGAGATTGTAAAGAAGTGATTCAAAAATGCCTTACAGCCAACTGATATACGACAGGTCCGGTCGAGCGGAAAACACAACGCTCGAGCGTCAAGAACAAAAATCTAAGTCCGCTCGAGCGTAATAAGGCCCGCTCGAGCGCCAAGACACAAAAGTAAAGCACATCCGCTCAAGCGTGAAAAACCAGTCCGCTCGAGCGCAATTTTCCCCCTCCCAGAACTTACACCAAAAAAGCACTGTCTGCTCGAGCACGAACAAGCTCGCTCGAGCGCGACCCGCTCGAGCACAAGAAACTCGCTCGAGCGTAGAAATCACACCTGAAGAAGTTTTGCAGGGCACAAAATATTGGGAGTGTGCAATCTTCGGTCGAGCGCCCTAAAAACCACTATACCTTAACGATCTATTTGGACATTACATAAAAATGGAAGTTGAATAGAAAAGTAAATTAAATAAAAACAAAAATGGAAGTTGCAAAAAATTAAAAATTGAAGTTGAATAAAAAAAAAAAGAAAAGAAGAGGTTGAATAGAAAAGGAAGTTGAATAAAAATAAAAATGGAAGTTCATTCAATAAACCATTATACCTTAACGATCTATTTGAAAATCGAATAGAAATGAAGTCGAATAGAAAAGGAAATTGGATAAAATCGGAAGATGAATAAAAATAAAAATAGAAGTTGCATAAAATTAACAGGAAGTTGAATAGGAAAGTAAATTCAATAAAAATTGAAGTTCATTCAAGAAAGCACTATATCTTAACGATCTATTTGGAAATTAAATAAAAAAAGGAAGTTGAATAGAAAAGGAAATTGAATAAAAATGGAAGTTCATTTAAGAAGCCATTATACCTTAACGATCTATTTGGAAATTAAATAAAAAATAAAGTTGAATAAAAATAAAAATGGAAATTCATTCAAAAAACCACTATACCTTAACGATCTATTTGGAAATTAAATAAAAAAGGAAGTTGAATAAAAAAGGTAATTAAATAAAAATGAAAGTTGAATAAAAATATAAATGGAAGTTGCATAAAATTAAAAATGGAAGTTCATTCAAGAAAGCACTAAATCTTAACGATCTATTTGGAAATTGAACAAAAATGGAAGTTGCATAAAATTAAAAATGGAAGTTGTACTTCCATTTTTATTCAACTTCCATTTTTATTTTTATTCAATTTCCAAATAGATCGTTAAGGTATAGTGGTTTTTTGAATTAACTTCCATTGTTAATGTTAGGCAACTTCCATTTTTATTCAACTTCCTTTTGTATTTAATTTCCAAGTAAATCGTTAAGGTATAGTGGTTTTTTGAATGAACTTCCGTTTTTAATTTTATGCAACTTCCATTTATATTTTTATTCAACTTCCATTTTTATTCAATTTCTATTTTTATTCAACTTCCTTTTTTATTTAATTTCCAAATAGATCGTTAAGGTATAGTGGTTTCTTCAATGAAATTCCATTTTTAATTTTATGCAACTTCAATTTTTATTTTTATTCAACTTCCATTTTAATCAATTTCCAAATAGATCGTTAACTTATAGTGGTTTCTTGAAGTGGTTTCTTGAATGAACTTACATTGTTAATTTTATTCAACTTCCGATTTTTTATTTTTATTCAACTTCCATTGTTATTCAATTTCCCTTTCTATTCAACTTCATTTTTTATTTAATTTCCAAGTAAATCGTTAAGGTATAGTGGTTTATTGAATGAACTTCCATTTTAATTTTAGGCAACTTCCATTTTCGATTTTACATAACTTCCATTTTTATTTTTATTCAACTTCCATTTTTATTCAATTTCCTTTTCTATTCAACTTCCCTTTCTATTCAACTTCCTTTTTTCTTTAATTTCCAAATAGATTGTTAATGTATAATGGTTTCTTAAATGAACTTCCATTTTTACTTTTATTCAACTTCAATTTTTATTCAAATAGATCGTTAAGGTATAGTGGTTTCTTGAATGAACTTCTATTTTTATTTTCTATTCAACTTTTAATTTCCAAATAGATCGTTAAGGTATAGTGGTTTTTTGAATTAACTTTCATTGTTAATTTAAGGCAACTTCTTTTCAACTTCATTTTTCATTTAATTTCCAAATAGATCGTTAAGGTGTAGTGGTTTCGTCAATAAACTTCCATTGTTAAAATTATGCAACTTTCATTTTTATTTTTATTCAACATCCATTTTTATTCAATTTTCTTTTCTATTCAACTTCCTGTTTTATTTAACTTCCTTTTTTTATTTAATTTCCAAATAGATTGTTAAGGTATAGTGTGTTTTTTGAATGAACTTCAATTTTTATTCAATTTCCTTTTCTATTCGACTTCATTTTTTTATATAATTTACTTTTCTATTCAACTTCCTTTTTTTCTTTTTTTAATTTCCAAAAAAATCGCTAAGGTATAATGGTTTCTTGAATTAACTTCCATTGTTAATTTTATGCAATTCCATTTATATTTTTATTCAACTTCCATTTTTATTTAATTTCCATTTCTATTCAATTTCCTTTTCTATTCAACTTCATTTTTATATTTAATTTCCAAATAAATCGTTAAGTGTAGACACCCCATTTTTGACCGACCTTAAGACTCAGACGTCACCGGTTGAGTGCTCGGTGATGTTGCATCATGTGCTTGTTCAGAAGTCCCAGAGTCACGGCCGCGTGCCCTGCCTCCGGACTTCCGAACCATCTTCTCTACCTTGTCTCGGTTTGCGAACCAGGCTCGGTTTTCTCTGTTTTCTCTCCTGAGGGAAGGGAGTGGTCCCGTAGACTATCTCCCGGTGGCCGCGAGCTACGTTTCGTGGCCGTAGGCCATTTTGCCCATTTCGGAGCCCGATTCCCGGTTTTCGGAGCCGTCAGGCCGTGTGCCTCGGCTCGGGACCGCCCAACCATCTCCGAGTTCTCCGGTTTTTGGCGGAGACCTCTGTTTTAATATTTCGAGGAACCCTGGGGCCCCCGATGCCCACTTCGTGGCCGTATGCCACTTTCGGTGCTCATAGCCGGTTTTCGGGACCCCAAACCGAGCGGTTTTGGTCCCGAGCATTCATTTCGCATCCATCTTCTCCGGTTTTGGCGGTACCTCTGTTTTGTCATTCCAGAGGACACTGGGTCGCGAATACCCACTTGTTGCCGAACACCACTTCCCATGACCCATTTTTCGGGATCGATTTGCTCGGTTTGGCCCCGAACATTCATTTCTCATTAGTTTTTGTTCAAACTTGGCGGTACCTCTGTTTCAACACCGGGAAGATCCTTTGGGGGTGGGAGGCCAGCAATTATCCCAGATAACGTTTACGCTCCTCCGGAGCCCGTTTTGCTTCCGGGCCAATGTTGAACACCTTGGGGTATTTTCTTCCAACCAAAGTTACATATCTGTGATCGGGACACACAGGAGGACCCTACCAACTCTTGGTCGGCCGAATTGTGCCTTTCATTTTGGGCCTCTCCTTCAAGCTCTATGTTGTGACTCTGGTTCGGTGTTGCCAAATTCGACCACAGGGCCTTGTTCTACATACATGGGAGGACACTCTTGTATGGTGGTCGGCCAGAAATTTTGAAGTTGGTTTTTTGAGGTGGCTGGCCGGCCATAGGAGGTGGCTGGCCGGCCATGGTGGGTGGCTGGCCGGCCACCTTGAGCAAAATTACCTGGCTGGCCAGATTCTTGCTTTACAGCCTGTCCCAGCTGTCCGGATATCTTCCAACATATCCCGGGGCATCCGGGGGATATTTCAGGAGGGAAAGATTGGGTGCTTTCCCTCCCATTTTACACCCCACTTCTTGCCTATTTGAAGGCCCCTCCCCCTCCTTCTTCAAGGTTGGAAAAAATCTCTTCAAGAACACTAAGGCAAAAACCCTAATCTCCATAGCCAAAAAGCTCCAAAAAGCTTCAAGTTCTTGCTTGATTCCTTCATCAACCCTAAGCCTCACCATTCCAACTTCGATCCCAGCAGCAAGGAAGTGAATTTCAGAGGTTGAGAAGCCACAAATCCAAGCCAAGAAGCAAAGAAAGACAAGTCTTCAAGGGTAAGTATTCAAAACCAACTTTTAGGGCATTTTCTTGATCCTTTTCTATACTTTAATTGGTTGAGAATTGGGGCTCCGATCCATACTGCTTTTGTGCTTAAAATGAGCCCCTCTACAACTTTGTAGAAGGGCTCAACCTCATTTGGTGTTTGTATACACTAGTTCCTTCAATATTCTTCAAGTTGGTAACATTTTTGCATGCTAAAATTGACCTATTTGTGTTGGTTTTTGGGGCTCCGACCCCTACTGGTTTTGTGCTTATTTTGAGCCCCTCTACAACATTGTAGAAGGGCTCAAACTCATTTGGCCATTCCATATACCACCTCTCTTGGAAATTCACTTTAGGCCCTAATTCTTGCATGCTTTGTTAGGCTTACTTGGCTCCGGATTTCAGCCTTCATCAGGCTTAGAAATAGCCTTGTTTTTGTCTCCTTTTCATGTTATGTTGAGGTCCTTAAGCCATTTGGTGTATATTTTTGGTACTTCCTTTGAAATCCATCAAATTTACCGTATTCTTGCATGTTTTGTAGCCTCTTGTGCTTTTGGTTTTGGCCTTTGGTCAGAACTGAAAGGGGCCTTATTTTGACCCCCTTTACATGTTTCATGAAGAAAATTTTGTCATTTGGTGCTTGATTTGCATGACTCTTGTTATAGCCTCTTTTGAGCTCCATTTTTGCATGGAATTGTTAGCATGATTTTATTCTGATTTTTAGGATGTCATCTTCTGCAATTGTGCCTATTTCTAGCTCATAATCAATGTTGTAGAAGGAAGTTTGTCCATTTGGGGTTTGCATATGTCACTTGTCTCAATACTCCTCTTTTGGCCACTAACTTTGCATGCTATTGTTGATCTATCTATGTCTACATTTTGGCCATCTTTGTTACCGAAATAATCTATTTTTGGGACTGCCTTGCTACTGGTTTTGCTGCCATGTGCTGTTTTTGCATGATTAGTAGGGCTATAGGCCATTTTGGGTGCATATTATCACATTTCGGGATGAATGCATGCTTCGAGTGTCATTTTGAATTGTTTCGGGGCTGTTTTCCCCTTTATTTAGGTGCTGAAATTCCATTACCATGCTTGCATATCATTTCCGTGCCATTCAGTATCATTTTGCATTGCCTCGGTTTGCGTGCCAATGGGCACGCGCTTCGAGGCACCTCGTCTTATCATTCGGCAGCCTATGTGAGTGTGGTTGAGGCCCTCTCATGTTGGCGTAAGCCCAATTTGCATTTTCATGCTTGTATGCCATTGCCTCGGTTTGCGTGCGTGTGCGCGCATTCTCGAGGCACTTCTTTATCGACGGCCTCCTATGTGAGTGGTGAGGCTCTCCCATGTTGGTGTAAGCCCATCGTTGCATTCCGTATGCCATTTCATCTCATTTCATCATCGCCTCGGTTTGCGTGTCCGTGTGCACGCATTTGAGGCTGCCGTTTTATCCAATTTTCATTCTTGCATCCTCGGCTCGGTTTGCGTGTCCGTGTGCACGCATTTCGTGGCACATCGATTTTATCCGATTTTCTCAGTGCATCCTCGCCTCTGTTTGTGTGCACTGTGGCACGCACTGAGCTGCCGGTTTTATCCGACTTTTCATTCTTTCATCATCGCCTCGGTTTGCGCGCCTATGGGCACGCGTTTCGAGGCACTTCGGTTTTATCCGGTTTTCATTCTTTCATCATCGCCTCGGTTTGCGCGCCTGTGGGCATGCACTTCGAGGCACTTCGGTTTTATCCGACTTTCATCTTTTCAGCATCGCCTCGGTTTGCGTGCCCGTGGGCACGCATTTCGAGGCATCCCATTTTTCGTAGCATTCATGTGTATTCATCCCAATATTGAGTTGTGCAAATCTGCTCCTCGGCCATCATGCATCGATATGCGTGATTGGTGGCGCGAGGATCGAGACATGCATATATTTGTGAAATACATGCGCTATGCCCCTCGCTCTCCGTTGCGGCAAAAAATGAAGAATTATCGACTTTACGAATCGCACGCATAATTAGAGCGCAAACAAAGGCTAATCGGGGCATCCCGGTGGATTACGCACCATGACCCAGATATACTATTCACCAGAAGCGAGGCAGTCCCTAGCTTGCACGCCAGTTCCAATTCTTTTGTAATTAATTTGTTAATTAATTAGAATTTGTATTATTTCGGACTGTATATTCTTTTATTCGGGTCTGTATTATTATTTATTCGGACCCTCTGCGCGAGGGCAATGTTGTAATAAGGGTGTGTGAGTGCGATGTATGTCTTCCAACCTCCATTTCTTTCTCCCTTTTATTTACC
This sequence comes from Camellia lanceoleosa, assembly GCA_025200525.1. Lineage (NCBI taxonomy): Eukaryota > Viridiplantae > Streptophyta > Magnoliopsida > Ericales > Theaceae > Camellia > Camellia lanceoleosa. The sequence goes on from JANUSC010000024.1 coordinate 389,137, forward strand.
CGCTTTGAATGGTTAGATATAGGGCATATTTCAATTAGCATCTGATGTATTTGCATGTTTGCATCATTCATCTGTATTGTATGCATCGAGCTCGGCGCATCATACAAACTGCATTTGTATTTCAATTCTAAGTTGAATACATGTTAGCCGTTGCATTTCATATGCCATCTCTAGAATAGCCGAGCCTGTTATGGTTGCATTTTTGCATGTGTTGCATTAGGCATTCTGTATATTTTAGGATCATGCATGATTTCTAATAAGCTTTCTGTTTTGGCTTGGAGTACTCGGTAAGTGGTTATGCTTTAGCATCCTTGCATGCGTGTGAGTGTTGCCATGATAGCATGCTTGCCATGAGGCTAAATGCTTATGTGATATAACTGCCTTGAATGCCTGTGGGTGGAGGTTGGGTTATTTGAATTGGAGCAATTCATCAGTTGTTTGTTAAGCCCACTAGATTGTGGCAAAATCTGTATTTTAAGCCTACCTGCGGGTAGCAAACCATCTTTCACAAACAAACATGAAATGTTTTGTTCCAACTCAGACGGCCCAGTCTATACTTGTTTGCTGCGAGCATCACATAGTAATCCTAGGCTAATAACCTAATAAGAGCATACAATGTTTTCAAAATCGATATCATGATTAGTAGAGGCGGTCTTTGGCGAGAGGGTGCTCACGATGTGACCTTCCCTAATCGTACCCAAGTTCGAGCCAACTTTGGTGATAGCGGACACGTGGCCTTTTGGCACCGAGTCGGGGTTTCCTAAATTTCCCATTTAAAAAATATTTAGGTGGCGACTACATTATCGCAAAAGCAGTCCATGTTTGGCACTTCTTTTAAAAAAATCTGTTTTCCTTCAAAACGATTTGCCGGATTTGGACTCTTTGGTTCAAGATTGAGAACCGCAACAAAATCGAGTCCGAATCAGGCGAGGTCCCCATGAGCGTTATTCTGATTTGGTGACTCATTGGGGAATTAGAGAACTTGACTCGAACTCTTGATATCTGGTTTTGACTACATTTGTGTGTTTCTTTGCATTGCATTTGCATTGGTGCGCCTAGGACACCGTGTTTGCCATCTGCTATTCTGGCGGTTTGGGAGGCTTGTCTTGTCAAGGCATGTCCATAAGGCTTGCGATTCTGAACTCTGCCAAGATGGGAACACAAACCCGGTTTTATGGGCACCCTTTGACCATTCGACCTAGTGCATATTCGGATCCATAGTGACCATTCCAAACTAGGGCAGGTTGCTTACCCGTTTATAGGTTGTTTGAAGCGCATTGCGTGTAGTGAAACCCTAGTTCGACAAAATAGGGCGAAACCCTACCCCAACATAGGGGTGTTTTGGCTCTCACTTATACGCTATGTGCTCGTTAGAGTGTGCCTCTGAGGAATGCATGTATCGGTATGAGTTTGGGCATCGAACTGCGGGCATCGATTTTTGAATTTGGGAATCAGGCCTGCGGGCATTATCCAGTATTTGGGAATCAGTTGTCCGCGGATATCGATTCGATTTATCGAAACGGTGTCTGAGAATATTGACCAGTATTTGAGGACAGTGTATAACCAGCTTACCAACTGTGTGTTGTTGTATACCCGACTGTGTGTGGTGTATTCAATTTAAGCCGTTATGCTGCCCGTTTGTATACCCGACTGTGTGTGGTGTATTCAATTTAAGCCGTTATGCTGCCCGTTTGTATACCCGACTGTGTGTGGTGTATTCAATTTAAGCTGTTATGCTGCCCGTTTTATTTCTGGTTATTTATTTCTTTTTCGCTTTTATTTATCCTTTTGCTAGGGACAGTTTGTAGCACAATTGCTTCCGAACCCGTCGATACCCCCCAAGCAATCTGGACACGAGGTCGCCGACTCAACCGATCCGAGGATCTAGTTGACGGACATCCAGTGTTCCATTCGCTACCCCCGGTTTTTAGAAGGAGACCGAGAAACGCAGATCCATCGAGCGAAGATTATTGGTACGGCCGGTCTACTTTAGAGAGCAGATAGTCGGGTTGAGATTCCCCTTTACGCTATAGAGACACCCTTGCGATTTTGAGATGGAACAATGAACCCAACAATAGAGGCGATGATCGCCGGATGGTGAAAAGCATGAAGCAAATGCAAGATGATGCTATCCGCGGTAATTTTCTGCACGAGCATTGTCATGGCCCAGATCTGAGTTGATCACCAGTTACAACCGAGCAGCGGCGTCGCTTCCATCGAGCTCCTCCTCCACGGGGCCCCATTACTGAACAACTACTGCGGCGAATGCCCCTCAAACCCTCAAAATGTCAGCGCCAGAATACCCTCCCGAATCAACAGAACATTCTGCCAAACCCCCCCAAACGTTCAAGAGGACACAGGTCATCCAACGGGGCTGGCTCCGCCCCCGCTTCTATCACAACTGTCCAAAAACATTACCCCTAAGCACCCGGACTCTCCATTTGAGTTCGAGGTAGACGAACGACTCGAAATTGAGCAAGTTGGAGAAGCTCTTTAACAAGTCTCAAGGGCAAGGCCATCCCAAATATTGAAGACGGCCATCTTGATGTGGCGTGACTCGCCCGACAGTTTAAAATGCCCCAGATCGATCGCTTTGATGGGTCCGAGGATCCTATGGTCCACCTCCCACGTTCTCGGCGTCTTAAGACCAATGGGCCTAACGACCGCCAAAAGCTTTCTTTGTTGGTCGAACCACTGTCAGTGTGGCATCCACTTGGTACTCAAAACTCGATGATGATGTGAAAACAAAGCTGGGATGAGATGGCCGAGGCCTTCCTTGCACAATATTCATACAACACGCCAAATCGAGGTCACGACTCGTGATCTCGAGACGACGAAGCGAGAGCCTAAAGAGTCTTTTTTCGATTTCGTCACCGGTGGAGAGCCAAGGCATCGATAATGACCTTGAGGCCAAGCGATAGAGATCAAATTCGGATGATTGTCGCAATCTCCGGTGGCATTAATGAAGAAGATGATTTTGATCCCTTTCCCCACCTTCGCAGATCTGCATGATATGGGGATGCAGATAGAGGATGCAATGAAACAGGGTCTGTTTGACCAAGATCGGGATCAGCCCCGAAAAACATTTAATCGGAATACCAATGCAGGCCCGAGTGGCTCTGCCAATACAAGAACTTCAGAGGTCGGAATGGTCACCACCAATCCCCCTTCCCAACCAAGGTCCGCAGCGGCCACACCTTTTTCTAATGCCTCTGGGAGCAGTAATCAAGCCCCAAGATACCAACCCAGGGGTCAACGAACCTTCTCCCCACTCTATATGCCTTTGTCTAAAGTCCTCGGGGTTCTAGTCGAGAAAGGGCACTGAAACCCTTGGAACCGAGGCCTCTACCGAATCCACTCCCCCCTTCCCATAACCCAGCCAAATATTGCCAATACCACCAGCAGCATGGTCATGACACCGACCAATGTTACAGGCTGCGTCATGAGATTCAGGACCTCATTGACAAGAACATCATTCTACCTCCTCAAGGACCCAACGTCACAAACAACCCACTCCCCAAACACAACCAAGATCCACCAAAAAGAGTCAACCTTATCCGCACTGGGGGCGCATCTTACGATCCCAGTATCTACATAACTCCTCCCACTTACCCAAGCGGAGGTGGTCCTTCCCGACGACCGACTTGTGCGTGTTGAGCACCTCCCAACCCAACTGAGCCAAGGTGGTGACCACCGAGAATGGAGCAGGGCAAGCTTCGAGGAGGCGAGCTGTTGAGTCTGGGGTGGAGCTATCTGAGAATTCTGTTGGCAGAGCTTATGATCCGAGTGGATATATCTTGTCGATGAGCCAGTCTAAGCTGAGTATGGGGTTGCCGGAAGAGGCTGAGTTGTGTATGCTCCGGGGGGACAAGCTTGAATCAGCGGGGGATGGTTTGACTGTGGTGGAAGAGGACTTCGCCAACCTTCAATTCTACGAGCAGGAATCAGGGGATGCATCGATTAACTGGTTCAAAGATGAGGAGTCAGCAGAAGTCGTTGGGTGGTTGGATGATCAGCCTGATATTGTACCATTTGTGGCCGGAAGGGCCGAGGATCAGATTACATTGCCGGAGAGCGCCCGGTCTGAAATTTCGCTCAAGAACGAAACATTTTGAGCACCGCCACGTTGTTCTTTGGAGGAACAAGAAAGAGATGGGCCTCTGAGAGGCCGAAAAGCAAAGAACCATGAGGGAGTTGAGAGTCTTTGCGGACACGAGTGAACATCTTTGTGAGCATGAGGAATGAAAGCTGAAAGCACAAACAAGCGAGAACCAGACGGATGCGCTAGACGCTAATGGAATGTGGTGGGAAGATGGCGACTTGTATCTTGCCCACCTGAGACGAAGATCGGGCGGTGTGCCAACCGACGATGCACAGTACCTCGAGGAGGTAGTCCACATGACTAGGAGTGGGCGGTATTTCAAGCCTCCACACCTTGATCAACCTGAGGCATCAGGGACAGATAAGGAGGCAGAAAGCGAAGAAGCAAGCGGAAGAAGAGGCATCTTGAAGCGGCTAAAAGAAAATACAAGCGAACATCTCCATTTGGGGAACTGCTTATGGCCGAGGTGCCGTGGTGTCTTATCTGCCATGGACAGAGCTAAACTTTCCATTGAAACTACGCCAGAACAACTAGTTGGGCTGGTCTTTCCGGGAGGAGGTTCCCCGGCATTGACCTTTTCGGACAAGGAATTGCCGCCTGAGGGCGTGGACCATAACAGACCTCTCTACATCTCTGTAGAATGCAGGGACAAATGGATTCCGGTGGTGCTTGTTGACACCGGGTCCGCTATCAATGTTTGTCCGGCCAGAACGGCCTATGCGATTGGGTTAAAGCCTGCGGACTTCACACCGACTACTCAAGTAATCAGAGCATATGATAATACAAGCAGGGATGTCTTGGGGACAGTGAAAATCCAAACCAAGATTGGGCCTGGACAACACGAAATAGATTTTCATGTCTTGGAGGTCCCTGCATCTTTCAACATGCTTTTGGGGCGACCCTGGTTGCATCAGGTGAAGGCCGTCTCATCTACTCTACATCAAATGGTGAAATACCCCTTTGGAAAGGGAGTAGCCATTGTTTTTGGGAACTCATCAATCCATCCCCCTCCGGAGGTATCTACGCCAGTCCTGGAGATTGAACACGGCATGGAGGATATGTTTATATCGGGATTTACTTTGGCTGAGGCCCGGGTGGTACAAAACATAATGGCTGTGAATGAGGGTTTGTATGTCAGCGCTCAAGCCGTCTACCTCATGAACAAGCTACAGCATATCCCTGGGATGGGATTGGGAAGAAGCGGCCGGAAAGGTGTCGCAGCGTTGGCCGAAGTGCCACATAATCCACATACCTTTGGATTAGGTTATCGCCTACCAAAGAAGATCGACGAGAAAGGAAGGAAATGGCCAGCGGGGCGAGCAAAGCAGTGGGAAGCCTTTTGATCTAATGCATAGGCCCATCTGGGTACCCTGAGCAGACGCTTCGTCCGGGAGAAGATTTTCCATTTTTGCGGCTTCCCGAACCATGGTTGAGCAGCGGAGGAAGCGCGTGCAGTTTGAAATCTTCTTCGACACGCAACTATCTGGGGATAGCGTTCGCGAAGCGAGCAGACCCAACAAGCCCGAGAGCGAGAATAAGGCGGTGAGTCTGAGGGCCTTGAATTGGAAATGGGGTAGTAGCAGCATGTCTCCTCTCGATCCTCCGTCGACCGATTGCTTGGGGAATAACGTCGCGGTTTCCATGATTGGAGATGAAAGCAGTGCGGGCCAACCAGCGACTATCTTGGACGATCGATCGCACCCTCTCTCATTTGGCGATCTGAGGAGGATTCTTATCCAGCGGTTCGGGTCGGGTGTGGTGGAATCTGATTCCACCGAAGTCTTCGAGTCGGAATCGGGTTCGGCTCGGTGAGTTTGAGTCTGGTACTCTGGGGTGTCAACCGGATGCCACAATCTTGTCGGTCGTCTTTTCCTTTTCATTTGAGTCTGTTATGTAACCGATGAATCGGACGATTTGGATGAACTTAATGAGAATGAGGTGAATGTGGTTTCAGTACTTTTACGTGCCCCTAATTTATTGCATTAACTCGGACTTTCAAAATTTTGATCAAAAGCGACAAGGACGAAGTGCCTCGGTTTCTAGCGTTTAATTGAGCAAGAGCGGAGAGATTTGTTAAGCCTTTAACGGATGAAATCATTTACGTGAATATTAGTCTTGAGGAGGACCAGCGGTGGTCGGATCGGGTCCACGTTGTCTTCGAGGAACGCGGCGCTTAGTCGCTTTATTAAAAGATTTCAAAGATGTTTTCGCGTGGTCCTACGAAGACATGCAGAATCGATCCGAGATTATGCGACATCGGATCCCCTTGACCCGAGGCCCGACCTATTAGCGAAGCTTCGAAGGATCCGCCGGATTGGGCTCTCAAGATCAAAGAAGAGGTCACCAAGCAAATTGACGCGGGCTTCTGCTAGTATCGAATATCCCACTTGGTTGGCCAACATAGTGCGGTCTTAGAAGAAAGATGGCAAGATCCGGGTGTGCGTAGACTTGAGGATTTAAACAGCCGGCCATCAGGGCGACTTCCCTGCCACACATTGATGAGCTAGTGGACTTTCTGGCGGGGCATGCTGCTCTCGTTCATGGATGGCTTCTCGGGCTATAACAGATTGTGATGGCACTAGAGGACGAGAAAGATCGCATTCACCACCCGTGAACATATCGCTATCGGGTCATGCCGTTTGGGTTGAAGAATCTTTGGGGCTACTTATCAGCGGGCGCGACCACAATACTACATGATATGATCCACAAAGAGGTTGAGGTGTACGTGGGCGACATGATTGTCAAGTCCAAAGAAAGAGGGCCACTACACCGCCTTGCGCAAGTTTTTCCAAAGGATCGGGAATTGAGTTGCGGTTAAACCCTCGAAATGTACGTTTGGTGTTACTGGGGAAAAATCTTTGGGGTTTCGATTACACAAAGGGGCATCGAGGTCGACCCTTCCAAAATCAAGGCCATCTTAGAAATGCCACCACCAAAGGCGAAAAAGAGGTGCGAGGCTTTACGGGTAAAGTGCAATTCATAAGGCGGTTTATTTCAAAACTAACCTTGACTTGTGAACCACTTTTTGGTCTTCGAAGAAAGGCAAGAAATTCCAATGGGACGGCGGTGCCAAGGCTGCGTTTGAGCAGTTAAAGAATATCTCTGAGAACCCACCCGTTTATCACCACCGAATCGTGAAACCGTTGATTTTGTACCTGTCAGTGACTGAGACCACGATGGGCTGCATGCTTGCACAAGAATCAGAAGATAGGGCGGAGAAAGCCATCTATTATTTGAGCAAGAAAATGCTAGAGTATGAAACCCGGTATACGCCGCTGGAAAAGGCTTGCTTAGCTCTGGTATGGGCTACCAGGAAGCTGCGGCACTACCTGTTAGCTCACTCTGTAATCTTTGGTTTCGACTTGATCCCATCAAATATCTTTTCGAGAAACCGATTAACTACGGGTAGGCTAGCTCGTTGGTTCTTTGTTGCTCTCGAATTTGATCTTACATATGTGGCCAAAGTCGGTAAAGAGCGAGCGATGGCGAGTTCCTTGCCGACCATCCGGTTGAGGGATGAAGCGATTGAGTACCTATTCGGATGAAGCAATTACGCATATCGACGAGGAAAGTTGGACAATGTACTTTGACGGCGTCAAATCAACATGGGTATGGGATAGGAGTGTTCGATAGCACCGACAATTCCGTATCCTTCTAGCCTTCAAACTCCGTTTCAAAGTCTCAAATAACGAAGCGAATCTGGCGTGCATTCTTTGGTATGGAAGCGACCACGGAATTAGGGGCAAGGCAATTTGGGCGTCATCGAGATTCGAATCTTGTTGTGTCTCAAGCTAAAGGAGACGGAAAGTAAAAGAAGAAAATATGATGCTGTATCACCAAACCTTGGATTTGGTGATTCCTCGGGTCGAGAAGTTAAGTTTTACTCATCTACTAAGAGAGCACAACAAGTTCGCAGACGCTTTAGCAACTCTATCATCCATGATAGACATCCCACGTGGAGTCCGAATGCGTCCAGTCATTATCGACCAGAAATTCGCACCTGCCTATGAGTCGATTGCAGCCATAGATGAAGTTCAGGACGAACACCCCTGGTATTACGACATCTGGAACTTTTTGGAAACAGAAACATACCCGCCAGGGGTAAATGCCAAAGACAAGAGGGCAATCAGAAGAATGTCAGTCCAGTTCATCATCTGGTAAAGCGTATAGAAGAGGTCATCTGGGAATGCATAAAGCGTGTGTTGATCTTTGAAGAGTCAAGCGTCGATGGATGCCATCCCCGGGGGTGAATGCGGGGCACATATGAATGGGGTGAGGTTGGCTAGGAAGATCCTTAGGCAAGGTTATTATTGGTCCACCATGGAGGAGGATTGTATCGGTTGCGACAGGGGATGCCACAAATGTCAGATTCATGCAAATCGCATGAACATTCCGCCAAAGTCAGTACAACATGACTTCGCCATGGCCTTTTTCATGCAGGGAATTGATGTGATCGAGCCGTCACGCGAAAGGGTCAAATGGGCATGAGTTCATCCTCGTAGCGATAGATTACTTCACAAAGTGGGTTGAGGCCCAATCTTATGCGGTGTTGAAAGCTTCACGTTGCAAAATTCATCGGAACAACATCATCTGCCGCCACGAGTCCCGAATGAAATAGTCTCGCACAATGGTTCCCACTTCAAGAAGGAGGTGATTGACTTGTTGGAGAAATACAACGTGGCTTTTCATAAGTCGTCTACTTACCGCCGCAAACCAGCGGGCGCTTGAGGCCGCCAACAAGAATATCAAACGCATATTACGAAGATGGTGGAAACCTCGAGGTGGCGGATAAGTTGCCGTTTGCTCTATGGGGCTCTGGGACTTCGATCGGAACTTCTCTTTGGGCGACTCGTACTCATTAGTCTATGGGATGGAGGCCGTTCTACCAATTGAGATCGAGGTCCCATCATTGCAGTATTGGCGAAGTGCGGATAAGCAGCGGATTAGCGAAAGCGAGTTTGAAGAACTCATGCTTTTTGATGAAAGGAGATTGAAAGCACTGTACCACGTTCGTGGTTATCAGCAGAATCGCCCGGGCTTTCAACAAGAAGGTTAAGTCCAGGAACTTGAAAGAAGGAGATTTGGTACTCAAAGACAACTGAGCTCCCATCCACGACCCAAGGGGCAAGTTCAGACCCAATTGGACTGGTCCCTACATCATCAAGTCAATCTGGTCAGGTGGAGCTGTGGTTCTGATGGATCTAGATGGCTTGGAGTTTTCCCAACCGATCAATATGGACAAGTTGAAGAAATACTACCCTTGAGAGGCTCGCTGGGCGAAAACCCAAAAGGGCGACCTAGGCAAAACTCAGAGCATTGAAAATTTGAAAATTATAAAAACTGAGCTCGCAAGGTTGAAAACCCGCAAAGGGCGGCCTTGGCAAAAGTTAGAGCGCAAAAGGAGAGCAAAAACACTCGAGCGAACCTAACCCTGAACTACGTAAGACTTGATTCCCATCTTTGGGATACGTAGGCAGCTTCATCTTGAAGTTCAGTCACAATCTTTTCCCCGATCAACTTTGTCCATTTTTGACCATCTCAGTCATCTTTATTCATCAGCATCTATTGTGATCTCCGGTACAGTGCTATGCAAACTAGGGGCAACTTTCCGTTGCAATGGAGTGTTCCGATGTCATCCAGACTAGGGGCAACTTTCCGTTGCTATTGAATGGCTGAACCCCTTTTTGAGACTAAGGGCAACTTTCCGGTTGCTAGGATTCGGGTTGTGTATCTCAAAGGATGATTTGAGCGTGTCGATTCGATCCATATCGAAAATAGTTTTGAAAAGTTTTCATAAAAGTTGACTTTGTTCAAATTAATCTTTTCACAACTAAGACCATTTTGGACCAAAAGCGGAGGGTTTTCAGTACCACAACCTTCAATTTCATTAATTTCAAAAGCGAGTTCTTTTGCTCTTGCATATAATTGAAGTTGTTTTTCATTACACTCACGCTAGAAAACTTTGAAAGTACTAATAAAGCAATAAATCTGGGGCATAGTCTAGTCAGGTGTCCCTGCGCCCCCTCCCAGAGCTAGTCAAAGCTTCAGATGCCAACTTAGGCCCAGCTTGTATGACCGAACAAGCGCAGAGTACGGAATGGGAGATAAAATATCTGATGAGTCAAGCCGATCAGACGGATCCCAGTATCCTGGAACTTGCTGTAACTCATCGCTGAAAGATTAAGCCAGGGACGGCGCCATGCAATGCGATCTGCTGACAAGTTGCACATCCATTCAAACCAACAGCTCTCAGCGGGAGCATTAACTAGGCGTTGGAAAAGAAGTAGCCATTTGAATAGGCAGGGCAAGAGTCCACAACTTGCAACTTCTCTATCAACTATATCTGGGGGAGGGATGAAAAATGAGAGAATAAAGAATAGAGAGATGTACGACGAGAGAAAAGTAAGATAAGGGTTTTGCGAGAAAAGTCGAGCCCGAGGGTCGAGTGATGTAAGCAAATACAAGTGAGCTAGGGTGGGAAACATTACCTATAGCAGTAGTGGACTCCCGGCAAATCTGGTTGTCTCCCGGCAGTAGAAGGCATCCAGGCCTATCAATTTTGGATACACTCCATTATCCAGATAGTCCATCCGAAGTACATCGTGTTATATTTTTGCTTATCGAGTTGTTGTTTTTGCTTATTGAGTTGTAAGTTTTGTCGAGCTGTCGCGTTTTGCGTTTTGAGTTGTTACTTTTTGATTACACAATTTTGTTAAGTCTTGTCTATTGAGTCGTTAACATTATTGTACTTTGTTTATCGAGTTGTAAACTCGCTAAGATTCTGTTTTATTTCTTAGTGAGTCGTTTTGTTTTGCTTTGTTGCGTCGGTTCCCTACCTAACCCGGTAAATACATGAGGCGCATTTCCATTCAATTCCATTTTGTGCAAAATAATGCGATGCGATGCTGAGAATTTCAAATACAACATCTTTTCAAAAGCTGTTTCATTTCATCATGTCTTACAAAAAATAAAGGTACAAGTTTTACAGAAAATAAAACTGCCTAACAAATGTGCAAAGTGCTACAAACTACTAGCTAAAAGGTAGAATAAAGCAGGAAATAACATCAGTGCCCTCGGGAGCGAGAAGGGGGAGGCCCCCTCATCCTTTTCTGCGGGATAATCTCTACATCATCATCACCATCTGGATCGGAGCTGTCATCCTCCGGATCCCCCTCAGGCTCGTCTCCGCTCTCGGAACCAAGACCAGGGCCCCCCTCTCCAGGAGACGCCGCTGACACATGATCTGCGATCTCCTCCTCGTCATCCTCGACGATGGGTGCCCTGCGTCTGCGAGACGACCCTCCTTCGCCAGCTCCTCGATGAGACCTGGATGGCCCAGCTCCTCCAGTCCCTGTACCTCGGGTAGGTCTAGCACCTCGACCTCTCTGAGAGGGCCCCGGTGGCCTGGCCCGTGATGAAGCATATACGGGAGGCATCTGAAGATGCAAAGTGCAACACATCAGTTCAAGCATAAAAAGCAGGTGTAAATGCAGAATGTGAAAAATGGTGTGTGTCAGATGTGCTCTACGATCTATCAATATAGCAGAATGTCTAAAACCGGAGTATCATCAGAAACATGCTAGTACAGGGAAAATGAACAGTACCTCCACACCCACGATGCTCATCTGCGTCTCCCTCCGTAAGATCATGCCCTCGAATGTGGCGGCATCCGGCGGCTCGTCCGTATATTCAACAGAGGTCGCAAATACAAATGCAAAACTATCGATATGGAATCAATGTTCAAATATCATTGATAAATCAAAATTTGAAAAACATCTGGGGCGAGTCGGGGTCTCTAACATATCTGTGATCGTGCGAGGAGGCTCTAGCGGAATCGTAAGGCGTCCCAAATCGCCCGGTTAAATCCTCGATCGGCATGTCCGCCACCTGGATGATCAAGAGGCGGAGGATCGGAGGGATCGAATCGCCCCACCTCTGGATCTGCCCGGCCACGCTAGAAGAAGGGATATTCGTAGCATGGGCGCGACTCGAAGAGGTCGTCTTGGAGTTCGCACTCCCGTCAGCGGGCATCAAATATATGCGGCGGTGGCGTAGTTCCCATCGAGATGATGCAACAAAGCATCATCGCCTGCATATCTTGCCGACCTCCTCGGGGATAATCTATCGGCGATCCGCATGGTGTCTGGAGGCACAGCAGGAGTGTCCTGAGAATGGCCCCCATATCGGCCGAAAGCGTTCCCGAGAACCAAACCTGCCGACCGTCCTCGGCAGAATCTATCTCGACAACAACTCGACGCTCGAGTCAGAGTCTCGAGCTCGTCATCGAAGATCGCCTAAAGGCGCCAGTGATCTGTGGATAACGAGATACAAATCGGTCAATCGGATATCTGAGCGGATCAAAGATAGAAATAAAAGGCGAGAGTTCAAGCAATACCTCTGCCGCCGAGCAGTATCAAAGTATCGTCGCAGAGAGGAGAGAGTCTCTCGAGGCCTCGCCACATGCTCGCCCTCAAACATCAAAGAAAATGGAGTCATAGGAGGTCCCACCACCTCCATCTCCGGGGCCAATGTGGGGAAGTACACATACACCCACAGCTGAGAAAGGCAATGCAGATTGTGAGTACAAAGTGCTAAAGGCAGAATACAGAATGCAAAGTGTGCCATGTGTGTGCAGTGAACAAGTAATGAGGAGCAAAATGAAAATCAAGAGGACGGAATGTACCTCCCAGGCTCTCCAATAGCCGCCAAGTAAGTCCCCTCGTGTGCGAGAGACTGCGCTCATGTAGCAGTAAAGGGTAGCCAGGCCAGCGCCGCCCCAATCATACTGGCTCACCTGTGATAGGTCCACTAGAGCGCTCAGTAAGTACAACCCTACCATGTTCCCTCTATCGGCGAACAAGGTGGTACCGAGGAGGTACATAAGGAAACCACGGGCGTACTGCTCCGCCTCCTCAGGAGTCTCAGGCTCCATCTGTGGCCGCCGGAAATAGGAAGCAAACCAGGAGTATCGGACTCTCCCCGAACCTCTGTCTACAGGCGGGTGTGTCCCCAACAAATGCATCCAGGCAGCCTGCCACTCACCCATATCCTCGTCATAGGGAATGGGCCTACCGCCTAAGTCTAGGCCGGTGAGCATAGCGAAATCCAGCGGGGTCATGGTCATGTCCCCCGTCGCAGAAAAATGGAAGGAATTGGTAGTGTCCCACCACCTCTCTGCTAAAGCTGCAAATAGGGTCCTACTAATGAGGCAACGAGATAACCCTCTGCAGAATGGCCCAAATCCTGCAAGATCGACCAATCCCCGGACAGCTTCCGGAAGCTCAAAATACCATTCCCTTGCGGCGCCGGAGCCATATCCTCGCACTGTCCGAGAACGAACCTGCATTTAGAATCAATGCATGGATCAGCAAATGAAGTGAAAATGAGCTGTGTGCAAATAAAGCGAAAATGAGCTGTGTGCAAATGAAGTGAAAACGAGCTGCGTGTTCAGTAAATTTGGTATTTGGGCTGCGTGTTCAAAGTTTCAGTACATCTGAGTTTGGGACTGTGTGTTCTACTCAACATCAGTGGGCTGTGTGTTCGCTTCAAATTGGGACCGTGTGTTCTACTCAACATCGATTGAAGGTGTGTTCGCTTCAAATTGGGACCGTGTGTTCTACTCAACATCAGTGGGCTGTGTGTTCGCTTCAAGTTTGGGACTGCGTGTTCTACTCAACATCAGTGGGCTGTGTGTTCGCTTCAAATTGGGACCGTGTGTTCTACTCAACATCAGTGGGCTGTGTGTTCGCTTCAAATTGGGACCGTGTGTTCTACTCAACATCGATTAAGGTGTGTGTTACTTCAAATTGGGACGTGTGTTCTACTCAACATCGATTACTGTGTGTTCGCTTCAAGTTTGGGGCTGCGTGTTCTACTCAACATCGATTGGTGTGTGTTCGCTTCAAATTGGGACGTGTGTTCTACTCAACATCGAGTGAATGTGTTTTCGCTTCAAGTTTGGGGATCAGGTGTTCTACTCAACATCAGTGAACTGTGTGTTCGCTTCAAGTTTGGGACTGCGTGTTCTACTCAACATCAGTGGACTGTGCGTTTGCTTCAAGTTTGGGACTGTGTGTTCTACTCAACGTCAGTGGGCTGTGTGTTCACTTCAAATCTGGGCTGTGTGTTCGGTGCTTCAAGTTTAGGGCTGTGTGTTCAATTTCTAACTAAGGTGCACTGTGCGTTCACAATTATTCAATGCGCCAAGTGTTCATGAAATTCAAGTGGCTAAGTTACATGCTCAAAATACAGGTACTGTGTCATAAGCTAAACTGTGTGTCTAAGCATGGCAAAGGTACAGAATGCACGAAAGATGCGGATAATAAAATACCTCTGCATCATAGGAGAGGTGCTGCTCCGGCTCTCGTAAGAGAAGATCCCCGGGTGCTCGATCGTTAAAATCGGTAAAATGACGGAAAGTGGCTTGCGGAAGCCTATGAACCATAGAGCATATCGACGGAAAGAAAGGCGAACCCGTGAATACCATAAAGTCAAAATCATCTCGCACCGGAAAACCTCCGTCGTGAGGAAAATGACACGCCATTCGAGAAATCTGCACAGAGGAGCAAAAATGAGCAAAATGGGCCAAAATTGGAAAAAGTCAACAAAAGTCAACTCTCGGGAAATGAAAAAGTCAACAAAAGTCAACCCCCGGGAAAATTTTCCAAATATTGAAACAAAATTACCTCAAGTGGTGAAAATGAGAAGAGAAGCCCCAAAGTCGAAATTTAGTCGCTTCAAAGTGCTTAAATCTGAAAGATTTCGCAAAAAACAACTTGCGTGGGAGGCCGAGGGACGCGTATAAAATGCAGATCTGAGAGAGAAAGTGGCCTAGAGAGCAAGAGGAAGAAGTTTTGCAACTTTGGGTGTGATTTCGGAGGCAATGGAGGTGCATATATATAGAAAATGCCAAAATGACCATTTTGCCCCTTTTAGGCGGGTGGCCGGCCACCACCTAACACAGCTGGCCCCTCTACTTTTTGGCCTGGCCGATGGCCTCTCCTAGGGCAAAGGGCTGGCCGACCACCTTCCCCCCTCCCTCCCCTACCTCTCTGCAAATTTTGAGGAAAATCGGAGCTCCCGGGACCCGAAAAAGTTGAAGAAAAGTACACTTTCTGGCGCGAATTGCTCCGCTGAAACTTTAATTGCAATTATGGACATGTGTCTCATCGTTATTCATCGAAATCGGAGTGTATCCATTTTAATCACGTCGTGACCTCTCCGGAATGTAAATCAGAGGCCGCGATCGGGTTGCCGTCGCCGGAATGCGCATTTTCCAGCTCGTTATTGTGCAACAACCGGGCATCCTGATTTGTGCTCATTTGTCATTATTTGGCTCCTAATTCGCATTCTCGTGATTGTTTTGCATTATCATGCATGGTTTCTTGATATACCGAACTTTCTATGCTTGAGGATGCGTTGTCGCGCATTATCTTTTCTCGCGTTATGTTGCATTCGTTCACCGACGCTGTGTGTGTCGAACTTTTGGGATCATAGGAATCACACAGAATATATGTTGACGGCATATTGTTCTTGTTGCGTTTCTCTATTTTGCAGGCACGATATTGTATGTACGGTTCATTTGAGGCTGGTGCGACCAGACGAATCGCGCAGGTATCGTATCTTCTCCGTGTGAGACGCGACGGGAATTGAATGATTCTCCGCATTCCTAACTGCATGAAATGTAGTTGTTTGCTTTGCATTCTTGCTTAAAACTGTTGCATCTATTTGTCAATACCTGCTTCATTACAGCTTGCTACATTTGCATGATCATCTGGCTCCGCGCCTATCACTTTGCACTTTGCCCCCTGCCTGCGGGCACATATCTCTGTTTATCTCGTATTGTTTGTCTAAGTCTTCGGCCTTGTCAAAAATGGGTCGTCTCTGGGCTTTGACATTCACTCCCGTCACTTCTTGACTTCGAAGTTACATCAAGAGGGCAACTCAGACACCCCATTTTTGACCGACCTTAAGACTCAGACGTCACCGGTTGTGTGCTCGGTGGTGTTGCATCATGTTCTTGTTCAAGTCCTGAGTCACGGCGTGCGTCCCGCCTCCGGACTTCCGAACCATCTTCTCTACCTTGTCTCGGTTTGCGAACCAGGCTCGGTTTTCTCTGTTTTCTCTCCTGAGGGAAGGGAGTGGTCCCGTAGACTATCTCCCGGTGGCCGCGAGCTACGTTTCATGGCCGTAGGCCATTTTGCCCATTTCGGAGCCCGATTCCCGGTTTTCGGAGCCGTCAGGCCGTGTGCCTCGGCTCGGAACCGCCCAACCATCTCCGAGTTCTCCGGTTTTTGGCGGAGACCTCTGTTTTAATATTTCGAGGAACCCTGGGGCCCCCGATGCCCGCCAGCCGTATGCCACTTTCGTGCTCATAGTTTCGGGACCCCAAAGCGGTTTTGGTCCCGAGCATTCATTTCGCATCCATCTTCTCCGGTTTTTGGCGGTACCTCTGTTTTGTCATTCGAGGACACCGGGTCGCAGATACCCACTTGTTGCCGAACACCACTTCCGACACCGCGGACCCATTTTCGGGATCCCGATTTGCTCGGTTTTGGCCCCGAACGTTCATTTCTCATTAGTTTTTGTTCAAACTTGGCAGGTACCTCTGTTTCAACATCAGGAAGATCACTGGGGGGTGGGAGGCCAGCAATTATCCCAGATAACCAGGTTCGCTCCTCCGGAGCCCGGTTTGCTCATAGGGCCAATGTTGAACACCTTGGGGCCATGTTCTTCCAACCAAAGTTACATATCTGTGATCAGGACACCTGGGAGGACCCTACCAACTACTGGTCGGCCAGGAACTGTGAGTTTCATTTTTGGGCCTCTCCTTCAAGCTCTATGTTGTGGCTCCTGGTTCAGTGTTGCCAAATTCCGACCTTGGAACCTTGTTCTACACATATGGGAGGACACTTTGGTATGGTGGTCGGCCAGAAATTGTGCCTTTCATTTTTGGGCCTCTCCTTCAAGCTCTATGTTGTGACTCCTGGTTCAGTGTTGCCAAATTCCGACCCTGGGGCCTTATTCTACACACATGGGAGGACACTCTTGTATGGTGGTCGGCCAGAAATTTTGAAGTTGGTTTTTTTGAGGTGGCTGGCCGGCCATAGGAGGTGGTGGCCGGCCATGGTGGTGGTGGCCACCTTGAGCAAAATACTGGCAGATTCTTGCTTCTGACTGTCATTTGTCAGGATATCTTCAACATATCCGGGGCATCAGGGGATATTCGGAGGGAAAGATTGGGTGCTTTCCTCCTTTTACCACTTCTTGCCTATTTGAAGGCCCCTCCCCCTCCTTCTTCAAGGTTGGAAAAAATCTCTTCAAGAACACTAAGGCAAAAACCCTAATCTCCATAGCCAAAAAGCTCCAAAAAGCTTCAAGTTCTTGCTTGATTCCTTCATCAACCCTAAGCCTCACCATTCCAACTTCGATCCCAGCAGCAAGGAAGTGAATTTCAGAGGTTGAGAAGCCACAAATCCAAGCCAAGAAGCAAAGAAAGACAAGTCTTCAAGGGTAAGTATTCAAAACCAACTTTTAGGGCATTTTCTTGATCCTTTTCTATACTTTAATTGGTTGAGAATTGGGGCTCCGACCCCTACTGCTTTTGTGCTTAAAATGAGCCCCTCTACAACTTTGTAGAAGGGCTCACATTCATTTGGTGTTTGTATACACTAGTTCCTTCAATATTCTTCAAGTTGGTAACATTTTTGCATGCTAAAATTGACCTATTTGTGTTGGTTTTGGGGCTCCGACCCTACTGGTTTTGTGCTTATTTTGAGCCCCTCTACAACATTGTAGAAGGGCTCAAACTCATTTGGCCATTCCATATACCACCTCTCTTGGAAATTCACTTTAGGCCCTAATTCTTGCATGCTTTGTTAGGCTTACTTGGCTCCGGATTTCAGCCTTCATCAGGCTTAGAAATAGCCTTGTTTTTGTCTCCTTTTCATGTTATGTTGAGGGCCTTAAGCCATTTGGTGTATATTTTTGGTACTTCCTTTGAAATCCATCAAATTTACCGTATTCTTGCATGTTTTGTAGCCTCTTGTGCTTTTGGTTTTGGCCTTTGGTCAGAACTGAAAGGGGCCTTATTTTGACCCCCTTTACATGTTTCATGAAGAAAATTTTGTCATTTGGTGCTTTCTTTGCATGACTCTTGTTATAGCCTCTTTTGAGCTCCATTTTTGCATGGAATTGTTAGCATGATTTTATTCTGATTTTGAGGATGTCATCTTCTGAAATTGTTCCTATTTCTAGATCATAATCAATGTTGTAGAAGGAAGTTTGTCCATTTGGGGTTTGCATATGTCACTTGTCTCAATACTCCTCTTTTGGCCACTAACTTTGCATGCTATTGTTGATCTATCTATGTCTACATTTTGGCCATCTTTGTTACCGAAATAAGCTATTTTTGGGACTGCCTTGCTACTGGTTTTGCTGCCATGTGCTGTTTTTGCATGATTAGTAGGGCTATAGGCCATTTTGGGTGCATATTATCACATTTCGGGATGAATGCATGCTTCGAGTGTCATTTTGAATTGTTTCGGGGCTGTTTTCCCCTTTATTTAGGTGCTGAAATTCCATTACCATGCTTGCATATCATTTCCCGTGCCATTCGTATCATTTTTGCATTGCCTCGGTTTGCGTGCCAATGGGCACGCACGAGGCACCTCATTCTTATCATTCCAAGCCTATGTGAGTGTGGTTGAG
The DNA here is from genome assembly GCA_025200525.1 of Camellia lanceoleosa. Classification (NCBI taxonomy): domain Eukaryota; kingdom Viridiplantae; phylum Streptophyta; class Magnoliopsida; order Ericales; family Theaceae; genus Camellia; species Camellia lanceoleosa. The sequence goes on from JANUSC010000024.1 coordinate 407,948, forward strand.
GCCCTCTCATGTTGGCGTAAGCCCAATTTGCATTTTCATGCTTGTATGCCATTGCCTCGGTTTGCGTGCGTGTGCGCGCATTCCGAGGCACTTTTTTATCCGACGGCCTCCTATGTGAGTGGTGAGGCTCTCCCATGTTGGTGTAAGCCCATCGTTGCATTCCGTATGCCATTTCATCTCATTTCATCATCGCCTCGGTTTTGCGTGTCCGTGTGCACGCATTTCGAGGCACCGGTTTATCCGATTTTCATTCTTGCATCCTCGCCTCGGTTTGCGTGTCCGTGCACGCATTTGGCACTGCCGGTTTATCCGATTTTCTCATTGCATCCTCGCCTCGGTTTGTGCGCTGTGAGCACTTCGAGGCACCGGTTTTATCCGACTTTTCATTCTTTCATCATCGCCTCGATTTGCGCGCCTATGGGCGCAGCGTTTGGTGCCGGTTATCCGGTTTTCATTCTTTCATCATCGCCTCGGTTTTGCGCTGTGGGCATGCGCCCGAAACGCCGGTTTATCCGACTTTCATCTTTTCGGATCGCCTCGGTTTGCGTGCCCGTGGGCACGCATTTCGAAGCATCCCATTTTTCGTAGCATTCATGTGTATTCATCTCAATATTGAGTTGTACCGTCTGCTCCTCGGCCATCATGCATCGATATGCGTGATTGGTGGCGCGAGGATCGAGACATGCATATATTTGTGAAATACCTTTGCTATGCCCTTTTCTGCTCTCCGTTGCGACAAAAATGAAGAATTATCGACTTTAGAATCGCACGCGCAATTGAGAGCGCAAGCAGGCTAATCGGGGCATCCCGGTGGATTTCTGCCAAGCGACCAAAGATATACTATTCACGAAGTGGCGGGTCCTAGCTTGCACGCCGGTTCAATTCTTTTGTAATTAATTTGTTAATTAATTAGAATTTGTATTATTCGGACTGTATATTCTTTTATTTCGGACTGTATTATTATTTATTCGGACCCTCTGCGCGAGGGCAATGTTGTAATAAGGGTGTGTGAGTGCGATGTATGTCTTCCAACCTCCATTTCTTTCTCCCTTTTATTTACCCGCTTTGAATGGTTAGATATAGGGCATATTTCAATTAGCATACAGTATGACTGCATGTTTGCATCATTCATCTGTATTGTATGCATCGGGCTCGGCGCATCATACAAACTGCATTTGTATTTCAATTCTAAGTTGAATACATGTTAGCCGTTGCATTTCATATGCCATCTCTAGAATAGCCGAGCCTGCTATAGTTGCATTTTTGCATGTGTTGCATTAGGCATTCTGTATATTTTAGGATCATGCATGATTTCTAATAAGCTTTCTGTTTTGGCTTGGAGTACTCGGTAAGTGGTTATGCTTTAGCATCCTTGCATGCGTGTGAGTGTTGCCATGATAGCATGCTTGCCATGAGGCTAAATGCTTATGTGATATAACTGCCTTGAATGCCTGTGGGTGGAGGTTGGGTTATTTGAATTGGAGCAATTCATCAATTGTTTGTTAAGCCCACTAGATTGTGGCAAAATCTGTATTTTAAGCCTACCTGCGGGTAGCAAACCATCTTTCACAAACAAACATGAAATGTTTTGTTCCAATTCAGACGGCCCGATCTATACTTGTTTCATGAGCATCACATAGTAATCCTAGGCTAATAACCGAATAAGAGCATACAATGTTTTCAAAATCGATATCATGATTAGTAGAGGCGGTCTTTGGACGGCGAGAGGTGCTCACGATGTGACCTTCCCTAATCGTACCCAAGTTCCCGAGCCAACTTTGGTGATGACGGACACGTGGCCTTTTGGCACCGAGTCAAGGTTTCCTAAATTTCCCATTTAAAAAATATTTAGGTGGCGACTCTGTTATCTGGCAAAGCAGTCCATGTTTGGCACTTCTTTTAAAAAAATCTGTTTTCCTTCAAAACGATTTGCCGGATTTGGACTCTTTGGTTCAAGATTGAGAACCGCAACAAAATCGAGTCCGAACTGTAGCGAGGTCCCCCGCGGGCGTTGTTACATTAAGGTATAGTGGTTTCTTCAATGAACTTCTATTTTTAATTTTATTCAGCTTCCATTGTTAATTTTGTGGAACTTCCATTGTTATTTTTATGCAAATTCCATTTTTATTAAATTTTCTTTTCTATTCAACTTTCTCTTTTTTTTTTTTTAATTTACAAGTAAATCGTTAACGTATAGTGGTTTCTTGAATGGACTTCCATTTTTTTTTTCTATTCAGCTTCTTTTTATTCAACTTCATTTTTTTATTTACTTTCCAAATAGATCGCTAAGGTACAATGGTTTCTTGAATTAACTTCCATTGCTAATTTTAGGCAACTTGCATTTTTATTTAATTTAATTTTTATTCAACTTCAATTTTTAATAATATGCAACTTCCATTTATATTTTTTAATTTTATGCAACTTCCATTTTTAATTATATGCAACTTCCATTGTTAATTTTATGAAACATCCATTTTTATTTTTATTCAACTTCCATTTTTATTTAATTTCCTTTTCTATTCAACTTCTTTTTTTATTTAATTTCCAAATAGATCGTTAACGTATAGTGGTTTCTTGAATGAACTTCCATTTTTAATTTTATGCAACTTCCATTGTTAATTTTATGCAACTTCTATTTTTATTCAATTTCCTTCTCTATTCAATTTACTTTTCTATTCAACTTCTTTCTTTTATTTAATTTCCAAATAAATCGTTAAGGTATAGTGTGATCTTGAATAAACTTCCATTGTGATTTTATTTCTATTCAATTTCCTTTTCTATTCAACTTCTTTTTTTATTAAATTTCCAAATAGATCGTTAAGGTATAGTAGTTTCTCGAATGAACTTCCATTTTTATTCAATTTTCTTCTCTATTCAACTTCATTTTTTATTTGATTTCCAAACAGATCGTTAAGGTAGAGTGGTTTTTTGAATTAACTTCCATTGTTAATTTTATGCAACTTCCATTTTTATTTTTATTTAATTTCGTTTTCTATTCAACGTCCTTTTTATTTAATTTCCAAATAGATTGTTAAGGTATAGTGGTTTATTAGACTTCTATTTTTATTCAATTTCCTTTTCTATTCAACTTCCTTTTTTATTTAATTTCTAAATAATCGTTAACGTATAGTGGTTTCTTTAATGAACTTCCAATGTTAATTTTATGCAACTTAAATTTTTAATTTTGATGCAAATTTCATTTTTAATTTTATTCAACTTCCATTTTTATTCAATTTCCTATTCTATTCAACTTCATTTTATATTTAATTTCCAAATAGATCGTTAAGGTATAGTGGTTTCTTCAATGAATTTTCATTTTTAATTTTATTCAACTTCCATTTTTATTTTTATTCAACTTCCATTTTTAATCAATTTCCTATTTTATTCAACTTCCATTTATGTTCAACTTCCTTTTATATTTAATTTCCAAATAGATCGTTAAGGTATAGTGGTTTCTTAAATGAACTTTCATTGTTAATTTATTCAACTTCCATTTTTATTCAACTTCTTTTTTTATTCAATTTCATTTTCTATTCAACGTCCTTTTTTATTTAATTTCCAAATAGATCGTCAAGATATAGTAGTTTTTTGAATGAACTTCCATTTTATATTTTTATTCAACTTCCATTTTTAATTTTATGCAACTTCCATTTTTATTTTTATTCAACTTCTATTTTTATACGTTAACGATCAATTTGGAAATTAAATAAAAAAAGGAAGTTGAATGCAAAAGTAAATTGAATAAATATGGAAATTGAATATAAAACAAAATTGAATAAAAATGGAAGTAGAAAAGGAAATTGGATGAAAAAGGATGTTCATTCAAGAAACCACTATACCTTAATGATCTATTCGGAAATTAAAAAAAAGAAGAAGAAGTTGAATAGAAAAAGGACATCGAATAAAAATTGTTGTTCAATAAAAATAAAAATGGAAGTTGCATAAAATTAACAATAAAAGTTCATTGAAGAAACCACTATACGTTAACGATCAATTTGGAAATTAAATAAAAATGGAAGTTCAATAGAAATGTAAGTTTAATAAAAATAAAAATGGATGTCGCATAAAATTAAAAATGGAGATTCATTCAAAAAACCACTACACCTTAACGATCTATTTGGAAATTAAATATAAAAGGAAATTGAATAAAAATAGAAGTTGAATAAAAATAAAAATGGAAGTTGTATAAAATTAAAAATGGAAATTGAATAAAAATATAAAATGGAAGTTCATTCAAAAAATAACTATACCTTGACGATCTATTTGGAAATTAAATTAAAAAGGACGTTGAATAGAAAAGAAAATTGAATAAAAAAGGAAGTTGAATAAAAATGGAAGTTGAATAAATTAACAATGTAAGTTCATTTAAGAAACCACTATACATTAACGATCTATTTGGAAATAAAAGAAAAAAAGAAGTTGAACAGAAATGGAAGTTGAATAAAAATTGAATTTTCATAAAATTAAAAATGGAAGTTCATCCATAAACTACTATACCTTAACGATCTATTTGGAAATTAAATAAAAAAATGAAATTGAATAGAAAAGAAAATTTAATAAAAAAGGAAGTTGAATAAAAATGGAACTTGCATAAAAATGAAAGCTGAAACCACTATTCCTTATTTTCTATTGAACTTCCATTTTTAATGTTAATTTTATGCAAATTCCATTTTTATTTTTTTTTCAACTTCCTTTTTTATTTAATTTCCAAATAGATCGTTAAGGTATATTGATTTCTTGAATGAACTTCCATTGTTAATTTTATGCATCTTCCATTTTTTTTTATTTAAGTTCCAAATAGATCGTTAAGGTATAGTGGTTTCTTGAATGAACTTTCATTGTTAATTTTATTCAATTTTCAAATAGATCGTTAAGGTATAGTGGTTTCTTGAATGAACCTCCATTTTTAATTTTATGCAACTTTCATTTTTATTTTTATTCAACTTCTATTTTTTTTCCAATTTCCTTTTCTATTCAACTTCCTTTTTTATTTAATTTCCAAATAGATCGTTAAGGTATGTTGTTTCTTGAATGAACTTCCATTTTTATTTTTATTTAAGTTCTAAATAGATCGTTAAGGTATAGTGGTTTCTTGAATGAACTTCCATTGTTAATTTTATTCAATTTTCAAATAGATCGTTAAGGTATAGTGGTTTCTTGAATGAACCTCCATTTTTAATTTTATGCAACTTTCATTTTTATTTTTATTCAAATTCCATTTTTATTTTTATTCAACTTCTGTTTTTATCCAATTTCCTTTTCTATTCAACTTCCTTTTTTATTTAATTTCCAAATAGATCGTTAAGGTATGTTGTTTCTTGAAGGAACTTCCATTTTTAATTTTATGCAACTTCTATTTTTATTCAATTTCCTTTTCTATTCAACATCCTTTTTTATTTAATTTCCAAATAGATCGTTACGGTATAGTGGTTTCTTGGATGAACTTTCATTGTTAATGTTATGCAACTTCCATTTTTATTTAATTTCCAAATAGATCGTTAAGGTATAGTGGATTTTTGTATGAATTGCCATTTTTAATTTTATGCAACTTCCATTTTTTATTTGATTTCCAAATAGATCGTTAAGGTATAGTTATTTTTCTATCTATCTTTCTTTTTTATTTAATTTCCAAATTGATCGTTAAGGTATAGTGGTTCCTTTTCTATTCAACTTCCTTTTTTATTTAACTTCCAAATAGATCGTCAACGTATAGTAGTTTCTTGAATGAACTTCCATTGTTAATTTTATGGAACTTCCATATTTATTCAATTTACTTTTCTATTCAACTTCCTTTTTTATTTAATTTTAAAATAGATTGTTAGGGTATAGTAGTTTCTTGAATGAACTTCCATTTTTAATGTTATTCAACTTCCATTTTTATTCGATTTCTTTTTCTACTCAACTTTCTTTTTTATTTAATTTCTTCCAATTTTAATTTTAAGCAACTTCCAGTTTTGTTTTTATTCAACTTCCATTTTTTATTTAATTTCTTTTTCTATTCAACTTAATTTCCAAATAAATAGTTAGGGTATAGTGGTTTCTTGAATGAACTTCCATTTTTGTTTTTATTCAATGTCATTTTCTATTCAACTTCCTTTTTTAATCAATTTTCTTTTTTATTCAACTTCCTTTTTTATTTAATTTCCAATTTTCATTTTTAATTTTATGCAACTTCCATTTTATTGAACTTTCAACTTCAATTTTTATTCAACTTCCTTTTTTATTTAATTTCCAAATAGATTGTTAAGGTATAGTGGTTTCTCGAATGAACTTCCATTTTAATTTTATGCAACTTCCATTTTTATTTTTATTTAACCTCCATTTTTAATTTCACTCAATTTTCCTTTCTTATTCAACTTCCATTTTATTCATCTTCCATTTTTACTCAATTTCCTTTTCTATTTAGCTTCCTTTCCTATTCAAATTGAACTTTCATTTTTATGCAACTTCCATTTTTATTTTTAAATGAACTTCCATTGTTAATTTTATTCAACTTCCTTTTTTATTTAATTTCCAAATAGATCATTAAGGTATAGTGGTTTTTTGAATTAACTTTAATTGTTAATTTTAGGCAACTTCCATTTTTATAAAATTAACAATGGAATTTAATTTCCTTTTCTATTCAATTCCCTTCTCTATTCAACTTCCCTTTTGATTTAATTTCCAAATAAATCGTTATGGTATTATGGTTTCTTGAATTAACTTCCATTTTAAATTTTATCCAACTTCTATTTTTATTCAATTCTATTTTCTATTCAACTTCCTATTTTATTTAATTTCCAAATAGATCGTTAATGCATAGTGGTTTTTTGAATGAACTGCCATTTTTAATTTTATGCAACTTCCAGTTTTATTCAATTTTATTTTTTTTCAACTTCAATTTTTATTTTTATTCATCTTGCAGTTTTATCCAATTTCATATTCTATTCAACTTCCTTTTTTATTTAATTTCCAAATAGATCGTTAAGGTGTAATGGTTTTTTGAATGAACTTCCAATGTTAATTTTATGCAACTTCAATTTTTATTTTTATTCATCTTGCAGTTTTATCCAATTTCCTTTTCTATTCAACTTCCTTTTTTATTCAATTTCCTTTTTTATTTGATTTCCAATTAAATCGTTAAGGTATAGTGGTTTCTTGAATGAACTTCCATTTTTAATTTTATGCAACTTCTATTTTTATTCGATTTCTTTTTCTATTCAACTTCATTTTTTTATTTAATTTCCTTTGTTTTTTCTTTAATTTCCAATAGATCGTTAAGGTATAGTGTGATCTTAAATGAACTTCCATTGTTAATTTTATGCAACTTTCATTTTTGTTTTTATTCAATTTCATTTTATATTCAACTTTTATTTTTATTCAACTTCCTTTTCTATTCAATTACCTTTTTTTATTTAATTTACAAATAAATCGTATTTTATGCAACTTCCATTTTTATTTTTATTTTTATTCAACATCCATTTTTATTTAATTTCCTTTTCTATTTAACTTCCTTTTCTTATTTAATTTCCGCATAGATTGTTAAGTTATAGTGGCTTCTTGAATGAACTTCCATTTTCAATTTTATGCAACTTCCATTTTTATTCAATTTGTTTTTCTATTTAACTTCCTTTTTTATTTAACTTCCAAATAGATTGTTAAGATATAGTGGTTTCTTGAATGAACTTCCAATTTTATTCAACTTCCATTTTTATTCTTATTTATCTTGCATTTTTATCCAATTTTTTTTCTATTCAACTTACATTTTTATTTTTATTCAATTTCTATTTTCATTTTTATTCAACTTCCTTTTTCATTCGACTTCCATTTTTGTTCAAATAGAAAAGGATGTCATTCAAGAAACCACTATACCTTAACAATCTATTTAAAAATTGAATAAAAATGAAAGTTGAATAAAAATAAAAATAGAAGTTCATTCAAGAAACCACTATACCTTAACGATCTATTTGGAAACTAAATAAAAAGGGAAGTTGAATAGAAAAGAAAATTGAATAAAAACAAAAATGAAAGTTGAATAAAAATATAAATGGAAGTTGCATAAAATTAAAAATGAAAGTTCATTGAATAAACCACTATACCTTAACGATCTAGTTGGAGATTAAATAAAAAATAAAGTTGAATAGAAAATGAAATTAAATAGAAAAAGAAATTGAATAAAAATGGAATTTGAATAAAAATAAAAATGGAAGTTGCATAAAATTAAAAATGGAAGTTCATTCAAAAAACCACTATACCTTAACGATCTATTTGGAAATTAAATAAAAAATGAAGTTGAATAGAAAAGGAAATTGGATAAAAATAGAAGTTGAATTAAAATAAAAATGGAAGTTGAATAAAATTAACAATGGAAGTTAATTCAAGAAACCACTATACCTTAACGATCTATTTGGAAATTAAAGAAAAAAGGAAGTGGAATAGAAAGGAAAATTGAATAAAAATGGAAGTTGAATAAAAATAAAAAAGGAAGTTGAATAAAAATGGAAGTTGAATAAAAATAATAATGGAAGTTCATTCAAGAAACAACTATACCTTAACGATCTATTTGGAAATTAAAAAACAAAGGAAGTTGAATAAAAATAAAAATGGAATTTGAATACAAACAGAATGGAAGTTCATTCGAGAAACCACCATACCTTAGCGATCTATTTGGAAGTTAAATAAAAAAGGAAGTTGAATAGAAATGGAAGTTGAATAAAAATAAAAATGGAAGTTCTTTCAAGAAACCACTATACCTTAACGATTTATTTGGAAATTAAATAAAAAAATGAAATTGAAAAGAAAATAAGGTAGAGTGGTTTCAACTTCTTATTTTTATTCAACTTCCATTTTTATTCAATTTGTTTTTCTATCTATCTTTCTTTTTTATTTAATTTTCAAATAGATCATTAAGGTAGATGGGTTTCTTGAATTAACTTCCATTGTTAACTTTAGGCAACTTTCTTTTTTATTTATTTAATTGCCACATCCATTTTTTCTTTAATTTCCAAATAGATCGTTAAGGTATAGTGGTTTCTTGAATCAACTTCCATTTTTAATTTTAATTCAACTTCCATTCTTTTTTATTTAATTTCCAAATCGGTCGTTATGGTATAGTGGGATCTTGAATGAACTTCGATTTTTATTCTTATTCAACTACCATTTTTTATTCAATTTCCCTTTCTATTCAACTTCATTTTTTATTTGATTTCCAAATAGGTCGTTAAGGTATAATGGTTTCTTGAATGACATCCTTTTCTATTCAACTTCTTTTTTTATTTAATTTCCAAATAGATCGTTAGGGTATAGTAGTTTTCTAAATGAACTTATAATTATAATTTTTTGCAATTTTTATTTTGTATTCAGCTTCCTTTTCTATTTAACTTTATTTTTTATTTAATTTCCAAATAGATCATTTTGGTATATTCGTTTCGTCAAGAAACCACTATACCTTAACAATCTATTTGGAAATTAAATAAAAAAGGAAGTTGAATAGAATAGGAAATTGAATAAAAATGGAAGTTGCATAAAATTAAAAATGAAATTAAATAAAAATAAAAATGGAAGTTCATTCAAGAAACCACTATACCTTAACGATCTATTTGGAAAGTAAATAAAAAATGAAGTTGAATGGAAAAGAGAAATTAAATAAAATGAAAGTTGCATAAGATTAACAATGGAAGTTCATTCAATAAACCACTACAACTTAACGATCTATTTGTAAAGTAAATAAAAAAATAAAGTTGAATAGAATAGGAAATTGAATAAAAATGGAAGTTGCATGAAACCATTATACCTTAACGATCTATTTGGAAATTAAATAAAAAAGTAAGTTGAATAGAAAAGTAAATTGAATAAATATGGAAGTCGAATAAAATTAAAAATGCATGTTTCATAAAATTAAAATGGAAGTTACATATAATTAAAAATGGAAGTTGAATAAAATTAAGGGAAAATTATTGGAAACTCCTATTTTGGAGAGTTATAGTCTACCAAGTCCCATTTTAAAATTAATAGACGTCCAAGTCCCATTTTTTTGGTAATGTGATCCGAAGGATCCAATTATGTAATTATGGAATGGTTTTTCTGACTAATGTACCCTTTTTTTGTGGTTGAAACATGTGGTTTATAAATAACGTGGACACCCCTACATACACTACTAAACCCAAAAAAAGCTATAGTAAGTTTTTCTCAAACGTTATATACACCCACATCATAAAAAAGCTATAGTAAGTTTTTCCCAAACATTACATACACCCACATCATAAATGTGTTTTTCCCAAACGTTACATACATCTTTTTTGTGTGGTTGAAACGCAGGGTCATAAATAACGTGGACACCCCTATATACACTACTAAACCCAAAAAAAGCTATAGTAAGCTTTTCTCAAACGTTACATACACCAACATCATAAAAAAGCTATAGTAAGCTTTTCTGATGTAGGACAAGATTTTAACAATTTTTATATTTTTAGTTTTAATATTTTTTATATATTATTTTATTAGGATTCTTGTAATTTAGTATAAATAATTTAGAATTATTAGGTTTCTTAATTTTATTATTTTGGAATTAGATTTTGATTAGGATTTTAAATAGTTTAGAATTCTAGTTTCCCATTCTCTTAGGTTTCCTAATTTGGTTGATTTAAGTTTCCTAGTTTATTTTAGAATTACTTTTCCTACAAGTATTAGGATTAGTTTATTATAAATAGCTATGTAAGCCTCATGGCAAAACCAACTTTATACAACTTTTATTCATTCATTCAATAATATTTCTCTTCCTTGTGGATTCAAGGTTCTATTTTTCTCATGGATTCGAGAGGCCCTTTTGTCTACTAGAACGATATCTAGTCCCCGTGTATTTCGCTGCGTCAAGTGGTATCAAAGCAAAGTTTCTCTTAGCTCGATGTCATTTATCGAAAGAGGAAGCACAAGCTCTATTGACGATGATCGTAGAGAAAGATTTAGCAGGATTCGAGTCAAGAGACTTGCCCAAGGCCAACCTGTTATTCACAACATTAATAGGAACCGTGCTATGGGATTTGCCCAAGGCCAGCCTATTAACCACAACGTCTTGAAACGATCTTCTTGTTATCAATATGATAGTGAGAATGAATCTGAAGATGAGTTATTCGAGGATTATGGTAAATACCAGTCGGTAAGATGACAACAAAAATTCAATGATGTGTTCAATAGCAATAATTGCATCAATCATGACTCTTCATATTATCAAGTACCACCAGAAATTCCCTATTTTAATGCTTCTTGTCATGCCGAGGATTTTATTTATTGGTTTCGCAAAGTTGACAAATTCCTTGAATGTATGAAAATTTCTGAAGAAAAGCAAGCCAAATATGTGACACGTAAGTTACAAGGTTATGTTTCTACATAGTGGAAACAATTGCAGTATAATCGAAGGCGACAATACAAAAAACCTATTAGGACGTGGCATCAGATGAAGAAGTTAATAAGTTGTAGATTCCTTCAAACACATCATGGGCAAATATTGTATCTACAATATCAAAGAAAGCTTGAATCAAAACAGTTGTTCCAAGGTAATTTTGATTCCCAATATTCGTCGCAATTCAATAATTATTATGGAACTGTGGATACAGATTATTCGAGGAACATGACTATGGTTCTGCCAAGTTTGGGTCAATCAAGTCTTGTAGGTCAACAAATTTGTCACACTCAACCACACATTGAAGAAGAAATAGTACGTCAATGTTTTAAAATTTTGAAGACCCAAATAGACATTCAATTGAAGTAGAAAATCAAGTTGATTTCAACAATGGTGAGAACGTTGAAATTGATGAAAGAGAGGTCACTGAAATTACTTTGATCAAGAAGTTTGAAGAAGACAATGAAGAGGTAAAACAAAAGGAAAACGTTGAAGTTAGCCAAGAGCTTCTAATGACGGAACTATCATCTCTTGATTATTATGATGGTTATGAGATTGCAAAAGAAGAAGATCTAGTTGAACTCAATGAAAAAGAAGAAATAAAAGATGAGGTAATAAAGTTGACATGTGCACCAAAGAAGTTGATTGAGGATGTAATTGATATTCCAAGATTGATAATTGAATGTCCAACTGAATCTAAGACAGAGCAGAGTCCAGAGAGTATCCAACATAAGACAGAGCAGAGTCCAGAGAGTATCCAACATAAGACAGAGCAAAGTCTAGAGAGTATCCAACATCAACATAAAATACACTTCATTGATTTTCTTGGTGTGGAGCAATTTAATTTGACTTTCAATACTTGTCTAATTAATTTTGTCAACCACTTGAAGCATATAGAGAATAACTTTCAAAAAGTAGACTTTTCTGCATATAATGTTCGGAAGAGGGATAAACAATTGAAGTATTCCAAGTATCTTTTTATTTGGGATGGAAGATGGCAGATCTCTAATATGAACTCGATGACGAGTTCTTTCAAAGAAGAAGAGTCTGATGTAGGACAAGATTTTAACAATTTTTATATTTTTAGTTTTAATATTTTTGATATATTATTTTATTAGGATTCTTGTAATTTAGTATAAATAATTTAGAATTATTAGGTTTCTTAATTTTATTATTTTGGAATTAAATTTTGATTAGGATTTTAAATAGTTTAGAATTCTAGTTTCCCATTCTTTTAGGTTTCCTAATTTGGTTGATTTAAGTTTCTTAGTTTATTTTAGAATTACTTTTCCTACAAGCATTAGGATTAGTTTATTATAAATAGCAATGTAAGCCTCATGGCAAAGACAACTTTTATACAACTTTTATTCATTCATTCAATAATATTTCTCTTCCTTGTGGATTCAAGGTTCTATTTTTCTCGTGGATTCGAGAGGCCCTTTCATCTACTAGAACGATATCTAGTCTCCGTGTATTCCGCTGCGTCATTTTCCCAAACGTTACATACACCCACATCATAAATGTTTTCCCAAACGATACATACACCCACATCATAAAAAAGTTATAATAAGCTTTTCCCAAACGTTACACACACCCACTTCATAAAAAAGCTATAGTAAGCTTTTCCTAAATGTTACATACACCCACATCATAAATGTTTTCCCAAATGTTACATACACCCACATTATAAAAAAGCTATAGTAAGCTTTTTCCAAACGTTACATACACGCACATCATAAATGTTTTCCTAAACGTTACATACACCTACATCATAAAAAAGCTATAGTAAGCTTTTCCCAAGCGTTACACACACCCACATCATTTAAACATAATATCATCAAACCCAAAACAGTAAGTTCATTGGCAAAACTGTCCACCCCCAAATAATGAGACCTTTGGGTGTACAAAATTAAATATGGGACTGATTAGATTACAATCCCACCTTTTAGGATTTATGGGTCAATTCCCCTAAAATTAAAATGGAATAAAAATGGAAGTTGAATAAAAATAAAAATTGAAGTTGCATAAAATTGACCATGGAAGTTCATTGAAGAAACCACTATACCTTAGCGATCTATTTGGAAATTAAATAAAAAAGGAAGTTGAATAGAAAAGGAAGTTCATTCAAGAAACCATTATACCTTAGCGATCTATTTGGAAGTTGAATAAAAATAGAAAAGGAAATTGAAGAAAAATGGAAGTTGCATAAAATTAAAATTGGAAGTTCATTTAAGAAGAGAAATGGAAATTGAATAAAAATGGAAGTTCATTCAAGAAACCACTTTACCTTAATGAATTATTTGGAAATTAAATATAAAAAAAAAGAAGTTGAATAGAAAAGGAAATTGAATAAAAATGGAAGTTGAATAGAAAACGAAGTTGAATAAAAAATGAAGTTGAATAGAAATGGAAATTAAATAAAAATGGAAGTTGAATAGAAAAGGAAGTTGCATAAAATTAACAGGAAGTTGAATTGTAACGCCCTCAAAATAATAACATTAAACTCAACAATATTGACATACATTAATATATAAAAGGTCAACATCCTTCTATTCATCAGAATATTTCCTTACAAAAAGTATTACATGTTGACAACAAAAGTAAATGCCCCATGAGCTTACAACTTTCCAAGCCAACACTTGGTTACAAGAAATGAGTACTAACTCATATGCACATTAAGCCCTAGGCTTGAATTTACATGTAATATATCAAAAGGAAAATAACATCCAAAAAGTCTGCTTGCCTCTAGCCTCCCAAGCTATGTCCTTGGAGGTGGCATGCTACCTGTGCCTGAAAATGATGTTCCCATATAAGATGAGCCACAGCCCAGTAGAAATACACTAAACCAGCTATGAACAATGACTAAAAGATTAGCAATTGATAGATGGCCAACACGGATACATCCACTTACATCACATTACAATTACATGACTTACAAGTCTATGTCACTTTTCATTATTCCATTTTCAGTAGATAAGCATACTAGCTGAATCAATACATCACAACAGATAAATATAAGAACTATATCATGCGACCAAAGATAAGCATATGAGCTATATCTACACTTCTCTAGACAAGCATACGAGCTGTGTCTACGGAGTTCATCCCCTATCTCCTCCCAACATTATTCGGTTTAGAGGTCCATCCCCCATCTTCCCCTAAACTGCGGAGTACATCCCCCATCTCCTCCTCTACACACAATGCATATAAACAAATGGGTTCTATATATAATCAACCAATACATAAAGTTAATGTATTCTATCAACCGTCAAGCTCCATGACACATTCCATTGATTAGTTTTCGTTTGCCTAATCATCATGCATTGTCTACAACAATCAAGACTATCCTCCACCGATAGCCCAAAGCAATTATTTCTAGACAGAAAATAAATGCACAGAATGGATAATATATCAACATTTCGATTTGGTGAGCGATAAATAATTCAACTACACCCTTTAATCCCATACATTCCCAATTCCAACATTTCTAATTCAATTCCTCATTTTCTCAAGTTAATCACATGAATTAATTTATTAAGTCAATTAGGGCAAATTCCCTTAACTAACAAAACAACCCTAAGGTTCCATTTTCATCCACATTCCAACATCTATCTCATTTTTTTATGCCAAAATTGCATTTAGGTTTATTACAAACCAAACCCCAACTTTTGTAAAATTACACAAAAGGCCCAAACCTTCTCAAAACTATCCAACAACACCCAACATATCAAAATGCTCAAATTTAAAGACAAAACCCATAAGGAGGAGTAGGATATCCCTACCTCAAAAGGTGACACCCAACGAAGAAGATGAAGAAAACGAAAATGCTCTAAATCACAAATTTCTCGGATCAAAAGATAGCCCTCGACGATCAACAACTTTTTTGTAAAGGCCAAAGGTGAGGAAATCACTCATACTAGATCAATACCTAGAGAGAAGGTAGAGCTCTAGAGTGAGAAGCTCAACAATGGTGTTTTTGGAAAAGTAAGAGAGAGAAGAGATGTGAAAAAGTGATTTTAAAAAGTCAAAACACGGCTTTTAACCCAGCCTCCCTGCCGAGTAGCCAAGCCCCGCCGGCGCCACTACCAGATCCTCGCTCGAGCGGCGGATGCACACTCTCAGAACTTTTGCTGACAGGTCCCCCGCTCGAGCGGCCAACTCCCCGCTTGAGCATCACACACAAACTCCCGCTCCAGCGTCCAAACCCCCCCTCGAGCGGGCAACACTGCAGAGGAAAAAACTGGAAGGGGGGTTTTCCCGTTCGGGCGCCAAAACCCTCCCCCGAGCGGGGAAGTGACAACAAAGGCCCCGCTCGAGCGTACAGACCAAAATCTGGGCAACTACTTTAGGGTCTAAGTTCAACCAACCAGTAACAAACCTGCTCAACACATCTTATAACTCAAATACAAAGTATGAGAGGATGTAAACAAGATTTAAACAACTGCTAATATCTACGAAACCACTGTACAACAAGGGGTAAAACCCGGGATCGCTATAACCTCCCCCCTTAAACAATTTCGTCCCCAAAATTAAGTGCAAGTTTTTGGAAAGCAAGTTTTTCTCCATTTTAAACATTGTTATATTACAACATTCAACAACTCAACCCATTACCAGTCATTCCATTTCTTATCAAGAGGCATCTCCCAATATGTAAAAACAACATATATTACAAGGGCATCATTAATATGCATTTCTCCTCCATTTTAATAGTTTTCAACACACATAATTTGCATTCCCATATCATATTCAGTTCTCATGATATAACTCCATTTCTATAATATAGCCAACATATGCAATATTATAATCAACTTCCATTCCAAGGCAAGTCTCCACAATATAACCATAAACCAAAACATTCACAATGTTTTACAACTTAAGACATATACATAATGTTCTTGAAGTTCATTAAAATTACAAAATCTCAATACATGACTATACATCAACAAACAAGTCCGGATATTTCTTGCGGACTTCCAACTCACGTTCCCAAGTGGCTTCCTCCACTCCGTGATGTTTCCACAAAACCTTCACCAAAGGAATGGTCTTGCCACGCAGGACTTGATCCCGCCTATCCAGACTGAACTGTCTCTCCTCATACGAGGCATCCTCATATACCTCGAAGTCGGTCCAATCTAACACATGGGAGGGATCCGGCTCATACTTTCGAAGCATACTCACATGAAACACGTCATGCACTCCGGACAACTACGGCGGCAAAGCCAAGTGATAAGCAACCTCCCCAATCATCTCAAGGATCTCAAAGGGACCGATAAACTGAGGGGATAACTTCCTACTTTTCCCAAATCGCATCAAACCTCGCCTAGGTGATATCTTCAGGAAAACATGATCACCTACCTCAAACGCCAAAGGCCTCCTCCTACGGTCGGCATAACTCTTTTGGCGCCTCTGGGCTGCAACAAGCCTCCTATGGATAAGCTCAACTTTCTCCGTCGTCTCCCTCACCAATTCCGGACCCAACAAAGGTGCATCACCCACCTCGGCCCAACAAACTGGAGACCTACACGGTCGGCCATACAAGGCCTCAAATGGTGCCATACTAATGCTAGACTGAAAACTGTTGTTGTAGGCAAACTCCACCAAGGGCAAGTGCCTCTCCCACGTCCCACTGAAGTCCAGGACGCAACCTCGAAGCATATCCTCAAGGATCTGAATAGTACGCTCGGACTGCCCGTCAGTCTGAGGATGATAAGCTGCACTAAAGGTCAACTTAGTGCCCAAGGCACTCTGCAAACTCTGCCACAACCTAGCAGTAAAACGAGGATCTCTATCTGAGACGATCGTCACTTGGACCCCGTGCAATCTCATTATGTCCCGAATATACAAGTCGGCAAGATGATCTACCGAGTCTCTCACACGCATAGGAATGAAGTGCGCCGACTTAGTTAACCGGTCTACAACCACCCAAATGGCATCACTACCCCGCTGAGTCCTCGGAAGACCTACAACGAAGCCCATAGTGACATGCTCCCACTTCCACTCGGCAATAGGCAAGGGTTGTAACAAACCCGCTGGCCTTTGATGCTCGGCCTTCACTTGCTGACAAGTAAGGCACTTAGACACGAAAACTGCCACATCCCTCTTCATACCAAGCCACCAAAACTGGCGACCCAAATCCTGATACATCTTAGTACCTCCCGGATGCACCGCAAGGCGCGAATGATGAAACTCTCGGAGTACTTCCTCTCGGCAAGACTCCGGCACAAACAAACGGTCTCAGATCCCACACTCGTCGGGATACACCGCCAAACCCTTCTCAACCTTCCTACTGGAGTTCTTCCCTCGGAGGGATTCTACCTCAGGGTCACCTCTTGGTGCCTCTAACACTCGAGTCACAAGTGTAGGTCAGGCAACAATGTAAAACAAGGTCATGACCTCAACAGATTCGCCCAGATGCAAATCAAACTCGCCAAGTGCTCCTAACATCTCCCATTCCCGGATGGCTATACAAGCTACATCACCTATGGATTTCCTGCTAAGGGCGTCGGCCACCACATTGGCCTTCCCCGGATGATAATGCAACTCAAAGTCGTAATCCTCGATAAACTCCATCCATCTCCTCTGCCTCAAATTCAAGTCTTTCTGTGTAAACAGATATTTCAGACTCTTATGATCCGAGAACACCTCGAATCTCTCACCATAAAGGTAGTGCCTCCAGATTTTCAAGGCAAAGATCACTGCGGCTAACTCTAGGTCGTGTGTAGGGTAATTTTTCTCGTGAATTTTCAACTGACGTGAGCCATAAGCTACCACTTTCCCCTCTTGCATCAACACACAACCCAAACCCTCTTGTGAGGCATCATAATAAACTGCATAACCCAACCTTCTCTCCGGAATAATCAAAATCGGAGCGGTGGTCAATCTAACTTTCAGCTCTTGGAACGACTTTTCACAAGTCTCACTCCATACAAATTTGACTCCCTTCCGAGTCAATCTAGTCAACGGTGAAGCTAACCTAGAGAAATCCCTCAGAAACTGACGGTAATACCCAGCTAATCCCAAAAAACTGCGGATCTCAAACACACTCTTAGGTCAGGCTCAATCTTGCCGCCTCAGTCTTGGATGCATCACCAGACACCCCCTCCTCGGATACCACATGGCCTAAGAATTTGACTTCTCCTAGCTAGAACTCACACTTCCCAAACTTGGCATACAACCTATGGGTTCTAAGCAACTCAAGCACCACTCTCAAGTGTTCCTCGTGCTCCTCCTCGTAAGGTGAATAAATCAGATGTCATCCACAAAACGACTACAAACGATCCAAGAATTCCCGGAAAATCCAGTTCATCAAGTCCATAAAGATCGCATTGCAGTAAGCCCAAATGGCATTACGAAACTCATAGTGGCCATACCGTATACTGAAAGCCGCCTTCTAATATCCTCCTCGACCCTCAATTGGTGGTAACCCGATCTCAAGTCTATCTTAGAGAAACAACGAACCCTTCAACTCGTCAAACAAATCATCTATACGGGCATAGGGTACTTATTCTTAACCGTAGTCTTATTCAACTTCCTAGTCGATACACAATCTCAAGGAACCATCTTTCTTTTTTAGAAAAGAGGGCCGGTGCTCCCCACGGCGAAACACTAGGGCGAATGAAGCCCTTATCTAGCAATTCCTGCAGCTGAACTTTCAATTCAACGAACTCTGCCGGGGCAAAACGGTAAGGTGCCATAGAAATCGGCGCCGTGCCGGGCACTAAATCAATAGAGAACTCAGTCTCTCGGTGAGGTGGCAAACTAACGAGATCCTCAGGAAAAACCTCCGAATACTCACAAACCACCCTCGGCAACACAATTTGGGTCTCATCGCACTCACCACTCTCAAAGCTGGCAAGTAGACCACTAAGCACACTCCGCCCTCACGGATCATACCCTGGTGGCAAAACACTACCAAGCCGGTCCCCCAAGAAATGGAAACACTCCCCGCTCACGGTACAACAAGTGACCCTCTGGCGGTAGCAATCAATAACTGCTCGGTATGACGATAACCAGTCCATACCCAAAATAACATCAAAGCCCTTCATGGGCATAACTACAAAAGGAAACGGAAGCCTATGATCGGCGACCTCTATATCACAACCTCTGCATCCGTGTTTCAAAATCAACTCACCCCCAATAGGTGACACAACACAAATAGGAGATGCTAACAGTGCCAACTCCAACTCCAACACAGATGCAAATGCAGCAGATACAAAAGAATGAGACGCACCCGTATCAATCAATACACTAGCAACTGAATTACAAAACAGAAAGGTACCTCTCACTACTGATGGAGCCGGTACTAGGTCCTGTGTAATAAAGATACACGCGCCAGAGGCTCTCGATCCACTGCTCACCTCTAGGAGCAAACGACTGATGCACAGACTGGGAAGACGAAGCTCCCGGATTGGCCCTCGAGGCCTGCACAGACTGAGCTGGCTGATAACTCTACGTCTGCCAAGAACCAGACGCCCCTGAAGTGGCACTCAACTGTGGGCAAAACCTCTTCAGGTGCCCAGGTTGTCCACACTGATAACAAGACAAAGGCTGCCCCCGACGACTTCCGCCCGAGGTCTACTCAAGAAGAAGCGATTGACCCCCTCCCTTCTGCGGGCAAACCGAAGACTTGTGACCCAGCTGGCCACATGTAAAACAAGTCAAGCCTCCTTGATTACCTCTCCCAGATCCTGTACACGGCACTGGAAAGGTCGATCTAGCCAAACCACCGTGAGACTGCTGAGGGTTATAACCCCTCTGTCTCCTACCATCACCCTGGTCATCTTGGCTCCTCTTGGAGCCTCTATTCTTCTCCTCATCCTCCTCCTGTATCAAGAGCTCCATATGAGCTGCAGCATCCACCATATGTCTATATTCTCGAATGAAGGATCCATCAACCCTCAACTTGAGGCCACGCCTCAACTTCTGCTCAAACTCATAGCAACGGCGTTCCTCGGACGCCACAAGTTCAGGTGCAAACCTGGACAAGCTAGTAAATGTAGCCTCAAACTCGGCCACAGACAAACCCTGCTGATTAAGCCGGCTAAACTGATCCCTCAGCTTCTCCCTAGCAGCTGAAGATAAGAACCTCCCCTGGAAAGCCTCTACAAAAGCCTCCCACGTACCACCAACACGACCTTTCTCATACTTCCACCATTGACCTGCATCTCCCTTCAGTTGGAAGGATGCCAAGGTCACTTTCAGTGCTCCGTCCTCAATGCCAAGCATCTCGAACGTCTTACTCATTTGTTCCAACCACTCATCTGCCTTAAGTGGCTCCTTTGGATCCCCAATAAACTCATCCGGGTTAGACCGGAAGAACTCCCTCTTCAAGAAAGAAGGCCCTGCCTCAGCAACCTGATTCCCTGCTCTGAGAATACCCAAAGCTCCTGCTATCTCTCGGGCCAAGGCACTCATGGCTTGCTGACCCGCTAGTTCGGCCATATTGGCCTGACCAACTCCCTCCTGTACTATCGGAATGTCATCCGGTATAGGCACTTCCTGCCTCCTAGGCCTACCACGCCTACCACCTCTTCCTCGTCCTGACATCCTAACAAAGGAAACGAAGAATATTAGCACATTCATAAATGTGCCGAAACTAAACACTCGCGTCCTAGTGCATGGACAATTGTAATTTACTCCACGTAAGCACAAAAACACATAAACACTTACGAATTTCATTTCCGGATAATGATAGTCCCGAGGTGTTACTAGAGTTCCGGTTAGAAACAGCATTGATCAAGTGCCTTTCCAACAAGACTCCCAAAAACCCGAGGATCCAATCAACATCCTAGAAATTAAATCCCATACCTAAATAATCACATAGACATGTTATCACATAAGCACATAGCATAAGACACTATACCTAAGCCTCTATGAAGCGAGACAAACCCTTTGTGATCCTAATCACTTCCCACGTACCCAAAGTATTCGAACCTGGCACGCTCTGATACCAAGTTGTAATGCCCTCAAAATAATAACATTAAATTCAACAATATTGACATACATTAATATATAAAAGGTCAACATCCTTCTATTCATCAGAATATTTCCTTACAAAAAGTATTACATGTTGACAACAAAAGTAAACGCCCCATGGGCTTACAACTTTCCAAGCCAACACTTGGTTACAAGAAATGAGTACTAACTCATATGCACATTAAGCCCTAGGCTTGAATTTACATGTAATACATCAAAAGGAAAATAACATCCAAAAAGTCCGCTTGCCTCTAGCCTCCCAAGCTATGTCCTTGGAGGTGGCATGCTACATGTGCCTGAAAATGATGTTCCCTTATAAGATGAGCCACATCCCAGTAGAAATACACTAAACCAGCTATGAACAATGACTAAAAGATTAGCAGTTGATAGATGGCCAACACGGATACATCCACTTACATCACATTACAATTACATGACTTACAAGTCTATGTCACTTTTCATTATTCCATTTTCAGTAGATAAGCATACTAGTTGAATCAATACATCACAACAGATAAATATAAGAACTATATCATGCGACCAAAGATAAGCATATGAACTATATCTACACTTCTCTAGACAAGCATACGAGCTGTGTCTACGGAGTTCATCCCCTATCTCCTCCCAACATTATCCGGTTTAGAGGCCCATCCCTTATCTTCCCCTAAACCGCGGAGTACATCCCCCATCTCCTCCTCTAAACACAATGCATATAAACACATGGGTTCTATATACAATCAACCAATACATAAAGTTAATGTATTCTATCAACTGTCAAGCTCCATGACACATTCCATTGATTAGTTTTCGTTTGCCTAATCATCATGCATTGTCTACAACAATCAAGACTATCCTCCACCGATAGCCCAAAGCAGTTATTTCTAGACAGAAAATAAATGCACAGAATGGATAATATATCAACATTTCGATTTGGTGAGCGATAAATAATTCAACTACACCCTTTAATCCCATACATTCCCAATTCCAACATTTCTAATTCAATTCCTTATTTTCTCAAATTAATCACATTAATTAATTTATTAAGTCAATTAGGGCAAATTCCCTTAACTAACAAAACAACCCTAAGGTTCCATTTTCATCCACATTCCAACATCTATCTCATTTTTTTATGCCAAAATTGCATTTAGGTTTATTACAAACCAAACCCCAACTTTTGTAAATTTAAACAAAAGGCCCAAACCTTCTCAAAACTACCTAACAACACCCAACATATCAAAATGCTCAAATTTAATGACAAAACCCATAAGGAGGAGTAGGATATCCCTACCTCAAAAGGTGACACCCAACGAAGAAGACGAAGAAAACGAAAATGCTCCAAATCACAAATTTCTCGGATCAAAAGATAGCCCTTGACGATCAACAACTTTTTTATAAAGGCCAAAGGTGAGGAAATCACTCCTACTAGATCAATACCTAGAGAGAAGGTAGAGCTCTAGAGTGAGAAGCTCAACAATGGTGTTTTTGGAAAAGTAAGAGAGAGAAGAGATGTGAAAAAGTGATTTTAAAAAGTCAAAACACGGAGCTTTAAGCCAGTCTCCCCGCTCGACCGTCACTCACAGATCCTCGCTCGAGCGTCCAAACCCCAGCTCGAGCGGCGGTTGCACACTCTCAGAACTTTTGCAGACAGGTCCCCCGCTCGAGCGGCCAACTCCCCGCTCGAGCATCACACACAAACTCCCGCTCGAGCATCCAAACCCCCGCTCGAGCGGACAACACTGCAGAGGAAAATACTGGAAGGGTGATTTTCCCGCTCGAGCGCCAAAACCCCCGCTCGAGCGGAGAAACGACAACAAAGGTCCCGCTCGACTGTCAAAAGCTCCGCTCGAGCGTACAGACCAAAATCTGGGCAACTACTTTAGGTTCTAAGTTCAACCAACCTGTAACAAACCTACTCAACATATCCTATAACTCAAATACAAAGTATGAGAGGATGTAAACAAGATTTAAACAACTGCTAATATCTACTTAACCACTGTACAACAAGGGGTAAAACCCGGGATCACTATATGAATAGAAATGGTAATGGAAGTTAAATAAAAATGGGAGTTCCATTTTTTATTTTATGCAACTTCCATTTTTATTTAATTTCCTTTTCTATTCAATTACCTTTTTATTTAATTTCCAAATAGATCGTTAAGGTATAGTGGTTTTTTGAACGAACTTCCATTTTTAATTTTATGCAACTTCAATTTTTATTTTTATTCAATTTCTTTTCTGTTCAATTACATTTTCTATTGAACTTCTTTTTTTATTTAATTTCCAAATAGATCGTTAAGATATAGTGGTTTCTTGAATGAACTTCCATTGTTAATTTTATGCAACTTTCATTTTTATTTTTATTCAACTTCAATTTTTATTCAACTTCTAAATAGGTCTTTAAGGTATAGTGGTTTCTTGAATGAACTTCCAATTCTATTTTATTCAACTTCCATTTTTATTCAACTTCCTTTTTTACTTAATTTCCAAGTAATTCATTAAGGTATAGTAGTTTATTGGATGAATTACCATTTTAATTTTATGCAACTTCCATTTTTATTTTTATCGTTCAGATATAGTGGTTTCTTGAATTAACTTCCATTTTTAATTTTATGCAACTTCATTTTTATTCAACTTCCTTTTTTATTTAATTTCCAAATAGATCGTTAGGGTATAGTAGTTTATTGGATGAACTTCCATTTTTAATTTTATTCAACTTCCATTTTTATTTTTATTCAACTTCTAGTTTTATCCAATTTCCTTTTCTATTCAACTTCCTCTTTTATTTATTTAGTTGCATAAAATTAAAAATGGAGGTTCATTCAAAAAATCACTATACCTTAACTTCCATTTTTAATTTGAATAGAAATGGAAATTGAATAAAAATAAAAATGGAAGTTGCATATAATTAACAATGTAAGTTCATTCAAAAAACCACTATACCTTAACGATTTATTTGTAAATTAAAAAAAAAAAAAGAAGAGGAAGTTGAATAGAAAAGAAAATTAACAATGGAAGTTGCACAAAATTAAATAAAAATGAAGTTGAATAGACAAGAAAATTGAATAAAAATGGAAGTTATATAAAATTAAAAATGGCAGTTCATTTAAGAAACCACTATACCTTAACGATTTATTTGGAAATTAACTAAAAAAGGAAGTTGAATAGAAATGGAAATTGAATAAAAATTGAAGTTGAATAAAAAAGGAAGTTGAATAAAAAATGGAAATTGAAGTTGAATAAAAAAATGAAGTTGAAAAGAAAAGGAAATTGAATAAAAATAGAAGTTGAGTAAAATTAAAAATTGAAGTTCATTCAAGAAACCACTATACCTTAATGATCTATTTGGAAATTAAATAAAAAAGGAAGTTGAATAGAAAAAGAAATTGAACAAAAATGGGAGTTCATTTAATTTTATTTAATTTCCTTTTTTATTTTTATTCAACTTCCATTTTTATTCAATTTACTTTTCTATTCAACTTCATTTTTTATTTAATTTCTAAATCAGTCGTTAAGTTATACTGGTTTATTGAATGAACTTCCATTTTTAAAAATGGATTTTGTATTCCATTTGTATTCAATTTCCTTTTCTATTCAACTTCCATATTTATTTAATTTTTACCCAACTTCTTTTTTTATTTAACTTCCAAATAGATCGTTTTGGTATATTCGTTTCTTGAATGAACTTCCATTTTTAATTTTATGCAACTTCCATTTTTATTTTTATTCAACTTCCATTTTTATTAAATTTCATTTTCTATTCAACTTCCTTTTTTTATTTAATTTCCAAATAGATCGTTAAAATATAGTGGTTTCTTCAATGAACTTCCATTGTTAATTTTATGCAACTTCCATTTTTATTTTTATTCAACTTCCTTTTTTCTTCAATTTCCAAATAGATTGTTACTTTCATTTTTATTTTTATTCAACTTCCATTGCATTTTTAGTTTTATGCAACTTCCATTTTTGTTAAATTTCCTTCTCTATTCAACTTCCTTTTTTTGTTTAATTTCCAAATAGATCGTTATTTAATTTTCAAATAGATCATTAAGGTATAGTGGGATCTTGAACTTCCATTTTTATTTTTATTTAAGTTCCAAATAGATCGCTAAAGTATAGTGGTTTCTTGAATGACATCTTTTTCTATTCAACTTCGTTTTTTATTTAATTTCCAAATAGATCGTTAAGGTATTATGGTTTCTTGAATGAACTTACATTGTTATTTTTATTCAATTTCCTTTTCTATTGAATTTCTTTTTTTATTTAATTTCCATATAGATCGTCAAGGTATAGTGGTTTCTTGAATGAACTTCCATTTTTATTTGTATGTTGTTAATTTTATGCAACTTCCATTTTTATTTTTATGCAACTTCTATTTTTATTTTATTCAACTTCCTCAGCCCACTTGCCCTTTACTTTCTCTAATCTTTTCTTCAATCCGTCCTAGACCACTTTGTTTAATGCTTCTGCTTGGCCATTTGCTTGGGGGTATGCTGGTGTAGAGTTGTAGAACTCTATCTTGTATTCTTCACAAAAGCCTCTAAAGATTCTGCCATCAAACTAAGTGTCGTTGTCTGATATTAGGGCTTTAGGTATGCCGAACCGAGTGATGATATTCTGCCAGACGAACTGCTTCACATCTTTCTCCTTTATTGATGTTAGTGCTTCTGCTTCCACCCACTTTGTGAAGTAGTCCGTTGCTGCAAGAAAGAACTTTTTATTTCCGGGTGCTGTTGAAAGTGGTCCTACTATGTCCAAGCCCCACATTGCGAAGGGCCATGGGCTAGTCAATGGTAGGAGCTCTCTGGATGGCTGATGTATTTGGTGTGCGAACTTCTGACATTTCTCGCACTTCTTCACATACTTCTCCGAATCTGCTTGCATGTATAACCATCAGTATCCTTGCAAAATGGCTTTGTAAGCTAACGATCTTCCTCCTTGGTGGCTTCCGCATACGCCTTCGTGTATCTCGAACAAGAATGCTTCCACTTTGCTGGGGTGGACACATTTTAGATAAGGTCCTGTGAATGACTTCTTGTACAATGCCATGGATGGGGAGAGCCAATATCGCTGCGACTTTGCTCTAATTTTGTTGGCTTCTTTCTTTTCTTCCAGTAGGACGCCGTCTTTTAAGAACATTATGATGGGATCCATCCATGAAGGGCCTAGCTCGGCGCAACATACCTCTTCTGCTTCGGGGTCTTCAATGCTTGGTCTTGGTAAGTAGTCAATAAGCAACGGATGAGGAATAGATGTATCTTCCATTGAAGCAAAGCTCGCTAGTTAAATGCTCGCTCTTTGTTTTCCTCCCTGCCAATCTGTTCTATCCGCACTACTTCAAATTTCTTGATCTCTTTTCTGACTAAGTCTTGGTACTTGGCCATCCTGTCATCCTTTGCCTCGTAGTCGCCTGAAATTTGGTTTACCACCAGCTGTGAGTCGCTGTAAACCATTAGCTCGGTGGCCATCATGTAGGATGCTGATTTTAAGCCTGCCAGAAGCGCTTCGTACTCCGCTTTGTTGTTTGATGCAGGGAAGCCAAGGTGGACTGCTTGCTCCACTACTAGGCCGTCTGGCGAGATGAAGACTATGCCAAGTCCTGCTCCATTCCTATTGGATGCTCCATCCACAAAGAGCTTCCACATCTCTCTGACGAACAGCTTCCAGCAAGTGGAGGGATCAGATGATGCCTTGGGGTCATGAGTATTGCTGGTGTTTTCTTCTTGGTCTATGCTTGCTGTTTGCCCCTCGCTGTCTGATTATACCAAGTCTTTATTTGTTGGTGAGTCTTGGCTTGGTGTAGCATGGTTTGCTTTTTCCTCCCCCACTTTACTCTGGTCTGTCTTATGCGACTGTTCGGGTAACTCATTACTAGGGGTTGCGTTATTCCAACCAACTTCCATCCCTAGTTCAGGTTGTTTCGACCAGTCGATCAAGCAGATATGATGACTTCCTGGGGTGAATTCTGCGACAAAGTCTGCCAAAGCTTGAGCCTTTATCGCGGTTTTGGGTTGAAACTTGATGTCGAATTGTCCCAACTCTACTGCCCACTTTAAGATTCGCCCAGAAAAGTTCGCCCTCTCAAACAAAGCTTTTAATGGAAAAGCTGTGAGGACAACTATGGTGTGGGTGTGAAAGTAGTGCGACAACTTCCTTGAGGCCATCATCAAGGCCAAGGCCAGTTTTTCCAGTGGCAAGTACCTTGTTTCGGCACCCAGCAATGTCTTGCTGACATAAAAGATTGGCAGATGTTGGATTCCTTCCGCTCGGACCAACACAACGCTAATTGCGTGCTGTGAAACTGCCAAGTATAGAAAGAGTTCTTCTCCAGGTATTGGGGTCACAAGCAGTGGTGGAGAAGACATGTACTCTTTCAAGCTTTCCAGAGCGCGGTCGCATTCTTCAACCCACTCGAACTTGGCTTTTAATGCTTGAAAAAATGGTCGTAGTCTGTCTGACGACCGGCTTATGAATCGGTTGAGTGCAGCTGCCATGCCGGTGAGATGCTGCACTTCTTTTACTGTGTTTGGCCTCTCCAAATCCTAAATTGCTTTGATCTAAGAGGGGTCTGCTTCTATACCCCGGTTGGTCACCAAGAAGCCTAGGAATTGGCCAGATCCTACTCCGAATGCACACTTAGACGCATTGAGGCGTAACTTGTGCTTCTTAAGGATCTGGAACATCTCACCTAGGTCCTTGAGATGGTCATTCTTATGCTTGCTCTTGACCACCATGTCGTCGATGTAAGCCTCCATTGTTCTGCCATGGGTGGGACAGGAGGTAAACCTTCGCGCCTCCCACCTCCTTCTAGGGTTTGTCTGTCAATGGCGGACTGTGGCAACTCTTCATTGTGCGCCATTACTTCCGATTAGTGAGGATAACTTGATTAAGAGGTTTGTTCTTTCTGTTTATTTCCACAGACGGCGCCAATTGTACGAGCACGAAATATTGTCCTCGTATAATCCTGTTGATCAAGTCTGCGCTCCTCCGTATGGTGTCGCTTTACTCCCTGAAAACACAAACATGAGCTAGCCGACGGGTGTGTGCCAGATACCTCTCTGATGCCTAAGTCAGCAAAAATAGACAAATAGACAAAAAGCTCTGTGTATTCGAGAATCAAAGTTGTGTTACCTCTCCATAGGTGATGTTGTGAGCTTTTATAGGTTTTGCGTGGCACAATCCTAGTAGGACTTTTACTCCTCCATATAGAGTCCTCCTAGGAGTCATACTCCTAAAAGATAATGTTTATCCTTCAACACCCCCCTCACTGCTTAAGCCAAGTGAGATGGTTTTACTGTGGTTGGATGTCAATATGACCGAGGTAAGCCTGGCTATGCTGAGCAGCAGAGTAGATCGAACTATACCTAGTTTGGTTCTTCCTTTCACTGCCCTTACATCAGTTCCTCTTGTACAAACCGTGGTATGCTTAGACCGAGCTAGCAAAGAGCAAGGTTCTGACCAGGCTAACCACACTACGCCATGACCGGGCTAATCTTTGAGTATGGTGACCGGTGCTGACTGCAAAGCTTCCTTAGACCAGACTAAACTTCAAGGCTCTTTAGGACAGGGATAACAATAGGGCTTACTAGGACCAGGATAACAATAGGGTTTACTGGGACCGGGCTAACTACATGTAATAACCCTCACACTGCTTCGACCATACTCATATGCATTATATATGATCTTGTTTTGTTGAGCTTGCAATTTTAATCTTGACTTGCTTTGCATCCTTGACTTGTCTTGCATAAGTGATACTTAAGTGTTATGTTCCTTTGGTGTGTGTGTGTGTGTGTGTATGTGCCGAGGTTGTCATGAGCCTAGATCACCTTTGAATCCTTGTACTTAGAATCGCTTGTCTGGCCTTCCTTCTCACCTCAGCATGTTAGCCGGGATGTCACTACTTAGCCGAGATGCTCTACGCTTAGTGACCTTTGACCTCGGAAGGTATGACCTAGGCCGAGATGTGGCACACCCTGCCGAGGTGTGGCACACTTAGTCAAGTGTTGTCCTCCTAGCCGATGTCTTTGTTACCCTGTTGTCAAGTTTATCTTTAGCCGATGTTATTTCTGTCAAGTCTTGTTGTTGGCGATGTCATTGCCACGGAGTTCCTTGCCACCAAGCTTGTTGAACACGCCTTGTCAGAGACTTGTCTTTTCAATCAATCATTTTTTTTAAGTTGAACCAACCAACTGCTGCCACGTGTCCGAGCTGAATGTTATATCAGCCGGCAAATCTAGAAATGTCTCATTTTGTTATAAGTCTTGTTCTTGAGGAGAGAGAAGCTCTAGGAGGAGTTCTAGAGTGAGAAAGTGATTAGCAAGCTCGATCCTTGGTGTTGGACCCGTTAGATTCGTGATCTGAGGTTAGAATCTCAATCTCCTTTTGTTGTTCTTGATGATCATCTAGCTGCATTGCATGATTGAAGTCGCCTTGCGTATCATGTGTTGATTTAAAGTTGGTTTTGGAAAGAAAATGTGACCTTCATGTGTTCTTGAAGAAAAGCCTTGATTTGATCTCGAAGCTTGCATTGAAATCCATGCATTTGTGTTTGTTTCACCAAGATATTCTAGTATGGGCGTCGTGTCCATGTTTTCAAACTCATTGCATGAGATCTCGATTTTATAAATGACAAGTTATGATCCTTGCATTCATTCCTTCATGTTCTTCATGATCATGTTCTTGATGTTCTTGGAGCAGAGGGAAACCTGTGTTTCCCGACTTCATTTGTCCTTGAATGTGGCCTCGAACCTCACCTCGGCAAGGAGGTGTGGAACCTCGCCAAGACACAGTTAGTTGCCCAAAGATGTTTTCCGAAATAAGAAACAGTGTTTGCTTTGATTTGACTTAGTCTTGGGGCATGCCGAGATCATTTGCATGCATGTGAAACTTGTTTGTAAGTGTATTCATGAACTTGCCATGTATTTGTAGGACTTGGACTTGCCTTGACCCCGACGTTCAAGAACTATGTGAGTGGCATTCTTAATAAAGCTATGTTGCTTTGACTTGATAAAAGTATTGTTTTGCCTTGTTTTGAAAAGTGTTTGTAAGCATGAATGATTAATCCTACCTTGAGTATCAATGTTATGTCTTGTTTTGATGACCATTCGAAGTCCAGACGCGTGTGGGACTTTAAGCATTTGTGGCACCGGTCAAATTGCGTGCTAGGGGACTATAAGCATTTGTAGCACAAGTTTGGAAGTCCAGTGCGTGGGGACTTTAAGCATTTGTGGCACAAGTCCTTAGTGTCGGGGACTATAATGCAACGACATCCTTGTTTAGAGATCTCTTGTCTTGTCTTGCCTTGCCACGACGGTTTTACGCGTGGGTTT
Organism: Camellia lanceoleosa; assembly: GCA_025200525.1. NCBI lineage: Eukaryota > Viridiplantae > Streptophyta > Magnoliopsida > Ericales > Theaceae > Camellia > Camellia lanceoleosa. The sequence goes on from JANUSC010000024.1 coordinate 438,626, forward strand.
GCTTGTCCGTAATGTCATCACTCGTATTATATTGATGTTAATGAACATCCCTTGAAGCTTTGAAAGATTTGAAAGACAAACTTGATTTGTACTATGTATAGTTTTGTTAAAGACCTCGGATATCATTCATGTAAACCCTTTATTGTTTATGCCATTCATCGAGTATCCAAGCTCACCCTCTCTATATATATATGTAGGTGATGAGCGGTATGCGGAGACGCCTAGACTTGTTTGCCGATGTTTTTGCCGACATGTTTTGCATTCGTGTTTTGCGAGATCTTGAAGATCATGCTTCTTGGTTATTTCATTGAAATTTTTGTATTTGAAGGCCGAGTAGCCTTTTGTCAAGATGTAATTCATGTACTCTATTACATTATATTAAAGCCATCAAAGATGTATGTCATTTCATTCGACTTAAGCCTTTGCTTTTATGGATGCTTGTATGTTAATTTATTGCTTCCGCATTTGTAAGCCCCACATATTTACTCTGAGTTGTGCGTGAATTCTTGAAAGAGGCCTTTGGTAACCCCGGGTTACTGACCATCTCGGCGCCGTCCTTCTAGGGGCAGGGTGGGGTCGTGACAGATTGGTATCAGGGCACAAGTTTCTTATAGTACGTTATTCACACACTCGAGTCCTAAAGAGCATAGGATTTCCTTAGAAAGACCATAGGATTGCATCATCTTGCTTGCTACTTGACAAATGTGTGCATCATCCCAGCATGATTACTTGTTGCTAGCATGCATACTTGTTCTACATTCTGTTTTAAAGTCACATTTCGCATACTCATAGCACTATGAGGAGAGGAAGACCACCATTGGCCGAGATCGATCGAGGACGACCGGACCGATTAGAAAGACTAGTGGAAGGGTTAACTCGAGAGTTAAGACAAGTGAGACAACAGAATGTTAGTGCTACAACTACCCAGCCGAAATGCATTTAATGGCGATATACAGTTCCACCTCCACCTCCTCCAAGACCTCAAGTACCCTCACACCAAATTTTGTATGGAGATGGAACCATGACTTTGATTAAGGAATTCAAGAAGATGAACCCGCCGAGGTTCCAAGGGGCATAGAACCAATGAAAGCAAGCGTGGGTTCTAGGAATGGAGAAGTTGTTTGAAATCTTTCCCAAAGACGGATGCTCAAAAGGTGGCATTGGCCGATTCACATTAGATGATGATGCCCGAAGATGGTGGATGATGACACGAGAAGGAAACCCTGATTTAACTTGGGCCAAATTTTTGGAACTATTTTATAATAAGCATTTTCCCCTTAGTGTCCGAGATCGCAAGATCACAGAGTTTCAGACCCTCACACAAGGAAACAGGACAGTGGCAGAATACGATCGTGCCTTCACCGAATTGGCGAGGTATGCACCTCATATGGTCAGTGATGAGTATAGGAAAGCTAGGAAGTTTGAAAGTGGACTGCGTGGACCGATACAGGATAGAGTTAACATGCTCAACATGCCAACTTACGCTGGAGTCTTGGACAAGGCTATCCTTGCAGAAACCAACTTGAGCCGATATCAGAATGCAGGAGAGAACCAGAGAAAGAGACAGAACTATGACAACCGCCGAGCCCGCTTAATGCTAAGAAGAAAGCGAACGTGGGAAGCTCCAAAGAACTCGAACCAGAAGGTAGTACCAAGCCGATGTGTGCAAGTTGTGGGAGGCCGATTCGTGGGTTTGCTGCTACGCCAGCGCTTGTTTTGAATGTGGAGAGATGGGTCATCGTGTGAAAGATTGCCCAAAGTCAAGGATTGATGATGGTAGGAAAAGTGGGAGCACCTCTGCTCGCGACAGGAAGCAATGTCGGCAGGACACAAATGAGGCAGGCGAGTTTTATTCTAGTGCCGGAGACACCTGCACGTCAAACAAAGAGTGTCGTATACTTCCAATCTTCTCAAGATGCTTATGTGTTAATTGATTCGGGATCTACGCATTCATTCATATCTGCTAAGTTTTTGAGAAGTTGAATAGACCAGAACCCCTTGGTTATGTGTTATATGTATCTGCTCCATCTGGGAGAACTATGATTGTTGCATCTATTTATAGAGAGTGTGTTATTGGGATTAAGGGTGTAGAGTTGTTAGTTGATTTGATGCCATTAAGCATGACCCACTTTGATGTTATATTAGGAATGGATTGGTTAGTGATGAATCATGCATCTATTGATTGTGTTTCTAAGAGCGTTACTTTGAAACCCCCAAGCCAAGCCGAGGTCATTTTCCAGGGTAGAGGTGTAGTGTCCCCACCTTACTTGATTTCATCCATTAAAGCCTATAAGCTAATTCGGAAAGGATGCCATGGCTACTTGTGTAGTATCTTGGTGATCAGAATGGAAATGCTAAGTTAGCCGATATCCCAGTTGTTAGTGAATTCTCCGATGTCTTTCCAGATGAATTGCCTGGCCACTTAGTCGATAGAGAAATAGAGTTTACTGTGGACATCATGTCAGGAACCCAGCCGATCTCCAAAACACCTTATAGAATGGCCCCAGCCGAACTTAAGGAATTGAAGGTACAGTTACAGGAATTGTTGGATAAGGGTTTTGTTAGGCCGAGCACATCACCATGGGGAGCACCAGTCTTGTTTGTCAAGAAAAAGGATGGTACGCTTCGTCTTTGCATTGACTACAGAGAACTTAATAAAGTAACCATTAAGAATAAGTACCCATTGCCTAGGATTGATGATTTGCTAGATCAACTTCAAGGAGCACGAGTCTTTTCCAAGATTGACCTTAGGTCGGGTTACCATCAGCTTAAGGTTAAAGCCGAGGATGTTGAGAAGACGGCATTTCGAACCAGATATGGCCACTACGAGTTTTTAGTGATGCCTTTTGGAGTGACTAATGCGCCAGCAGCATTCATGGACTTAATGAATAGAGTCTTCAAACCGCATTTAGATGAGTTTGTAGTTGTCTTCATCGATGATATACTGATTTATTCCAAGAGTGAAACTGAACATGAAAACCACCTGAGACTTGCCTTGCAGATTTTGAGGGACAGGAAGTTGTATGCTATATTGTGTAAATGTGAGTTATGGCTTTCCAAAGATTTCATTCCTAGGGCATGTGATTAATGAAGAAGGTATCTCGGTTGATCCCAAAGAAGATTGAAGCCGTGGTAAATTGGCCGACGCCGACCAACGTGTCCGAGGTTCGTAGTTTCCTAGGTTTGGCAAGGTTACTACGTAAAGTTTGTGAAAGACTTCTCAAGGATTGCGGTTTTGACACGATTAACTCGAGGGAGTGGCATACGAATGGACCAAAGATAGAGAGTCGACATTTCGTGAATTGAAGACGAGGTTAGTTCTGACTCAGTTCTTGTACTTCCATCAAGTAATGAGGAATTTCAGATTTACTGATGATGCTTCACATAAGGGTTTGGGTTGTGTATTAATGCAAAGGGTAAGGTCATAGCATATGCATCTCGTCATTGAAACTTCATGAGAAGAACTACCCTACCCATGACTTAGAATTAGCAACCGTGGTATTTGCCTTGAAGATTTGGCGACATTACTTGTATGGAGCTTCTTGCCGTGTTTTCACGGATCACAAGAGTTTGAAGTATTTATTTACTCGAGGGAACTAAATTTGAGGCAGAGAAGATGGTGGAATTATTGAAGGACTACATGCAAATTCAATATCACCCAGCAAAGCCAACTCAAGAGTCGATGCATTAAGCGAAGATCAATGGGAAGTTTAGCATGCTTAGCCATAATCTCAAAGAGCCACCATTATTGATGAAGTAAAGTCAAGACAGATGAATGATGAATTCTCGGAAAGGTTGCCGAGGAGATTGATACTAGCCGAGATCGAGTTACACCTTTGAAGATGGAGTGCTCAAGTTCAAGGAAGATTGTGTGTGGCCGACGTTCGAGTTGAAAAGAAGGATTTTGCAGAATCTCATAGTTCTAGAATTGCTTTGTTCATCCAGTGGAACACTAAGATGTATCAAGATATGAAGCAAACCTTTTGGTGGCGAACATGAAGAGAGAGATAGCCGAGTTTGTATCTCGATGCTTGCAATGTCAACAAGTGAAGGCAGAACATCAGAGACCAAAGAGACTCCTTCAACCTTTGTCGATTCTGAATGGAAATGGGAACATATCTCCATGGACTTTGTGATTGGTTTGTCAAGACACGAAAGGGATGGACTCGATTTGGGTCATAATCGACAGATTAACTAAGTCAAGACATTTCTTGCTGCTCGTTCAGACTACATTCACCGGCCAATCGACTAGTCAGATCAGTATATGAATGAGATTGTGAGACTTCATGGAGTGCCGATGTCAATTGTTTCGCATCGAGATCCAAGTTTGTTTGCGTGTTTTGGCAAAGTTTACAGAGGGCTTTGGGAACCGAGTTGAGGTTTAGCACAAGATTTCACCCCCAAACCGATGGGGCGCATGTAAAGGACAACTCAGACACTTGAAGATATGCTTAGGTTATGTGTATTGGATTTCAAAGGAAGTTGGGAAACACACTTACCATTAGTAGAGTTCGCTTACAACAACAGTTATCAAGCCAGCATTGGCATGGCACCATACGAAGCTTTGTATGGAAGGAAGTGCAGATCGCCGATATGTTGGACCGAAGTAGGAGATAAAGTTTTGATCGGCCCCGAACTGATTCAAGTACCAACCGAGAAGATTAAGCTTATTCGACAGAGGATCAGAACTGCCCAAAGTCGGCAGAAGAGCTATGCCGACCAAAGAAGAAGAGAATTGGAATTTGAAGTTGGAGACCATGTATTCCTGAAGATTTCACCAACGAAAGGAGTTTTTAGATTTGGGAAGAAGGGCAAATTAGCACCTCGTTACATCGGGCCATTTGAAATTCTTGAGAAGATTAACACCACTGCCATGAGACTTGCTCTACCAATTTAACCGAGTCAAGTTCACAATGTATTCCATATTTCAATGTTGAGGAAGTATATTCGAGATCCTGCATGTGGTTGATGACTTTGGGATTGTGGTTGATGAAGAATTGAGCTATGAGGAGAGACCAATGCGTATTATTGATAGGCAAGTAAGACAATTGAGAAATAAGGCAATACAGATGGTGAAGGTTGAATGGAAGGAACATCATGGCAAGGATGCCACATGGGAGATGGAAGAAGAAATGAGGATTCGACATCCGTAATCGTTTCTTAGGATAAGGTAACTCAAGTTTGGGGACCAAACTTCTAAAGGGGGGGAGGGTGTAATAACCCTCACACTGCTCCGACCATACTCATATGCATTATATATGATCTTGTTTTGTTGAGCTTGCAATTTTAATCTTGACTTGCTTTGCATCCTTGACTTGTCTTGCATAAGTGATACTTAAGTGTTATGTTCCTTTGGTGTGTGTGTGTGTGTGTGTATGTGCCGAGGTTGTCATGAGCCTAGATCACCTTTGAATCCTTGTACTTAGAATCGCTTGTCTGGCCTTCCTTCTCACCTCAGCATGTTAGCCGAGATGTCACTACTTAGCCGAGATGTTCTACCCTTAGTGACCTTTGACCCTGGGAAGGTATGACCTAGGCCGAGATGTGGCACACCCCTGGCCGAGGTGTGGCACAGCTTAGTCAAGTGTTGTCCTCCCTAGCCGATGTCTTTGTTACCCTGTTGCCGAAGTTTATCTTTAGCCGATGTTATTTCTTGCCGAAGTCTTGTTGTTGGCCGATGTCATTGCCCGCCGGAGTTCCTTGCCACCAAGCTTGTTGAACACGCCTTGTCAGAGACTTGTCTTTTCAATCAATCATTTTTTTAAGTTGAACCAACCAACTGCTGCCACGTGTCCGAAATAATGTTATATCGGTAAGCAAATCTAGAAATGTCTCATTTTGTTATAAGTCTTGTTCTTGAGGAGAGAGAAGCTCTAGGAGGAGTTCTAGAGTGAGAAAGTGATTAGCAAGCTCGATCCTTGGTGTTGGACCCGTTAGATTCGTGATCTGAGGTTAGAATCTCAATCTCCTTTTGTTGTTCTTGATGATCATCTAGCTGCATTGCATGATTGAAGCTGTCTTGCGTATCATGTGTTGATTTAAAGTTGGTTTTGGAAAGAAAATGTGACCTTCATGTGTTCTTGAAGAAAAGCCTTGATTTGATCTGGAAGCTTGCATTGAAATCCATGCATTTGTGTTTGTTTCACCAAGATATTCTAGTATGGGCGTCCAGGTCCATGTTTTCAAACTCATTGCATGAGATCTCTGATTTTATAAATGACAAGTTATGATCCTTGCATTCATTCCTTCATGTTCTTCATGATCATGTTCTTGATGTTCTTGGAGCGAGGGAAACCGTTTCCCCGACTTCATTTGTCCTTGAATGTGGCCTCGGAACCTCACCTCGGCAAGGAGGTGTGGAACCTCGGCCAAGACCTGGTTAGTTGCCCAGCATGTTTTCCGAAATAAGAAACAGTGTTTGCTTTGATTTGACTTAGTCTTGGGGCATGCCGAGATCATTTGCATGCATGTGAAACTTGTTTGTAAGTGTATTCAGTGAACTTGCCATGTATTTGTAGGACTTGGACTTGCCTTGACCCCGACGTTCGAAGAACTATGTGAGTGGCATTCTTAATAAAGCTATGTTGCTTTGACTTGATAAAAGTATTGTTTTGCCTTGTTTTGAAAAGTGTTTGTAAGCATGAATGATTAATCCTACCTTGAGTATCAATGTTATGTCTTGTTTTGATGACCATTCTGGAAGTCCGTACGTGCCAGGGGACTTTAAGCATTTGTGGCACCAAATTGCACGTGCGTTAGGGGACTATAAGCATTTGTAGCACAAGTTTGGAAGTCCGACGCGGGGACTTTAAGCATTTGTGGCACAAGTCCTTAGTGTCGGGGACTATAATGCAACGACATCCTTGTTTAGAGATCTCTTGTCTTGTCTTGCCTTGCCACTGACGGTTTTACCGCGTGGGTTTGCTTGTCCAGAATGTCATCACTCGTATTATATTGATGTTAATGAACATCCCTTGAAGCTTTGAAAGATTTGAAAGACAAACTTGATTTGTACTATGTATAGTTTTGTTAAAGACCTCGGATATCATTCATGTAAACCCTTTATTGTTTATGCCATTCATCGAGTATCCAAGCTCGGCCTCTCTATATATATATGTAGGTGATGAGCGGTATATGAGACGCCTAGACTTGTTTGCCGATGTTTTTGCCGACATGTTTTGCATTCGTGTTTTGCAAAGATCTTGAAGATCATGCTTCTTGGTTATTTCATTGAAATTTTTGTATTTGAAGGCCGAGAAGCCTTTTTGTCAAGATGTAATTCATGTACTCTATTCTGTTATATTAAAGCCATCAAAGATGTATGTCATTTCATTCGACTTAAGCACTGCTTTTATGGACTGCTTGTATGTTAATTTATTGCTTCCGCATTTGTAAGCCCCACATATTTACTCTGAGTTGTGCGTGAATTCTTGAAAGAGGCCTTTGGTAACCCCGGGTTACTGGCCATCTCGGCGCCGACCTTCTAGGGGCAGGTTGGGGTCGTGACACTACAAGCCCCTTTCATCCAACCCTTCTTATTGTGGCCCAAAGAATGGCCCATTTACCCAGCTCGGCCCAATTTAGGTATAAATTACCCTCTCAATTTTTATTCAATTTCTTTTTCTATTCGACTTCATTTTTTATTCAACTTCCTTTTTTATTCAATTTCCATTTCCATTTTTTTTAATTTTCAAATAGATTGTTAAGTTATTATGGTTTCTTGAATTAACTTCCATTGTTAATTTTAAGCAACTTCCATTTTTATTTTTATTCAATTTTGTTTTCTATTCAACTTCCTTTTTTATTTAATTTGCAAATAGAACGTTAAGGTATAGTAGTTTCTTAAATGAACCTCCATTTTTAATTTTATGCGACATCCATTTTTATTTTTATTCAACTTCATTTTTATTTTTACCCAACTTCCATTTCTATTCAATTTCCATTTTTATTCAACTTCCTTTTTTATTCAATTCTATTTTCTATTCAACTTCCATTTTTAATTTTACGCAAGTTGAGTATTTTTATTCAATTTCTTTTTCTATTCAACTTTTTTTTTTTCATTTACAAATAAATCGTTAAGGTATAGTGGTTTCTTGAATGAACTTCCATTTTTGTAACGCCCTCAAAATAACGACATTAAACCCATCAATATAGACATTCATTGATATGTAAAAGATCCACATTCTTCTATTCATCAGAGTCTCATTACCAAAGGTATTACATGTTAACAACAAAAGCAAATGCCCTAAGGGCTTACAGCTTTCCAAGTTAACACTTGGTTACAAAAAAGAGTACTAACTCATCTACACCTTAAGCCCTTGGCTTGAATTTACATGTAATACATCAAAAGAAGATAAACAACAAAAAGTCCATCCGCCTCAAGCCTCCCAAGCTATGTCCTTGGAGGTGGCATGCTACCTGTACCTGAAAATGATATTCCCATATAGGGTGAGCCACCGCCCAGTAGAAATACACTAAACCAACCATGAACAATGACTAAAAAAAATTAGCAATTGATAGATGGCCAACACTGATACATCCACATAAATCACATTTCAATCATACGACTCATAAGTCCAAGTTACTGTTCGTTTTCCCCTTTTCAATAGATAAGCATATGAGCTCTATCAACATCACAACAGATAAGTATAAAAACTATATCCCACATTCACAGATAAGCATATAAGCTATATCCACACTTCACTAGACAAGCATAAGAGCTGTATCTACACTTCTCAAAGATAAGCATATGAGCTGTATCTACGGAGTTCATCCCCTATCTTCTCCGAACACTATCCGGTTTAGAGATACATCCCCCATCTTCCCCTAAACCGCGGAGTACATCCCCCATCTCCTCCTCTACACATAATGCATATAAACACAAAGGTTCTAAACACAATCCATCAATACAAAAAATTAATGTATTCTAACCACTGTCATACTCAATGACACAATCAATCGATTAGTTTTAGTTTGCCTAATCATCATGCATTATCTACAACAATCAAGACTATCCTCCACCGATAGCCTAAAGTAGTTATTTCTATACGGAAAATAAATGCACAAAATGGATAATATATCAACACTTTCAGTTCGGTGAGTGATAAGTAATTCAACTTCACCCTTTAAACCCACATACTCCCAATCTCAACATTCCCACTTCAATTCCTCATTTCTCACAATTAATTATCCCAATTAATTAGTCAATGTAATTAGGGCATTTTCCATAATTAACATCACAACCCTTAGGTTCCATTTTCATTGATGATTCCACATTCATTCCATTTCTCTAAGCCAAATATGTTCATGGGTCTATTATAAATCAAACCCCAACTTTTGCAAAAAAATTTACACAAAAACCCCAAACCTTCCCAAACTTTCACAACAACCCCAACATCTCAATATACCAAACTTTAAAGACAAAGCTCAAAAAGAGGAGTAGGTTATCCCTACCTCAAAAGATGACTCCCAACCAAGAAGGTGAAGAAAACGAAAATGCTCCAAACCACGAATTTTTCGGATCAAAATATATCCCTCGACGATCAACACAACTTTTGTAAAGGCCCAAAGCAAGCAAACAACTCCTACTAAATCAAATCTAAGAGAGAAGGGCCGGTTTTAGAGAGAGAGGCTCTCAAATTTGTGTTTGGGAAAGTAAGAGAGAGAAAGAATAAGAAAAAGTGATTTAAAAATGCTAAAACTTCTAACTTAAACCCCGATCGCCCGCCGGCGTCAAACCCCCGCCGGCGGCACTCAGACTCCCGCCGAGCGCCTCTCCGCCGGCGTCGGATGCACACTTCCAGCACTTTTGCAGACAGGTCCCCCGCTCGAGTGCCCAACTACTCGCTCGAGCGTCACTCACAACTTCCTGCTCGAGCGGCCAATCCCCCGCCCCAGCGTCGTACACTACACAGCAAAGACTGGATGGGTGTGTTCCCCCGCCGAGCGTGAAAACCCCCGCTCGAGCGGACAAGCAACAACAGGGTCCCCGTTCGAGCGTCAAACTCCCCGCTCGAGTGGACAGGTCAAAATCTGGGCAACTAGTTTTGGTTTCTAAACTCAACCAACCTGTAACAAACCTGCCCAACACATCCTATAACTCAAATACAAAGTAAGAAAGGATATAAACAAGATAATAATCAACTACTAACATCCACGGACATATGTTCGGATCACTGTACAACAAGGGTAAAACCCGGGATCTCTATAATTTTTAATTTTATGCAACTTTTATTTTTATTTTTATTCAATTTCCATTTCTATTTAATTTTCTTTTTTATTTTTATTCAACTTCCATTTTTATTCAATTTCCTTTTCTATTCAACTTCTTTTTTTATTTAATTTCCAAATAGATCGTTAAGGTATAGTGGTTTCTCGAATTAACTTCAATTTTTATTCAATTTTCTTTTTTATTCAACTTCATTTTTTTATTCAATTTCTAAATAGATCGTTAAGGTATAGTGGTTTCTTGAATGAACTTCGATTTTTATTTTATTCAACTTCCATTTTTAATTTTATGCAACTTTCATTTTTTATTTTATGCAACTTCCTTTTTTATTTTATTCAATTTCAATTTTCATTTTTATTCAATTTCCTATTCTATTCAACTTCATTTTTTTATTTACTTCCCAAATAGATCGTTAAGGTATAGTGGTTTTGAATGAACTTCGATTGTTAACTTTAGGCAACTTCCTTTTATTTTTATTCAAATTCTATTCTATTCAATTTCCTTTTCTATTCAACGGCCTTTTATTTAATTTCCAAATAGATCGTTAATGCATAGTGGTTTTTGAATCAACTTCAATTGTGAATTTTATTCAATTTCCATTTTGTTCATTCAAGAAACCACTATACCTTAACAATCTATTTGGAAATTCAATAAAAGGGAAGTTGAATAGAAAGAGAAATTGAATAAAAATAAAAATGGAAGTTGCATAAAATGAAAAATGGAAGTTCGTTCAAGAAACCACTCTACCTGAACAATAAAAATAAAAATGGAAGTTGCATAAAATTAAAATTGAAAGTTCATTCAAGAAACCACTATACCTTAACGATCTATTTGAAAATTAAATAAAAAATGAAGCCGAATAGAAAAGGAAATTAAATAAAATGGAAGTTGAATAAAAATAAAAATGGAAGTCCATTCAAGAAACCACTATAACTTAATGATCTATTTGGAAATTAAATAAAAAGAAAGTTGCATAAAATTAAAAATGGAAGTTGTATAAAAGTAAAAATGCAAGTTGCCTAAAATTAAAAATGGAAGTTCATTCAAGAAACCACTATACCTTAACGATCTATTTTTATTCAATTTCTAAAATGAAGTTGAATAGAGAAGGAAATCGAATAAACATAAAAATGGAAGTTGCATAAAATTAACAATGTAAGTTGAATAAAATTAAAAATGGAAGTTCATTCAATAAACCACTATACCTTAATAAAAATGGAAGTTCATTCAAGAAATCACTATACCATAACGATCAATTTGGAAATTAAGTATAAAAGGAAGTTGAATAGAAAAGGAAATTGAATAAAATCGAAAGTTGAATAAAAATGGAACTTGCACAAAAATAAAAATGGAATTTCATTCAAGAAACCACTATACCTTAATGATCTATTTGGAAATTGAATAAAAAGGAAGTTGAAAAAGAAATCGAATAAAAATGGAAGTTGAATAAAAATAAAAATGGAAGTTCATTCAAGAAACCATTATACCTTAACGATCTATTTGGAAATTAAATAAAAAATTAAGTTGACTAAAAATGCAAGTTGCCTAAAATTAACAATAGAAGTTCATTCAAGAAACCACTATACCTTAACGATCTATTTGGAAATTAAATAAAAAGGAAGTTGAAAAAGAAACCAAATAAAAATGGAAGTTGAATAAAAATAAAAATGGAAGTTCATTCAAGAAACCACTATACCTTAACGATCTATTTGGAAATTACATAAAATTAGCAATAAAAATAAAAATGGAAGTTGCCTAAAATTAACAATGGAAGTTCATTCAAGAAACCACTATGCATTAACGATCTAAAAGGAAATTAAATAGAAAAAGAAATTGATTAAAAATGGAAGTTGCATAAAATTAACTACCGAAGTTCATTCAAGAAACCACTATACCTTAACGATCTATTTGGAAATTAAATGAAAAATAAAGTTGAATAAAAATGAAAGTTGAATAGAAATGGAAAATGGAAGTTGCATAAAATTTACATTGGAAGTTCATTCAAGAAACCACTATACATTAACGATCTATTTGGAAATTGAATAAAAATGGAAGTTGAATAAAATTAACAATGGAAGTTCATTCAAAAAATCACTACACCGTAATGAATTATTTGGAAATTAAATAAAAATGGAAGTTGAATAAAAATTGAAGTTAAATAGAAAAAAAAATTAAATAAAAATGGAAGTTGAATATAAAAGGAAATTGAATAAAAACAAAATGGAAGTTGAATAAAAAGGAAATTAAATAAAAAGGAAGTTGAATAGAAAATAAATTGAATAAAAATTGAAGTTGAATAAAAATCTCTTTGGAAATTAAATAAAAACAGAAGTTGAATAAAGTTAAAAATCGAAGTTCATTCAAGAAACCACTATACCTGAACGATAAAAATAAAAATGGAAGTTGCATAAAATTAAAATGGCAATTCATCCAATAAACTACTATACCTTAATGAATTATTTGAAAATGAAATAAAAAAGGGAGTTGAATAAACATGGAAGTTGAATAAAATAGAATTGAAAGTTCATTCAAGAAACCACTATACCTTAAAGATCTATTTGGAAGTTGAATAAAAATTGAAGTTGAATAAAAATAAAAATGGAATTTGCATAAAATTAAAAATTGAAGGTCATCCAATAAACTACTATACCCTAACGATCTATTTGGAAATTGAATAAAAATGGACGTTGAATAAAAATAAAAATGGAAGTTCATTCAAGAAACGAATATACCAAAACGATTTATTTGAAAATTAAATAAAAAAGGAAGTTGAATAAAAATGCAAGTTGCCTAAAATTAAAAATGGAAATTCATTCAAAAAACCACTATACGTTAACGATCTATTTGGAAATTATATAAAAAATGAAGTTGAATAGAAAGGGAAATTGAATAAAAATGGAAGTTGAATACAAATAAAAATGGAAGTTGCATAAAATTAAAAATGGAAGTTAATTCAAATTAAAAATGGAAGTTAATTCAAAAAACTACTATACCTTAATGATCTATTTGAAAATTAAATAAAAAAGAAAGTTGAATAGAAAAGAAAGTTGAATAGAAAAGGAAATTAAATAAAAATGGAAGTCGAATAAAATGGAAGTTGAATAAAATAGAAAATTGAATAAAAAAAGGAAGATGAATAAAAATAAAAAAGGAAGTTGAATAAAAATAAAAATGGAAGTTGAATAAAAATAAAAATTGAAGTTGCATAGAATTAAAAATGGAAGTTAAATAAAAATAAAATTGGAAGTTGAATAAAAATAAAAATGGAAGTTGCATAAAATTAAAAATATAAGTTCATTCAAGAAACCACTATACCTTAACGATCTATTTGAAAATTAAATAAAAAAGAAAGTTGAATAGAAATAACAATGGAAGTTGCATAAAAATATAAATGGAAGTTAATTCAATAAACCACTATATCTTAAAGATCTATTTGGAAATTAAATAAAAAAAGAAGTCGAATAGAAAATGAAATTGAATAAAAATATAATTTGAATAAATGAAAGTTGAATAGAAAAAGAAATTGAATAAAAATAAAAATGGAAGTTGCAAAAAATTAACAATGGAAGTTGCATAAAAAAGAAAGTTGAATAAAAATAAAAATTGAAGTTGAATAAAATTAACAATAGAAGTTAATTAAAAAAAACCACTATACCTTAACGATCTATTTGGAATTTCCTTTTCTATTCAACTTCATTTTTATGCAATTTCCCAATAGATCGTTATGGTATAGTGTGTTCCTTTTCTATTTAACTTCCATTTTTTTATTAAATTTCCTTTTCTATTCAACTTTCATTTTTATTTAATTTCCAAATAGATCATTAAGATATAGTGGTTTCTTGAATGAACTTCCATTTTTAATTTTATGCAACTTCCATTTATATTTTTATGCAACTTCCAATTTTATTTTTATTCAACTTTCATTTTTATTCAACTTTCTCTTCTATTCAACTTCATTTTTATTTATCTTCCGATTTTATTCAATTTCCTTTTCTATTCAACTTCCTTTTTTATTTAATTTCCAAATAGATCGTTAAGGTATAGTGGTTTCTTGAATGAATTTCCCCTTTTATTTTTATTCAACTTCCTTTTTTATTTTTATTCAACTTCCATTTTTATTCAATTTCCTTCAATGAACTTCCATTGTTAATCTTATGCAACTTCCATTATTATTTTATGCAACTTCCATTTTTATTTTTACTCAACTTCCATTTTTATTTTTACTCAACTTCCAGTTTTATTTTTATTCAACTTTCATTTTTATTTTTATGCAACTTCCATTTTTATTTTTACTCAACTTCAATTTTTATTCAATTTCCTTTTCTATTCGACTTCATTTTTTTATTTACTTTCCAAATAAATCGCTAAGGTATAATGGTTTCTTGAATGAACTTCCATTTTTAATTATATGTAACTTCCATTTTTATTCAATTTACTTTTCTGTTCAACTTCCTTTTTAACTTAATTTCCTGATAAATCGTTAAGGTACAGTGGTTTCTTAAATGAACTTCCATTTTTTTATTTCTATTCAACTTCCATTTTTATTTTTATTCAGCTTCCATTTTTGTTCAACTTCCATTTTTATTCAATTCTCTTTTCCATTCAACTTCCATTTTTATTTAATCTCCAAATAGATCGTTAAGTTATATTCAATTTTATGAACTTCAATTTTTATTTTTATTCAACTTTCATATTTATTCAACTTCCTTTTTTATTCAAATTTCACTTTCATTTTTATTCAATTTCCTATTCTATTCAACTTCCTTTTTTTTATTTAATTTCCATTGTTAATTTTATGCAACTTCTATTTTTATTTGTATTCAACTTCCTTTTTTATTCAACATCCACTTTTAATTTTATTCAACTTCCATTTTCTATTCAACTTCAATTTTTATTCAATTTCCTTTTCTATTCAACTTCCTTTTTTATTTAATTGCCAAATAAATCGTCAAGGTATAGTAGTTTCTTGAATAAGCTTCCGTTTTTAATTTCCATTTCTATTCAATTTCCATTTTTATTCAATTTCCATTTCTATTCAACTTCCTTTGTTTTTTAATTTCCAAATAGATCGTTATGGTATAGTGGTTTATTGATTGAACTTTCATTTTTTAATTTTATGCAGAAGTCCCCTCTTTTTTATTTAATTTCCATTTTTGTTTAACTTCCATTTTATTTTTACTCAACTTTGATTTTTATTTGATTTCCAAATAGATCGTTAAGGTATAGTGATTTCTTGAATTAACTTCCATTTTTAATTTTATGCAACTTCCATTTTTATTCAATTTCTATTTCTATTCAACTTCCATTTTTATTTAATTTCCAAATAGATTGTTAAGGTATATAGTGGTTTATTGAATGAACTTCCGTTTTTAATTTTGTGTAACTTCCATTTTTGTTTTTATTCAACTTCCATTTTATTTTTATTAAACTTCCACTTTTTATTCAATTTTTTTTTCTATTTAACTTCCATTTTTATTTTTTACTCAACTTCCATTTGTATTCAATTTCCTTCTCTATTCAATGTCATTTTTTGTTTAACTTCCTCTTTTTTTTAATTTACAAATAGATCGTTAAGGTATTATGGTGTCTTGAATGAACTTCCATTTTTAATTTTATGCAACTTCCATTTTTATTTTCATTCAATAAACTACTATACCTTAACAATCTATTTGGAAATTAAATAACAATGGAAGTTGAATAGAAATGGAAATTGAAACTACTATACCTTAACGATTTATTTGGAAATTAAATAAAAAAGGAAATTGAATAAAAATGGAAGTTGAATAAAAATAAAAATGAAAGTTGCATAATTTTAACAATGGAAGTTCATTGACGAAACCACTACACCTTAACGATCTATTTGGAAATTAAGTAAAAAAAGAAGTCGAATAGAAAAGGAAATTGAATAAAAATGGAAGTTGCATAAAATTAAAAATGGAAGTTGAATAGAATGGAAATTGGATAAAAATGAAGTTGAATAAAAATAACTACGGAAGTTGAATAAAAATAAAAATCGAAATTCATTTAAGAAACCACTATACCTTAATGATCTATTTGGAAACTAAAAATGGAAGTTCATTCAAGAAACCACTATAACTTAACGATCTATTTGGAAACTGAAAAATCTAGAAACCTCCTAGATGTTGATTTGTGATTATGTATCAATTTTAAGCAGAATATAACAATCCCAATCAAACAATCAAGAGAAAGAGACACAAAGATTTTACGTGGAAAACCCACAATTGGACACCTTCCAATTGTGATCAAAAAATCACGGGCAACAGCCACAAGAACAATCCACTAAGAAGATATAAAGGAATTACACAGGTATCACTCTCAATTATCTAGCGAATTCACAACGCCTAATTGAACCAACCTCTATGTGCCTCTTCCAACCCCATCTTCAAAGACCGAATTGTCTTTCGATGAGCCACTCAGGATTCCTCCAAAGCTTCAAGCTCGAATTCTTGAAATTCTGGAACGACTCTCTCTTTTGTGTATAACAAAAAAACCTTTGTTGTACTCTCTTTAAACCATGAGTTAAATACTAAATAAAACATCAAAAGAAAACAAAATATCCCCAGATATAAACCTTTAAGAACCAAAAAGAAGACACGGAGGACTTCAATGAATTACTTAGTTTTGGGAGAAAACCAAGTATTTATAGAGAACCAAAAGTAATCCAAGATTGGGAAGAAAACAGACTCCTTGAAATCCGGATTACGAGGCTCGCTCGGCGAAGATTTCTGGCTCGGCGAGAGAGTAATTTTCATGATTTCTACTAGTGCCTTGGCTCGGCGGCGGATCCTTGGCTCGGCGAGAATACACTTCTTCGGTTTTTGTATGGGCGCAATCCGTGGCTCGGCGAGCATTCCTTGGATCGGCGAGCAAACCTTCGCTCGAGCAAGATCTTCTTGGCTCGAGCGACCAATGGCAGAGATGCAATTTTGAATGCAATTTTGCATTTTGCTTGACATGGTGACCAAGTCGGCTCGACCCGTAATAATCGTAAGTGGCAATCTTGAAAGCATTAACATCACAAAACTTCTCTGCATGGCTCGATTCGGATTTGGATTTGCATCTAATAAACTCATAGCCTCACTGAAATAAAAGTGTAAATAAAATTACAACTCAAAGGAGTTTTGTCAAACGGGATTGCCAAGAATAAAAACCTAACAGAAACTATATAAAAAAGGAAGTTGAATAAAAATGGAAGTCGAATAAAAATAAAATGGAAGTTGCATAAGATTAACAATGGAAGTTGAATAAAAATAAAAATCGAAGTTTATTCAAGAAACCACTATACCTTAACGATCTATTTGGAAATCAAATAAAAAAGGAAATTGAATACAAATGGAAGTTGAATAAAAATAAAAATGGAAGTTCATTCAAGAAAGCCCTATACCTTAACGGTCTATTTGGAAATTGTATAAAAAAGAAAGTTGAATAGACAAGGAAATTGAATAAAAATGCAAGTTGAATAAAATTTAAAATGAAAGTTCCTTCCATTTTCATTCAATTTTCAAATAGGAAGTTCAATAGAAAAGGAAATTGAATAAAAATGGATGTTGAATAAAAATAAAAATGGAAGTCGAATAAAAATAAAAATGGAAGTTCCATAAATAAAAATGAAAGTTGAATACAAATAAAAATAAAAATAGAAGTTGCCTAAAGTTAACAATGGAAGTTTATTTAAGAAACCTCTATACCTTAACGATCCATTTGGAAATTAAATAAAAATGAAAATTCAATAAAAATAAAAATGAAAGCTTATTCAAAAAACCATAATACCTTAACAAAAAAGGTAGTTGAATAAAAATAAAAAGGGAAGCCACTATACCTTAACGATCTATTTGGAGATTAAATAAAAAAGGAAGTTGAATAAAAAAGAAAATTGAATAAATATGGAAGTTGCATAAAATTAAAAATGGAAGTTCATTCAAGAAACCCCTATAACTTAACGGCCTATTTGGAAATTATATAAAAAAGGAAATAGAATAGAAAAAGAAATTGTATAAAAATGGAAGTTGAATAAAATTAAAAATGGAAGTTCATTCAAGAAACCACTATATCTTAACGATTTATTTGGCAATTAAATAAAAAAGGAAGTTGAATAAAAAAGGAAATTGAATAGAAAAATAACTTGAATAGAAAAGGAAATTGAATAAGAACAAAAATGGAAGTTGCGTAAAAATTAACAATGGAAGTTCATTCAATAAACCACTATAACTTAACGATCTATTTGGAAATTAAATAAAAAAGGAAGTTGAATAGAAAAGGTAATTGAATAAAAATGGAAGTTGAATAAAAATATAAATGGAAGTTGCATAAAAATAAAAATGGAAGTTCATTCAAGAAACCACTATACCTTAACGATTTATTTGTAAATTAAAAAAAAAAGAAGAAGTTGAATAGAAAAGGAAATTTAATAAAAATAGAAGTTGAATAAAAATAAAAATAGAAGTTGTATGAAATTAAAAATGGAAGTTCATTCAATAAACCACTATACCTTAACGATCTATTTGGCAATTAAATAAAAAAGGAAGTTGAATAAAAAAGGAAATTGAATAGAAAAGTAACTTGAATAGAAAAGGAAATTGAATAAAAACAAAAATGGAAGTTGCGTAAAAATTAACAATGGAAGTTCATTCAATAAACCACTATAACTTAACGATCTATTTGGAAATTAAATAAAAAAGGAAGTTGAATAGAAAAGGTAATTGAATAAAAATGGAAGTTGAATAAAAATATAAATGGAAGTTGCATAAAAATAAAAATGGAAGTTCATTCAAGAAACCACTGTACCTTAACGATTTATTTGTAAATTAAAAAAAAAAAAGAGGAAGTTGAATAGAAAAGGAAATTAAATAAAAATGGAAGTTGAATAAAAATAAAAATGGAAGTTACATGAAATTAAAAATGGAAGTTCATTCAATAAACCACTGTACCATAACGATCTATTTGTAAATTTTTTTTAAAAAAAAGAGGAAGTTGAATAGAAAATGAAATTTAATAAAAATGGAAGTTGAATAAAAATATAAATGGAAGTTGTATGAAAATAAAAATGAAAGTTTATTCAAGAAACCACTGTACCTTAACGATTTATTTGTAAATTAAAAAAAGGACATTGAATAGAAAAGGAAATTGAATAAAAACGGAAGTTGAATAAAAATAAAAATGGAAGTTGTATGAAATTAAAAATGGAAGTTCATTCAAGAAAGCCCTTTATTTTAACGATCTATTTGTAAATTAAAAAAAAAAGAAGAGGAAGTTGAGTAGAAAAGAAAATTTAATAAAAATAGAAGTTGAATAAAAATATAAATGGAAGTTGCATAAAAATAAAAATGGAAGTTCATTCAAGAAACCACTGTACCTTAACGATTTATTTGTAAATTAAAAAAAAGAGGAAGTTGAATAGAAAAGGAAATTTAATAAAAATGGAAGTTGAATAAAAATAAAAATGGAAGTTGTATGAAATTAAAAATGGAAGTTCATTCAATAAACCACTGTACCATAACGATCTATTTGGAAATTAAATAAAAAAGAAAGTTGAATAGACAAGGAAATTGAAGAAAAATGGAAGTCGCATAAAATTAAAAATGGAAGTTCATTCAAGAAACCACTATATCTTACTGATCTATTTGGCAATTAAAGAAAAAATGAAGTTGAATAGAAAAGGTAATTGAATAAAAATGGAAGTTGAATAAAAATATAAACGGAAGTTGCATAAAATTAACAATGGAAGTTCATTCAAGAAACCACTATACCATAACGAATTATTTGGAAATTAAATATATAGGGATCCCGGGTTTTACCTCTTGTTGTACAGTAATCCGGACTTGGTTCCATGGATATTAGCAGATGTTTATATCTTGTTTACATCCTTTCGTACTTTGTATTTGAGTTATAGGATGTGTTGGGAAGGTTTGAAATAGGTTGGTTATGTTTTGAAACGTAGAGTTGATGCCCAAATTTTGGCCTTCACGCTCGAGCGGGCCCTTTGTTGTTTCTTTTCCGCTCGAGCGGCAGTTTTGACACTTGAGCGTGATTTTCCATCTCCCAGTACTTTCCTCTACAGTGTTCGACGCTCGAGCGGGGAGTTTTACGCTCGAGCGGGGACCTGGTTCTGCAAAAGTTCTGGAAGCGTGTATCTGGTGCTCGAGTGGGGGTTTGGACACTCGAGCGTGAGTTTGTGTCTGACGCTCGAGCGGGGAGACGTGTATATCACTCCGAGATTTAGCTTTTTGGATCACTTTTTCAACTCCATTTCTCTCTCTTACTTTTCAAAACAGCCATTTGAGAGCTTCTCTCACTAAAACCCCCAACTTCTCTCTAGGGTTTGATCTAGTTAGAGTAATCTCTCACCCTTTGGCCTTTGTAAAAAGTGTGTTGATCGTCGAGGGCTACATTTTGATCCGAGAATTTTGGGATTTGGAGCATCTTCGTTTTCTTCATCTCCTTCGTTGGGTTTCACCTTTTGAGGTAGGGATATCCTACTCCTCCTTATGAGCTTTGTCTTTAAATTTTAGCATTTTGATATGTTAGGGGTTGTTGGGTAATTTTGAGAAAATTTGGGCCTTTATGTAATTTTACAAAAGAATGGGTTTTACTTATATAAACCTATATGCATGTTTAGCATGGAAAAATGAGGTAAAAGTTGGGCTATTGATAGAAATTGAACCTTAGGGTTGTTTTGTTAATTTTGGGAAATGCCCTAATTACATTGATAAATTAATTTGTAAAAATTAATTTTGAGAAATGAGAAATTGGGAATGTATGGGATTAAAGGGTGTAGTTGGATCATTTATCACTCACCTAGTTGAAATGTTGATATTTTATCCATTTGGTGCATTTATTTTCTATTTAGAAATAACTGCTTTGGGCTATCGGTGGAGGATAGTCTTGATTGTTGTAGACAATGTATGATGATTAGTCAAACTAAAACTAATCGATTGAGTATGCTAACAAATATGGTGGTTGGAATAATACATTAACTTTATGTATTGATTGATTATGTATATGATCTACGTTTATATACATTGTGTGTGGGAGGAGGAGATAGGAGATGTACTCCACGGTTTAAAGGAGGATAGGAGATGGACCTCTAAACCAGATTTTGTTTGACATTGATATAGCACTATAATGTGTATCAAGTGTGGATTATGGAAGTGTTTGAATTGATTTGATATAGCACTAAAATGTATATCGTTATCAATTGTGAAGTATAGAAGTATTTTTATGTTATATTGATACAACACCAAAATGTGTATCCTTCGTGAAGTATGGAAGTAGTTTATGTGTTATCGATACAGCACCAAAATGTGTATCCATTATAAATTTCAAAAGTGTTTTAAAGATGAGTCACAATCTCATTAAGTTATTTGGCTAGGTTATGAACCTTGTTTTCAAACTCAAAGTTCAAAGAAGTGGGAAATGAAATGTAACATGGACTTGAATGTCATGAAAGCGTAATGTGTTATAAGTGGGAATATAAGTGTGGACCATCTATCGAATGCTGTTATTTTAGTCATTGTTTATAGTTGGTTTAGTATATTTCTACTGGGTTGTGGCTCACCTTATATGGGACATCATTTTCAGGTACAGGTAGCATGCCACCTCTAAGGACACAGCTTGGGAGGCTAGAGACAGACAGACTTTTTGGTTGTTTTGTTTTCCTTTGATGTATTACATGTAAATTTAAGCCAAGGGCTTAAAATGTATATGAGTTAGTACTCATTTCTTGTAACCAAGTGTTGGCTTGGAAAGTTGTAAGCCCATAGGGCCTTTACTTTTGTTGTCAATATGTAATACTTTTGTAAGAACTACGCTGATAAATAGAAAGATGTTTATTTCTCTTATATTGTTGCGTGTCAAAAATGATGGGTTTTATGTATTTTTTTGAGGGCGTTACAACTTGGTATCAAAGCGTACCGGGTTCGAATACTTTGGGTACGTGGGAAGTGATTAGTATCATAATGGGTTTGTCTCGCTTGTTAGAGACCTATATGTGACATTATGTGTTTATTTGATAACATGTTTATTTGACTATGTGGGTATGGGATTTAGTTTCTAGGATGTTGATTGGATCCTTGGGTTTCTGTGAGTCTTGTTGGAAAAGCACTTGATCAATGCTGTTTCTAACCGGAACTCTAGTAACGCCTTGGGACTATCATTATCCAAAATGAAATTGTAAGTGCTTATGTGTTTATGTGCTTACATGGAGTGAATTCTGATTGTCCATGTATTAGGGGCCGAGTGTTTAGTTTTGGCACATTTATGAATGTGCTAACGTTCTTCGTTACCTTTATTAGGATGTCAGGACGAGGAAGAGGTGTTAGACATGGCAGGCGTGGTAGGCAGGAGTTGCCCTTACCGGATGATATTCCAAACAACAGAGGGGTTGGCCAGGCCAATGTGGCCGAGCCAGCAGGTCAGGAGGCTATGGGCGCTTTAGCCCAAGGGATAGCCGATGCTTTGAGGAAATCTATGGGTATCCTCGGTGAGAATCCGATTCGAGCTCAGTCTGAGCCCAGTTGTTGTTGAGGTAGGGCCTTCCTTCTTGAAGAGGAGTTCTTCGGTCTAACTTCGGACGAGTTTGTTGGGGATCCAAAGGAGCCACTTAAGGCGGATGAGTGGTTGGAACAGATGAGTAAGACGTTTGAGATGCTACGCATCGAGGATGGAGCCTTGAAAGTGACCTTGGTATCTTTCGGTGAAGGGGATCTTGGTCGATGGTGGAAATTCGTGAAGGGTCGTTTGAATGGCACTTGGGAGGCTTTTGTGAATGCTTTCCAGGAGAAGTTCTTATCTTCAACAGTCAGGGAGAAGCTGAGAGACCAGTTCTGCCAGCTTTTGCAGTTGAGTGCTTCAGTGGCCGAGTATGAGGCTGCTTTTGCTAGCTTGTCCAAGTTCGCACCTGAACTTGTGGCGTCCAAGGAACGCCGCTGTATCGAGTTTGAGAAGAGGTTGAGGCGCGGCCTCAAGATGAGAGTTGGGGGTTCTATGATCCGAGACTATGGGTGTAGCGACCCCGGTCTTTTTCCATTTGATTGGTGTATCCGGACTTATGTTCCGTGGATTTTGTTGCCATTTTGTTGTCGTTGTTGTCCTTTGATTCCTTGTTCTTTGGTTATAGGATGTTTTGGGCAGGTTGATTGCAGGTTGGTTGGGTTTAGAAACCAACTCTTGATGTTCGATTTTGGCTTGTCGCTCGGCGAGCCTTTCTTAACTCGGCGAGGTTGCGTCGATGCTAGACTGATCGCGATGGTTGTTGGCTCGGCGAGCTTCCCTCCGTTCGAGTGAGCTGGTTTGTTTTTGGCTTGATCGAGCTTCTTATCGCTCGAGCGAGGCTTTCTTGTGTCTGTCGCCGGCGACAGTCTTCGCCGAGCGAGCCTGTCAGATTTCAAGAGCGGCAAGGGAAAAATAGCATTCTCCTCCTTCTTTCTTTCTTGAAACCCTAGCAGTCGAGACTCTCTCTCTCTAAACATACTCTCTCTCTAGATTTCATCTCTTTCTACTATAAATCCATCCTAGGTCCTTTGTTAAAAAGGTAGAGGAGAGTGAGGGCTACTTTTTAATCTGAAAAATAGTGGATTTGGAGCACTTTGATTCCGGGTCATCTTCTCCATTTGGGTTCTCCTTTGAGGTAGGATTCTCCTTGTTCTCTTTTCAATACTCCTACTATAGATAGACATGTGGTTATTTTTGTATTGCATGAAAACTACATCATGTTGGAATTTTATATAAATTCATGAGGTTGAACTTTGGGTTGGTTGTTGGTTTTAGATCTTTGATTATTAGATGTGCTTTGGGCTAATTGGGTAGTTAATTAGCGAGTTGTTGTTGAAAGGAGAAACCCTAATATTTATTGATTTAATAATTTAATAGGGGTTTGATCTTTGGGTAAATACTTGGGTATTTTGGGTTTTAAATGAAACCATTGTTGTCTATTGTAGATGATTGAGGCTTTTGTTCAATAATGAGAAAGAGGAAGAAAACCCTATTATGGTGGTTATGATTTAATTTGTATAATTAAATTGGAATGGCTTTGAAATGAATGTAGTTGATTAAAATGAGTTAGGGCTTATTGTCCTTGAAGTTGGTTTTGGGAAAACAAAAGGAAGTGGGATTGGTTTTGTGGAATAGGAATGGTACTTTGAAATAAGTATGAATATTGGACTGTTGTATCGTATACTACTATGTTAGTATTTGTGTTAAGTTGATAATCTCATGATAATTGAGTAAGTTTATAGATGTATAATATACTTGCATCTAGAGGTTTTGTCCTTGGTCATCGGTGGAGGATGATACGGTTGTGTTGGATTGTTGTGTATGCTTTACACGTATGTGTTCATCTATTTTAAACACATTGCTGTTATCTTGGTAGTTTATGTATATGCATTATACATGTTGGATATGCCTTTTGTGCATGGTGGTTGTTGGCGTTATATGCCGCACTTATAAACAAAGGTACCGTTACCTTCCGGCTAAGCGCTGGAGAACTGTATCGCTTATAATCTAAGGTGCCACACCCTTCAACTAGCGCTGGTAAAATGGTATGTTGTTGTGAGAAGTACATTTTGGCTTACTATGCACATAGCTAGTAGAGCGAAGTTGATAGTAGTTAGTGCGATATCTTTGGCTTACTAAACACATAGTTAGTAGAGCAAAGTGGAATTGTTGTGGTTTAGTTGTATTTGAAAATATCATGGATTTGATTGGTTCTGATTCGGAGGACCGAGTTACTCCATTGATTGATGGTATACATGTTGGTGGGTTGTAATTTATATTTTTACAAAGTTATGCATGTACGGTTATGATAATATTGGGAATGAATCAAAATGTCATTTTTGTCTTTTGGAAAATGTGAAGGAGATCGAATGTTTTAAAAATAAACATGTTTAAAAAGGATACGTCTGTCGTATGTATGGGAAATGGATGAGAGTATCGGGCTTAGTGATGATTTTCCTAAGTAGTGGTTAATATTATGAAAGGATGGGAATGGGGATTAATGAGAGGAATATGGAAAGATGAATAAACATGGCGTTGAATGAAACGGTTGTTTTCAAAAGGAAAGTTCATACATATATATTTTTGTATAAACCTGTCACATTATTATTCTAGTATGAGAAAGAGTGTTCATGATCATAGCTATCTCTGTCGTTGTTATTGTTGAGGATCATGTTGAGATCCCTCTTGGACTATATGTTCATCCCACGTTGTTGAATCTTTTTCGGTGTTTAGCGAGGATGTGCTACAAGATTTGGATCTACTTATTTGTTGGCCACGGGGCCTCTTTGTTGTTGGCGAGCATCATATGTGTAAAAGGGTTACACCCTTCATTTGTTTATTTAAAGGTTGTAAGCCTAAGGGCAATTTATTAGTATGTTCATGTAATGTTGACTTTGCATACGAATGAGAGTATTGCTAATCACTTCTACGGATTAAATATATGAGTTTACTTCCGCACGTTATCTCTGAAATTGAATTAAGTTAATGAATTTGGTAATGACTTCGAGTAATAAAAAGTGGGGCGTGTCAATGGGCGCTTGGTTGATGCTGCAGCCCATATAGAGATCATGATGCAGGCGGAGGAGGGACAGAGAGGCTCCAAGAGGAGCCATGATGGCCAGGGTGATGGTAGGAGACAGAGGGGTTCTAACTCTCAGCAGTCTCAGGGTGGTGTTGCTAGATCGACCTTTCCAGTGCCGAGTGTAGGCTCGGGGAGAGGCAATCAGGGAGATTTCACCTGTTACAAGTGTGGTCAGCTGGGCCACAAGGCTTCGGTTTGCCCACAGAGGGGAGGAGGTCAGAGAGCTGCTTCATCATCAGCTAGACCACAGAGCCAGAGTCAGGGCAGGGGCCAGCCCTTGTCATGTTATCAGTGTGGTCAGCCTGGGCACCTGAAGAGGTTTTGCCCACAATTGAGTGCCACTTCGGGCGCGTTTGGTTCTAGTCAGACGCAGGGTTTTCAGCCAGCTCAGTCTGTGCAGGCCTCAAGGGCCAATCTGGGAGCTTCGTCGTCCTAGTCTGTGCAGCAGTCGTATGCTCCGAGGGGTGAGCAGGTGGATCAGGGGCCTACTGGGCGCGTGTATGTTGTTACCGCGCAGGATCTTGTGCCTGCTCCATCAGTTGTGAGAGGTACCTTCTTGTTTTGCAACTCGGTTGCTAGTGTATTGATTGATACGAGTGCATCTCATTCTTTTGTATCTGCTGCATTTGCATCTGTTTTGGGATTGGAGTTGGCACAGTTAGCATCTCCTATTTGTGTAGTGTCACCTATTAGAGGTGAGTTGATTTTGAAACAAAGATGTAGGGGTTGTGATATAGGGGTCGCCGATCGCCAGCTTCCATTTCCTTTTGTAGTGATGCCCATGTTGGGATTTGATGTTATTTTGGGTATGGACTGGCTATCATCATACCGGGCTGTTATTGATTGCTACCGCCAGAGGGTTACAGTTTGTACCTTGAGTGGGGATTGTTTCCATTTTCTAGGGGATCGGGTTGGTAGTGTGTTGCCACGATTGTATGATGATCCACGAGGGCGGAGTGAGCTTAGTGGTCTTCTTGCTAGCCTTTTGAGTAGTGAGTGTGATAAGACCCAAATTGTATTGCCGAGAGTGGTTTGTGAGTATTCAGATGTCTTTCCTGAGGATCTCGTTAGTTTGCCACCTCATCGAGAGATTGAATTATCTATTGATCTAGTGCCCGGCACGGCGCCGATTTCTATGGCACCTTACTGTTTTGCCCCAGCCGAGTTGGTTAAGTTGAAGGTTCAGCTCCAGGAATTGCTGGATAAGGGCTTTATTCGCCCTAGTGTTTCGCTGTGGGGAGCACCGGCCCTCTTTGCTAAAAAGAAAGATGACGCCTTAAGACTTTGTATCGATTACTGGAAGTTGAATCGGGCTACGGTCAAGAATAAGTACCCTATGCCCCGTATAGATGATCTGTTTGACCAGTTGAAGGGTTCCTGTTGTTTCTCTAAGATAGACTTGAGATCGGGTTACCACCAGTTGAGGGTCAGGGAGGAGGATATTCCGAAGACGGCATTCCGTACGTGGTATGGCCATTATGAGTTTCTGGTGATGCCATTTGGGCTCACCAATGCACCGGCAGTCTTTATGGATTTGATGAATCGGATATTTCGGGAATTCTTAGATCGCTTTATGGTCGTTTTTGTGGACGACATTCTTATCTATTCACCTTCAAAGGAGGAGCACGAGGAACACTTGAGAGTGGTGCTCGAGTTACTTAGAACCCATAGGCTGCATGCCAAGTTTGGGAAATGTGAGTTCTGGCTAGGGGAAGTCAAGTTCTTAGGCCATGTGGTTTCCAGAGAAGGGGTGTCTGTTGATACATCCAAGATTGAGGTAGTACAAGATTGGGCACAGCCTAAGAGTGTGTTTGAGATCCGCAGTTTTCTGGGATTAGCTAGGTATTACCGCCGGTTTGTGAAGGATTTCTCTAGGTTAGCTTCGCCGTTGACTAGACTGACCCGGAAGGGAGTCAAATTTGTATGGAGTGAGACTTGCGAAAAGTCGTTCCAAGAGCTGAAAGTTAGGTTGACCACCGCTCCGGTCTTGATTATTCCGGAGAGAGTTAGGTTATCACGATCTATTGTGATGCCCCACGAGAGGGTTTGGGTTGTGTGTTGATGCAAGAGGGGAAAGTGGTTGCCTATGGCTCACATCAGTTGAAAATACATGAGAAGAATTACCCTACACATGACCTAGAGCTAGCAGCAGTGATTTTTCCTTGAAAATCTGGAGGCACTACCTTTATGGTGAGAGATTCAAGGTGTTCTCGGATCATAAGAGTCTGAAATATCTGTTTACACATAAAGACTTGAACTTGAGGCAGAGGAGGTGGATGGAGTTTATTGAGGATTACGACTTCGAGTTACACTATCATCCGAGGAAGGCCAATGTTGCGGCCGATGCCCTTAGCAGGAAATCCATTAGTGATGTAGCTTGTATAGCCATCCGGGAGTGGGAGATGTTAGGTGCGCTTGGCGAGTTTGATTTATACAGGCGAATCCGTTGAGGCTTGACCTTATTTTCGATTGTTCTTGTGACCTACACTAGTGAGTCGAGTGTTAGAGGCACAGGAAGGTGACCTTGAGGTAGAATCCCTCCGAGAGAAGATCTCTAGTGGGAAGGTTGAGAAGGGTTTGACGGTGTATCGGCGAGTGTGAGATCTGAGGCTGTTTGTTTGTGCCGGAGTCTTGCCGAGAGGAGGTACTCTGAGAGTTTCATCATTCATGCCTTGTGGTGCATCCAGGAGGCACTAAGATGTATCGGGATTTGGGTCGCCAGTTTTGGTGGCGGGGTATGAAGAGAGATGTGGCAGTTTTTGTGTCTAAGTGCCTTACTTGTTAGCAAGTGAAGGCCGAACATCAAAGGCGAGCGGGTTTGTTACAACCCTTGCCTATTGCCGAGTGGAAGTGGGAGCATGTCACTATGGACTTCGTTGTAGATCTTCCGAGGACTCAGCGGGGTAGTGATGCTATTTGGGTGGTTGTAGACCGGTTGACTAAGTCAGCGCACTTCATTCCTATCTTGGCGTGAGAGATTTGGTAGATCATCTTCCGACTTATGCGTTCGGGACAGTGAGGTTGCAGGGGTCCCGATGGCGATTATCTCGAGATAGAGATCCTCGTTTTACTGCCAGGTTGTGGCAGAGTTTGCAGAGTGCCTTAAGTACTAAGTTGACCTTTAGTGCGGCTTACCATCCTCGGTGACCGGCGTACTATTCAGATCCTTGAGGATATGCTTGAGTTGTGTCCTTGACTTTAGTGGGATGTGAGAGAGGCACTTGCCCTTGGTGGAGTTTGCCTACAACAACAGGTTCCGGTCTAGTATCGGTATGGCACCGTTTGAGGCCTTGTATGGCCAACCTTGTAGGTCTCCAGTTTGTTGGGCCGAGATGGGTGATGCACCTTTGTTGGGCCCGGAGTTGGTGAGGGAAACGACGGAGAAGGTTGAGCTTATCCGTAGGAGGCTTGTTACAGCCCAGAGTCGCCAAAAGAGTTATGCCGACCATAGGAGGAGGCCTTTGGCATTTGAGACGGTTGATCATGTTTTCTTGAAAATATCACCTAGGCGAGGTTTGATGAGGTTTGGGAAGAGTGGGAAGTTATCCCCTCGGTTTATTGGCCCTTTTGAGATCCTTGAGAGGATTGGCGAGGTTGCTTACCGTTTAGCTTTACCGCCGCAGTTGTCCGGAGTGCATGACGTGTTTCATGTTAGTATGCTTCGGAAGTATAAGCCAGATCCATCGCATGTATTGGATTGAACCGACTTAGAGGTTGATGAGGATGCCTCGTATGAGGAGAGACCGGTTCGTGTCTTGGATAGGCAGGATCAAGTCAAGACCATTCCCTTGGTAAAAGTCTTGTGGAAACATCACGGGGTGGAGGAAGCCACTTGGGAACGTGAGTTGGAGGTCCGAGAGAAGTATCCGGATCTGTTTGTGGATGTTTGAGTATATGTTGTGTATTTTGCTGTATTAGTGGACCTTAAGAGTATTGAATATATCTAAGGTTGTAAAACATGGTATATGTTTTGGTTTAATGGAAGTATTTTGAAACTTGCCTCGAAATGGAAGTTTAATGTAACATTGCATGTGTTGATTATATTATAGAAATGGAATTATATCATGAAAAATGAATATGATATGGAAATGGGAATCATGTATATTGTAAACTGTTGAAATGGAAAGGAAATGCATGTTGAAATGTATATGTTGTGAAATGCCTCTTGACAAGAGATGGAATGATCGAGATGGGTCGAGTTATTGAATGTTGAATGTAACATTGTTTAAAATGGAGAAAAACTTGTTCTTTTGAAAACTTGCACTTAATTTCGGGGACGAAATTCTTTAAGGGGGGGAGGTTATAGCGATCCCGGGTTTTACCCCTTGTTGTACAGTGATCCGGACTTGGTTCCGTGGATGTTAGCAGTTGTTTATATCTTGTTTACATCCTTTCGTACTTTGTATTTGAGTTATAGGATGTGTTGGGCAGGTTTGAAATAGGTTGGTTGTGTTTTGAAACCTAGAGTTGATGCCCAGATTTTGGCCTTCACACTCGAGCGGGGCTTTTGACGCTCGAGCAACAGTTTCGACGCTCGAGCGTGATTTTCCATCTCCCAGTCCTTTCCTCTACAGTGTTCGATGCTCGAGCCGGCGTTTCGACGCTCGAGCGTGAGTTTGTGTGTGACACTCGAGCGGGGACCTGGTTCTGCAAAAGTTCTGGAAGCATGTATCTTGCGCTCGAGCGGGGGTTTGGACGCTCGAGCGTGAGTCTGTGTCTGACGCTCGAGCGGGGAGACGTGTATATCACTCCGAGATTTAGCTTTTTGGATCACTTTTTCAACTCCATTTCTCTCTCTTACTTTTCAAAACAGCCATTGGAGAGCTTCTCTCACTAAAACCCCCACTTCTCTCTAGGGTTTGATCTAGTTAGAGTAATCTCTCTCCCTTTGGCCTTTGTAAAAAGTGTGTTGATCGTCGAGGGCTACATTTTGATCCGAGAATTTTGGGATTTGGAGCATCTTCGTTTTCTTCATCTCCTTCATTGGGTTTCACCTTTTGAGGTAGGGATATTCTACTCCTCCTTATGAGCTTTGTCTTTAAATTTTATCATTTTGATATGTTGGGGGTTGTTGGATAATTTTGAGAAAGTTTGGGCCTTTATATAATTTTACAAAAGAAGGGGTTTTACTTATATAAACCTATATGTATGTTTAGCATGGAGAAATGAGGTAAATGTTGGGCTATTGATAGAAATGGAACCTTAGGGTTGTTTTGTTAATTTTGGGAAATGCCCTAATTACATTGATAAATTAATTTGTAAAAATTAATTTTGAGAAATGAGAAATTGAATTGAGAATGTTGAAATTGGGAATGTATGGGATTAAAGGGTGTAGTTGGATCATTTATCACTCACCTAGTTGAAATGTTGATATTTTATCCATTTGGTGCATTTATTTTCTGTTTAGAAATAATTGCTTTGGGCTATTGGTGGAGGATAGTCTTGATTGTTGTAGACAATGCATGATGATTAGTCAAACTAAAACTAATCGATTGAGTATGCTAACAAATATGGTGGTTGGAATAATACATTAACTTTATGTATTGATTGATTATGTATATGATCTACGTTTATATACATTGTGTGTGTGGGAGGAGATAGGGGATGTACTCCACGGTTTAGAGGAAGATAGGGGATGGACCTCTAAACCGGATTTTGTTTGACATTGATACAGCACTACAATGTGTATCAAGTGTGGATTATGGAAGTGTTTGAATTGATTTGATATAGCACTAAAATGTATATCGTTATCAATTGTGAAGTATAGAAGTATTTTAATATTATATTGATACAGCACCAAAATGTGTATCCTTCGTGAAGTATGGAAGTGGTTTATGTGTTATCGATACAGCACCAAAATGTGTATCCATTATAAATTTCAAAAGTGTTTTGAAGATGAGTCATAATCTCATTAAGTTATTTGGCTAGGTTCTGAACCTTGTTTTCAAACTCAAAGTTGAAAAAGAAGTGGGAAATAAAATGTAACATGGACTTGAATGTCATGAAAGCGGTAATGTGTTATAAGTGGGAATATAAGTGTGGACCATCTATCGAATGTTGTTATTTTAGTCATTGTTTATAGTTGGTTTATTATATTTCTCTTGTGCTCACCCTATATGGGACATCATGTTCAGTGCAGTAGCATGCCACCTCCAAGGACATAGCTTGGGAGGCTAGAGGCAGATAGACTTTTTGGTCGTTTTGTTTTCCTTTGATGTATTACATATAAATTCAAACCAAGGGCTTAAAATGTATATGAGTTAGTACTTATTTCTTGTAACCAAGTGTTGGCTTGAAAAGTTGTAAGCCCATAGGGCCTTTACTTTTATTGTCAACATGTAATACTTTTATAAGAACTACTCTGATAAATAGAAAGATGTTTATTTCTCTTATATTGTTGCATGTCAAGAATGATGGGCTTTATGTATTTTTTTGAGGGCGTTACAAAATATAAATGGAAGTTGCATATAATTAAAAATTGAAGTTTATTCAAGAAACCACTATCCTTTAACGATCTATTTGGAAATTAAATAAAAAACGAAATTGAATAAAAAAGGAAGTTGAATAGAAAAGGAAATTAAAAAAAAAAGGAAGTTCAATAGAAAAGGAAATTGAATAAAAATTGAAGTCGAATAAAAATGGAAGTTGAATAAAAATAAAAATGGAAGTTGTATGAAATTAAACCACTATACCTTAACGATCTATTTGAAAATTAAGTAAAAAATGAAGTTGAATAGAAAAGGAAATTTAATAAAAATGGAAGTTGAATAGAAAAAAAAGTTGAATAAAAATGGAAGTTGCGTAAAAATAAATATGGAAGTTGCATAAAATTAACAATGAAATTTCATTCAACTAACCACTATACCTTAACGATCTATTTGGAAATTAAATAAAAAAGGAAGTTGAATGCAAAATGGAAATTGCATAAAATTAACAGGAAGTTGAATAGAAAAGGAAATTAAATAAAAATGGAAACTGAATAAAATAAAAATGAAAATTAAATAAAAATAAAAATCGAAGTTGAATAAAAATAAAAATGAAAGTTGTATGAAATTAAAAATGGAATAAAAATGGAAGTTGCCTAAAATAAAAAATAAAAAAAAAGAAGTTGAATAGAAAATGAAAATTGAATAGAAAAGGAAGTTGAATAAAAATAAAAAAAGAATTTGCATAAAAATAACAATGGAAGTGAATTCAAGAAACCATTATACCTTAACAATCAGTTTGGAAATTAAATAAAAATGGAAGTTAAATAGAAATGGAAGTTGAATAAAAATAAAAATGGATGTCGCATAAAATTAAAAATGGAGGTTAATTCAAGAAACCACTATACCTTAATGATCTATTTGGAAATTAAATAAAAAAGGACGTTAAATAGAAAAGGAAATTGAATAAAAATGGAAGTTGAATAAAAATGGAAATTAAATAAAAAAGGAAGTTGAATACAAAAGGAAATTGGATAAAACTAGAAGTTGAATAAAAATAAAAATGGATCGTTAAGGTATAATGGTTTCTGGAATGAACTTCCATTTTTAATTTTATGAAACATCCATTTTTAATTTTATGCAACTTTCATTTTTAATTTTATGCAACTTCCATTTTTATTTTTATTCAACTTCCTTTTTTATTTTTATGCAACTTCCATTTTTTTTTTATTCAACTTCCATTTCTATTCAACTTCCTTTTATATTCAACTTCATTTTGTATTCAATTTCCAAATAGATCGCTAAGGTATAGTGGCTTCTTGAATGAACTTTCATTGTTAATTTCATGCAACTTCCATTTTTATTTTATTCAACTTCCATTTTTATCCAATTTCCTTTCTCTTCAACTTCCTTTTTTTTATTTAATTTCCAAATAGATCGTTAAGGTGTAGTGGTTTCTTCAATGAACTTCCATTTTTATTTTTATTCACTACTACAAAAACAGATAAAGATCACACTTTTTTGGTGTGATGTATGTTATTTAATCACAGTTTTTAAGTTTTATTAAAGTGTGATCTTTGGGAGTGTGATTAAAAGTGGTCATTTTTAATCAGACTTTTTAAGTGTGATTAAAAATATTTAGATCACACCTTTTAAGTGTGATTAAAAGTATTTAGATCACACTTTTTAAGTGTGATTAAAAATATTTTGATCACACCTTCTAAGTGTGATTAAAAGTATTTAGATCACACCTTCTAAGTGTGATTAAAAGTATTTAGATCACACCTTTTAAGTGTGATCTTTGGAAGTGTGATTAAAAAGGGTCATTTTTAATCACACTTTTTAAGTGTGATTAATAACATTTAGATCACACATTTTAAGTGTGATTAAAAATATTTACATCACATCTTTTAAGTGTGATTAATAATATTCACTACTAAAAAAAATACTTTTTGTGACCGTCACATGCCGTCGCAAATAATAAAAATACAGTCGTAAAAGACTTTTACTCTGACTATTTTGCCGTCATAAAAAAAAAATAAAAAACACTTTTAGCGACCATTGTTTCTTTATACAAATAATTATTTATTAAAAAAAAAATCATATATGAGTTTGCTACAACAAAAAATCAATTACAAGCACCAACCAATTTTTGTAAATGAAAAATAACAAAATTAACAAATTAATTAAATTTATAATAGACATTATCCATTAACCATCTTTAAATACACTGTACTAAAAATTCAAGTCTTAAAAAAAAAAAAAAAAAAAAAAGAAGAAGAAGGGCAACATAATCTTTAGCTCCCAACATCAACCGCCGATCAGATCAACTATTCCTCAACAAAATCTGCAAAAACATATATCAAACTTGACTTGAAAATTTAATGCACTTAAATGTGTTAGTTTAGCTTAAAATAATCAAAATAAAACTATGTCAGTGACCTATCTCTATGGCAGATCAGTAATTTGCAACAAGAGTTTCAATTACCTTAAGAGCAACTTCAAGCTTAACTATGGGATCACTTAATTATGGCGTTCGGAATTATATAACAATATTGTGGCGAGAGATTTCCCTAAGAACTCCAACATCACCACCTCCTACAACCAAAACCTGCATCAAGTAATTCAATTAAATTTAGCACAAATACCTGACAAACAGAATAATTATAGATTGCATAAACCCTCCCATCATCCCATTCTGTGATGAAAGTCCCCAATACCTTATGTTCCATGGGAAGAAACAGAAACATTATGTGCAACAATAACTTCTTCAGTGGATTCTTTATAACCAAACAAGACTGTAGAACATTGAATCATAACCCACTATTCTGTGCATTCTGAATGACTAGTAAATCCTCATCAATTAAAAAAGAAACAAAAGAAAAAAAAATTGGAATGCTTTATCACTTATATTTTCTTTGAATCAGTACTAATGTGTCTTCTCATCGTCTGCTGAGTTAATTTGTGTGTCTGTTATATTTACATAAGCCATAGGCAGATCTAAGTGAGGATTCAAGTTGGGGTAATCCCGCCCTAAATTTTGGAGAATTTTCAATTTTAGCCATCTCACTGTTGTCACATATGTGGTTATAGGGCGCTCAAAAATTCCCTCGAGAGCATAAGCAAAGTAGTGACCAGAAAATTTATAATTACCCTTTTTGGTCTTTATCCTTAAAACATTGATAATCACTTCAAGTAAATCAATTCTGTCAAAGGTCAGCTTGATTACGTAGATTTTAACACTTAATTACCTTAACTTGACTCTGAAAAGTTCACAGCTGTGCAATGTTGAAAAAGTAAAGTAGTATTTGAATTTTCTAAATTGCTTCATCAAGCTAAGTGTGGACACGGGGTTTTTGAGGCCGCCATTTCCACAAATGGACCAATGGCATCCTGAAGGCAACCGGGGGTGCAGAAAAATAGCTAACAACAACAAATATATGTACAAAATAGTGAGTTTAAGAAAAGAGACTACACATGCAATGACTTAAGGCCTAACTTTCCATAAATTACAAAGTGATCAAAAGATAACACCGACATGCATTCTCATGGCGACACGATGGTCTTTTATTATAAGAAATACATGCTCTATTTTAAATGTACCAAATTATGAAAAGCAAGAAAACAATCCTAAATATGCAGTATAATATATCATTTTAAACATATATTTACCTCATACGAGAGTTGAGCCTAGAGGCCCTAAATAATGGTCATTGGGGGTTCCCTAGGCAGGGTTTCGAGGGCAACGCCACTGCAGGTTGTAGCACAAAAACTACTCACATTTCTTTATTAAAAATGCACCATTAAAACCTATTTTTATGAAATGTAAAAAATGCAAAAAATATGAGTAAAAAATAAAAAGTTCACTAACGTGATTTGAAAAATACCTCCAATGAAATTCCCTCAGTTGTGAATGATCATCTTTAGGAAACTCTAGGCAAAGTGATACATGTTTGGTACAGTTCAAATACTCTAACACCTCTTTTATTCTTTTATCACTCTCTAGCTTATTAGGATATAACCACTCAGATATTGCTAGAAAATAATCATCCAGGAGGAGAATATTTATAAATATAATACAACGCCATCGCTTAATGCTAATATATCATAACCACACTTCAGAATGCATCTTCTACCCTCTAGAGCTCCAACACCAAGTCTGTAGTGTAAACAATAGAACTGAGTGAGGTTAATTACAAAAATTGTTGGATCACTGTAATAATTATATCTACATTAGTGCCTTACATGCTACAAATTTTTAGGACACTATATCTGAACCCATATATGACTTGTACTAATTAAATAATATGGAAAATTGTCAAATGAGATCTGTAGTTCTCTACCATTAATAATGGGATCAAATAGGAAAATGCAAATAAATAAACAATGCTCAAATTCAAAGTGGACCCACCAAATCAAATCAATTGGTTCATGCAATTAGAAGAATATAGAAGTACCTCTTAATTTGTGCAGGAGCAATTAATAAAACTTGTCTGGTTGAATAGAGTACAAAAGGAACTACAAACAAGCAAAATGATCTAATTTTTTTTGCTTAAATAGGCAAGAAGTAATTAAAAAAGACAACCAAACAATTCCTAAGTTAGGAAAGGCAAAAAGATAACATGGATAATTGTATACCTCAAGAACCATGATCACAAATTCTGAATGCTCCCACTAATGCTAGAAGATACCAAATTACAAAATGTCTATCATAGGTGGGTTTGGGAAGATTCATTACTCATAAATACTTGAGTCAATAAGCTAACTAGAATGAAACATTACTTATTAGAGAACACATAAAAAGCTTTCTGACATGGACAACACAATAAAATGAATAATATATTAGCATGACATAATATTCATTCTACTTTGCAGAAAATTTATACACAACTGAGATTAGAAGAAAAATATAACCAGAAAGGCCTTTCTTCCATATAAAATAAACAACAAAATTAAAACTCTCCCCAACTTCAACAACCATGTACTTTCTTTAATTTAAAAGGAAAAAAAAAAAAAAGAAAAGACAAAAACAGAGCAACATTTTGTATCACATCCTTAAACCACATGCATTGTTCAGCAAAAATTTATGTTATACAAAATCTTTAACAGCAGAAATTAATTATTAAGACTCTCTGTTGTTTATTAAAATTTTGATCAATGAAAGCCACTTAAAATTCCACTCTAGTAAACCATATAGTAATAAAAATAACAAAATGACTCTTAATAACATGTATAGCCACAACTGAAGCTAATGGATCATACGCAACTACAATTTTTGAAAACAAGAAAATCAGAATCAAGCAAAAACATATATACAAATCAAAACTGAAGCTTTTGAAATGGTACCAAGGTGTGTTTACCTCCAAATAAAATGAACACAAGAAATACAGAATCGAGATGACAAATCTCATCTTTGCAATGCCATTGTGACATTTTGTCGAGCACCTTCTTGAGACACAAAAAGTATATAGCATGATTCATCTTTGCTATACACAAGAGAAACTATACAGATGAGAGAAAAAACAATCCAAACTCAAAGAAATAAAGATCATTTCAAAACCCCTTCGTAAAATAAAATCAAGAAATACAGTGATAAACCATTTTTGAAACAAAGGCAATGATAGAAACCATTCGAAACCCCTTTCGGAAAATAAAGATCATTTCGTAAACCCTTTCAATCATAGAAGAAATTTAAAAATCAAACCATTTTAATCGAATTCAAAACTATTTCACTCATCGGATCGGAGAAGAGAAGAACCAGATTTGAGAAAAATAGAGAAATGGAAGTTTTCTTACCTGTGATAATGGTGGCGAGCAAGAGCTCTGAAACCTAAGTCCAAGACTTGGACTACCGTACATTCTTCTCCTTCTCCCTCATTCTCACAGTGCAAGTAATTGTGTTAATAAGAACTTAGGTTTCTATTTATTTATGTATTTATATTACTAACCCTAAAATAATTACTCTCCTTGTTTTATTATTATTATTATTATTATTATTATTATTATTATTATTATTATTATTATTATTATTATTATTATTAGCCACTTTCATAATAAATTTATTTAAAATTTAAAATTAATTAAATTACCTTCTAATAATATTTAATTTAGAGACGAAAGATTATTTTCTTCATTAAAATGTATGTCTTTTGTGACAAAATTTATTTTCATCATTAGTTAAAAACTTTTTTTTGTTGTATGTTCAAGAGATTGATGGTGAGCTTGAAGCCCTCAGTGACTAAAGAGGAGAACAGGAAGAAGCTGAAAGAGATGACTTCGAAAACTAGAAGCTTCTTGTCGGTGACAATGTCGACGTCGCAGGCGGAGGGCTTTTTGAGGCGATGTTGGTTTGGGGTGATAAGAGAGTGGCCTCCGAAAACAACGACTGTAAAAAACACTCTGCCCCTAACAGTATTGAACGCACTCCATCTCTCTCTCTCTCTCTCTCTCTCTCTCTTGTGCCTTGTGATGAATCCTAACCTTCTACTTTCCTTTTGATTAGAAGTAGCCAAAGAGTTAAATGTGTTTTGATTTTTTTTTTTTTAATTTGTGTTTTGGTATTGGGGCTTTTTTTTTTTAAAAAAAATGGGAATTGTATATTTTATATACAAATCAAATTGAAATATTTTATACAAACACACCTATTTTGGGAGCATGATTAAATATATATATATATATAATCACACTTTAATTAGAAGGTGTGATTAAAGAATATATAAAAAATCACATTTTAATTAGAATGTGTGATTAAAAAATATATATATAATCACACTAATTTAAAAAGTGTGATTAAAAAGTAGTAATGTATATATAATCACACTTTAATGAGAAGGTGTGATTAAAAATTTTATAAATAATCACACTTTAATTAGAATGTGTAATTAAAATATATATATATATATATATAATCACACTAATTTAAAAAGTGTGATTAAAAAGTAGTAGTGTATATATAATCACACTTTAATTAGAAGGTGTGATTAAAAAATATATAAACAATCACACTTTAATTAGAATGTGTGATTAAAAAATATATATATAATCACACTTACTTAAAAAGTGTGATTAAAAAGTAGTAGTGTATATACAAACACACTTTAGTTAAAAGGTGTGATTTAAAAATATATCAATACTCTCTCTTTAATTAGTATGTGTGATTTTATAATATATATACTCTCTTTTGTTTAAAAAGTGTGATTAAAAAGTAGCAGTATATATATAATCACACTTTAATTAAAAGGTGTGATTAAAAAATATATAAACAATCACACTTTAATTAGAATGTGTGATTAAAAAATATATATATAATCACACTTGTTTAAAAAGTCTGATTAAAAAGTAGTAGTGTATATATAATCACACTTTTAATTAGAAGGTGTGATTAAAAAATATATATATAATCACACTTAATTGAAAAGTGACATAAAAAATAAATATTATCACACTCAATCAAATTAAGTGTGATTAAAATATCAATCTAATTTTTTTTATCACACTTCCAATAAAAGTGAGATCCTTTTTTTTTTTTGTTGTCAAAGTGTGATCTTTAACTATTTTTGTAGTAGTGATTCAACTTCCATTTTTATTTAATTTCCTTTTTTTATGCAACTTCCATTTTTATTCATCTTGCATTTTTATCTAATTTCCTTTTCTATTCAACTTCATTTTTTATTAAATTTCTAGATAGATCGTTAAGGTATTGTGGTTTCTTAAATGAACTTACATTGTTAATTTTACGCAACTTCCATTTTTATTTTTATTCAACTTCCATTTTTATTCAATTTCCTATTCTATTCAACTTCATTTTTTATTTACTTTCCAAATAGATAGTTAAGGTATAGTGGTTTCTTAAATGAACTTCCATTGTTAATTTTATGTAACTTCCATTTTTATTTTTATTCAACTTCCTTTTTTATCCAATTTCCTTTTCTATTCAACTTCTTTTTTTATTTAATTTCCAAATAGATTGTTAAAGTATAGTGTATTCTTGAATGAACTTCCATTTTAATTTTATGCAACTTCCTCTTTTATTCAATTACCTTTTCTATTCAACTTCCATTTTTAATTTTATTCATCTTTCGATTTTATTCAATTTTATTTAATTTCCAACTTCCATTTTTTTCATGCAAATTTCATTTTTGTTTTTATTTAATTTCCAAATAGATAGTTATTGTCACGACCCCATTCCGCCCCTAGTAGAATGGTGCCATGATGGCCAGTAATTCGGGATTACCAAAGGCCACTTACAAGAAAACACACACAAATCAGAGTAAACATATGGGGCTTACAAATGCGGAAGCAATAATCAAAAGTAAAGTAGTCCATAAGAGCCGTGCTTGAGTTAAATGAGATGACAAACACCTTATAGTAGCTTTAATACAAAATAATGACGTACAAAAATCACATCTTGATCAAAAGGCTTCTCAGCCATCAAACACAAAATACAATAAAATAACCAAGAAGCATAATCTTCAAGATCTCAAAACATGAATCCAAAAACACATCGGCAAAACATGTCGGCTAAGCACAACTAGGCATCACCGACCGCTCATCACCTACATATATATAGAGAGGGTGAGCTTGGATACTCGATGAATGGCATAAGTAATAAAGGGTTTACATGAATGATATCCGAGATCTTTTAAACAAATAATACATGAAACAAATCAAGTTCATCTATCAAATCTTTCAAAGCTTCAAGAGATGCTTACTAACATCAATATAATACAAGTGATGACATCTCGGACAAACAAGCCCACGCTGTAAACCGTCAATGGCAAAGCAAGACAAGACAAGAGAGATCTCAAAACAATGGTGTCGTTGCATTATAGTCCCCGGACACTAAGGACTTGTGCCACAAATGCTTATAGTCCCCGCACGTCTGGACTTCCAAACTCGTGCTACAAATGCTTATAGTCCCCTAGCACATACGGACTAGTGCCACAAATGCTTAAAGTCCCACACGTCGGACTTCCAAGAATGTCATCAAAACAAGATATAACACTTGGTATACAAAATAGGATAACATTCATGCCTACAAATACTTTCCAAAACAAGGCAAAATAAGGCTTTTATCAAAACACTATAACATATCTTTATTAAAATACCACTCACATAGTTCTTCGAACGTCGGCGTCAAGGTAAGTCCAAGTCCTACAAACACATGGCAAGTCCATTGAATGCACTTTTAACAGACTTCACATGCACACAAATGATCTCGCATCCACTAAAGCTAAGTCAAATCAAAACAGTAATCGCCCCTCATCTCGGGAACAAGTGGGCACTAACTTGTCTTGGCCGAGGTCCAACACCTCCTCCCCAAGGTGCTGACCCGAGGGCCACTTTCAACGAGATGGAGCCGGGGAAAAATCTGGGTTTTCCCCTCTGCTCAAGAACATGAAGAACATGAACATGAAGATCAAGAAGGAGATGAATGCAAGGTTCATAACTTATGATTATAAGACACGAGATTTCATGTTATGAGTTTAAAACCATGGACTGGATACCCTTACAAGAAGACCATGCAAGAACAAACACAAATGCATGTAACTTGTTGCAAACTTTGGATCAAATGAGGCTTTTCACAAGAACTTACGAACACTAGCCTTCTCTTTCTAAAACCAACTTGGAATCGATGCATGGCATGCAAAACATAATCAATCATGCAATGTAGCTAGATGATCAATAGAACAAGAAGAGTTAATCAAGATTCTAACCTCAATACTCGAATCTAACGGATCAAACGCCAAGGATCAAGCTTGCACTCTACTTTCTCACTCTAGAACTCTTCCTAGAGCTTCTCTCCTCAAGCACAAGATATGATACAAATGATACACTTCTAAGCTTGCCGGCCGGTTTAACCTTCGCTTGACACGTGGCGCCACCGGGTTGGCTTAACTCAAAAGGTGGTGATGGAAAAGACAAGTCCGACAAAGTGTGTTCAACAAGCTAGGCGGCAAGGGACTCCGGCGGTAATGACATCGCCAATAACAAGACCTCGGCAAGCAAAGGACAATGACTTGACTAATGATCTCGGCTAGGAAGGACAACACCCAACTGAAGCTGCCACACCTTGGCCTAGATGTACCACACACCTCGGTCTAGGTTGTACCACTTCGTGACAAGATCACTTGGGTTCAAGATAACATCTCGGCCTAGATAATACACACCTCGGCCTCGGCGATATACACCTCGCCCAGATGTTAATCATCTCGCCAATATGCCAAAGTTAAAGGTGGAGGTCGGCTAAGGTTCAAAAACTGTTCTTAAATGCAAGGGCTCAAAGGTAAACTATGCTAAGCTGACCTCGGCTATACTCTAGACAAGGTGCGAATTCAAGCAAGCATCAAATAGACAAAGCAAAGCAAAACAAGATAACAGATTACAACCTCGGCAAGGCAAAATCATACAAAAGAGCAATGCATGCAAGCAAGACTAAGTCAAAGTGAGGGTTGTTACAGTTATGGTATAGTGGTTTCTTGAATGAACTGCCATTGTTAATTTTATTCAACTTCCTTTGTTTTTTAATTTCCAAATAGATCGTTAAGGTATAGTGGTTTCTTGAATGAACTTCCATTTTTATTTTATGCAACTTCTATTTTTATTTTATTCAATTTCCTTTTCTATTCAACTTCCTTTTTTATTTAATTTCCAAATAGATCGTTAATGCATAGTGGTTTCTTGAATGAACTTTCAATTTTAATTTTATGCAACTTCCATTTT
This sequence comes from Camellia lanceoleosa, assembly GCA_025200525.1. Classification (NCBI taxonomy): domain Eukaryota; kingdom Viridiplantae; phylum Streptophyta; class Magnoliopsida; order Ericales; family Theaceae; genus Camellia; species Camellia lanceoleosa. The sequence continues at coordinate 481,593 of JANUSC010000024.1, forward strand.
TATTTTTATTCATCTTCCATTTTTATTCAATTTTCTTTTCTATTCAATTTCCTATTCTATTCAACTTTTTTTTATTTAATTTCCAAATAAATCGTTAAGGTATAGTGGTTTTTTAAAAGAACTTTCATTGTTAAATTTAGGCAACTCCCATTTTTAATTTTATTCAAGTTTCATTTTTATTCAATTTCCTTTTTTCTATTCAACTTCATTTTTTTATTTACTTTCCAAATAGATCGTTAAGGTATAGTGGTTTCTTGAATGAACTTCCGTTGTTAATTTTATGCAACTTCCATTTTTATTTTTATTCAACTTCCATTTTTATTCAATTTCCTGTTCTATTCAACTTCTTTTTTTATTTAATTTCCAAATAGATCGTTAAGGTATAATGGTTTCTTGAATGAACTTCCATTTTTAATTATATGCAACATCCATTTTTATTTCTATTCAACTTCCTTTTTTATTAGATATGCAACTTCCATTTTTATTTTTATTCAACTTCCATAGTTATTCAATTTCCTGTTCGATTTTTATTTTTAGTCAACTTCTAGTTTTATTTTTATTGAACTTCCAATTTTATTCAATTTCATGTTCTATTCAACTTCCTTTTTTATTCAATTTGTTTTTCTATCTATCTTTCTTTTCTATTCAATTTCCTTTTACTCAACTTCATTTTTATTTAATTTCCAAATAGATCGTTAAGGTATAGTGGTTTCATGAATGAACTTCCATTGTTAATTTTATTCAACTTCCATTTTTATTTTATTCAATTATATTTTCTATTCCACTTCCATTTTTATTCAATTTCCATATAGATCGTTAAGTTATAGTGGTTTCTTCAATGAACTTCAATTGTTAATTTTATGTAACTTCCATTTTTAATTTTATGTAACTTCCAGTTTTTAATTTTATACAACTGCCATTTATATTTTTATTCAACTTCCATTTTTAATTTTATACAACTTCCATTTTTAATTTTATTCAACTTCCATTTTTATTCAATTTCCATTTCTATTCAACTTCCTTTTTTCTTTAATTTCCAAATAGATCGTTAAAGTGTGGTGGTTTCTTGAATGAACTTCTATTTTTATTTTCATGCAAATTCCATTTTTATTTAATTTCCTTTGTTTTTTTAATTTTGAAATAAATCGTTAAGGTATAATGGTTTAATTTTATGCAACTTCCATTTTTATTCAACTTCATTTTTTTATTTAATTTCCAAATAGATCGTTAATGCATAGTGGTTTCTTGAATAAACTTCAATTTTTAATTTTATACAACTTCCAATTTTATTTTTTTTCAACTTCCATTTTTATTAAATTTCATTTTCTATTCAGCTTCCTTTTTTATTTAATTTCCAAATAGATCGTTAAGTTATACTGGTTTCTTGAATTAACTTGCATTTCTAGTTTATGCAACTTCCATTTTTATTCAACTTCCTTTTTTATCCATTTTTATTTAATTTCCAAATAGATCATTAAGGTATAGTGGTTTCTTGAATGAACTTCCATTTTCAATTTTATGCAACTTCCATTTTATGTAACTTCCTTTTTTAGTTTTATGCAACTTCTATTTTTATTTTATTCAACTTCCATTGTTAATTTTATGCAACTTCCATTTTTATTCACTTCTATTTCTATTCAACATCCTTTTTTATTTAATTGCCAAATAGATCGTTAAGTTATAGTGGTTTCTTGAATGAACTTCCATTTTTTATTTTTATTCATCTTACATTTTTATTCAATTTCCTTTTCTATTCAACTTCTTTTTTTTATTTAATTTACAAATAAATCGTTATGGTATTATGGTTTCTTGAATAAACTTCCATTTTTATTTTTATTCAACTTCAATTTTTATTTAATTTTCAGATAAATCGTTAAGGTATAGTGGTTTTTTGAATGAACTTCCATTTTTAATTATATGCAACATCCATTTTTAATTTTATTCAACTTCCATTTTTATTCAATTTCCATTTCTATTCAACTTCCATTTTTTTTATTTTTATTCAACTTCTATTTTTATTCAATTTCATTTTCTATTCAACTTTCTTTTTTATTTAATTTCCAAATAGATCGTTAAAGTATAGTGGTTTATTGAATGTACTTCCACTTTTAATTTTATGCAACTTCCATTTTTATTCAATTTCCTTTTTTATGCAACTTCCATTTCTATTCAATTTCCTTTTTTATTCAACTTCCCTTTTTATTTAATTTCCTTTTCTATTTAACTTTCCTTTTTTATTTAATTTCCTTTGTTTATTTTACGCAACTTCCTTTTTTGTTAAATTTCCGTCTCTATTCAACTTCCATTTTTATTTTTATTCAACTTCAATTTTTATACAACTTCCTTTTTAACTTAATGCAACTTCCATTTTTATTTTTACTCAACTTCCAAATAGATCGTTAAGGTATAGTGGTTTCTTCAATGAACTTCAATTTTTAATTTTATGCAACTTCCATTTATATTTTTATTCAACTTCCTTTGTTTTTCAATTTCCAAATAGATCGTTAAGGTATAGTGGTTGGGGACTTCTGCCTAAAATTAACAATGGAAGTTCATTCGAGAAACCACTATGTCACGACCCCATTCCGCCCTTAGTAGAATGGTGCCGTGATGGCCAGTAATCCGAGATTACCGAAGGCCAACTTTCAAAATTCACACACAATCACAGTATAATATATGGGGCTTACATGTGCGGAAGCAATTTATGTAAATCTAACTAGTCCATAAGAGCTGTGCATAAGTCAAATGAAATGGCATACATCTTTACATAGCTTTACAACTTGGATATAAGCAGAATAAAATACATATTACATCTTGATTGAAAGGCTGCTCTAGCTGACATAAACAAAATACATGAAATACAAGGTCGAGAGGCATAATCTTCAAGATTGCTGACATAAATATTGCCGACATAACATGCATCGAAAACATCTTGCAAAACACACATCTTGGCGTCACCGCCTTCATGCTAAACACCTACATATATACATAGAGAGGGTGAGCTTGGATACTCAGTGAATGTTATAAATAATAAATGGGTTAAATGAATGATTCCTGAGATCTTGTCAAAACAATACATATATCATAGCTTGTTCAAAACATGTACTTGGCATAACTTGTATCAAAACATGGGATGAAGCAAGTTCATCAAACTTGGGCTTTCAAATCTTGTTGGGATGTTTAATAACATCTACTTAATACATGGGGTGATGACATTCCTGACAAAACAAACCCACCCGTTCATAGACCGTCAGTGGCAAAACAAGACAAAACAAGGGAATAATCAACCCGGAATCGATTAGACAAATCCACCCGTATCCCAGACCGTCGGCGGTGGCCATCCGTTCCCATACCGTCGATGGCAGAGATCTCTCAAGACAAGGGTGTCGTTGCATTATAGTCCCCGACACTAAGGACTTTCAAGACAAGGATACCGTTGCATTATAGTCCCCGGCACTAAGGACTTTTCCAAGAATGTCATCAAAACGAGATAATACTTGATATACAAAATGGGGATAATCATTCATGCTTGATCAAATACTTTTCAAAACAGAGCAAAGCAAAGCTTATCAAAACATGATAATATAGCTTTATTAAAAATACAACTCACATAGTTCTTGGGACGTCGGGATCAAGGCAAAGGTTCGAGTCCTACAAACACATGGCAAAGCCTATTGAATGCACTCTTAAAAATAAGCTTCACATGAATGCAAATGATCTAGGGAAAACATGCTGGGTACCAACCAGGTCCTGGAATGGATGCACTGAGATGATCTAGGCTAAAATGACCTAGCTGAGTGAACTTAGGAGGTCTTGGCCGAGGTCCCACACCTCTTGGCCGAGGTGTGGTTACCTAGGCTTCGGTGTGCAGCTCTCTGCCGAGGTGTTACAAGATGCCGGCAAGGGTGTACCATGGTCGGCCTAGATGATGAACATCTCGGCCTAGGTGATGCAGTGGGTAGCCTAGGTGTGCATGCAAGATAGACTAAGGTGCAAGTGATCATGCAAGGTAGGCCAAGGTGAGATACGATGCTTGGCCTATGTGTGGGATCTAGGCAAGAGTGGTCTCGGTGATCACACCTAGGGAAATGAGGTCTGGAAATCTGGGTTTCCTCCTTGGAGGAGATGAAGAACAAGAACATAAAGAACATGAATGCTAAAATCATAAATTCTTTATTACAAAATCTGGGATTTCATGCTATGAGTTCGAAAACATGGACCTTGGTACCCATACTTGAAGATCATATGAAAACAAACACAAAAACATGGATTTTGATACAAGCTTTCGGATCAAAACATGATTTTTTCTTCAAGAACACATGAATGTCACTTTCTCTTTCTAAAACCGAACTTCAAAACAATGCATGGTTCGTGAAACATGCTAGATCATGCAATGCGATTAGATCAACATAAAGAATAACAAGAGTAGATCACGAATCTAACCTTAAAACACGGATCTAACGGTTCGATCTCTAGGGATCAAGCTTGGAAATCTACTCCTCTCTCAAGAACTCCTCTTTCTCTTCCTAGAGCTTCTCTCTCTACCTAGAACAAAGATATAGAAATGATAGGTTTTCTCTCTCTATCGGCTGATTTAACTCTCTGCTGGGACACGTGGCACTACCGGATTGGTTCTCCTCAAAAGGTGATAGAAAGACAAGACATGTGTAAGACAAAGTGTATACAACAAGCTAGATGACATGGGCACTCTGGCAGGTAATGATCTCGGCTAAGGACATAGGCTTCGGCAAGAAGGTCTCAATGATCTCGGCTAGGAAGGATAACACTTGGCCAAGCTGTGCCACACCTCGGCCTAGATGTGCCACACCTTGGTCTAGGTCATTCCAGTCCCGGAACAAGATCACTACATACAAGGATCAAAGATCTAGGATGCCTAGATAATAACATCTCGGCCTGGATGATGCACATGTCGGCCTAGGTGATGAACACCTCGGCCTAGATGACGACATCTCGGCCAATATGCCTAGGTGATGGTGGAGGTCAACCAAAGTGGTTCTAGGATGGTCCTAGGTGTTGGCATGACCTAGGCTTGGCATGACCTAGGCTTAACATGACCTAGGCTTGGCATGACATATGCTTGACATGACCTAGGCTTGGCCTGACCTAGGCTTAAGATAGCAAGGAAGGAACAAAACATGCAAGCAACACTTAAGCAAAACAAGACACGATTCACGAATGCAAACTTAACAAGACAAAGTTATGTAAATGCACATGAACATGACTAAGACATGATTGTGGGTTTTTACATCCTTCCCCCCTTTAATGAAGTTTGGTCCTTCAAACTTAGCTTACCATGTCCTCAAAACAATTCCGAGCGTCGGGTTCTCACTTCTTCTTATCTTTTCTAGCCTTTACCTTCAAACAGTCCTTCACACGGTGACCCATCTCGCCACATTCAAAGCAAGCCCCCGATGCCCAATGACAAACTCCAAAATGTCGCTTCCTGCAACCTGTACATGTCGGCCTAGTGCCACCTTCCTGATTCGCGCTATTGGAACTGTCCACACTTGTCTTCTTCTTGGCACCACATGGGTCTGGGTGATCGTCATAGGTCTGTCTCTTTTTCTGCTTCTCCCTCAATCTCTGACTCTTGTTCAAGTTGGCTTCTGTCAAGATGGCCTTGTCTAGTACTCCGGCATGCGTCGGCATGTTGAGTAATGTGCCACCTCCATACGAAGCTGGCTGCGGAACTTGTGGCACTGGAGGAAGTGGAGGTGGAACTGCATGTCGGCCATCTGTCTGCTCGGCCTGAGTAGACGTGGTACCAGTGTTCTGCTGTCTTGCCTGCCTTAACTCATGTGCCAAACCTTCGACCAGTCTTTCTAATCTGTCTATTCTGTCCTCGAGATAATCTCGGCCAACTGGAGGTCTACCCCTTCTCATGATGCTAGGAGGTATGCAAAATGTGACTTTTTAAACAAAATGAATAAATAGACATGTATGCAAGCAACAAATAATCATGCTGAGATGATGCACATCTTGTCAAGTAGCAAACAATATGATGCAATTCTAATATCATTCTAAGGGAAATCCTATGCTCTTTAGGACTCGAAGTGTGTGAATAACGTACTATAAGGAACTCGTGCTCTGATACCATTCTGTCACGACCCCATTCCGCCCCTAGTAGAATGGTGCCGTGATGGCCAGTAATCCGAGATTACCGAAGGCCAACTTTCAAAATTCACACACAATCACAGTATAATATATGGGGCTTACATGTGCGGAAGCAATTTATGTAAATCTAACTAGTACATAAGAGCATGCATAAGTCAAATGAAATGGCATACATCTTTACATAGCTTTACAACTTGGATATAAGCAGAATAAAATACATATTACATCTTGATTGAAAGGCTGCTCTAGCCGACATAAACAAAATACATGAAATACAAGGTCGAAAGGCATAATCTTCAAGATTGCCGACATAACATGCATCTAAAACATCTTGCAAAACACACATCTCGGCGTCACCGCCTTCATGCTAAACACCTACATATATACATAGAGAGGGTGAGCTTGGATACTCAGTGAATGGTATAAATAATAAATGGGTTAAATGAATGATTCTCGAGATCTTGTCAAAACAATACATATATCATAGCTTGTTCAAAACATGTACTTGGCATAACTTGTATCAAAACATGGGATGAAGCAAGTTCATCAAAATTGGGCTTTCAAATCTTGTTGGGATGTTTAATAACATCTACTTAATACATGGGGTGATGACATTCCTGACAAAACAAACCCACCCGTTCATAGACCATCAGTGGCAAAACAAGACAAAACAAGGGAATAATCGACCCGGAATCGATTAGACAAATCCACCCGTATCCCAGACCGTCGGTGGTGGCCATCCGTTCCCAGACCGTCGATGGCAGAGATCTCTCAAGACAAGGGTGTCGTTGCATTATAGTCTCCGACACTAAGGACTTTCAAGACAAGGGTACCGTTGCATTATAGTCCCCGGCACTAAGGACTTTTCCAAGAATGTCATCAAAACGAGATAATACTTGATATACAAAATGGGGATAATCATTCATGCTTGATCAAATACTTTTCAAAACAAAGCAAAGCAAAGCTTATCAAAACATGATAACATAGCTTTATTAAAAATACCACTCACATAGTTCTTGGGACGTCGTGATCAAGGCAAAGGTCCAAGTCCTACAAACACATGGCAAAGCCTATTGAATGCACTCTTAAAAACAAGCTTCACATGAATGCAAATGATCTAGGGAAAACATGCTGGGTACCAACCAGGTCCTGGAATGGATGCACCGAGATGATCTAGGCTAAAATGACCTAGCTGAGTGAACTTAGGAGGTCTTGGCCGAGGTCCCACACCTCTTGGCCGAGGTGTGGTTACCTAGGCTTCGGTGTGCAGCTCTCTGCCGAGGTGTTACAAGATGCCGGCAAGGGTGTACCATGGTCGGCCTAGATGATGAACATCTCGGCCTAGGTGATGCAGTGGTTAGCCTAGGTGTGCATGCAAGATAGACTAAGGTGCAAGTGATCATGCAAGGTAGGCCAAGGTGAGATACGATGCTTGGCCTATTTGTGGGATCTAGGCAAGAGTGGTCTCGGTGATCACACCTAGGGAAATGAAGTCTGGAAATCTGGGTTTCCTCCTTGGAGGACATGAAGAACATGAATGCTAAAATCATAACTTCTTTATTACAAAATCTGGGATTTCATGCTATGAGTTCGAAAACATGGACCTTGGTACCCATACTTGAAGATCATATGAAAACAAACACAAAAACATGGATCTTGATACAAGCTTTCGGATCAAAACATGGTTTTTTCCTCAAGAACACATGAATGTCACTTTCTCTTTGTAAAACCGAACTTCAAAGCAATGCATGGTTCGTGAAACATGCTAGATCATGCAATGCGATTAGATCAACATAAAGAATAACAAGAGTAGATCACGAATCTAACCTTAAAACACGGATCTAACGGTTTGATCTCTAGGGATCAAGCTTGGAAATCTACTCCTCTCTCAAGAACTCCTCTTCCTCTTCCTAGAGCTTCTCTCTCTACCTAGAACAAAGATATAGAAATGATAGGTTTTCTCTCTCTATCGGCTGATTTAACTCTCTGCTGGGACACGTGGCACTACCGGATTGGTTCTCCTCAAAAGGTGATAGAAAGACAAGACATGTGTAAGACAAAGTGTATACAACAAGCTAGATGACATCGGCACTCTGGTAGGTAATGATCTCGGCTAAGGACATAGGCTTCGGCAAGAAGGTCTCAATGATCTCGGCTAGGAAGGATAACACTTGGCCAAGCTGTGCCACACCTCGGCCTAGATGTGCCACACCTTGGTCTAGGTCATTCCAGTCCCGGAACAAGATCACTACATGCAAGGTTCAAAGATCTAGGATGCCTAGATGATAACATCTCGGCCTGGATGATGCACATCTCGGCCTAGGTGATGAACACTTCGGCTTAGATGATGACATTTCGGCCAATATGCCTAGGTGATGGTGGAGGTCAACCAAAGTGGTTCTAGGATGGTCCTAGGTGTTGGCATGACCTAGGCTTGGCCTGACATAGGCTTGACATGACCTAGGCTTGGCATGACCTAGGCTTAAGACAGCAAGGAAGGAACAAAACATGCAAGCAACACTTAAGCAAAACAAGACAAGATTCACGAATGCAAACTTAACAAGACAAAGTTATGTAAATGCACATGAACATGACTAAGACTTGAATGTGGGTTATTACACACTATACCTTAACGATCTATTTGGAAATTAAATTAACAATGGAAGTTGAATAGAAAAAGAAATCGAATAAAAATGGAAGTTGAATAAAATCAAAATGGAAGTTGCATAAAATTAACAATGGAAGTTAATTCAAGAAACCATTATACCTTAGCGATCTATTTGGAAATTAAATAAAAAAATGAAATTGAATACAAAAGGAATAAAAATGCAAGTTGAATAAAAATAAAAATGGAAGTTGAATAAAAATAAAAATAAAAATAGAAGTTGAATAAAAATAAAAATGGAATTCATTCAAGAAACCACTATACCTTAACGATCTATTTGAAAATTAAATAAAAAATGAAGTCGAATAGAAAACGAAATTAAATAAAAATAGAAGTTGAATAAAAATAAAAATGGAAGTTCATTCAAGAAACCACTATACCTTAACGATCTATGTGGAAATTAAATCTATTTGGAAATTAAATAAAAAAGGAAATTGAATAAAAGTGGAAATTGAATAAAAATGGAAGTTGAATAAAAATTGAAAATGGAAGTTCATTCACGAAAACACTCCACCTTAACGATCTATTTGGAAATCAAATAAAAAATGAAGTTGAATAGAATAGGAAATTGAATAGATCGTTACGGTATTCAATTTCAATTTCCTTTTCTTTTCAACTTGAAGTTGCACAAAATTAACAATGGAAGTTAATTCAAATAAACCACTATACCTTAACGATTTATTTGGAAATTAAATGAAAAAGAAAGTTGAATAGAAAAGGAAATTGAATAAAAAAGGAAGTTGCATAAAATTAAAAATGGAATTTGTATAAAATTAACAGTGGAATTTAATTCAAGAAACCACTATACCTTAACGATTTATTTGGAAGTTCATTTACGAAAGGAAGTTGAATAAAAAAGGAAATTTAATAAAAATCGAAGTTGAATAAAAATAAAAATGGAAGTTTATTCAAGAAACCACTATACCTTAACAATCTATTTGGAAATTAAAGAAAAAAGGAAGTTGAATAGAAATGGAAAGTGAATAAAAATGGAAGTTTAATAAAAATAAAAATGGAAGTTCATTCAAGAAACCACTATACCTTAACGACCTATTTGGAAATTAAAGAAAAAAGGAAGTTGAATAGAAATTGAAGTTGAATAGAAATTGAAATTGAATAAAAATATAAATGGAAGTTCATTCAAGAAACCACTATGCCTTAACGATCTATTTGAAAATTAAATAAAAAAGGAAATTGAATAAAAATAAAAATGAAAGTTGTTCATTCAAGAAACCACTATACCTTAACGATCTATTTGGAAGTTGAATACAAAATCCATTTTTAATGTTGCATAAAGTTAACAATGGAAGTTCATTCAAGAAGCCACTATACCTTAATGATCTATTTGAAAATTAAATAAAAATGGAAGTTGAATAGAAAGTGAAATTGAATAAAAATGGAAGTCGAATAAAAATGGATGTTGCATATAATTAAAAATGGAAGTTGAATAAAAAATGGAAGTTGCATAAAAATAAAAATGAAAGTTAAATCAAGAAATCACTACTACCTTAACGATCAATTTGGAAATTAAATAAAAAAGAAAGACAGATAGAAAAACCATAAAAATAAAATTGGAAGTTGCCTAAAATTAACATTGGAAGTTCATTCAAGAAACCATTATACCTTAACGATCTATGTGGAAATTAAATAAAAAATGAAATTGAATAAAAAAAGGAAGTTGAATAGAGAAGAAAGTTGAATAGAAAAGGAAATTGAATAGAAATGAAAGTTGAATAGAAATGGAAATTGAATAAAAATGGAAGTTCATTCAAGAAACCACAATACCTTAACGATCTATTGTAAATTTAAAAAAAAGAGGAAGTTGAATAAAAAAAGAAGTTGAATACAAAAGAAGTTGAATTTGAAAATTAACAATGGAAGTTCATTCTAGAAACCATTATAACTTAACGATCTATTTGGAAATTGAAAATGGAAGTGGTTTCTTGAATAAACTTCCATTTTTATTTAATTTTCATTTCTATTCAACTTCCATTTCTATTCAACTTCCATTTTTGTTCAATTTCCGTTTTTATTTAACTTCCAAATAGATCATTTTATGCAACTTCCATTTTTATTTTTATTTTTATTCAATTTCCATTTTCTATTCAACTTCTTTTTTTATTTAATACCCAGGAAATTGATTAAAAACGGAAGTCGAATAAAAATTAACAATAGAAGTTCATTCAATAAACTACTATACCCTAACGATCTATTTGGAAATTAAATAAAAAAGGACGTTGAATAGAAAAGGAAATTGAATAAAAATAAAAATGAAATTGAATAAAAAGGAAAGTTGAATAAAAATAAAAATGGAAGTTCATTCAATAAACCACTATATCTTAACGATCTATTTGGAAATTGAATAAAAATGGAAGTTGAATAGAAAAGGAAGTTGAATAAAAATAAAAATGGAAGTTGCACAAAATTAAAAATTGAAGTTCATTCAATAAACTACTATACATTAACGATCTATTTGGAAATTAAATAAACATGGAAGTTGAATAAAAAAGAAAATTGAACAAAAATGGAAGTTCATTCAAGAAAGCACTATATCTTAACGATCTATTTGAAAGTTAAATAAACAAAGGAAGTTCAATAAGAAAAGAAATTGAATAGAAAAGGAAGTTGAATAAAAATAGAAGTTGAATAAAAATAAAAATGGAAGTTCATTTAAGAAACCACTATACCTTAACGATCTATTTGGAAATTAATATAGTAGTTTCTTAAATGAACTTCCATTTTTATTTTATGAAACTTTCATTTTTATTCAACTTCCTTTTCTATATTTATTCAACTCTTTTCTTTTAACTCTTTTTATTCAACTTCCTTTTCTATTCAACTTCTTTTTTATTTAATTTCCAAATAGATCGTTAAGGTATAGTGGTTTCTTGAATTAACCTCCATTGTTAATTTCATGCGACATCCATTTTATTTTTATTCCACTTCCATTTTTATTTTATTCAATTTCCAAATAGATCATTAAGGTATAGTGGTTTTTGAATGAACTTCCATTTTAAATGAACTTCCATTTTTATTCAACTTCCATTTTTAATTTTATGCAACTTCCTTTTTTATTTTTACTCCAAATAGATCGCTAAGGTATAATGGTTTCTTGAATTAACTTCCATTGTTAATTTTATGCAACTTCAATTTTTAATTTTATTCAACTTCCATTGTTAATTTTATGCAACTTCTATTTTTATTTTTATTGAACATCCATTTTTATGTAATTTCCAAATAGATCGTTATGGTATAGTGGTTTCTTGAATGAACTTTTATTATTATTTTATTCAACTTCCTTTTTTATTTAATTTCCAAATAGATTGTTCAGGTATAGTGGTTTCTTGAATAAACTTCCATTTGTAATTTTATTCAACTTCAATTTTTATTCAATTTCCTTTTTTATTCAATTTCCTTTTCTATTCATCTTCCTTTTTTATTTAATTTCCAAATAGATCGTTAAGGTATAGTGGTTTCTGGAATGAACTTCCATTTTTATTTTTATTCAACTTCCATCTGTATTCAACTTTCTTTTTTATTTAATTTCCAAATAGATCGTTAAGGTATAGTAGTTTATTGAATGAACTTCAATTTTTTATTTTGTGCAACTTCCATTTTTATTTTTTTTCAACTGCCATTTTTATTTTTATTCAGCTTCCATTTTTAATTTTATTCAACTTCCTTTTTTCTTTAATTTCCAAATAGATCGTTAAGGTATGGTGGTTTCTTGAATGAACTTCTATTTTTATTTTCATGCAAATTCCATTTTTATATAATTTCCTTTGTTTTTTAATTTTGAAACAGATCGTTAAGGCATAGTGGTTTAATTTTATGCAACTTCCATTTTTATTCAATTTCCTATTCTATTCAACTTCCTTTTTTATTTAGTTGCATAAAATTAAAAATGGAGGTTCATTCAAAAAACCACTATACCTTAAAGATCTATTTCCAAATTGAATAAAAATGGAGTTGAATAGAAAAGGTAATTGGGTAAAAATGGAAGTTGCATAAAATTAAAAATAGAAATTGTATAAAATTAACAATGGAATAAAAATGGAAGTTGTATAAAATTAAAGATTGAATGAACTTCAATCTTTATTTATAAAAAAAAATAGATCGCTAAGGTCTAGTGGTTTTTTGAATGAATTTCTATTTTTATTTTTATTCAACTTCCATTTTTATTCAATTTAATTTTCGATTGAACTTCCTTTTTTATTTAATTTCCAAATAGATCGTTAAGGTATAGCGGTTTCTTGAATGAACTTCCATTGTTAATCTTCTGCAACTTCCATTTTTCTTCAATTTCCTTTTCTATTCAACTTCATTTTTTATTTAATTTCCAAGTAAATCGTTAAGGTATAGTGGTTTCTTGAATGAACTTTCATTTTTAATTTTATACAACTTTCATTTTTATTTAATTTCCCTTTCTATTCAACTTCTTTTTTTATTTAATTTCCAAATAGATCGTTAAGGTATAGTAGTTTCTTGAATGAACTTCGATTTTTATTTTTATTCAACTTCCATTTTTATTGAATTTTTTTTAATTCAACTTCCATTTTGATTTAATTTTCCAATAGATCTTTAGGGTATAGTGGTTTCTTGATTCAACTTCCATTGTTAATTTTATGCAACTTCCATTTTGAATTCAACTTCCATTTTTATTAAATTTCTTTTTCTATTCATCCTTTTCTATTTGAACAAAAATGGAAGTCGAATGAAAAAGGAAGCTGCCTAAAATTAACAATGGAAGTTCATTGAAGAAACCACTATACCTTAACAACCTATTTGGAATTAAATAAAAAAGGAAGTTGCATAAAATTAACAGGGGAAGTTCATTGAAGAAATCACTATACCTTAACATTCTATATGGAAATTAAATAAAAAAAGGAAGTTGAATAGAAAAACAAATTGAATAAAAAGGGAAGTTGCATAAAATTAAAAATGGAAGTTCATTTAAGAAAACAATTATACCTTAACGATCTATTTGGAAATTAAATAAAAAAGGAAGTCGAATAGAAAAGAAAATTGCATAAAAATGAAAGTTACCTAAAATTAACAATTGAAGTCCATTTTTATTTAATTTCCAAATAGATCGTTAAGGTATAGTGGTTTCTTGAATGAACATCCATTTTTATTTTTATTCAATTTCATTTTTTATTCCCTTTCTATTCAACTTCCATTGCTAATTTAATTTCCAGATAGATCGTTAAGGTATAATGGTTTCTTGAATTAACTTTCATTTATAATTTTATGCAACTTCCATTTTTAATTTTATGCAAATTCCTTTTTTATTTAATTTCCGAATAGATCGTTAAGGTATAGTGGTTTCTTCAATGAACTTCTATTGTTAATTTTATGCAACTTCCATTTTTATTCAATTTCCTTTTTTGTTTAATTTTCCAAATAGATCGTTAAGATATAGTGGTTTCTTGAATGAACTTCTATTTTTATTTTTATTCAACTTCTATTTTTATTCAATTTCCATTTCTATTGAACTTCCATTTTATTTTTATTCAACTTCTATTTTTATTTAATTTCCTTTTCTATTCAACTTTCTTTTTATTTAATTTCCAAATAGATCGTTAAGGTATAGTGGTTTCTTGAATGAACTTCCATTTTTAATTTCATACAACTTCCATATTTATTCAATTTACTTTTCTATTTGACTTCGTTTTTTATTTAATTTCGAAATAGATCGTTAAGGTATAGTGGTTTCCTTAACTATCTATTTGGAAAATAAATAGAAAAAAAATTGATAAAATGGAAGTTGCCTAAAATTAAAATGGTAGTTGCATAAAATTAAAATTGAAGTTCATTCAAAACTACTATACCTTGACAATCTATGTGGAAATTAAATAGAAAAGGAAATTGAATAAAAATGGAAATTGCATAAAAATTGGAAGATGAATAAAAATAAAAATGGAAGTTGAATAAAAATAAAAATCGAAGTTTATTCAATAAACCACTATACCCTAACGATCTATTTGGCAATTAAATAAAAAAAGAAGTTGAATAGAATAGGAAGTTGAGTAAAAATAAAATGTAAGTTCATTTAAGAAACCATTATACCTTAACGATCTATTTGGAGATTAAATAAGAAAGGAAGTTGAATGGAAATGGAAATTGGATAAAAATGGAAGTTAAATAAAAATAAAAATAGAAGTTGCATAAAATTAACAATGGCAATTCATCCAATAAACCACTATACCCTAACGATCTATTTGGAAATTAAAGAAAAAAGGAAGTTGAATAGAAATGGAAATTGAATAAAAATGGAAGTAGAATAAAAATAAAAATGGAAGTTGCATAAAATTAACAATGGAATTTAATTTAAGAAACCACTATACCTTAACTTTCTATTTGGAAATTAAATAGAGAAGGAAATCGAATAAAAATGAAAATTGAATAAAAAAGTAAGTTGAATAGAAAAGGTAATTGAATTAAAATCAAAGTTGAATAAAAATGAAAGTTGAATAAAAAAGAAACTGAATAGAAAAGGAAATTGAATAAAAAAGGAAGTTAAGGTAGAGTGGTTTCCTGAATGAACTTCCATTGTTAATTTTAGGCAACTTCCATTTTTATGCAACTTCCATTTTTATTCAACTTACTTTTTTCTTTAATTTCCAAATAGATCGTTAAGGTATAGTGGTTTATTGAATAAACTTCCACTTTTAATTTTATGCAACTTTCATTTTTATTCAATTTTCTTTTCAATTCAACTTCCATTTTAATTTAATTTCCAAATAGATCGTTAAGGTATAGTGGTTTCTATTCAACTTTTTTTTATTTAATTTCCAAATAGATCTTTAAGATATAGTGGTTTATTGAATGAACTGCCATTTTTATTTTAATTTCCAAATAGATCGTTAGAGTATAGTGGTTTCTTGAATGAACTTTTATTTTTATTCAATTTCCTATTCTATTCAACTTCCATTTTTATTTTATTTCCAAATAGATCATTAAGGTAGAGTGGTTTTTTGAATGAACTTCCATTTTTAATTTTATTAAACTTTCATTTTCATTTTTATTTAATTTCCTTTTCTATTCAATTTCTTTTTCTATTCAACTTCCTTTTTTATTTAATTTTATAATAAATCGTTAAGGTATAGTGGTTTCTTGAATGAACTTTCATTTTTATTTTTATTCATCTTCCATTTTTATTTAATTCTATTTTCTATTCGACTTCATTTTTTATTCAATTTCCAAATAGATCGTTAAGGTATACTAATTTTTTGAATGAACTTTCATTGTTAATTTTATGCAACTTCCATTTTTATTTTTATGAAACTTTCATTTTTATTCAATTCTATTTTCTATTCAACTTTCTTTTTTTGATTTAATTTCCAAATAGATCGTTAAGGTATAGTGGTTTCTTGAATAGACTTCCATTGTTAATTTTATGCAACTTCCATTTATATTTTTATTCAATTTCCTATTCTATTCAACTTCCTTTTTTTATTGAATGAACGTCAATTTTTAATTATTTGCAACTTCCATTTTTATTCAATTTCATTTTCTATTCAACTTCCATTGTTAATTTACTTTCCAAATAGATCGTTAAGGTATGGTGGTTTATTGAATGAACTTGCATTTTCAATTTTATTCAACTTCCATTTTTATATTTATTCAACTTCCATTTTTAATTTTTATGCAACTTCCATTTTTATTTTTATTTTTATTCAACTTCATTTTTTATCCAATTTCCTTTTCTATTCAACTTCCATTGTTATTTACTTTCCAAATAGATCGCTAAGGTATGGTGGTTTACTGGGATGAACTTCCATTGTTAATCTTATGCAACTTCCATGTTTATTTTTATTCAACTACTAGTTTTATCTAATTTCCTTTTGTATTCTACTTACTTTTTTTTTTAAATTTCCAAATAGATCGTTAAGGTATAGTGGTTTCTTGAATGAACTTCCAATGTGAATTTTATGCAACTTCCATTTTTATTTCTATTCAATTTCTAATTTTATTTTTATTCAACTTCCATTTTTATTCAATTTCCCTTTCTATTCAACTTCATTTTTTTATTTAATTTTCAGATAGATCGTTAAGGTATAATAGTTTCTTGAATTAACTTGCATTTTTAATTTTATGCAACTTCCATTTTTATTTTTATTCAACTTCCATTTTTATTCAACTTCCATTTTGAATTTCTTCAACTTCCTTTTCAATTCAATTGCCTTTTTTATTTAATTTTCAAATAGACCGTTAAGGTATTGTAGTTTCTTCAATGAACTTCCATTTTTAATTTTATGCAACTTTTCATTTTTATTTTATTCAACTTCCATTTTTATTCAATTTTCTTTTCAATTCAACTTCCTTTTTTATTTAATTTTCAAATAGACCGTTAAGGTATAGTAGTTTCTTCAATAAACTTCAATTGTTAATTTTAGACAACTTCCATTCTTATTCAAATAAACCGTTAGGGTATAATGGTTTCTTGAATAAATTTTTATTGTCAATTTTATGGAACTTACATTTTTATTTGTATTCAACTTCCATTTCTATTCAACTACCTTTTTTTATTTAATTTTCTTTTTTATTTAATTTCCAAATAAATCGTTAAGGTATATTGCTTTCTTCAATGAACTTTTATTGCTAATTTTATACAACGTCCATTTTTTATTTTTATTGAACATCAATTTTTATTCAATTTCCTTTTCTATTCAACTTCCTTTTTTTTATTTGATTTCCAAATAGAATTGAATAAAAATGGAAGTTGCCTAAAATTAAAAATGGAAGTTCATTAACTAAAAAAGGAATTTCATTTTTATTTTTTTTCAACTTCCATTTTTATTCAATTTCCTTTTCTATTCGACTTCATTTTTTATTTGATTTCCAAATAGATCGTTAACGTAGAGTGCTTCCTTAAATTAAATTCTATTGTTAATTTTATGCAACTTCCATTTTTAATTTTATTCAACTTCCAATGTTATTCAATTTCCTTTTCTATTCAAATGGACTTCCATTTTTAATTTTATGCAACTTTCATTTTTATTCAATTTCCTTTTTTATTTAATTTCCAAATAGATCGTTAAGGTATAATGGTTTCTTGAATAAACATCCAATTTTAATTTTATGCAACTTCCATTTTTAATCAACTTCCTATTCAACTTCCTTTTTTATTTAATTTCCAAATAGATTGTTCGGCTTTCTATTTCCTTTTTTATTTTATTTCCAAATTGATCGTTAAGGTATAGTGGTTTTTATTTCCTTTTTTATTTTATTTCCTAATTGATCCTTAAGGTATAGTGGTTTCTATTTCCTTTTTTATTTTATTTCCAAATTGATCGTTAAGGTATAGTGGTTTCAATTTCATTTTCTATTCAACTTCCTTTTTATTTCTATTCAAATTGATCGTTCAGGTATAATAGTTTCTTGAATGAACTTCCATTTCTATTTTTATTCAACTTCCATTTTTATTCAACTTCCTTTTTTATTTAATTTCCAAATAGATCGTTAAGGTATAGTGGTTTCTTAAATGAACTTTCATTGTTAATTTTATGCAACTTCCAATTTCCTTTTCTATTCAACGTCCTTTTTTATTTAATTTCCAAATTGATCGTTAAGGTATAGTGGTTTCTTGAATGAACTTCCAATGTTAATTATATGCAACTTCAATTTTTATTTTTATTCAACTTCCATTTTTATTTTTATACAACTTCCATTTTTATTTTTATTCAACTTCCATTTTTATTCGATTTCTTTTTGTATTCAACTTCCTTTTTTATTTAATTTCCAAATAGATCGTTAAGGTATAGTGGTTTCTTGAATGAACTTCCAATGTTAATTTTATGCAACTTCAATTTTTATTCAATTTCCTTTTATATTTACTTTCCAAGTAGATCGTTAAGGTATAGTGGTTTCTTGAATGAACTTCCAATGTTATTTTTTGCAACTTCAATTTTTATTCAATTTCCTTTTATATTTACTTTCCAAGTAGATCGTTAAGGTATAGTGGTTTCTTGAATGAACCTCCATTTTTAATTTTATGCGACATCCATTTTTATTCAATTTTGTTTTCTATTCAACAAAAATAGAAGTTTATTGAAGAAACCACTCTACCTTTTTTATTTAATTTCCAAATAGATCGTTAAGGTATAGTAGTTTTTTTAATTAACTTCTATTGTTAATTTTAGGCAACTTCCATTTTTATTTTTATGCAACTTTCATTTTTATTCAATTTCCATTTCTATTCAACTTCCATTGTTATTTAGTTTCCAAATAGATCGTTAAGGTATAGTAGTTTATTGAATGAAAATAAAAATGGAAGTTCATTCAAGATACCATAATACCTTAACGATCTATTTATAAATTAAAAAAAAATAGGAAGTTAAATAAAAAATGACATTGAATAGAGAAGGAAATTGAATACAAATGGAAGTTGAGTAGAATAGGAAATTAAATAAAAAAGAAAGTTGAATAGAAAAGGAAATCGAATAAAAATGAAAGTTGAATAAAATTAACAATGGAAGTTCATTCAAGAAACCTGAATACTTTTGGAAATTAAATAAAAAAGAAAGTTGAATAGAAAATAAAAAATAGAAATTGAATAAAAATGGAAGTTGAATAAAATTAAAAATGGAAGTTGCATAAGATTAACAATGGAAGTTCATTCAAAAATAGAAGTTGAATAAAAAATGAAATTGGATAAAAAAGGAAGTTGAATAAAAATAAAAAAGGAAGTTGAAGAGAGAAAATAATTGAATACAAATGGAACTTGAATAAAAATAAAAATGGAAGTTGAACAGAAATGGAAATTGAATAAAAATGGAAGCTGAATTGAAAAGTAAATTGAATAAAAATGGAAGTTGAATAAAAATAAAAATGGAAGTTGAATAAAAATAACAATAGAAGTTCATTTAAGAAACCACTATACCTTAACGATCTATTTGGAAATTAAATAAAAAAGGAAGTTGAATAGAAAAAGAAATCGAATAAAAATGGAAGTTGAATAAAAATAAAAATAGAAGTTTATTCAAAAAAACCACTATACCTTAACGATCTATTTGGAAATTAAACAAAAAAAAGAAGTTGAATAGAGAAGGACATTGAATAAAAAATGAAGTTGAATAGAACATGAAATTGAATAAAAATGGAAGTTGAATAAAAGTAAATTGAATAAAAATGGAAGTTGAATAAAATAAAAATGGAAGTTTGCATAAAATTAACAATGGAAGTTCATTTAAGAAACCACTATACCAAAACGATCTATGTGGAAATTAAATAAAAAAAGAAAGTTGAATAGAAAAGGAAATTGAATAAAAATGGAAATGGAAGTTGCATAAAAATAAAAATTAAAGTTTATTTAAGAAACCACTGCATTAACGATCTATTTGGAAATTAAATAAAAAATGAAGTTGAATAGAAAACAAAATTGAATAAAAATAAGTTGTAGTGGTTTCTTGAATGAACTTCCATTGTTAACTTTATTTAACTTCCTTTTTTATTCAATTTCCAAATAGATCGTTAAGGTATAGTGGTTTCTCGAATGAACTTACATTGTTAATTTTATTCAATTTCCTTTTCTATTCAACTTCCTTTTTTATTCAATTTCCTTTTCTATTTAATTTCCAAATTGATCGTTAACGTATAGTGGTTTCTCGAATGAACTTCTATTTTTATTTTATTCAACATCCATTTTTATCCAATTTTATTTTTATTCAACTTCGATTTTTATTTTTATTGATCTTGCATTTTTATTCAACTTCAATTTTTATTTTTATTCAACTTCATTTTTAATTTTATGCAACTTCCATTATAAATCAAATAAAAAATGAAGTTGAATTGAATAGGAAATTGAATAAAAATAGAAAAGGAAATTGAATAAAATTAACAATGGAAGTTCATTGATATAATGGTATCTTGAATGAACTTCCATTGTTAATTTTATACAACTTCCTTTTTTATTTTTATTCAACTTCCATTTTTTTTTATTTATTTAATTTCATTTCTATTCAACTTCCATTTTTATTTAATTTCCAAATAGATCGTTAAGGTATAGTAGTTTATTGGATGAACTTCAATTTTCATTTTTATTCAACTTCATTTTTTAATTAATTTCCAAATAGATCGTTAAGGTGTAATGGTTTATTGAATGAACTTCCATTGTTAATTTTATTCAACTTCAATTTTTATTCAATCTCCTTTTCTATTCAACTTCCTTTTATATTTAATTTCCAAATAGATCGTTAAGGTGTAGTAGTTTCTTGAATCAGCTTCTATTTTTATTTTAATTTTATGCAACTTCCATTTTTAGTTTTATTCAACTTCCATTTTTATTCAATTTCCATTTCTATTCAACTTCTATTTTAAATTTTTATTCAACTTCCATTTTTAATTTTATGCAACTTCCTTTTCTATTCTTATTCAACTACCATTTTTATTTAATTTACTTTTCTGCTCAACTTCTTTTTTTTTTTTAAATTTCCAAATAGAACGCTAAGGTATAGTGGTTTCAATACCTTAACGATCTATGTGGAAATTAAATAGAAAAGGAAATTGAATAGAAAAGGAAGTTGAATAAAAAAAAAAAATGAAAGTTGCATAAAATTAATAATGGAAGTTCATTTAAGAAACCACTATACCTTAACGATCTATTTGGAAGTTAAATAAATTGGATAGAAAATAGAATTAAATTCCATTTTTATTTTTATCCATTTTTATTTAATTTCCTTTTCTATTCAACTTTATTTTTTATTTAATTTCCACATAGATCGTTGTTAAGGTATAGTGGTTTCTTGAATTAATTCCATTGTTAATTTCATGCAAATTCCATTTTTATTCAATTTCCTATTCTATTCAACTTCATTTTTTTATTTACTTTCCTATTCTAGTCAACATCTTTTTTTTCTTTAACTTCCAAATAGATCGTTAAGGTATAGTTGTTTCTTGAATTAACTTCCATTGTTAATTTTAGGCAACTTCCATTTTTATTTTTATTCAACTTCCATTTTTATTTTTATTCCAAATAGATCGCTAAGGTATAATGGTTTCTTGAATGAACTTCCTTTTTTATTCAACTTCCATTTTTATTTTTATGCAACTTGAACAAAAATTGATTGAACTTCCATTTTTATTCAACTTCATTTTTTATTTGTATTCAACTTCTTCAATGAACTTCCATTTTCAATTTTATGCAACTTCCATTGTTATTTTTATGCAACTTCTATTTTTATTGAATTTCCTTTTCTATTCAACTTTCTTTTTTATTTAATTTCTAAATAAATCGTTAAGGGATAGTGTGTAATAACCCTCACACCGCTTTGATCATACTCATATGCATTATGTATGATTTTGCTTTGTTAAGCTTGCATTTGAATCTTGACTTGCTTTGCATTCTTGACTTGTCTTGAATGAGTGATACTTGAGTATTATGTTCCTTTGGGGTGTGTGTGTGTGTGTGTGTGTGTGATACCGAGGTTATCTTGAGCCTAGTTCACCTTTGAATCCTTGTACCTAGAACCACTCTAGAACAGTTTGTCTGACCTTCATCTTCACCTCAGCGTGTTAGCCGAGATGCTACTGCTTAGCCGAGATGTTATACGCTTAGTGACTTTTGTCCCTGGGAAGGAATGACCTAGACCGAGGTGTGGCACATCCCTGGCCGAGGTGTGGCACAGCTTAGTCAAGTGTTGTCCTCCCTAGCCGATGTCCTTGTTACCCTGTTGCCGAAGTCTTGTTGTTAGCCGATGTCATTACTCGCCGGAGTCCCTTGCCGCCTAGCTTCTTGAACACGCTTTGTCAGAGTCTTGTCTTTTCAATCAGTCACCTTTTTAAGCTGAACCAACCAACCGTTGCCACGTGTCCGAGCTGAGTGTTAAATCAGCCGGCAGAGAGAGAGAAACCCATCATTTGTTACATTCTTGTTCTTGAGGAGAGAGAAGCTCTAGGAAGAGTTCTAGAGAGAGAAGGTAGATAACAAGCTTGATCCTTGGTGTTTGATCCGTTGGGTTTGTGATTTGAGGTTAGAATCTTCACCTCCTTTTGTTGTTCTTGATGATCACTTAGCTGCATTGCATGATTGAATCTGTTTTTGCATGTCATGCTTTGATTTAAAGTTGGTTTTGGAAAGAGAATGTGAACATTCATGTGTTCTTGAGAAAAGCCTTGATTTGATCCGAAAGCTTGCATTGAAATCAATGCTTTTGTGTTTGTTTCACCAAGATCTTCTAGTGTGGGTGCCCAGGTCCATGTTTTCGAACTCATAGCATGAAAACTCAGATTTTGTAAATGATAAGCTATGATCCTTGCATTCATCTTCTTCATGATCTTCATGTTCATGTTTTTTTCATGTTCTTGAGCTGAGGGAAAACCCAGATTTTTCCCGACTTCATTTGCCCTTGAATGTGGCCTCGGAACCTCACCTCGGCGAAAGGTGTGGAACCTCGGCTTAGACCTGGTTAGGTGCCCAGCATGTTTTCCGAAATAAGAAACAGTGTTTGTTTTGATTTGACTTAGTCTCGGAGCATGCCGAGATCATTTGCATGCATGTGAAACTTGTTTGAAAGTGTATTCAGTGAACTTGCCATGTATTTGTAGGACTTGGACTTGCCTTGACCCCGACGTTCGAAGAACTATGTGAGTGGCATTCTTAATAAAGCTATGTGCAATGTTTTGATATAAGTCTTGTCTTGCCTCGTTTTGAAAAGTATTTGTAAGCATGAATGATTATCCCTATTTTGTATGCCAAGTATTATATCTTGTTTTGATGACAAGTTTGGGAGTCCGTATGTGCCAGGGGACTTTAAGCATTTGTGGCACTAGTCCGTACGTGCTAGGGGACTATAAGCACTTGTAGCACAAAGTTTGGGAGTCCGTATGTGCCAGGGGACTTTAAGCATTTGTGGCACTAGTCCGTACGTGCTAGGGGACTATAAGCACTTGTAGCACAAAGTTTGGAAGTCCGTACGTGCTAGGGGACTATAAGCATTTGTAGCACATTCTTGTCTCGCCTGGCCATTGACGGTTTTACCGCGTGGGTTTGCTTGTCCGAAATGTCATCTCTCTTGTATTATATTGATGTTAATGAGCATCTCTTGAAGCTTGAAAGATTTGAAGACAACTTGATTTGTACCATGTATTGTTTTGTTAAAGACCTCGGATATCATTCATGAAAACCCTTTATTGTTTATGCCATTCACTGAGTATCCAAGCTCACCCTCTCTATATATATGTAGGTGATGAACAGGGCGGCGGAGACGCCTAGACTTGTTTGCCGACGTGTTTTGTATTCTGTGTTGCAACATCTTGAAGATCATGCTTCTTAGTTAGTTCATTGTATTTTGTATTGATGGCCAAGAAGCCTTTTGGTCAAGATGTAATTTTTGTACTCGATTTGATGTATCTGAACTATTGAAAGATGTATGTCATTTCATTTGAATTAAGCACTGCTCTCATGGACCACTGGTAATCTAATTTTATTGCTTCCGCATTTGTAAGCCCCATATATTTACTCTGATTTGTGTGTGAATTCTTGTAAGAGGCCTTTGGTAACCTCGGGTTACTGGCCATCTCGGCGCCGACCTTCTAGGGGCGGGTTGGGGTCGTGACAGATTGGTATCAGAGCACAAGTTCCTCATAGTACGCTATTCACACACTTTGAGTCCTAAAGGGCATAGGATTCCCCTT
The DNA here is from genome assembly GCA_025200525.1 of Camellia lanceoleosa. NCBI lineage: Eukaryota > Viridiplantae > Streptophyta > Magnoliopsida > Ericales > Theaceae > Camellia > Camellia lanceoleosa. Next base: position 506,029 of record JANUSC010000024.1, read on the forward strand.
AGAAAGATGGTAGGATTGCATCATGTTACTTGCTACTTGATAATATGTGCATCATCTCGGCATAACTGCTTGTTGCTTGCATGCATACTTGTCGTACATTTTGTTTTAAAGTCCCATCTTGTATACTCATAGCATTATGAGGAGAGGAAGACCACCAGTTGGTAGAGATCAATCAGAAGACAGATTGGGTCGACTAGAAAGACTAGTTGAAGGTTTAACTTGGGAAATGAGACAAATAAGACAACAGAATGCTAGTGCTACATCTACTCAGGCCGAACAGACTAATGGCCGACATGCAGTTCCGCCTCCACCACCCCCAGTACCCCAAGTACCCCAAGTACCCTCACAGCCAGCTCTATATGGGGATGGAACCATGACTTTGATTAAGGAGTTCAAAAAGATGAACCCACCGAGATTCCAAGGGGGCATAGAACCAATGAAAGCCGAAGCGTGGGTTTTGGGAATGGAGAAACTGTTTGAGATCTTTCGCAGCCTGAGACACTCGGAAGGTGGCATTGGCGCATTTACATTAGATGATGATGCGAAGATGGTGGATGATGACACGAGAAGGAACCTGAGTTAACTTGGGCCAAATTTTTGGAACTGTTTTATGACAAGCATTTCCCCTTAGTGTCGAGATCGCAAGATCACAATTTGAACTCTAACACAAGGAAACAAGACGATTGGCGAGAATACGATCGTGCTTTCACCGAATTGGCGAGGTATGCGCCTCATATGGTCAGTGATGAGTATAGGAAAGCTAGGAAGTTTGAAAGTGGACTGTGTGGACCGATACAAGATAGAGTTAACATGCTCAACATGCCGACCTACGCCGGAGTCTTGGACAAGGCTATTCTTGCGGAAACTAACTTGGACCGATATCAGAATGCAGGAGAGAACCAGAGAAAGAGGCAGAGTTATGACAACCACCGAGCTCCGTTTAATGCTAAGAAGAAGGCGAATGTGGGTAGCTCCAGCAATTCGAATCAGGAAGGTAATACGAAGCCGATGTGTGCGGACTGTGGAAAGCCGCATTCCGGAGTTTGCCGTTGGGCGTCAGGCGCCTGTTTTGAATGTGGAGAGATGGGTCATCGTGTGAAAGACTGTCCGAAGTCAAGGATTTATGATGGTAAGAAAAGTGGGAGCACCTCGGGCTCTGCCAGGAAGCTTGTCGGCGGGACACAAATGAGGCGGTAGAGTTTTCGCGCTAGTGCCGGAGACACCTGCAATCAAATCAGAGTGTCGTATACTTCCAATGCTCTCAAGATGCATACATATTGATTGATTCGGGTTCTACGCATTCATTCAGATCTGCTAAGTTTGCCGAGAAGTTGAATAGACCACAGAACCTCTTGATTATGTGTTATATGTATCCGCTCCATCGGGAGAACTATGATTGTTGCATCTATTTATAGGGAGTGTGTTGTCGTGATTAAGGGTGTAGAATTGTTAGTTGACTTGATGCCATTAAGCATGACTCACTTTGATGTTATATTAGGAATGGATTGGTTAGTGATGAATCATGCATCTATTGGTGTGTTTCTAAGAGTCTTACCTTGAAACCCCCAAGCCAAGCCGAGGTTATTTTCCAGGGTAGAGGTGTAGTGTCCCCACCTTACTTGATTTCATCCATTAAGGCTTGTAAGCTAATTCAGAAAGGGTGCAATGGCTATTTGTAGTATATCTTGAGTGATCAGAATGGGAATGCTAAGTTAGCCGAAGTCCCAGTTGTTAGTGAATTCCCCGATGTCTTTCCAGATGAATTGCCTGGCCACTTAGTTGATAGAGAAATAGAGTTTACTGTGGACATCATGTCAGGAACACAGCCGATCTCCAAAACACCTTATAGAATGGCCCCAGCCGAACTTAAGGAATTGAAAGTACAGTTACAGGAATTATTGGATAAGGGTTTTGTTAGGCCGAGCACTTCACCATGGGGAGCACCAGTCTTGTTTGTTAAGAAGAAGGATGGTACACTTCGTCTTTGCATTGACTACAGGGAACTCAATAAGGTAACCATCAAGAACAAGTACCCATTGCCTATGATTGACGATTTGCTAGATCAACTTCAAGGAGCACGAGTCTTTTCCAAGATTGACCTTAGGTCGGGTTACCATCAGCTTAAGGTTAAAGCCGAGGATGTAGAGAAGACAGCTTTCCGAACCAGATATGGTCACTATGAGTTTTTAGTAATGCCTTTTGGAGTGACTAATACTCCGGCAGCATTTATGGACTTAATGAATAGAGTCTTCAAGCCACATTTGGATGAGTTTATAGTTGTCTTTATTGATGATATCCTGCTCTATTCCAAGAGTGAATCTGAGCATGTAAACCACTTGGGACTTTCCTTACTGATTTTGTGGGACAGGTAGTTGTGTGGTAAATTGAGTAAATGTGTGTTTTGGCTTTCCAAAGATTTCATTCTTAGGGCATGTGATTAATGAAGAAGGTATCTCAGTTGATCCCAGCAAGATTGAAGCCGTGGTAAATTGGCCGACGCCGACCAACGTGTCCGAGGTTCGTAGTTTTCTGGGTTTGGCAAGTTATTACAGAAAGTTTGTAAAGGACTTCTCAAGGATTGCAGTGCCATTGACACAGTTGACTCAAAAAGGAGTGACCTATGAATGGACCGAAGATAGAGAATCAGCCTTCCAAGAGTTAAAGACAAGATTAGTTACAGCACCAGTTCTTGTACTGCCATCAGGTAATGAAGAATTTCAGATTTATAGCGATGCTTCACATAAGGGTTTGGGTTGTGTATTAATGCAAGGAGGTAAGGTCATAGCATATGCATCTCGCCAGTTAAAAACTCACGAGAAAAATTATCCTACCCACGATTTAGAGCTAGCAGCCGTGGTATTTGCTTTGAAGATTTGGCGTCATTACTTGTATGGGGCTTCTTGCCAAGTTTTCACGGATCACAAGAGTTTGAAATACCTATTTACTCAGAAAGAACTAAATTTGAGACAGAGAAGATGGCTGGAATTATTGAAGGACTACGACATGCAGATTCAGTACCATCCAGGCAAAGCCAACTTAGTAGCCGATGCATTGAGCAGGAAGACAAAGGAAGTTTGGCGTGTTTATCCATGATCTCGTGAGCCGACCATCATTGAAGAAGTAAGGACAAGGCAAATGGAGGATGGATTCCTCGGGAAGGTAGCCAGGAGATGGATACAAAGCGAGATCGGGTTACACATTTGAAGAGGAGTGCTTAAGTTTGAAGGAAGGTCGTGTGGCCAACGTTCGAGTTGAAGCGAAAAGATTTTGCAAGAATCCCATAGTTCGAATTGCATCCATCCAGAAACACTAAGATGTATCACAATGTAAAGCAGACCTTTTGGTGGCCGGACATGAAGAGAGAAATAGCCGAGTTCGTATCCCAATGCCTGCAATGTCAACAAGTGAAAGCAGAACATCAGAGACCAGCAGGACTTCTTCAACCCTTGCCGATCCCTGAATGGAAGTGGGAACATATTTCCATGGATTTTGTAATTGGTTTGCCGAGGACATCGAAGGAATGGACTCGATTTGGGTCATAATTGACAGACTAACCAAGTCAGCACACTTCTTGCCTGTTCAGACAACATTTAATGCTGACCGACTAGCTGTATTGTATATGAATGAGATTGTGAGACTTCATGGAGTGCCGATGTCCATTGTTTGAATCGAGATCCGAAGTTTGTTTGTAGATTTTGGCAAAGTTTACAAAGAGCCTTGGGAACCGAGTTGAAGTTTAGCATGACTTTTCACCCACAAACCGATGGACAAACAGAAGGGCGATTCGGACACTTGAGGATATGCTCGAGCTATGTGTACTAGATTTCGGGGAAGTTGGGGGCGCATTTACCATTAGTGGAGTTCGCTACAACAACAGTTATCAAGCTAGCATTGGCATGGCACCGTCTGAAGCTTTGTATGGAAGGAAGTGCGATCGCCGATATGTTGGATGAAGTAGGAGATAAAGTTTTGATCGGCCCGAACTGATTCAAGTGACAACCGAGAAGATCAAGCTTATTCGACAAATAATCAAAAGCGCCTTGAGTCGGCGGAAGAGCTATCTTGAGCCGGAGAAGAAGAGAATTGGAATTTGAAGTTGGGGACCATGTATTCTTGAAGATTTCACCAATGAAAGGGGTTTTCAGATTTGGAAAGAAAGGTAAGTTAGCACCTCGTTACATCGGGCCATTTGAAATTCTTGAGAAGGTGAACACGACTGCTTACAGACTTGCTTTACCACCTGAACTGAGCCAAGTTCACAATGTGTTCCATATTTCAATGTTGAGGAAGTATGTTCGAGATCCCCTGCATGTGATTGATCATTTTGGGATTGTGGTTGATGAAGAATTGAGCTATGAAGAGAGGCCAATGCGTATTATTGATAGGCAAGTGAGACAATTGAGAAATAAGGCATTACAGATGGTGAAGGTTGAATGGAAGGAACATCATGGCTAGAATGCCACATGGGAAATGGAAGAAGAAATGAGGAGTCGACATCCAGAACTGTTTTTGCATCAAGGTAACTCAAGTTTGGGGACCAAACTTCTTTAAGGGGGGAAGGATGTAATAACCCTCACACCGCTTTGATCATACTCATATGCATTATGTATGATTTTGCTTTGTTAAGCTTGCATTTGAATCTTGACTTGCTTTGCATTCTTGACTTGTCTTGAATGAGTGATACTTGAGTATTATGTTCCTTTGGTGTGTGTGTGTGTGTGTGTGATACCGAGGTTATCTTGAGCCTAGTTCACCTTTGAATCCTTGTACCTAGAACCACTCTAGAACAGTTTGTCTGACCTTCATCTTCACCTCAGCGTGTTAGCCGAGATGCTACTGCTTAGCCGAGATGTTATACGCTTAGTGACTTTTGTCCCTGGGAAGGAATGACCTAGACCGAGGTGTGGCACATCCCTGGCCGAGGTGTGGCACAGCTTAGTCAAGTGTTGTCCTCCCTAGCCGATGTCCTTGTTACCCTGTTGCCGAAGTCTTGTTGTTAGCCGATGTCATTACTCGCCGGAGTACCTTGCCGCCTAGCTTCTTGAACACGCTTTGTCAGAGTCTTGTCTTTTCAATCAGTCACCTTTTTAAGCTGAACCAACCAACCGTTGCCACGTGTCCGAGCTGAGTGTTAAATCGGTACAGAGAGAGAGAACCCCATCATTTGTAACATCCTTGTTCTTGAGGAGAGAGAAGCTCTAGGAAGAGTTCTAGAGAGAGAAGGTAGATAGCAAGCTTGATCCTTGGTGTTTGATCCGTTGGGTTTGTGATTTGAGGTTAGAATCTTCACCTCCTTTTGTTGTTCTTGATGATCACTTAGCTGCATTGCATGATTGAATCTGTTTTGCATGTCATGCTTTGATTTAAAGTTGGTTGTGGAAAGAGAATGTGAACATTCATGTGTTCTTGAGAAAAGCCTTGATTTGATCCAAAGCTTGCATTGAAATCAATGCTTTTGTGTTTGTTTCACCAAGATCTTCTAGTGTGGGTGCCCAGGTCCATGTTTTCGAACTCATAGCATGAAAACTCAGATTTTGTAAATGATAAGCTATGATCCTTGCATTCATCTTCTTCATGATCTTCATGTTCATGTTTTTTTCATGTTCTTGGTGAGGAAAACCAGTTTCCCAACTTCATTTGCCCTTGAATGTGGCCTCGGAACCTCCCCTCGGCGAAAGGTGTGGAACCTCGGCTTAGACCTGGTTAGGTGCCCAGCATGTTTTCCGAAATAAGAAACAGTGTTTGTTTTGATTTGACTTAGTCTCGGAGCATGCCGAGATCATTTGCATGCATGTGAAACTTGTTTGAAAGTGTATTCATGAACTTGCCATGTATTTGTAGGACTTGGACTTGCCTTGACCCGACGTTAGAAGAACTATGTGAGTGGCATTCTTAATAAAGCTATGTGCAATGTTTTGATATAAGTCTTGTCTTGCCTCGTTTTGAAAAGTATTTGTAAGCATGAATGATTATCCTATTTTGTATGCCAAGTATTATATCTTGTTTTGATGACAAGTTTGGGAGTCCGTATGTGCCTGGGGACTTTAAGCATTTGTGGCACTAGTCCGTACGTGCTAGGGGACTATAAGCACTTGTAGCACAAAGTTTGGGAGTCCGTATGTGCCAGGGGACTTTAAGCATTTGTGGCACTAGTCCGTACGTGCTAGGGGACTATAAGCACTTGTAGCACAAAGTTTGGAAGTCCGTACGTGCTAGGGGACTATAAGCATTTGTAGCACATTCTTGTCTCGCCTGGCCATTGACGGTTTTACCGCGTGGGTTTGCTTGTCCGAAATGTCATCTCTCTTGTATTATATTGATGTTAATGAGCATCTCTTGAAGCTTGAAAGATTTGAAGACAACTTGATTTGTACCATGTATTGTTTTGTTAAAGACCTCGGATATCATTCATGAAAACCCTTTATTGTTTATGCCATTCACTGAGTATCCAAGCTCACCCTCTCTATATATATGTAGGTGATGAGCAGAGCGGCGGAGACGCCTAGACTTGTTTGCCGACGTGTTTTGTATTCTGTGTTGCAACATCTTGAAGATCATGCTTCTTAGTTAGTTCATTGTATTTTGTATTGATGGCCAAGAAGCCTTTTGGTCAAGATGTAATTTTTGTACTCGATTTGATGTATCTGAACTTTTGAAAGATGTATGTCATTTCATTTGAATTAAGCACTGCTCTCATGGACCACTGGTAATCTAATTTTATTGCTTTCGCATTTGTAAGCCCCATATATTTACTCTGATTTGTGTGTGAATTCTTGTAAGAGGCCTTTGGTAACCTCGGGTTACTGGCCATCTCGGCGCCGACCTTCTAGGGGCGGGTTGGGGTCGTGACATAGTGGTTTCTTGACTGAAATTTCAATTTTAATTTTATGAAACTTTCATTTTTATTCAATTTCCTTTTCTATTCAACTTTCTTATTTATTTAATTTCCAAATAGATTGTTAACGCATGGTGGTTTCTTGAATGAACTTCAATTGTTAATTTTATGCAACTTGCATTTTTATTCAATTTTCTTTTTTATTCAACTTCCATTTTTATTCAATTTCCTTTTTTATTTAATTTCCAAGTAATTCGTTAAGTTATAGTGGTTTTTTGAATTAACTTTCATTTTTAATTTTATGAAACATCCAGTTTTAATTTTATGCACCTTGCCTTTTTATTTAATTTCCAAATAGATCGTTAAGGTATAGTAGTTTCTTGAATGAACTTTCATTTTTATTTTTATTCAACTTCCATTTTTATTCAAGTTACTTTTCTATTCAACTTCCATTTTTTATTTAATTTCCATTTTTATTCAATTTTCTTTTCTATTCAACTTCCTTTTTTGTTTAATTTCCAAATAGATCATTATTTAATTTCCAAATAGATCGTTAAGGTATAGTGGGATCTTGAACTTCCATTTTTATTTTTATTTAAGTTCCAAATAGATCGCTAAGGTATAGTGGTTTCTTGAATGAACTTCAATTTTTAATTTTATTCAACTTCCTTTGTTTTTTAATTTCCAAATAGACCGTTAATGTATAGTGGTTTCTTGATTAAACTTCCATTTGTAATTTCCAAATAGATCGTTAAGGTATAGTAGTTTCTTCAATGAACTTTTATTGTTATTCAATTTTTTTTAATTTTAATTTCCCTCCATTTTTATTTAATTTCCCTTTCTATTCAACGTCCTTTTTTATTTAATTTCCAAATAGATTGTTAGGGTATAGTAGTTTTCTGAATGACCCAAATAGATCGTTATGGTATAAAAATGGAAGTTCATTCAATAAACCTTAACTTCCATTTTTAATTTTAAGTAACTTCCATTATAATTTTTATGCAACTTCCATTTTTAATTCTATTCAACTTCTTTTTTTATTTAATTTCCAAATAGATAGTTAAGGTATAATGGTTTCTTCAAAGAACTTTCATTGTTAATTTTAGGCAACTTCCATTTTTATTCAATTTCCTTTTCTATTCAACTTCCTTTTTTATTCAACTTCTTTTTATTCAACTTCCATTTTTATTTCTATTCAACTTCCATTTTTATTTTTATTCAACTTCTATTTTTATTCAATTTACTTTTTATTCAATTTCCCTTTTCTTTTCTATTCAACTTCCTCTTTTTTTTTCTTTTTTTTTCCCAAATAGATCTTTAGGGTATAATGGTTTCTTGAATGAACTTCCATTTTTATTTTTAGTCAACTTCCATTTTTATTTTTACTCAACTTCCATTTTTAATTGTATGCAACTTCCATTTTTATTTTCTATTCAACTTACTTTTATTTTTATTCAACTTTCATTTGTGTTCAACTTCTAGTTATTTTATACAACTTCCATTTTTAATTTTTATTCAATTTTTATTTTTATCCAACTTCCATTTTTATTTTTATTCAACTTCCATTTTTATTTTTATTAAACTTCAACTTTTATTGATTTTTTTTTCTATTCAACTTCCTTTTTTTATTTAATTTCCAAATAGATTGTTAAGGTATATTGGTTTCCTCAATGAACTTTTATTGTTAATTTTATATACCCTAACGATCTATTTGGAAATTGAATAAAAATAAAAATGGAAGTTGCATACAATTAAAAATCGAAGTTCATTCAAGAAACCAATATACCTTAAAGATCTATTTGGAAATTAAATAAAAAAAGAAGTTCAATAGAAAAAGAAATTTAATAAAAATGATCGTTAAGGTATAGTGCTTTCTTGAATGACATCCTTTTCTATTCAACTTCCTTTTTTAATTTTTTACAACATCCATTTTTATTTTTATCCAATTTCCTTTTCTATTCAACTTCTTTTTTTTATTTAATTTCCAAATAGATCGTTAAGATATAGTAAAAAATGAAATTAAATAAAAATGAAAGTTCTTTCAAGAAACCACTATACCTTAATGATCTATTTGGAAATTAAATAAAAAATGGAAGTTGAATAAAAATAAAAATAAAAATGAAAGTTGTATGAAATTAAAAATGGAAGTTCATTCAAGAAACCACTATACCTTAACGATCTATTTGGAAATTAAATATAAAAGGACGTTGCATAAAATCAGAAGATGAATAAAAATAAAAATGGAAGTTGCATAAAATTAAAAAATGGAAGTTGAATAAAATTAACAATGGAGGTTCATTCAAGAAACCACTATATTTTAACGATTTATTTGGAAATTAAATAAAAAAGGAAGTTGAATAGAAAAGGCAATTGAATAAAAATGGAAGTTGCATAAAATTAAAAATGGAAGTTGTATAAAAATAAAAATCAAAGTTCATTCAAGAAACCACTATACCTTAACGATTTATTTGGAAATTAAATAAAAAAGGAAGTTGAATAGAATGGAAAATTGAATAAAAATGGAAGTTGAATAAAAATAAAAAAGGAAGTTGCATAAAATTCTCAATTGAAGTTCATTCAAGAAACCACTATACCTTAACGATCTATTTGGAAATTAAATAAAAAAAAAGGAGTTGAATAGAAAATAAATTGAATAAAAATGGAACTTGCATAAAATTAAAAAAGAAGTTGCATAAAATTAAAAATGGAAGTTGCATATAATTAAAAATGGAAGTTCATTTAAGAAACCACTATACCTTAACGATCTATTTGGGAATTAAATATAAAAGGAAGTTGAATAGAAAAGGAAATTGAATAAACGCAAGATGAATAAAAATAAAATGGAAGTTGAATAAAAATAAAAATGGAAATTGAATAAAAATTGAAGTTGCATAAAATTAACAGTGTAAGTTGAATAAAAATAAAAATGGAATTTAATTCAAGAAACCACTATACCTTAACGATCTATTTGGAAATTAAATAAAACAGGAAGTTGAATAGAAAAGGAAATTGAATAAAATCGGAAGATGAATAAAAAAAAAAATGAAAATTGAATAAAAATGGAAGTTGCATAAAATTAAAAGTGGAAGTTTATTCAATAAACCACTATACCTTAACGATCTATTTGGAAATTAAATAAAAAAAAGGAAGTTGAATAGAATAGGAAATTGAATAAAAATGAAAGTTGAATCAAAATGGAAGTTGAATAAAAATAAAACTAGAAGTTGAATAAAAATGGAAGTTTATTGAATAAACCACTATACCTTAACGATTTATTTGGAACTTAAATAAAAAATGAAAATGAATAGAAAAGGAAATTGAATCAAAATGGAAGTTGCATAAAATTAAAAATGGAAGTTGAATAAAAATAAAAACTACTCTACCTTGAACTTCCATTTTTAATTATATGCAACTTCCATTTTTATTTTTATTCAACTTCCATTTTTATTCAATTTCCTTTTCTATTCAATTTCTTTTTTTTATTTAATTTCCAAATAGATCGTTAAGGTATAATGGTTTCTTAAATGAACTTCCATTTTTATTCAATTTCCTTTTCTATTCAACTTCCATTTTTATATTTTATGCAACTTCAATTTTTATTTCTATTCAACTTCCTTTTTATTCAATTTCCTATTCTATTCAACTTCATTTTTCATTCAATTTGTTTTTTTATTTAATTTCCAAATAGATCGTTAAGGTATAGTGGTTTCTTAAATGAACTTCAATTTTTAATCTTTTCTATTCGATCGTTAAGGTATAGTGGTTTCTTGAATGAACTTCCATTTTTATTTTTATTTCCTTTTCTATTCAACTCCCTTTTTTTTTATTTAATTTCCACATAGATCGTTAAGGTATAATGGTTTCTTAAATGAACTTCCATTGTTAATAGAAAAGGAAATTGAATAAAAATGGAAATGGAAGTTGCATAAAATTAAAAATTGAAGTTCATTTAAGAAACCACTATGCATTAACGATCTATTTGGAAATTAAATAAAAAACGAAGTTGAATAGAAAACGAAATTGAATAAAAATAAGTTGTAGTGGTTTCTTGAATGAACTTCCATTGTTAACTTTATTCAACTTCCTTTTTTATTCAATTTCCAAATAGATCGTTAAGGTATAGTGGTTTCTCGAATGAACTTACATTGTTAATTTTATTCAATTTCCTTTTCTATTCAATTTCCATTTCTATTCAATTTCCTTTTTTATTCAATTTCCTTTTCTATTTAATTTCCAAATTGATCGTTAACGTATAGTGGTTTCTCGAATGAACTTCCATTTTTATTTTATTCAACTTCCATTTTTATCTGTAACGCCCTCAAAATAAACCCATAATTCATACAGTATTGACATGCTCAGACATAAGAGAAATAAACATAATTACATTTCATCAGAATATCCATTACAAAAATGCATTACATGTTGACAACAAAAGTAAACGCCCTATAGGCTTACAACTTTCCAAGTCAACACTTGGTTACAAAAAGAAAGTACTAACTCTATACAAAGAAAGCCCTTGGCTTGATATAAATGTAATACAACCAAAAATACAAGATAGTTCAATAGTCTCAAGCCTCCCAAGCTACGTCCTTGGAGGTGGCATGCTACCTGTACCTGAAAATGATGCCCCATATAGGGTGAGCCACAACCCAGTAGGAATATTCTAAATCAACTATAAACAATGACTAAAATAATAGCATTCGGTAGATGGTCCACACCTATATTCCAACTTATATCATATTACAGTTTCATGACAATCATGTCCATGTTACATTTCACTTTCCATTTCTTATTCAACTTTGAATTTGAAAACAAGGCTCAGAACCTAGCCAAATAATTTAATGAGATTATAACTCATTACTAAAAAACTTTCGAAATTCATGATGGATACACATTTTAGTGTTGTATCAATAACACATAAACCACTTCCTTACTTCACAAGTGATACACATTTTGGTGCTGTATCAATATAACATAGAAACACTTCTATACTTCACAATTGATAATGATATACATTTTAGTGCTATATCAAATCAAACAAACACTTCCATACTTCACCATGATACACATTGTAGTGCTGTATCAATGTCACACAATTTCCGGTTTAGAGGTCCATCCCCTATCTTCCCCTAAACCGTGGAGTACATCCCCTATCTCCTCCCACACAACACAATGTATATAAACACATATCATATACATAAAGTTAATGTATTTTCAACCGTTATATTCGATGACACATTCCATTGATTAGTTTTAGTTTGCCTAATCATCATGCATTGTCTACAACAATCAAGACTATCCTCCACTGATAGCCCAAAACAGTTATTTCTAAGCAGGAAATAAATGCACCAAGAGGATAAAATATCATCATTATGTCTAGGTGAGCGATAAATTAATCCAACTACATCCTTTAATCACATACCTTTCCAATTTGAATATTTCCTATTCAATTTCTCATTTCCCAAAATTAATTATACAAATCAATTTATCAACAAATTATGGATTTTTCCCATAATTCACATAACAACCCTAAGGTTCCATTTTCAACAATGATCCAACATTAATTCCTTTTCTCAATGTATTACATACATATGGGTTTATAAATTTGAAAACCCCTCTTTTGAAAATTACACAATGACCCCAAACTTTCTCAAAATTACCCAACAACCCCCAACATACCAAAATGCCAAAATTTAAAGACAAAGCTCATAAGATGGAGTAGGATATCCCTACCTCGAAGTTAGAGCTCAAATGGAGAAGAAGACCAAAACCAAGGTGCTCCAAATTACAAACCTTTCGGATCAAAACGAAGCCCTTGACGATCAACACACTTTTTACAAAGGCACTAAGAGAGTAGATCACTCTAGCTAGATCAATCCTAAGAGAGAAGGGAGAAAGTAGTGAGAGAAGCTCTCAAAATGGCTTTTCGGAAAAGTAAGAGAGAGAGTGGAAGTTGAAAAGTGATTCAAAAATGCCCAGCTGCCTACTGATATACGCATGATCCGCTCGAGCGGAGAAGAGGACGCTCGAGCGTTAAGCACAAAAACTGGACCCGCTCGAGCGCAAGAAGACTTGCTCAAGCGCCAAGACACAACTGCAAAACACACCCGCTCGAGCGCAAAGGAAAAGCCGCTCGAGCGTAGATTTCCCCCTTCCAGTACTTTTACAGAAAAAGAACTACCCGCTTGAGTGCCAAGATACCCGCTCGAGCATAAGAAAATCCGCTTGAGCATGAAAAACCCACTTGCAGAAGTTTTGCAGAGGCACGAGATACTGAGAGTGTGTAAATCCCACTCGAGCGCAAGAATACCCACTTGAGCGGATAACCAAAATCAAACTCCGCTCAAGCGCAAAGAGACCCGCTCTAGCGTACAACCAAAATTATGGGCAACAAGGAATGGGACTAAAGCTCAACCAACCTGTTCGAAACACGCCCAATACATCCTAAAACTCAAACACACGGAATTAAAGGATAACAACAAGATATACAGCCACCAACTCCACGGAACCTAAGTCCGGAATACAATAATCAAAGGAAGAGAAACTGGGATCACTATAACCTTCCCCCCTTACAGAATTCCATCCCCGAAATTAAGTACAAGTTTTTCAAAAACAAGTTTTCTCAATTATCAACATTAGTACAACTCATTATTCCACATTCCGACCCATTACCGGTCATCTCATCTCTTTCCAAGAGGCAATTCACAATATATAATTCAATATGCATTATTAACATGCTTTCCCTTGAAATTCACCAATTTCAACACATTCTCATCAATTCTATAACATTTGCAACATTATTAACATGCTTGCACTTCCAAAATATATTTAACATACACAATGTTAAAATAACTTCCATTTTAAGGCAAGTTCCAACATATATTTCCATAAACTAAAACATTTACAATGTTTTACAACTTAAAACATATTTTATGCTCTTAAAGTTCAATGATACAACAAAATATACAACATATGCTCAAACATCCACATATAGATCCGGATATTTCTCTCGGACCTCCAACTCATGTTCCCAAGTGGCTTCTTCCACTCCGTGATGTTTCCACAAAACTTTCACCAAGGGAATGGTCTTGCCTCGCAAGACTTGCTCCCGCCTATCCAAGACCCGAACCGGTCTCTCCTCATACGAGGCATTCTCATCTATCTCCAAGTCGGTCTAATCTAATACATGTGACGGATCCGGCTCATACTTCCGAAGCATACTAACATGAAACACGTCATACACTCCGGACAACTGCGGCGGTAAAGCTAAACGGTAAGCAACCTCGCCAATCCTCTCAAGGATCTCAAAAGGGCCAATAAACCGAGGGGATAACTTCTCACTCTTCCCAAACCTCATCAAATCTCGCCTCGGTGATATTTTCAAGAAAACATGATCACCCGTCTCAAATGCCAAAGGCCTCCTCCTACGGTCGACATAACTCTTTTGACGACTCTGGGCTGTAACAAGCCTCCTACGGATAAGCTCAACTTTCTCCGTCGTTTCCCTCACTAACTCCGAGCCCAACAAAGGTGCATCACCCACCTCGGCCCAACAAACAGGAGACCTATACGGTCGGCTATATAAGGCCTCAAATAGTGCCATACCAATACTAGACTGAAAACTGTTGTTGTAGGCAAACTCCACCAAGGGCAAGTGCCTCTTCTACGTCCCACTAAAGTCAAGGACACAACCTCGAAGCATATCCTCAAGGATTTGAATAGTACGCTCGGACTACCCGCCAGTCTGAGGATGATAAGCCGTGCTAAAGGTCAACTTAGTGCCCAAGGCACTTTGCAAACTTTGCCACAACCTAGCAGTAAAACAAGGATCTCTACCTGAGACGATCGTCACTGGGACCCCGTGCAATCTCACTATGTCCCGAATATACAAATCTACAAGATGATCTACCGAATCTCTCACGCACATAGGGATAAAGTGCGCCGACTTAGTCAACCGGTCTACAACCACCCAAATAGCATCATTACCTCACTGGGTCCTCGGAAGACCTACAACGAAGTCCATAGTGACATGCTCCCACTTCCACTCGGCAATAGGCAAGGGTTGCAACAAACCCGTTGGCCTTTGATGCTCGGCCTTCACTTGCTGACAAGTAAGGCCCTACAATACGAAAACTGCCACATCTCTCTTCATACCCTGACACCAAAACTGGAGACCCAAATCACGATACATCTTAGTGCCTCCCGGGTGCACGGCAAGGCGTGAATAGTGAAACTCTCGGAGTACCTCCTCTCGGCAAGACTCCGACACAAACAAACGGTCTCGGTATCTCACACTCAGGTCGGGGTACACCGTCAAACCCTTCTCAACCTTCCCACTGGAGATCTTCTCTCGGAGGGATTCTACCTCAAGGTCACCTCTCTGTGCCTCTAACACCCGATTCACAAGTGTAGGTCACAGAACAACAGAAAACAAGGTCATGACCTCGGATTTGCCCAAAAGCAAATCGAACTCCCCAAGTGCACCCAACATCTCCCACTCTCGAATGGCTATACAAGCTACATCGCTAATGGATTTCCTACTAAGGGCATCGGCCACAACATTGGCCTTTCCCGGGTGATAGTGTAACTCAAAGTCGTAGTCCTCAATGAACTCCATCCACCTTCTCTGCCTCAAATTCAAGTCTCTCTGTGTAAACCGATACTTCAAACTCTTATGGTCCGAGAACACCTCGAACTTCTCACCATACAGGTAATGCCTCCAAATCTTTAAGGCAAAAATCACGGCTGCTAACTCAAGGTCATGTGTAGGTAATTCTTCTCATATATTTTCAACTGACGTGAGCCATAAGCTACCACTTTCCCCTCTTGCATCAACACACAACCCAAACCCTCTTGTGAGGCATCACAATAAACCGCATAACCCAACCCTCTCTCCGGAATAATCAAGACCGGAGTGGTGGTCAATCTAACTTTCAACTCTTGGAACGACTTTTCACAAGTCTCACTCCATACAAACTTGACCCCTTTCCGCGTCAATCTAGTCAACGGCGAAGCAAGCTTGGAGAAATCTTTCACAAACCGGCGATAATACCCAGCCAATCCTAGAAAACGGCGGATCTCAAAAACACTCTTAGGCTGTGCCCAATCTTGCACTACCTTAATCTTGGATGTATCAACAGACACCCCTTCCCCGGATACCACATGGCCTAAGAACTGGACTTCTCCTAGCCAGAACTCACATTTCCCAAACTTGGCATATAGCCTATGGGCTCTAAGCCATTCGAGCACCACTCTAAAGTGTTCCTCGTGCTCCTCCTCCGAAGGTGAATAAATAAGAATGTCGTCCACGAAAACGACCACAAAGCGATTTAAGAATTCCCGGAAGATCCGGTTCATCAAGTCCATAAAGACTGCCGGTGCATTGGTGAGCCCAAAAGGCATCACTAGAAACTCGTAATGGCTGTACTGCGTGCGGAATGCCGTCTTAGGAACATCCTCCTCCCTGACCCTCAACTGGTGGTAACCCGATCTCAAGTCTATCTTAGAGAAACAACGGGAACCCTTCAACTGGTCAAACAAATCATCAATACGGGGCATAGGGTACTTATTCTTGACCGTAGCCCGATTCAATTTCCGATAATCAATACAAAGTCTCAAGGCACCATCTTTCTTTTTAGCAAAGAGGGCCGATGCTCCCCACGGCGAAACACTAGGGCGAAAAAAGCCCTTATCTAGCAACTCTTGGAGCTGAATCTTCAACTCACTCAACTCGGCTGGGACAAAACGGTAAGGTGCCATAGAAATCGGCGCCGTGCTAGGCACTAAATCAATAGAGAACTCGATCTCTCGGTGAGGTGACAAACTAACGAGATCCTCAGGAAAAACATCCGAATACTCACAAACCACTCTCAGCAATACAATTTGGGTCTCATTACACTCACTACTCAAAAGGCTAGCAAGAAGACCACTAAGCTCACTCCGCTCTTGCGGATCATACACCGGTGGCAACACACTACCGACCCAATTCCCCAAGAAATGGGAACAATCCCCACTCAAGGTACATACGGTGACCCTCTGGCGGTAATAATCAATAACTGCCCGGTATGACGATAGCCAGTCCATACCCAAAATAACATCAAAACCCGTCATGGGCATAACTACAAAAGGAAACGGAAGCCGACGATCGGCGACCTCTATATCACAACCTCTACATCCTTGTTTCAAAATCAATTCACCCCCAACAGGTGATACAACACATATAGGAGATGTTAATTGTGCCAACTCCAACTCCAAAACAGATGCAAATGCAGCAGATACAAAGGAATGAGATGCACCCATATCAATCAACACGCTAGCAACCGAGTTGCAAAACAGAAAGGTACCTTTCACAACAGATGGAGCTGGTACTAGGTCCTGTGCGATAACTGTCACGACCCCAGCCTGCCCCTAGTAGGATGGTGCCATGATGGCCAGTAATCCGAGATTACCCAAGGCCTCTTTCAAAAATTCACACACAACCGAGTACACATAGGGGCTTACAAATGCGGAAGCAATAACTTAAGGTACAAGTGGTCCATAAGAGCCGTGCAGAGATCAAATGATATGGCATACATAATGCGGTTTTACATTCGGTTACAGGTAACAAAATACATGATACATCTTGATCAAAAGGCTTCTCAAGCCGACATACACAAAATACAACGAGTACAAGCCAAGAAGCATGATTTTCAAGATTTGCCGACGTAAACACAGCATTGCCGACATAAACATAAGTCAAGCCGACATGACAAGAATCCAAAACAAGCTTGCAAAACATATCTAGGCGTCGCCGCCGTCCTGCTCATCACCTACATATATATATATATAGAGGGTGAGTTTGGATACTCAGTGAATGGTACTAGTAATAAAGGTTTTTGCATGAATATAGCCGAAGTCTTTTCAAAACAAAACATGCCAAAACCATACGAATATTAGCCGAGATCCTTTCAGAGCAAAACACATTAAAATTTATCAAATCAAGAGATGAACCGTATTCATCTATCAAGTCTTACAAGTCTCAAGGGATGCTTACTGGCATCGGCAAAACACAAATCAAGCTTTCCAAACAAACAAATCCACGCGGTAAACCGTCAGTGGCAAAACAAAGACTGCACGATCCGTAATCGATTAGTCAAAGGTACTGCGAAAGTTTATAGTCCTCCAGCACAAGGGACTTGTGTTACTTAAGCCCGTAGCTCTTTTTAACACGATAGTCTTGTGTTACTTAGGCTTGTAGCCCTTTAACACGATAGTCTTTCCAAGAAAGGACCGTATCCTTTTATCACGAGAGTACTGCACAAGTTTAGAGTCCTCCAGTACAAGGGACTTTTTATTTACTTAGTGCTGCGAAAGTTTAGAGTCTTGCAGCATAAGGGACTTTTTATACTTAGTCTTTGCGAAGTTTAGAGTCCTCGGACAAGGGACTTTCCAAAGGTGACATCAACCAAAGCTTATACTCGATACATCAAAATAAGGCTAATCATTCATGCTTATCAAATACTTTCATCAAAACGAAGCAAAGCAAGATTTATCAAAACTTTATAACATAGCTTTATTAAAAATACCACTCACATAGTTCTTCTCGGGTGTAGGCTCGAAGCAAAGATCAAGGACCTACAATCACATGGCAAATACACTCTCAAAAGCAGGCTTTACATGCATGCAAATGATGTCGGCATTCACACCAAATCTATGCCAATAACAAAGCGAGAACTTCTTTGGGAGTTAAAACACTATTTTTCATCTCATGAAAACACACTAGGTACCAACCAGTCTTTCTTGAGGTCCCACACCTCCTTGCCGAGGTGTGGTCCCGTTAACCACCTTCAAAGCGAAGTCGGAAAGCCTAAGTTTCCTTTTGAAGAACATGAAGAACCAAGAACATCAAGAACATGCATGCTTAAATCACAACTTGTTTATACAAAAGAAATCTGAGATTCCATGCTAAGAGTTCAAAACATGGACCTGGGTACCCATACAAGAAGATCATGCAAGAACGAACACAAAAACATGGCTCTTGTTCCAAACTTTCGGATCAAAACGAGACTTTCCTTCAAGAACACATGAATAGTATTTTTCTCTTCCAAAACCAACTTCAAATCAATGCATGGCATGCAGAACAGATTCGATCATGCAATGCAGCTTGATAATCAATAAGAATAACTAGAGTAGATTAAGATTCAAACCTCAAAACTCGATTCTAATGGTTCAAACTCCAAAGATCAAGCTCGAAAATCACTTCTCTCTCTAGAACTCTACCTTCTTCCTCTAGAGCTTCTCTCTCTAAAGGCAAAGTTTTGATACATAATGATTTGTTTCTAGATGCATGCCTTGTCTTAACATTCAGCTCGGACACGTGGCATTACCGGGTTGGTTCAACTCAAAAGGGTGACTGATTGATAAGACAAGTCTCTGACAAAGCGTATTCAACAAGCTAGATGGCAAGACACATCAGCAAGTAATGATATCGGCTAAAGTCAAATCTTCGGCAATAGGGTAACAAAGACATCGGCTAGGGAGAACGACACTTGACTAAGCTGTGCCACACCTTGGCCTGGATGTGCCACACCTCGGTCTAGGCCGTACCTGCCCAGGAACGAAGATCACTAAATGCAAAACATCTCGGCCTCAATAGCGACATCTCGGCTAACATGCCGGGGTGGAGATGGAGGTCAACCAAGTGGTTCCGAAATGGTTCTAAGTACAAAGGTTCAGCGGAGAACTAGGTTCAAGATGACCTCGGCTACACACCAAGCAAGGAACAAAATCATGCGAGCAATACTTAAACAAAACAAGACAAGACAAAGATTTGCAGGTACCACGTAACAAGACAAAATCACACATGAAGGTATGCAAGTATGACTAAATCAAAGTGAGGGTTGTTACATCCTACCCCCCTTAAAGAAGTTTGGTCCCCAAACTTAAGTTACCTTGTTCCAAGAACAATTCTGGATAGCGAATTCTCATTTCCCCTTCCATTTCCCAGGTGGCGTCCTTGCCGTAATGCTCTTTCCATTCAATCTTTACCATTGGCATTGACTCGTTTCTCAACTGCCTAACTTGTCTGTCAATAATAGACATCGGCTTCTCTTCATAGCCCAAATTCTCATTTAGTTCAATCCCAGAATAGTCAATCACATGCAGGGGATCCCGAATATATTTTCTCAACATTGAAACATGAAACAACATTATGGACTTGGCTTAAGTCTGGTGGCAAGGCAAGTCTGTAGGCAACGGAGTTAACCTTGTCAAGAATTTCAAACGGCCCAATATAACGGGGTGCTAACTTACCTTTCTTCCCAAATCTGGAAACTCCTTTCATTGGCGAAACTTTCAGGAATACATGATCCCCAACTTCGAATTCTAACTCATTCCTTCTTTGGTCGGTGTAGCTCTTTTGTCGGCTCTGGGCAGTTTTAATCCTCTGTTAAATAAGTTTAACCTTCTCTGTTGTTACTTGAATCAACTCGGGGCCAAGCAGAGCTTTATCTCCAACTTCGGTCCAACATATCGGCGACCTGCACTTTCTTCCGTACAAAGCTTCATACGGCGCCATGCCAATGCTAGCTTGATAACTGTTGTTGTAAGCGAATTCTACTAAGGGCAAATGCACTCCCCAACTTCCTTGGAAGTCCAATACAAAAAGTCTAAGCATATCTTCAAGTGTCTGAATTGTTCTCTCTATTTGCCCATCCGTCTGGGGATGAAAAGCTGTACTAAATCTCAACTCGGCTCCGAAAGCCCTCTGTAGACTCTGCCAAAATCTGGAAACAAACTTCGGATCTCGGTCCGACACAATTGACATCGGTACTCCATGAAGTCTAACAATCTCATTCACATATAGCAAGGCAAGTTGATCGGCGTTGAAGGTAGTCTTAACGGGCAAAAAGTGTGCTGACTTGGTTAGTCTATCAACGATAACCCAAATCGAATCCATACCTTTCTGTGTCCTCGGCAAACCAATCACAAAATCCATGGAGATGTGTTCCCATTTCCACTCAGGAATCGGCAAAGGTTGAAGAAGTCCTGCTGGTCTCTGATGTTCTGCTTTCACTTGTTGACAATACAAGCACTGGGACACGAACTCGGCTATCTCTCTTTTCATATTTGGCCACCAGAAAGTCTGTTTCACATCTTGATACATTTTGGTATTTCCTGGATGAACAGCAAACTTGGAACCATGAGCTTCCTGCAAAATTCTCCTCTCTAACTCTGGGACGTCGGCCACACACAGTCTCCCTTCAAACTTAAGCACTTGGTTTTCAATGGTGTACCCCGATCTCGGCTTTGTAATAATCTCATCGGCTACCTTTCTGAAGAATTCATCCTCCATTTGTCTTGTCTTTACTTCCTCGACAATAGTTGGTTCTACTGAAATCATGGTTAGACATGCCAAATTTCCCGCTATTTTTCTGCTCAAAGCGTCGGCTACGCTGTTAGCTTTACCCAGGTGATACTGAATTTGCATGTTATAGTCTTTCAAGAACTCAAGCCATCTTCTCTACCTCAAATTCAATTCTTTTTGAGTGAACAGGTACTTTAGACTCTTATGATCTGTAAAAACTTGACAAGAAGCTCCGTACAAGTAGTGTCGCCAGATCTTTAAAGCAAATACAACGGCTGCTAGTTCCAAATCATAGGTAGGATAGTTCTTTTCATGTGGCTTCAACTGACGAGATGCATATGCTATGACTTTACCCCCTTGCATTAATACACAACCCAAACCCTTATGCGATGCATCACTATAGATATGAAACTCTTCATTACGATGGAAGTACAAATCTTGGTCTTTGTAACTAACCTCGCCTTGAGTTCTGGAAAGTGACTCGATCTTGATCCATTCATACGGTGCTTCCTTCTTAGTCAATTGCGTCAATGGAATTGCAATCCTTGAGAAATCCTTCACAAACTTCCTGTAATAACCTGCCAAACCCAGAAAACTACAAACCTCGGACACATTAGTCGGCCTCGGCGAATTCACTACGGCTTCAATTTTACTAGGGTCAACCGAGATGCCCTCTTCATTAATCACATGACCCAAGAAGGAGATAGTAGAAAGCCAAAACTCACACTTGTTAAACTTAGCATACAGTTTCCGGTCTCTCAAAATCTATAAGGCAAGTCTCAAATGATTTTCATTATCAGCTTTACTCTTGGAATAGATCAATATATCATCAATGAAGACAACTACAAACTCATCTAAATGTGGCTTGGAGACTCTGTTCATTAAATCCATAAATGCAGCAGGGGCATTGGTCACCCCAAAAGGCATTACTAAAAATTCGTAGTGGACATATCTTGTTCGGAAGGCCGTCTTTTCAACATTCTCGGCTTTAACTTTAAGTTGATGGTAACCCGACCTAAGGTCAATCTTAGAAAAGACTCGCGCCCCTTGTAATTGATCAAGCAAATCATCAATCCTAGGTAATGGGTACTTGTTCTTAATGGTGACCTTATTAAGTTCTCTGTAATCAATGCAAAGACGGAGTGTGCCATCCTTTTTCTTAGCAAATAAAATGGGTGCTCCCCATGGTGAAGTGCTCGGCCTAATAAATCCCTTATCTAACAATTCTTGTAATTGCAGTTTCAATTCCCTAAGCTCAGCTGGGGCCATTCTATAGGGTGTTTTGGAAATCGACTGTGTTCCCGACATGATATCAACGGTAAACTCTATTTCTCTATCGACTAGGTGGCCAGGCAATTCGTTCGGAAAGATGTCGGGGAACTCACAAACAACTGGAATGTCGGCTAAATTAACATTTCCATTCTGATCACTCAATATACTACACAAGTAGCCTCGACACCCTTTCTGAATTAGCTTATAGGCCTTAATGGACGAAATCAAGTAAGGTGGGGACACTACCCCTTTACCCTGGAAAATGACCTCGACTTGGTTTGGGGGTTCCAGTGTGACACTCTTCGAAACACAATTAATAGATGCATGATTCGCTACTAACCAATCCATTCCCAGTATAACATCAAAATAAGCTATGTCCAATGGCATTAAATCAACTAACAATTCAACATTCTCAATCACAATGACACATGCTCTATAAATGGATGCAACAATCATGGATCTCCCAGATGGAGTAGACACAGATAGCACATAATCAAGGGGTTCTAGTTTCCTATCAAGCTTCCCATAAACTTAGCAGACACAAACGAATGCGTAGAACCCGAATCAATCAATACATAAGCATCTTGAGAGCAAATTGGGAGTATACCTGACACTACTGTCTCAGCATTCTGAGTGTCTCCTAACACTAGTGCGAACACTCTGTCGTGCCTCATCTGTCCTTTCCCAGCATTACTCTTCTGAACGGAACCTGAGGTATTCTCACCTTTCTTGCTGTCATCGGCCTTTGTCTTAGGGCAGTCTCTCACATAATGACCCATTTCACCACATTCATAACAAGCTCCAGACGTCCGACGACAGACCCCAAAATGTGGTTTCCCACAATTGGAACATGTCGGCCTAGTACCACCTTCCTGCCTTAGGTTGCTTGAGCTGTCGGCATTCACTTTCTTCTTTGTGCCAAAGCGTGGCTCATTGTCATAGTCTGCCTCTTTCTCTGGTTCACTTCCGAACCCTGGTATCTGTTCAAGTTAGCCTCGGCCTGAATGGCTTTGTCCAACACTTCGGCGTAAGTCGGCATATTGTCTTGAGTTAACCCGGTCTTATGTCGGTCCATGAAGCCCACTCTCAAACTTCCTAGCCTACATATATTCAACGTTGCTCATGTGTGGTGCAAACTTCGCCAATTCGATAAAAGCGGTCGTGATACGCCTTTGTTCGGTTGCCCTCGTCAAAGTCTGCAACTTTCGGTAGCCTTACGGTTTGAACACTTAGGGAAAGTGTTTGTTGTAGAAACGACTCAAAAATCGGGTCAGTCAAGTCTGGATTGCTTTCTCGAACCATCACCCACCATCTGCGAGCGTCATCATCTAATGTGAATGTTGCCAATGTTACCTTCTGAGTGTCAGTGCTGGGGAAGATCTCGAACAACTTTTCCATTTCCAAAACCCACGCCTCTGCCTTCATCGGCTCTATACCTCTAGAGAATCTCGGCGGTTTCATCTTCTTAAACTCCCTAATCAAGGCGATCGTGCCGTCCCCATACAAGGCTGGCTGTAGGGGAACTTGCGGCACTGGAGGAGGTGGAGGCGGAACTGCATTTCGGCCGTTGGTGCGCTTTCGGCTTTGGTCGAAATAGGACTAAGCGTCTTCTTTGTCTTGTTTGCCTCAACTCGCGGGCCAAACCTTCAACTAATCTTTCCAGCCTGTCTAATCTGTCTTCAGATCGATCTCGGCCAAGTGGAGGTCTACCTCTCCTCATGATGCTATGAGTATGCAAAGTGTGACTTTAAAACAAAATGAGCAAATAACCACATAGGCAAGTAACAAATAGGCATGTCAAGACAATGTACACCTTGTTCAAATAGCAAGCACTATGATGCAGTCCTAACATCTTTCTAAGGGAAGATCCTATGCTCTTTAGGACTCAAAGTGTGTGAATGACGTATACTAAGGAACTTGTGCTCTGATACCATTCTGTCACGACCCCAACCCGCCCCTAGTAGGATGGTGCCATGATGGCCAGTTATCCGAGATTACCCAAGGCCTCTTTCAAAAAATCACACACAACCGAGTACACATAGGGGCTTACAAATGCGGAAGCAATAACTTAAGGTACAAGTGGTCCATAAGAGCCGTGCATAGATCAAATGATATGGCATACATAATGCGGTTTTACATTCGGTTACAGGTAACAAAATACATGATACATCTTGATCAAAAGGCTTCTTAAGCCGACATACACAAAATACAACGAGTACAAGCTAAGAAGCATGATTTTCAAGATTTGCCGACATAAACACAGCATTGCCGACATAAACATAAGTCAAGCCGACATGAAAAGAATCCAAAACAAGCTTGCAAAACATATCTAGGCGTCGCCGCCGTCCTGCTCATCACCTACATATATATATAGAGGGTGAGTTTGGATACTCAGTGAATGGTACTAGTAATAAAGGTTTTTGCATGAATATAGCCGAAGTCTTTTCAAAACAAAACATGCCAAAACCATATGAATATTAGCCGAGATCCTTTCATAGCAAAACACATTAAAACTTTATCAAATCAAGAGATGAACCGTATTCATCTATCAAGTCTTACAAGTCTCAAGGGATGCTTATTAGCATCGGCAAAACACAAATCAAGCTTTCCGAACAAACAAATGCCTTGACGGTAACCGTCGTTGGCAAAACAAAAGCTGCACGATTTGAAATCGATTAGTCAAAATGCTGCGAAGTTTATAGTCCTCCAGCACAAGGGACTTGTGTTACTTAAGCCCGTAGCTCTTTTTAACACGATGGTCTTGTGTTACTTAGGCCCGTAGCCCGCTTTAACACGATAGTCTTTCCAAGAAAGGATCGTATCCTTTTATCACAAGGGTACTGCACAAGTTTAGAGTCCTCCAGTACAAGGGACTTTTTATTACTTAGTGCTGCGAAAGTTTAGAGTCCTCCAGCACAAGGGACTTTTTATGCTTAGTGTTGCGAAAGTTTAGAGTCCTCCAGCACAAGGGACTTTCCAAATGTGACATCAAACAAAGCTTATACTCGATACATCAAAATAAGGCTAATCATTCATGCTTATCAAATACTTTCATCAAAACGAAGCAAAGCATGATTTATCAAAACTTTATAACATAGCTTTATTAAAAATACCACTCACATAGTTCTTCTCGGGTGTAGGCTCGAAGCAAAGATCAAGGACCTACAATCACATGGCAAATACACTCTCAAAACGAGCTTTACATGTATGCAAATGATCTCGGCATTCACACCAAATCTATGCCAATAACAAAGCAGAACTTGCTGGGAGTTAAAACACTATTTTTGATCTCATGAAAACACACTGGGTACCAACCAGGTCTTTGCCGAGGTCCCACACCTCCTTGCCGAGGTGTGGTCCGCAACCACCTTCAAAAGCGAAGTCAGGAAAGCCTAAGTTTCCTTTTGAAGAACATGAAGAACCAAGAACATCAAGAACATGCATGCTTAAATCACAACTTGTTTATACAAAAGAAATCTAAGATTCCATGCTAAGAGTTCAAAACATGGACCTGGGTACCCATACAAGAAGATCATGCAAGAACAAACACAAAAACATGGCTCTTGTTCCAAACTTTCGGATCAAAACGAGACTTTCCTTCAAGAACACATGAATACTATTTTCTCTTCCAAAACCAACTTCAAATCAATGCATGGCATGCAAAAGCAGATAAAATCATGCAATGCAGCTAGATAATCAATAAGAATAACCAGAGTAGATTAAGATTCAAACCTCAAAACTCGATTCTAATGGTTCAAACTCTAAAGATCAAGCTCGAAAATCACTTCTCTCTCTAGAACTCTACCTTCTTCCTCTAGAGCTTCTCTCTCTAAAGGCAAAGATTTGAGACAAAATGATTTGTTTCTAGGTCTGCCGGCTGTCTTAACATTCAGCTCAAACACGTGGCATTACCGGGTTGGTTCAACTCAAAAGGGTGACTGATTGATAAGACAAGTCTCTGACAAAGCGTATTTAACAAGCTAGATGGCAAGACACATCGGCAAGTAATGATATTGGCTAAAGTCAAATCTTCGGCAATAGGGTAACAAAGACATTGGCTAGGGAGAACGACACTTGACTAAGCTGTGCCACACCTTGGCCTGGATGTGCCACACCTCGGTCTAGGCCGTACACCTTGAGAAGCGAAGATCACTAAATGCAAAACATCTCGGCCTCAATAGCGACATCTCGGCTAACATGCCGGGGTGGAGATGGAGGTCAACCAAGTGGTTCCGAAATGGTTCTAAGTACAAAGGTTCAGCAAAGAACTAGGTTCAAGATGACCTCGGCTACACACCAAGCAAGGAACAAAATCATGCGAGCAATACTTAAACAAAACAAGACAAGACAAAGATTTGCAGGTACCACGTAACAAGACAAAATCACACATGAAGGTATGCAAGTATGACTAAATCAAAGTGAGGGTTGTTACAATAACAGCATACACGCGCCCTGTAGGCCCCTGATCCCCCTGCTCACCCCTCGGGGCAAACAACTGCTGCACTGATTGGGACGACGAAGCTCCCGGATTGGCCCTCGAGGCCTGCACAAACTGAGCTGGCTGAAAACCCTACGTCTGCCTAGAACCAGACGCCCCTGATGTGGCACTCAACTGTGGGCAAAACCTCTTGAGTGCCAGTGACCACCTGCGATAACAAGACAAGGGCCCCTTACGACTCTGCCACGAGGTCGGTAGAAGAAGAAGCCGCTCCCTGACCTCCTCCGCTCTGTGGGCAAACTGAAGACTTGTGACCCAGCTGGCCACATTTGAAACAAGTCAAGTGTGATACCCCTGTTCTGTAATATGCTAAATTGGTCCTTAATTTGTTTATGGTTATGTGTTTAGCATGATTTTGTGTGCCATTATGTGATAATATATGATTTTGAATTCGTATCTGTTCACTGTAGGAATATCTGTTTGAATAATCTGCTTTAGAAATTAAATTGAGGGCCTTATCGGCCGCGGAACTCGGAATTGACTACGCCGTTGTGATTGGCATAATTTTTAGAGCCTACGGTGAAGTTTAATTGAAAATTTATTCGGGTCGAATTAAATCGATTAAATTGGTGAATTAGTGCCCAACTATTTAATATTATTAAATAAGCATTAGTGGGACTTTATTTATGGCCATATACACTCCCTTAGCTCATTTGAGCTCAAAAATCTGAAGAGACAATTGTGAGAGAGTGAGGGCAATTTTAGAGAGAGAAGGAAAGAATTGTGCTATTTTGACTCAAGTTTGGAGAAATTGAAGTCCATCTCTAGATTGGACCATAGATTGAAGGAATTGAGCTTCTAGGTAAGCCCCTGACTCTTGAATTCATGGAAGTAATGTGTGATCTTGTGTGTTCAAGGATTGTTTGTACTCAAGAGCATGAGTTAAGTTAGTTTTGTTGGAATTAAAGCTTGATATAAGCATGCATGTATGAAGTTGTGTTGAAATAGCATGTATCATGTCAATTAAGCAAAAATTTAAGTTTGATCATGCATGCAAGCTTGGTTTTGTTGAGTTTTGGCACCATTTGCATCTTTGAAATGGAAATGAAGTCAAGATGGCCTTGCATGTTTGAATAATTAAAGATATGAGCTTGAATGCATGAATTTGCTATATTGGTGATGAGTTTGTTATGTTTTGGGACATGCATGTAGGTAAATCAAGAAATTGAACTTCATAATGCCATAACCTTGCAAGGGAACCCTGTTAGTATGATTATATTTGAGATTTGAGCCTTTGCATGCAAGAATGGTAGCTGGGAAATTGAATTGAAGCTGAAGAACACAACCTGGAATTTCCAGAATTTTGACTTCGCTCGGCGAAGTCAGCGAGAAACTCAGCATTTCTGCGAGACATGGTTCCTTTCGGCGAGAAGTTGGCCTTCGGCGAGGGAGCTATGTAAGCGATCCGCTCGGCGGCGAGTCCATGCTTTCGGCGTGAATTCAAGGTAACGATACTTTTGCGAGCTTAGGGTCCGCTCGAGCCGGGAAGTCCACGCTCGAGCGGGGACCATGTTTTCTGAAATCCTGTTTTTGCATTTTATATTCTGTTTTCCGTTCTCTTTCACTTACAAACACTCTTAGGCATATATTAAATATTGTAAATGAGTTAAAGGGATAAGAATGAAGCCTAAAGAGGAAAATGTGAATTTTGAACGGATTGAATTGTTAATGACCCTTTTTATGTTCATGGCATGTGTAGGGTCGAGTTCCAGGGCGAACCAATCAACCGATCACTGTGAGTAATATCTTAACAAGATATTTGTATGTTACTGTCCAATTGCTATGTCTGCGTAAGTTTTGCAAGTTCATTAAATTGAATGGTGGACAAAGATTGATATAAATGATTGGGCCAAAGGTCGATTGACATGAATGATTGGGCCGAAGGCCGATTGATATAAATGATTGGGCCGAAGGCCGATTGACATGAATGATTGGGCCGAAGGCCGATTGATATAAATGATTGGGCCAAAGGCTGATTGACATGAATGATTGGGCCGAAGGCCGATTGATATAAATGATTGGGCCGAAGGCCGATTGACATGAATGATTGGGCGGCGATTGATATAAATGATTGGGCCAAAGGCGATTGAAATGAATGATTGGGCGAAGGCGATTGGCATAAATGATTGGACGAAGGCGATTGAAATGAATGATTGGTAGAAAGGTGATTGATAAATGATTGGGCGAAGGCCGTTTACTCTTGTTCAATAATTGCTTATGTAACTTGTTTAATTTATAATATTCACTGGGCATTCACTCACGCTCATTCATGTATTTGTAGGTGAGCCAAGTGAGGTCTAACCCCAGCCCCAGTGAAGTCTGCCAGGAGTAGCATGAGTTTTAGGAGAGTCAGCCTTGCGTCTCACGTACGAGACCTAGTCTTGCCATTTTGTTATACATTATATCTTGTCTAGTTGGCAAGGACCTTGTGTATATTTGTATATAGTCCGTTATGGGTTGGCTCGGTTTAGATGATCCTGTCTGTAAAGGAATTTTGCTAATGTACTTTTGATGTGGGTTATTAACGTATCTGTGCATGGTTTGTTTAGAAGTGCATATAAGCACAGCTCCATGGACAAATTTTTTAATTATTGCTTCCGTTTGGCCCTCTGTACTCTGTTGAGTTACGCCTATATTGATTTGAGGCCGTAGGTAATCTCAGGATTACTGGCCGGTTATGTCCTTAACCCATGGGGGCGCGTTCGGGTCATGACAGAGTGGTATCAGAGCACGAGTTAATAACTCACACACTTGTCCAAAAGAGCAGTAAGCATCTAGAGAAGATCTAGGATGCATTCGTAGTAGAATTGAAAGCACCAAGTATATGCATAAATGTCTTGCTATGAACAACTATGTGCCATAAGTTATGATTTGCCTGCATCGTAAGTTATCTGGATGTGTATGCCTTTAATATACGCATACTTGTGAATCTTTTGCATAAGATATATTTGCATGAATATAATGCAAGTTTAATCAAATGGTGAGAACAAGAGGTGATGAGTTGGAGGAGTCCTCTACTGCCAGAATAGACAGAATGGAAAGACTGATACAGCAAATGGCAGAAACTTTGAGACAACAACAGGAATGGCGACAACGATGGCAACAAGCATCCCCACCTCCACCTCCGGCACCTCCTGCGCCAGATAACCAGAATGATGACCGAATCATAGCTCTCACCAAAGAATTCAAGAAAATGAAACCACCGCAGTTCCATGGTGGATTAGACCCTTTGAAAGCTGAAGCTTGGGTTCTTGGCATTGAAAAATTGTTTGAGGTATTTCCGTGTTCTGAGGCGAAAGTGCTTCTAGCCACCTTTATCTTTGGAAGACGAAGCCGAGGAGATGGTGGATGTTAATGCGTGAGAGTTACAAAGATCTTGATTGGGCAAAATTTAAAATCTTCTATGACAAGTACTTCCCATGATGTGTTCGGGATAGGAAGGTAGTAGAGTTCATGGGCGAGGCAAAAGCAGTATGATATGGCCAAGTATGAGACCAAGTTCCGAATTGGCGGGTTTGCGCCACACGTGATTGATACAGATTATAAAAAGGCGAGACATTTCGAGGGCGGACTTCGAAGTGACATTCTAGAGAAAGTGAATGTCTTGAAACTGGAAACCTATATTGGGGTGCTTGACAGGGCCTTGATATCAGAAGCTAATATAGCTAGGCAAACCAAACCGGCAATTGACTGGAAGGGTGGTAAAAGGCAAGGCTTCTTTTCAAAGAAGAAGTTTCCAAAGAAGCAAAATACGGGCTCCTCGAATACTTCTAATTCTTCCCGAGATACGACCCCGTTGTGTAATATTTGTAACAACAGACATCATGGGGTTTGTTACCGCGTGTCAGGAGCTTGTTTTAATTGTGGTAAGCAGTGGCATATGGCCAAGGATTGTAAGCAGAACCGTGGAAAATTTGCTGCTAGTTCAACAGCATCGGTCCCAAAACCAGGAAATGCTACAGGATCTACTCCCGCCGGGAATACCGTAAGACAGGGGAGAGTTTTTGCGCTTGTTCCAGGCGATACCCGGAATGCCAATGCCGTCGTCTCAGGTACTATTTCAATATGTAATCAGGATGCCTTTGTACTAATTGATTCTGGATCAACACACTCATTTGTGACATATACATTTGCATCTAGTGAAAAAGCCCCCTAGAGTTTTTGCCATATTTGTTGTGTGTGTCTGCTCCATCGGGGGAATCTGTGTTATGTGACTATATATATCGGTTTTGTGACATGCATATTGAGGATGCTACCTTATATGTAGATTTGTTGCCCTTGAACTTTAGGCATTTTGATGTAATTTTGGGCATGGATTGGTTGACCAAGTATTGTGCCACCATAGATTGTGTGACAAAAAGGGTTGTATTTAAACCACCAAAACAAAAAGAAATTGTGTTTGTGGGTAATGGGGTAGTGCCTCCACCTTATTTGATATCTGCAATGAAAGCATGTAAACTGATCAGGAAAGGGTGCCAGGGTTATTTGTGCTATGTGTTGGTGAACAACTTTGTGAATATTGAACTGAATGATATACCTATTGTTAAAGAATTCCCAGATGTGTTCCTAAACGAATTACCAGGGGAATTGGTAGACAGGGAGATAGAATTTACTATTGAGACTGTGCCAGGCACCCAACCTATTTCTAAGACCCCCTACAGAATGGCTACTGCTGAAATGAAGGAATTGAAAGAACAGTTGCAAGACCTGCTTGATAAGGGGTTTATCCGACCGAGTGCCATACCAGGGAGCACCAGTGTTATTTGTGAAAAAGAAGGATGGTACCTTGCGTCTATGCATCGACTATCGGGAATTGAATAAGGTAACAGTAAAGAACAAATACCCCCTACCCCGTATTGATGATTTATTTGACCAGTTGCAGGAATCACAGGTGTTTTCTAAGATTGATCTGAGGTCTGGGTATCATCAGTTGAAGGTTAAGGTAGAAGATGTTGAGAAAACCGCATTCAGAACGAGGTATGGTCATTTTGAGTTTCTTGTCATGCCGTTTGGAATGACTAATGCTCCGGCAGCATTTATGGACTTAATGAATAGAATTTTTAAAACCTACCTTGATGAGTTTGTTGTAGTCTTCATCGACGATATCTTGATATATTCTAAAGATAGACTTGAACATGAACAACATTTGAGGACTGTTTTACAAATACTTCGAGAAAGGAAATTATTTGCTAAACTAAAGAAATGTGAGTTTTGGTTGGATGAAGTTGTTTTCTTAGGGCATGTGATCAACAAGGAAGGAATTTCAGTGGACCCACAGAAAATAGAAGCAATTGTGAATTGGCCTACACCGACCAATGTAACAGAAGTTCGCAATTTCATGGGCTTGGCTGGGTACTATCGGAGGTTTGTGAAGGATTTTTCAAAAATAGTCGTGCCCCTTACCCAACTGACACGCAAGGGGCAATCTTTTGAGTGGAACAATGAAAAAGAATAAGCCTTTCATGAATTGAAAACCAGATTGACCACCGCCCCGATTTTGACACTACCTTCAGGTACAGAAAATTTTGTGATTTTCAGTGATGCATCTTATAAAGGTCTGGGTTGTGTGTTAATGCAGAACGGAAAGGTTATTGCCTACGCCTCCCGACAGTTGAGACCACATGAGAAGAATTATCCAACGCATGACCTAGAATTGGCCGCGGTTGTTTTTGCTTTGAAAATCTAGCGGCATTATCTATATGGAGTAAAGTGTGAAGTCTACACGGATCATAAGAGCCTGAAATACTTCTTCACGCAGAAAGAGTTGAATATCGTCGAGAAGATGGCTAGAAGCGATAAAGACTACGATCTAGAGATTGATATCACCGGGAAGGCTAATCTGATGGTGATGCTTTGAGCAGAAAATCAACAGGGAGTATGGCTTGCTTGCTTATTAAGCAGAGGGAGATTTTGCGGGACTTTGAGAAGTCTGATATTGAAGTGGTGGTATGTGAACATGGCGGATTGATAGCCGCCATTACAGCCGAGCCGGCGATCATTGATGAAATCAAGCAGAAACAGAAAGAGGATGAGTTCCTTAGAAAGGTAATTGATGAATTTGAGACGAGTCCAAAAGCAGAATTCAGCATTGAGAATGAACTGTTGAAATTCTGAAACATAATGTGTGTCCCTGATATCCCGGAACTAAAGAAGAGGGTTTTAGATGAAGCCCACAGATCTGTATTTGCTATGCACCCCGGCAACAATAAAATGTACCGGGATTTGAAACAAACCTATTGGTGGCCTAAGATGAAGAAAGAGATTGCAGAATATGTGTCCAAGTGTCTTCAGTGTCAGCAAGTTAAGGCTGAACACCAGAAACCAGGCGGTCTACTTCAACCTCTCCATATTCCTGAATGGAAGTGGGATCATGTGACTATGGACTTCATTGTTGGCCTACCTCGGACTTCATGAGATATGGATTCTGTTTGGGTTGTCGTTGATAGACTAACTAAATCCGCACATTTTCTGCCTGTCAAAACTACATTTACTGCTTATAGATTGGCAACCATTTACGTCGATGAGATTGTCCGTTTACACGGAGTTCCAGTGTCTATTGTATCGGATAGAGATCTGAAATTTGTCTCCCGGTTGTGGAAGAGTTTGCAGGAAGCCATGGGAACAGAACTAAGGTTCAGTACTGCATTTCACCCACAGACAGATGGACAGTCAGAAAGAACGATACAAACTTTGGAGGATATACTTCGCATGTGTGCTTTGGATTTTCAGGGGAGTTGGGAAGATTATTTGCCGCTTGTAGAATTTGCCTATAATAACAGCTTCCACTCCAGCCTCGATATGGCACCATACGAGGCTTTGTATGGGAGGAGGTGTAGATCACCTATTTGTTGGACAGAGGTCGGGGATAGAGCTTTGCTTGGGCCAGAAATTGTGCAAGACACTTCTGAGAAAATCAAGACTATTCGCCAAAGGCTCAAAGCAGCTTAGGACCGACAAAAGAATTATGCAGATGTTCGGAGAAGACCACTTGAGTATGAGGTTGGTGACCATGTATTCATCTGTGTTTCTCCGATGAAAGGCCAAGTCAGATTTGGGAAAAAGAGCAAGTTGTCGCCCCGTTATATCGGACGTTCAGTCTGGAAGACTTGGCCCGATTGCTTATAGAGTTGCCTTGCCAGGATTGAGCAAATCCATAATGTGTTTCATGTGTCGATGTTGAGAGGTTACCTCCAGACCCGTTTCATGTGATTGATTATCAGGGTTGCTATTGATGAAAATATGGAATATCTTTGAATGGCGGAGCAGTTGTAGAGCGAGCAAGTGAAAGCAGGTTGAGAAGTAAGTCCATCCCCATGGTGAAAGTAGAGTGGAAAGAACACTATGGGACGGATGCTACATGGGAAAAAGAGGAGGAAATGCGACTAAGCTACCCACATTTGTTTCCCGACGAAGGTAAATTAAGTTTGGAGGACCAAACTTCCTAAAAGGGGGAAGACTGTGATACCCCTGTTCTGTAATATGCTAAATTGGTCCTTAATTTGTTTATGGTTATGTGTTTAGCATGATTTTGTGCGCCATTATGTGATAATATGTAATAATATGTAATTTTGAATTCGTATATGTTCACTGTAGGAATATCTGTTTGAATAATCTGCTTTAGAAATTAAATTGAGGGCCTTATCGGCCGCGGAACTCGGAATTGACTACGCCGTTGTGATTGGCATAATTTTTAGAGCCTACGGTGAAGTTTAATTGAAAATTTATTCGGGTCGAATTAAATCGATTAAATTGGTGAATTAGTGCCCAACTATTTAATATTATTAAATAAGCATTAGTGGGACTTTTATTTATGGCCATATACACTCCCTTAGCTCATTTGAGCTCAAAAATCTGAAGAGACAATTGTGAGAGAGTGAGGGCCGGCTGTTAGAGAGAGAGAAGGAGAGAATTGTGCTATTTTGACTCAAGTTTGGAGAAATTGAAGTCCATCTCTAGATTGGACCATAGATTGAAGGAATTGAGCTTCTAGGTAAGCCCTTGACTCTTGAATTCATGGAAGTAATGTGTGATCTTGTGTGTTCAAGGATTGTTTGTACTCAAGAGCATGAGTTAAGTTAGTTTTGTTGGAATTAAAGCTTGATCATGCATGTTTTGTTGGAATTAAAGATTGTTTGTACTCAAGAGCATTAGTTTTGTTGGAATTAAAGATTGTTTGTACTCAAGAGCATGATTGTTTGTACTCAAGAGCATGTATGAAGTTATGTTGAAATAGCATGTATCATGTCAATTAAGCAAAAATTTAAGTTTGATCATGCATGCAAGCTTGGTTTTGTTGAGTTTTGGCACCATTTGCATCTTTGAAATGGAAATGAAGTCAAGATGGCCTTGCGTTTTTGAATAATTAAATATATGAGCTTGAATGAATGAATTTGCTATATTGGTGATGAGTTTGTCATGTTTTGGGACATGCATGTAGGTAAATCAAGAAATTGAACTTCATAATGCCATAACCTTGCAAGGGAACCCTGTTAGTATGATTATATTTGAGATTTGAGCCTTTGCATGCAAGAATGGTAGCTGGGAAATTGAATTGAAGCTCAAGAACACAACCTGGAATTTCCAGAATTTTGACCTCCGCTCGAGCGGAGAAATCGAGCTCCAAGCATTTTCTGCAGACATGGTTCCGCTCGGCGAAGTTAGCCTTCGGCGGGGAGCTATGTAGGCGGCGATCGCTCGGCGGCCG
Organism: Camellia lanceoleosa; assembly: GCA_025200525.1. Taxonomy (NCBI): domain Eukaryota; kingdom Viridiplantae; phylum Streptophyta; class Magnoliopsida; order Ericales; family Theaceae; genus Camellia; species Camellia lanceoleosa. Next base: position 541,682 of record JANUSC010000024.1, read on the forward strand.
AGTCCACGCTCGAGCGTGAATTCGAGGTAACCAGTACTTTTGCAGGCTTAGGGGTCCGCTCGAGCGGGGACCCTATTTTCTGAAATCCTGTTTTTGCATTTTATGTTCTGTTTTCCGTTCTCTTTCACTTACAAACACTCTTAGACATATATTAAATATTGTAAATGAGTTAAAGGGATAAGAATGAAGCCTAAAGAGGAAAATGTGAATTTTGAACGGATTGAATTGTTAATGACCCTTTTTATGTTCATGGCATGTGTAGGGTCAAGTTCCAGGGCGAACCAATCAACCGATCACTGTGAGTAATATCTTAACAAGATAATTGTATGTTACTGTCCAATTGCTACGTCTGCGTAAGTTTTGCAAGTTCATTAAATTGAATGGTGGACAAAGATTGATATAAATGATTGGGCCAAAGGCCGATTGACATGAATGATTGGGCCGAAGGCCGATTGACATGAATGATTGGGCCGAAGGCCGATTGACATGAATGATTGGGGCGAAGGCTGATTGATATAAATGATTGGGCCAAAGGCCGATTGACATGAATGATTAGGCCGAAGGCCGATTGATATAAATGATTGGGGCGAAGGCCGATTGACATAAATGATTGGGCCGAACGCCGATTGATATAAATGATTGGGCCAAAGGCTGATTGAAATGAATGATTGGGCCGAAGGCCGATTGACATAAATGATTGGGCCGAAGGCCGATTGAAATGAATGATTGGGCCGAAGGCCGATTGATGTAAATGATTGAACCGAAGGCCGATTGATGTAAATGATTAGGCCAAATGCCGTTTGCTAAACTGTTCCAATAATTGCTTATGTAACTTGTTTAATTTATATTATTCACTGGGCATTCGCTCACGCTCATTCATGTATTTGTAGGTGAGCCAAGTGAGGTCCAACCCCAGCCCCAGTGAAGTCTGCCAGGAGTAGCATGAGTTTTGGGAGAGTCAGCCTTGCGTCTCACATACGAGACCCAGTCTTGCCATTTTGTTATACATTATATCTTGTCTAGTTGGCAAGGACCTTGTGTATATTTGTATATAGTCCGTTATGGGTTGGCTCAGTTTAGATGATCCTGTCTGTAAAGGAATTTTGCTAATGTACTTTTGATGTGGGTTATTAACGTATCTGTGCATGGTTTGTTTAGAAGTGCATATAAGCACAGCTCCATGGACAAAATTTTTAATTATTGCTTCCGTTTGGCCCCTGTACTCTGTTGAGTTACGCCTATATTGATTTGAGGCCGTAGGTGATCTCAGGATTACTGGCCGGTTATGTCCTTAACCCATGGGGGCGGGTTCAGGTCATGACATCAAGCCTCCCTGATTACCTCTCCCGGAGCCTGCACTCGGCACTGGAAAGGTTGATCTAGCAACACCACCTTGAGACTGCTGAGGGTTAGAACCCCTTTGTCTCCTGCCATCACCCTGACCATCCTGACTCCTCTTGGAGCCTCTCTGTCCCTCCTCCTCCTCCTGAATCATGATCTTCATATGGGCTACAGAGCATCAACCAAACGCCTATAGTCTCGGGTCATAGAACCCCCAACTCTCATCTTGAGGCCACTCCTCAACTTCCGCTCAAACTCAATGCAACGGCGTTCCTCGGACGCCATAAGCTCAGAAGCAAGCCTGGACAAACTGGTAAAAGAGGCCTCAAACTCGGCCACAGACAGACTCAGCTGCTTGAGCTGGCAAAACTAGTCCCTCAGCTTCTCTCTGACAGCTGGAGATAAGAACTTCTCCTAAAAAGCATCCACAAAAACCTTCCACGTGCCACCAATACGACCCTTCGTGTACTTCCACCACTGACCCGCATCTCCCTTAAGCTAGAAGGATGCCAAGGTCACTTTCAACGCTCCGTCCTCGATGCCAAGCATCTCAAAAGTCTTACTCATCTGCTACAACCACTCGTCAGCCTTAAGTGGCTCTTTCGGATTCCCAATAAACTCGTCCGGATTAGACCGGAAGAACTCCCTCTTCAAGAAGGAAGGCCTTGCATCAACAACCTGGGCCTGCACTTCAGCCTGAACTGGATTCTCAGCTCTGAGAATACCCATAGACTCCTTCAAGGCATCGGCTATCCCACGGGCTAAAGCGCCCATAGCCTCCTGACCTGCTGGCTCGGCCACATTGGCCTGGCCAACCCCCTCCTGCTGTGTCGGAATATCATCCGGTAAAGGCATCTCCTGCCTGCCACGCCTACCACGTCTACCACCTCGTTGTCGTCCTGACATCCTAATAAAGGTAACGAAGAACGTTAGCACATTCATAAACATTCCGAAGCCATAACACTCGCGTCCTAATGCATGGACAATTGTAATTCATTTCACGTAAGCACATAAACACATAAGCACTTACGAATTTCATTTCCGGATAGTGATAGTCCCGAGGCGTTACAAGAGTTCCGGGTAGAAATAGCATTGATCAAGTGCTTTTCCAACAAGACTCATAGAAACCCAAGGATCCAATCAACATCCTAGAAACTAAATCCCATACCCAAGTAGTCACATAAACATGTTATCACATAAGCACATAACATTACATCTAAGTCTCTAACAAGCGAGACAAACCCATTGTGATACTAATCACTTCCCACATACCCAAAGTATTCGAACCCGGTACGCTTTGATACCAAGTTGTAACGCCCTCAAAATAAACCCATAATTCATACAGTATTGACATGCTCAGACATAAGAGAAATAAGCATAATTACATTTCATCAGAATATCCATTACAAAAATGTATTACATGTTGACAACAAAAGTAAACGCCCTATAGGCTTACAACTTTCCAAGTCAACACTTGGTTACAAAAAGAGAGTACTAACTCTATACAAAGAAAGCCCTTGGCTTGATATACATGTAATACAACCAAAAATACAAGATAGTTCAACAGTCTCAAGCCTTCCAAGCTACGTCCTTGGAGGTGGCATGCTACCTGTACCTGAAAATGATGCCCCATATAGGGTGAGCCACGGCCCAGTAAGAATATACTAAACCAACTATAAACAATGACTAAAATAATAGCATTCGGTAGATGGTCCACACCTATATTCCAACTTATATCATATTACAGTTTCATGACAATCATGTCCATGTTACATTTCACTTTCCATTTCTTATTCAACTTTGAATTTGAAAACAAGGCTCAGAACCTGGCCAAATAATTTAATGAGATTATAACTCATTACTAAAACACTTTCGAAATTCATGATGGATACACATTTTGGTGTTGTATCAATAACACATAAACCACTTCCTTACTTCACAAGTGATACACATTTTGGTGCTGTATCAATATAACATAGAAACACTTCTATACTTCACAATTGATAATGATATACATTTTAGTGCTATATCAAATCAAACAAACACTTCCATACTTCACCATGATACACATTGTAGTCTTTGTATCAATGTCACACAATTTCGGTTTAGAGGTCCATCCCTATCTTCCCTAAACCGTGGAGTACATCCCCTATCTCCTCCCACACAACACAATGTATATAAACACGGATCATATACATAATCAATCAATACATAAAGTTAATGTATTTTCAACCTTCATATTCGATGACACATTCCATTGATTAGTTTTAGTTTGCCTAATCATCATGCATTGTCTACAACAATCAAGACTATCCTCCACCGATAGCCCAAAACAGTTATTTCTAAGCAGAAAATAAATGCACCAAGAGGATAAAATATCATCATTATGTCTAGGTGAGCGATAAATTAATCCAACTACACCCTTTAATCCCATGCCTTTCTAATTTGAATATTTCCTATTCAATTTCTCATTTCCCAAAATTAATTATACAAATCAATTTATCAACAAATTAGGGCTTTTTCCCATAATTCACATAACAACCCTAAGGTTCCATTTTCATCAATGATCCAACATTAATTCCTTTTCTCAATGTATTACATACATATGGGTTTATAAATTTGAAAACCCCTCTTTTGAAAATTACACAATGACCCCAAACTTTCTCAAAATTACCCAACAACCCCCAACATACCAAAATGCCAAAATTTAAAGACAAAGCTCATAAGATGGAGTAGGATATCCCTACCTCGAAGTTAGAGCTCAAATGGAGAAGAAGACCAAAACCAAGATGCTCCAAATTTCAAACCTTTTGGATCAAAACGAAGCCCTCGACGATCAACACACTTTTTACAAAGGCACTAAGAGAATAGATCACTCTAGCTAGATCAATCCTAAGAGATAAGGGAGAAAGTAGTGAGAGAAGCTCTCAAAATGGCTTTTCGGAAAAGTAAGAGAGAGAATGGAAGTTGAAAAGTGATTCAAAAATGCCTAGCTGCCTACTGATATACGCATGATCCGCTCGAGCGGAGAAGAGGACGCTCGAGCGTCAAGCACAAAAATTGGACCCGCTCGAGTGCAAAGGAAAAGCCGCTCGAGCATAGATTTCCCCTTTCAAGTACTTTTACAGAAAAAGAACTACCCGTTCGAGCGCGAAGATACCCGCTCGAGCGTAAGAAAATCCGCTCGAGCGTGAAAAACCCACCTGCAGAAGTTTTGCAGAGGCACGAGATACTGAGAGTGTGTAAATCCCGCTCAAGCGGATAACCAAAATCAAACTCCGCTCGAGCGCAAAGAGACCCGCTCAAGCGTACCACCAAAATTCTGGGCAACAAGGAATGGGACTAAAGCTCAACCAACCTGTTCGAAACACGCCCAATACATCCTAAAACTCAAACACATGGAATTAATGGATAACAACAAGATATACAGCCACCAACTGCACGGAACCTAAGTCCGGAATACAACAATCTAAGGAAGATAAACTGGTATCGCTATCTTATCCAATTTTATTTTTATACAACTTTGATTTTTAATTTTATTCATCTTGCATTTTATTCAACTTCCATTTTATTTTTATTCAACTTCATTTTTAATTTTATGCAACTTCCATTATAAATCAAATAAAAAATGAAGTTGAATAGAATAGGAAATTGAATAAAAATAGAAAAGGAAATTGAATAAAATTAACAATGGAAGTTCATTGATATAATGGTATCTTGAATGAACTTCCATTGTTAATTTTATGCAACTTCCTTTTTTATTTTTATTCAACTTCCATTTTTTTATTTATTTAATTTCATTTCTATTCAACTTCCATTTTTATTTAATTTCCAAATAGATCGTTAAGGTACAGTAGTTTATTGGATGAACTTCAATTTTCATTTTTATTCAACTTCCTTTTTTATTTAGTTTCCAAATAGATCGTTAAGGTATAGTGGTTTCTTGAATGAACTTCCATTGTTAATTTTATTCAACTTCAATTTTTATTCAATATCCATTTTTATTCAATTTCCTTTTCTATTCAACTTCATTTTATATTTAATTTCCAAATAGATCGTTAAGGTATAGTGGTTTCTTGAATGAGCTTCTATTTTTATTTTAATTTTATTCAATTTCCTTTTCTATTCAATTTCCAAATAGATCGTTAAGGTATAGTGGTTTCTTGAATAAACTTCCATTTTTATTTTTATTCAACTTGATTTTTATTCAATTATGTTTTCTATTCAACTTCCATTTTTATTTAATTTCAACTTCTATTCAACTTCCATTTTATTCAATTTCCATTTCTATTTAACTTCCATTGTTAATTTTAGGCAATTTCCATTTTTATTTTTATTCAACTTCCATTTTTAATTTTATTCAACTTCGATAGTTATTCAATTTCCTTTTCTATTCAACGTCCTTTTTTATTCAATTTCCTTTTCTATTCAACTTTTATTTTTATTAAATTTTCTTTTTTAGTTAATTTACAAATAGATCGTTAAGGTATAGTGGTTTCTTCAATGAACTTCTATTTTTAATTTTACGCAACTTCATTTTTTATTTTCATTCAACTTCCATTTTATTTTTACTCAACTTCCATTTTTATTCAATTTCCTTTCCTATTCAACTTTCTTTGTTATTTAATTTCCAAATAAATCGTTAAGGTATAGTGATTTTTTGAATGAACTTCCATTGTTACTTTTATGCAACTACCATTTTTAATTTTATGCAACTACCATTTTTAATTTTATGCAACTTCCATTTTTATTTTTATTCAACTTCCATTTCTATTTTTATTCAACTTCCTTTTTTATTTTGATGCAACTTCCATTTTTATTTTTATTCAATTTCCATTTGTAATTTTATACAACTTCCATTTTTATTCAATTTCCTTTTCTATTAAACGTCCTTTTTCCTTTAATTTCCAAATAGATTGTTAAGGTATAGTGATTTTTTGAATGAACTTCCATTTTTAATTTTATGTAACTTCCCCTTTTATTTTTATTCAACTTCGATTTTTATTCAACTTCCATTTTTATGCAATTTCCTTTTCAGTTCAACTTTCTTTCTTATATAATTTCTTTTTCTATTGAACTTCCTTTTTTATTTAATTTCCAAATAGATTGTTAAGGTATAGTGTGATCTTGAATGAACTTCCATTGTTAATTTCATGCAACTTCAATTTTTATTTTTATTCAACTTCTATTTCTATTCAATTTCCTATTTTTATTTAATTTCCTATTCTATTCAACTTCCTTTTTTATTCAATTTCATGTTCTATTCAACTTCCATTTTTATTCAATATCTTTTTTTTTTATTAAACTTCAATTTCTATTCAACTTCCATTTTTATTCAATTTCATTTTTTATTTACTTTCATTTTTATTCAATTTCTTTTTCTATTCGACTTCCTTTTTTCATTTACTTTCCAAATAGATCGCTAAGGTATAGTGGTTTCTTGAATGAACTTACATTTTTAAGTTCATGCAACTTCCATTTTTATTCAACTTCTTTTTTTACTTAATTTTCAAATAAATCGTTAAGGTATAGTGGTTTTTTGAAAGAACATCCATTTTTAATTTAAGGCAACTTCCATTTGTATTTTTAACGTATAGTGGTTTATTGAATAAACTTCCATTGTTAATTTTATGCAACTTCCATTTTTGTTTTTATTCGATTTCTTTTTTTGTTCAACTTCCATTTTACTCAACTTCCATTTTTATTTTATTCAACTTCTTTTTCTATTCAACTGCATTTTTTATTCAACTTCCATTTTTTATTGAATTTCCTTTTCTATTCAACATCATTTTTTATTTAATACCCAAATAGATCTTTATGGTATATAGCGGTTTCTTGAATAGAAAACAAAATTGAATGAAAATGGAAGTTGAATAAAAAATGGAAGTTCATTCAAGAAACCACTATACCTTAACTTCCATTTTTAATTTTATGAACTTCCATTTTTATTCAATTTCCTATGTTATTCAACTTCCATTTTTGTTTAACTTCTATTTTTATCCAATTTCCTTTTCTATTCAACATCCTTTTTTATTTAATTTCCAAATAGATCGCTAAGATATAGTGGCTTCTTAAATGAACTTCAATTGTGAATTTTATGCAACTTCCATTTTTATTTTTATTCAGCTTCCTTTTTTATTCAAGTTACTTTTCTATTCAACTTTCTTTTTTATTTTATTTCCAAATAGATCGTTAAGTTATAGTGGTTTATTGAATGAACTTCCAATGTTAATTTAATGCAACTTTCAATTTCCTTCCCTAGTCAATTTCCTTTTTTATTTAATTTCCAAATTGATCGTTCGGGTATAGTAGTTTATTGGATGAACTTCCATTTTTAATTTTATGCAACTTCCATTTTTATTTTTATTCAACTTCTATTTTTATTTTTATTCAATTTCCATTTCAATTCAACTTCATTTTTTATTTGATTTTCAAATAGATCGTTAAATAAAAATATAAATGGAAGTTGCATAAAATTAAAAATAGAAGTTTATTCAAGAAACCATTATACCTTAACGATCTATTTGGAAATTGAATAGAAATGGAAATTGAATAAAAAAGGAAGTTGAATAAAAAAGGAAGTTGAATAAAAAAAAAATGGAAGTTTATTCAAGAAACCACTATACCTTGACGATCTATGTGGAAATTAAATAAAAAAAGAATTTCAATAGAAAAGGAAATTGAATAAAAATAGAAAAGGAAAGTTGCATAAAATTAAAAATGAAAGTTAATTCTAGAAACTACTATACCTTGACGATCTATTTGGAAATTAAATAAAACAGGAAGTTCAATAGAAAACGAAATTGAATAAAAAAGGAAGTTGAATAGAAAGGGAAATTGAATAAAAATTGAAGTTGAATAAAAATAAAAATGGAAGTTGAATAAAAAAGGAAATTGGTTAAAAATGGAAGTTGAATAAAAGTAAAAATGGAAGTTCATTCAAGAAACCACTATACCTTGATGAATAGAAAAATGGAAGTTCATTCAGAAATGGAAATTAAATAACTATAGATTTTGAATAGAAAAGGAAATTGGATAAAAAATGAAAGTTGAATAAAAATAAAAAGGAAATTGAATAAAAATAAAAATGGAAGTTGAATAGAGAAGGAAGTTGAATAAAAATGGAAGTTGCATAAAATTAAAATAGAATTGAATAAAATTAACAATGTAAGTTCATTCAATAAACCACTGTACCTTAACGATCTATTTGGAAATCAAATAAAAAATGAAGTTGAATAGAAAAGGAAATTGAATAAAAATGGAAGTTGAATAAAAATGGAAAAAAGAAGTTGTATAAAATTAACAATGGACTTCCATTTTTATTCAATTTCCTTTTCTATTCAATATCCTTTTCTATTCAATTTCCAAATAGATCGTTAATGCATAGTGGTTTCTTGAATGAACTTCTATTTTTATTCAATTCCATTTTCTATTCAACTTCCATTTTGATTTTTATTCAATTTCCAAATAGATCATTAAGGTATAGTGGTTTCTTCAATGAACTTCAGGTATAATGGTTTCTTAAAAGAAGTTCCATTGTTAATTTTATGCAACTACCATTTTTAATTTTATTCAACTTCCATTTTTATTCAATTTCCTTTTCTATTTGACTTCATTTTTTACTTAATTTCCAAATAGATCATTAAGATATAGTGGTTTCTTGAATGAACTTCAATTGTTAATTTTATGCAACTTCCTTTTCTATTCAACTTCATTTTTTTTATTTAATTTCAAAATTGATCGTTAAGGTACAGTAGTTTTTTGAATGAATTGTCATTTTTAATTTTATGCAACTTCCATTTTTATTTTTATTCAACTTCCTTTTTTATTTAATACCCAAATAGATCTTTAAGTTATAATGGTTTATTGAATGAACTTCCATTTTTAATTTTAGGCTACTTCCATTTTTATTTTTATTCGACTTCCATTTTTATCCAATTTCTTTTTCTATTCAACTTCCTTTTCTATTTAATTTCCAAATAGATCGTTAAGATATAGTGGTTTCTTCAATGAACTTCCATTGTTAATTTTACGCAACTTCCATTTATATTTTTATTCAACTTCCATTTTTATTTTTATTTTATTCAACTTCCATTTTTAATTTTATTTTTATTTTTATTCAACTTCCATTTTGATTTCCTTTTTTATTTAATTTCCAAATAGATCGTTAAGGTATAGTGGTTTCTTAAATGAACTTACATTTTTAATTTTATGCAATTTTCTTTTCTATTCAACTTCCATTTTAAATTTTATTCAATTTCCTTTTTTATTTAATTTCCAAATAGATTGTTAAGATATAGTGGTCTTTTGAAAGAACTTCCATTTTTATTCAACTTCCATTTCTATTCAATTTTCTTTTCTATTTAATTTCCTTTTCTAATTAACTTCAATTTTTATCCAATTTCCTTTTCTATTCAACTTCCATTTTTATTCAATTTCTTTTCTATTCAACTTCCATTTTTTTATTTAATTTCCAAATAGATCGTTAAGGTATAGTGGTTTCTTCAATGAACTTCCATTTTTAATTTGATGCAATTTCCATTTTTATTCAACTTCCATTTTTATTCAATTTCTTTTCTATTCAACTTCCTTTTTTTATTTAATTTCCAAATAGATCGTTAAGGTATAGTGGTTTCCTGAATGAACTTCCATTTTTAATTTGATGCAATTTCCTTTTTTATTCAACTTCCATTTTTATTCAATTTCTTTTCTATTCAACTTCCTTTTTTTATTTAATTTCCAAATAGATCGTTAAGGTATAGTGGTTTCTTGATTGAACTTCCATTTTTAATTTGATGCAATTTCTATTTTTATTCAACTTCCATTTTTATTCAATTTCTTTTCTATTCAACTTTCTTTTTTTATTTAATTTCCAAATAGATCGTTAAGGTATAGTGGTTTCTTGAATGAACTTCCATTTTTAATTTGATGCAATTTCCTTTTTTATTCAACTTCCATTTTTATTCAATTTCTTTTCTATTCAACTTCCTTTTTTTATTTAATTTCCAAATAGATCATTAAGGTATAGTGGTTTCTTCAATGAACTTCCATTTTTAATTTGATGCAATTTCCATTTTTGTTCAACTTCCATTTTTATTCAATTTCTTTTCTATTCAACTTCCTTTTTTTATTTAATTTCCAAATAGATCGTTAAGGTATAGTGGTTTCTTGAATGAACTTCCATTTTTAATTTGATGCAGTTTCCATTTTTATTTAATTTCTTTTTCTATTCGACTTCATTTTTTATTTAATTTTTAAATCGATCGTTAAGGTATAGTGGTTTCTTGAATGAATTCCATTTTTATTTTTATTCAACTTCAGTTTTTCATTTTATATTCAACTTCCTTTTTTATTAAATTTCCAAATAGATCGTTATGGTATTATGGTTTCTAGAATGAAGTTACATTGGTATTTTTATTTAACTTCCATTTTTATTTTTATTCAATTTCTTTTTCTATTTAATTTGCAAATAGATCATTAAGATATAGTGGTTTCTTGAATGAACTTTCATTTTTAATTTTATTCAACTTCCTTTTTTATTCAACTTCCATAGTTATTCAATTTTCTTTTCAATTCAACTTCTTTTTTTATTTAATTTCCAAATAGATCGTTAAGGAATAGTGGTTTCTTGAATAAACTTCCTTTTTTATTTTTATTGAACTTCCATTTTTAATTTTATGGCAACTTCCATTGTTAATTTTATTCAACTTCCATTTTTATTCAACATCCATTTTTATTCAACTTCCATTTTTATTTTTATTCGACTTCCATTTTTATTCAATTTCCATTTTTAGTTAATTCTATTTTCTATTCAATTTTAATTTTTATGCAAATTTTATTTTTATTTTTATTTATCTTTCGATTTTATCCAATTTCCTTTTTATTCAAGAAACCACTATACCTTAACGATCTATGTGGAAATTAAATGGAAAAGGAAATTGAATAGAAAAGGAAATTGAATAAAAATGGAAGTTGAATAAAAATAAAAATGGAAACTGCATAAAAATGGAAGATGAATAAAAATAAAAATGAAACTTGCACAAAATTAAAAATGGAAGTTGAACAAAAATAAAAATGGAAGTTCATTCAAGAAACCACTATACCTTCACGATCTATTTGGAAATTAAATAAAAATGGAAGTTGAATAGAAAAGGAAATTGGATAAAAATGGAAGTTGAATAGAAAATGAAATTGAATAGAAATTGAAGCCGAATAAAAATAAAAATGGAAGTTGCATAAAATAAACCAGTATACCTAAACGATCTATTTGAAACCACTATACCCAACCACTATACCTTAACGATCTATTTGGCAATTAAATAAAAAGGAAGTTGAATAGAAAAGGAAATTGAATAAAATCGAAGATGCATAAAAAAAAAAATGGAATTTACATAAAATTAAAAATGGAAGATGAATAAAAATAAAAATAAAAATGGAAGTTGCATAAAACTTACAATGGAAGTTCATTCAAGAAACCACTATAACTTAACGATCTATTTGGAAATTAAATAAAAAAGGAAGTTGAACAAAAATGGAAGCTGAATAAAAAAGGAAGTTGAATAAAAATAGAAATAGAAGTTGCATAAAATTGAAAATGGAAATTCATTCAAGAAACCACTATACCCTAACGGTTTATTTGGAAATTAACGATCTATTTGCAATTAAATAAAAAAGAAAGTTGAATAGAAAAGGAAATTGAAGAAAAATGGAAGTTGCATAAAAATAAAAATGGAAGTTGAATAAAATTTACCAATGTAAGTTCATTTAAGAAACCATTATACCTTAACGATCTATTTGGAAATTAAATAAAAAAAGGAAGTTGAATAGAAAAGAAAATTAAATAAAAATGGAAGTTGAATAAAAATGGAAATTAAATAAAAATGAAACTTGCATAAAATTAACAATGGAAGTTCATTCAAGAAACCACTATACCTTAGAAAAAAAGAGGAGGTTGAATAGAAAAGGAAATTAAATAAAAATGAAAGTTCATTGAAGAAACCACTATACCTTAACGGTCTATTTGGAGATTAACTAAAAAAGAAAGTTGAATAGAACAGGAAATTAAATAACTATGAAAGTTGAATAAAAATAAAAATGGATGTTGCATATTTAATAAAAAAGGAAGTTGAATAGAAATAAAAATGGATGTTGCATATAATTAAAAATGGAAGGTCATTCAAGAAATCACTATACCTTAACGATCTGTTTGGAAATTAAATAAAAAATGAAGTTGAATTGGAAAGGAAATTGAATAAAAATAGAAGTTGCATAAAATTTAAAATGGAAGTTCATTCCATTTTCATTCAATTTCCAAATAGGAAGTTCAATAGAAAAGGAAATTGAATATAAATGGAAGTTGCATATAATTAAAAATGGAAATTTATTCAAGAAAACTACTATACCTTAAAAAAAAAAGAAAAAAAAAAGAGGAAGTTGAATAGAAAAGGAAATTAAATAAAAATGGAAGTTCATTCGAAAAACCACTATACCTTAATGATCTATTTGGAAATTAAATAAAAAAAGAAGTTGAATAAAAAAGGTAATTGAATAAAAATGGAAGTTGAATAAAAATAAAAATAGAAGTTGCCTAAAAATTAAAAATGGTAGTTCATTGAAGAAACCACTATACCTTAACGATCTATTTGGAAATTAAATAAAAAATGGAAGTTGAATAAAAATGGAAGTTGCATAAAATTTAAAATGGAATTTGCCAAATAGATCGTTAATGTATAGTGGTTTCTTGAATGAACTTCCATTGTTAATTTTAGGCAACTTTCATTTTTATTTTTATTCAACTTCTATTTTTATTCAATTACCTTTTTTATTCAACTTCCTTTTTTATTTAATTTCCAAATAGATCGTTAAGGTATAGTGGTTTTTCGAATGAACTTCCATTTTTATTTTTATTCAACTTCATTTTTTATTTAATTTTCAAACAGACCGTTAAGGTATAGTGGTTTCTTAAAAGAACTTTTATTTTTTATTTTTATTCAACTTCCATTTTTATTCAATTTACTTTTCTTTTCAACTTCCATTTTTATTTAATTTTATTCAACTCCATTTTTATTTCTATTCAACTCCATTTTTATTCAATTTTCATTTTTATTTAATTGCCAAATAGATCATTAAGGTATAGTGGTTTCTTGAATGAACTTCCATTTTTATTCAATTTCCATTTCTATTCAACTTCTTTTTTTAATTTTATGCAACTTCCATTTTTATTTTTATTCAACTTCCATTTTTATTAAATTTCCTTTTTTTATTTAATTTCCAAATAGATCGTTAAGATATAGTGGTTTCTCGAATGAACTTTCATTTTTAATTTTATTCAACTTTCATTTTTATTTTTACTCAACTTCCATTTTTATTCAACTTCCATTTTTATTCAATTTCCTTTTCTATTCAATTTAATTTTTTTATTTAATTTCCAAATAGATCGTTAAGGTAGAGTGGTTTCTTGAAAGAACATCCATTTTTATTTAATTTCTAAATAGAATGTTAAGGTAAAGTGGTTTCTGGAATGAACTTCCAATTTTTAATTTTATTCAACTTCCTTTTTTATTCAATTTTCTTTTCTATTCAACTTCCATTTTTTTTTATTTAATTTCCAAATAGAAAGTTAAGGTATAGTGGTTTCTTGAATCAACTTCCATTTTTATTTAATTTCCAAATAGATCGTTAAGGTATAGTGGTTTCTTGATTCCTTTTCTATTTTTATTCAATTTACTTTTCTATTCAACGTCAATTTTTATTTAATTTCCAAATAGATCTTTATGGTATAGTGGTTTCTTGAATTAACTTCCATTGTTAATTTTTATAACTTACATTTTTATTCAATTTCATTTTCTATTCAACTTCCATTTTTATTTTTATTCCTTAACGATCTATTTGGAATGTAAATAAAAAATGACGTTGAATAGAAAAGAAATTCATTCAAGAAACCACTACACCTTAACGATCTATTTGAAAATTAAATAAAAGATGTTGTATAAAATTAATAATGGAAGTTTATTCAAGAAACCACTATACCTTAACGATCAACTTCCATTTGAATAAAAATGGAAGTTGAATAGAAAAGCAAATTGAATAGAAATAAAAATGGAAGTTGTATAAATTTAAAAATGAAAGTTCATTCAAGAAACCACTATACTTTAACGATCTATTTGGAAATTAAATAAAAAAGAACGTTGTATAAAATTAACAACTGAGGTTCATTCAAGAAACCACTATACCTTAACGATCAACTTCCATTTGAATAAAAATGGAAGTTGAATAGAAAAGGAAATTGAATAGAAATAAAAATAGAAGTTGTATAAAATTAAAAATGAAAGTTCATTCAAGAAACCACTATGCCTTAACGATCTATTTGAAAATTAAATAAAAAAGGAAGTTGTATAAAATTAACAATGGATGTTCATTCAAGAAACCACTATACCTTAACAATCAACTTCCATTTGAATAAAAATGGAAGTTGAATAGAAAAGAAAATTGAATAGAAATAAAAATGGAAGTTGTATAAAATTAAAAATGAAAATTAATTCAAAAAACCACTATATCTTAACGATCTATTTGGAAAGTAAATAAAAAAGGAAGTTGAATAGAAAATGAAATTGAATAGAAATGGAAATTGCATAAAAATGGAAGTTGAATAAAAATAGCAATTGAAGTTGAATAAAAATGGAAGTTGAATAAAAAAGGAAGTTGAATAGAAAAGGTAATTGAATAAAAATAAAAAAATAGATAGTTAAGGTATAGTGGTTTCTTGAATGAACTTCTATTTTTATTTTCATGCAAATTCCATTTCTATTCAATTTCATTTTCTATTCAACTTCCTTTTTTATTTAATTTCTAAGTAAATCGTTAAGGTATACTGGTTTCTTCAATGAACTTCCATTTTTAATTTTATGCAACTTCAATTTTTATTTTTATTCAACTTCCATTTTTATTAAATTTCCATTTCTATTCAACTTTCTTTATTATTTAATTTCTAAATAGATTGTCAAGGTATAGTGGTTTCTTGAATGCACTTCCATTTTTATTTTTATTTAATTCTATTTTCTATTCAACTTCTTTTTTTATTTAATTGCCAAATAGATCATTAAGGTATAGTGGTTTCTTGAATGAACTTCCATTTTTATTTTTATTCAATTCTATTTTCTATTCAACTTCCTTTTTTATTTACTTGCCAAATAGATCATTATGGTATACTAGTTTCTCGAATGAACTTCCATTTTTGATTTTATGCAACTTCATTTTTTATTTAATAACCAAATAGGTAGTTAAGGTATAGTGATTTCTTCAATGAACTTCCATTTTTAGTTTTATGCAACTTCCATTTTTATTCAATTTCCTTTTCTATTTCACTTCCATTTTTATTTTTATTCATCTTCCGATTTTTATGCAATTTGCATTTCTATTCAATTTCCTTTTCTATTTAATTTCTAAATAGATCGTTAAGGTATAGTAGTTTCTTGAATAAACTTCAATTTTTAATTTTATGCAACTTCCATTTTATTTAATTTCCAAATAGATTGTTAAGTTATAATGGTTTCTTGAATGAACTTCCATTTTTAATGTTATTCAACTTCCTTTTTTATTTAATTTCCAAATATATCGTTGAGGTACAATGGTTTCTCGAATGAACTTCCATTTTTAATTTTGTGCAACTTCCATTTTTATTTTTATTCAACTTCCTTTTTTATTTAATTTTCATTTTTTATTTAATTTCCAAATAGATCGTTAAGGTAAAGTGGTTTCTTGAATGAACTTACATTTTTAATTTTATACAATTTCTATTTTTATTCAACTTCTTTTGTTTTTTAATTTCCAAATAGATCGTTAAGGTATTATGGTTTCTTAAATGAACTTACATTGTTAATTCTATTCAACATCTTTCTTCAATAAACTTCCATTGTTAATTTTGTGCAACTTCCATTTTTATTTTTATTGAACTTCCATTTTTATTCAATTCTATTTTTTATTCAATTTCCATTTCTCTTCAACTTCCTTTTTTATTTAATTTCCATTTTTATTTTTTACTCAACTTTCATTTGTATTCAATTTCCTTCTCTATTCAATGTCATTTTTTATTTAACTTTCTCTTTTTTTTAATTTACAAATAGATCGTTAAGGTATTATGGTGTCTTGAATGAACTTCCACTTTTACTTTTATGCAACTTTTATTTTTATTTTCATTCAATAAACTACTATACCTTAACGATCTATTTGGAAATTAAATAAAAAAGGAAATAGAAACCACTATACCTTAACAATCAATTCAGAAATAAAATAAAAAAGGAAATAGAAACCACTATACCTTAACGGTCTATTTGAAAATTAAATAAAAAAGGCAGTTGAATTGAAAAGAAAATTGAACAAAAATGGAACTTGAATAAAAGTAAAAATGGAAGTTGCATAAAATTAAAAATTGAAGTTCATTCTAAAAACCACTATACCTTGACGATCTATTTGGAAATTAAATAAAATTGCATAAAATGGAAGTTGCATAAAATTAACAATTGAAGTTGAATAAAAATAAAAATGGAAGTTGAATAAAAATAAAAATGGAAGTTGCATACAATTAACAATGGAAGTTCATTCAAGAAACAACATACCTTGACGATCTATTTGGAAATTCAATATAAAAGGAAGTTGAATAGAAAAGGAAATTGAATAAAAATAAAAATTGAAGTTGTCTAAAATTAACAATGGAAGTTAATTCAAGAAACCACTATACCTTGGTGATCTATCTGGAAGTTAAATAAAAAAGGCAGTTGAATAGAAAAGGAAATTAAATAAAAATGAAGTTGAATAGAATATCAAGAAACCACTATACCTTAACGATCTATTTGGTATAGTGGTTATTTAATTTCCAAATAGATCTTTAACATATAGTGATTTATTGAATGAACTGCTATTTTTAATTTTATACAACTTCCATTTTTTTATTTACTTTCCAAATAGATCGCTAAGGTATAGTGGTTACTTGAATTAACTTCCATTGTTAATTTTATGCAACTTCCATTTGTATTTTTATTCAATTTCCATTTTTATTCATTTTTATTTTATGCAACTTCAATTTCTATTCAATTTTCTTTTCTATTCAACTTCTTTTTTTTTTTTTTAATTTCCAAATAATTCGTTAAGGTATAGTGGTTTCTTGAATGAACTTTCAATGTTAATTTTTACTCAACTTCCATTTTTATTCAATTTCTTTTTTATTCAACTTTCATTTATGCAACTTCCATTTTTGTTCAACTTCCATTTTTATTTTTATTCAACTTCATTTTTTTAATTTCCAAATAGATCGTCACGGTATAGTAGTTTCTTGAATGAACTTCCATTATAATAAAAATGGATGTCGCATAAAATTAACATTGGAAGTTTATTCAAGAAACCATAATACCTTAACGATCTATTTGAAAATTGAATAAAAATGGAAGTTGAATAAAAATAAAAATGGAAGTTGCATAAAATTAACAATGGAAGTTCATTCAAGAAACCACTATACCATAATGATCTATTTGAAAATTAAATATAAACGGAAGTTCAATAGAATAGGAAATTGAATAAAAATGGAAGTTGAATAAAAATAACTATTGGAGTTGCATAAAAATAAAAATGGATGTTGCACATAATTAAAAATGGAAGTTGTATAGGATAAAAAAGGAAGTTGAATAAAAATAAAAATGGAAGTTGAATAAAAATGGAAGTTGAATAAAAATAAAAATAGAAGTTCATTCAAGAAACTACTATACCTTAACAATTTATTTGTAAATTAAAAAAAAGAGGAAGTTGAATAGAAATGGAAATTGAATAAAAATGGAAATTGCATAAAATTAACAATGTAAGTTCATTTAAGAAACAATTATACCTTAACAATCTATTTGGAAATAAAATAAAAAAGAAAGTTGAATAGAAAAGTAACATGAATAAAAATGGAAGTTGAATAAAAATAAAAATGAAAGTTGCATAAAATTAACAATGGAAGTTGATTCAAGAAACCACTATACCTTAACGATCTATTTGGAAATTAAATAAAAAAGGAAATTGGAAATTAAATAAAAAAGGAAGTTGAATAGAAAACGAATTTGCAGAAAAATAAAAATGGAAATTGAATAAAAATGGATGTTGAATAAAAATGAAAGTTGCATAAAATTGAATAAAAAATGGAAGTTGCATAAAATAAAAAATGGAAGTTGCATAAAATTAACAATGGAAGTTCATTCAAGAAAGCACTATATCTTAACGATCTATTTGTAAATTGAATAGAAAAGGAAGCTTAATAGAAAATGAAATTGGATAAAAATGAAAGTTGTATGAAATTAACAATTGAAGTTCATTCAAGAAACCACTATACGTTAACGATCTATGTGGAAATTGAATAAAAAAGGAAGTTGAATAAAAATAAAAAGGGCAGTTGAATACAACTTCCATTTTTATTCAATTTCCTTTTCTATTCAATTTCCAAATAGATCGTTAAGGTATAGTGGTTTCCATTGAATAAAAAGTTGAAAATTAAATAAAAAATGGAAGTTCAATTTTTAGTTTTATTCGATTTTTAGTGTTATGCAACTTCCATTTTTAATTTTATTCAACTTCCATTTTTATTCAACATCCATTTTCTATTCAACTTCATTTTTTTTTTTTTAATCTCCGAATAGATCGTTAAGGTAGAGTGGTTTTTTGAATCTTCCATTTATATTTTTATTCAACTTCCATTTTATTTAATTTCCAAATAGATCGTTAAGGTATAGTGGTTTCTTATAGCGATCCCGGGTTTACCCCTTGTTGTATAGTGATCCGGACGTGTGTCCGTGGATGTTGGTAGTGGATTGTTGTCCTGTTTACGTCCTTTCATATATTGTATTTGAGTTATAGGATGTGTTGGCGAGTTTGTTTGAGTTGGTTGTATTCGGAGCCAAGGGTTGCCGCTTGCATTTTTGTCCTTCGCCGGCGAGGAGTTGGTCGCCGAGCGGCGTTGAGTTCTGTCTGGTGGGTCGAGCAGGCGGCTTCGCTTCAGCGGCGGCTAGCGTCTGGTGGACTCAACACCATGATTTCGCTCGGCGAGGTGATTCTTCGCCGAGCGATCTGGTTCGATCTTCGCCGAGCGGCGCGTTCGTCGCTTCAGCGTGCGTCTAGTTGCGAACTGAAGGGTCGAGTTCCCTGCTCGAGCTAGCTTTTCGCTCGAGCGAGCTTCTAGGATGTTGGCTCGAGCGAGACCTTTTGGCTCGAGCTACGGTTTTCAGGTTCAGTCGCTCGGCGACCAAGTCTTCGCCGAGCGAGCCTGTTTATATCGGTTAGCGACCTAAACTGATCTAAACTTTTTGAAGCTTTTACTTTTTAAAACCCTAAATGAGAGCCTCTCTCTCTAGACTTGCCTTCTCTCTAAGAAATCATCTCCTAGAGGGTGAATCTTCCCTAAGTGCTTTGTTAAAAAGGTAGAGGGTGACTTGGGCTTCGATATAATCTGAAAATATTCGGTTTTGGAGCAAGTTGGGTGTTGGGTCTTCATCTCCTTTTGAGCTCAAACTTTGAGGTAGGGATATCCTACTCCTTTTATAGATTTTGTCTTTGAATTTTAGCATTTTGATATGTTGGTAGTTGTTGTGAAATTTTGGGAAACTTTGGGCCATTGTGTAATTTTACAAAAGTTGGGGTTTTGTCTATAATAAACCTAGAAGCATGTTTGGTATAGAAACATGGAATTAATGTTGAAACATTAGTGAAATTGGAACCTAAGGGTTGTAATGTTAATTATGGAAACGTCCTAATTACATTGATTTATTAATTTGAATAATTAATTGTGGAAAATGAGGAATTGAGATAGAATTGGGTCATGGGTTATGACGATGGAAAGAATACATTGATTTTATGTATTGATATGTGATGTGTATAATTGTTATATATATGCATTGTGTTGTGTTGGAGGAGATAGGGGATGGACTCCGCGGTTTAGGGGAAGATAGGGGATGGACCTCTAAACCGGATGTTACTGGGAGGAGATACGGGATGAACTCCGTAGATAGAGCATGTATGCTTATCTAGAAAATATTAGCGAGCATGTATGCTTGTCATGGAAAGTGTGAATATATCTTTTGTTTATATTTGTTGAAGTGATGAAAGAATGTAAAAGAGTTGGCCATCTATCAATTGTTAGTCTTTTAGTCATTATTTATAAGCGGTTTAGTATATTTCTCTTTGGTGTGGCTCACCCTATATGGGAACATCATTTTCAGGTACTTAGCATGCCACCTCCAAGGACTTAGCTTGGAAGGCTAGTGGCGGATGGACTTTTGTTTGTCTTTCCTTTTGCAGTGTTACATGTAAATTCAAGCCTAGGGCTTAATGTGTAAATGAGCTAGCACTCTATGTTCTTGTAACCAAGTGTTAACTTGGAAAGCTGTAAGCCCTTAGGGCATTTGCTTTTGTTGTTAACATGTAATACGTTTTGTAATAGAATCCTGTTGAAATGAAAGAACGTGGATCTTTTATATATCATAGCATGTCAATATTGTTGGGTTAAATGTCATTATTTCCAGGGCGTTACAACTTGGTATCAGAGCGTACCGGGTTCGAATACTTTGGGTACGTGGGAAGTGATTAGGATCACAATGGGTTTGTCTCGCTTGATAGAGACTTAGGTGTACTGTTATATGTTTATGTGATAACATGCTTATGTGATTATTTGGGTATGGGATTTAGTTTCTAGGATGTTGATTGGGTCTTTGGGTTTCTGGGAGTCTTGTTGGAAAGGCACTTGATCAATCTTTGTTTCTAACCGTACTCTAGTAACGCTTGGGACTATCATCATCAGGAAATGAAATTCGTAAGTGCTATATGTGTTTATGTGCTTACGTGGAATGAATTACAGTTATCCATGCATTAGGACGTGAGTGTTTAGTTTTGGCACGTTGACAAATGTGCTAATGTTTTGTGTTACCTTTATTAGGATGTCAGGACGAGCAAGAGGTGGTAGGCGTGGTAGGCCTAGGAGGCGAGAGTGCCATTACCGGATGAAGTTCCGATTCGGGAAGGGTTGGTCGTGCCAATGTGGCCGAGCTGGGTCAAGAGCTATGGGTGCCTTGGCGAGAGATAGCGAGGGCCTTAGGTATTCTCGGAAGCAGAAATCAGCAACGAGGCGGGACCTTCTTTCTTGAAGAGGGAGTTCTTCGGTCTAACGGAGGAGTTTGTTGGGGATCCTAAGGAGCCATTGAAGGCGAGCAGTGGCTAGAAACAGATGAGTAAAGCGTTCAAATGCTAGGCATTGAGGATGGAGCATTGAAAGTGACCTTGGCATCCTTCGGTGAAGGAGATCTTGGTCAATGGTGGAAGTATGAGAAAGTTCGTGCGGGTGGTACTTGGGTGGCGTTTGTGAATGCTTTCAGAGAGGTTTTATCCGATGGCTAGGGAGACTAAGGGATCGGTTGCCAAGCTTAAGCGAGGAGGGTTTGTCCGTGGCGAGTTTGAGGCTACCTTTACTAGCTTGTCCAGTTTGTACTGGCGGTGGCGGCAGAGGAGCGCCGTTACTCTGAAGTTTGAGCGGAAGTTGAGGTGGGACCTCAAGTTGAAAGTTGGTGGACCTTACATTCGAGAGTCTGAGCATTTGGTGGATCTTGCGGCTCATATGGAGTGATGATGCGAGGGAGAAGAGGAGAAACATGGGGGCTCCAAGAGGGGCCAAGAGGACAGAGGATGGCAGAGGCGGAGGTTATAACCCTCGGCCGTCCCAGTGGTTTGGCAGTCGACTTTCCCAAGACTGCAGTGCTCGGGAGGCGATCGAGGAGAGTTCACTGTTTCAAGTGTGGCCGGGTCACAAGGCTTCTGTTGCCCAATGAAGGCGGGTCGAGAGCTTCGTCGGCCAGACCTGAGTCGAGTTCGAGGCGGCAGCCGTGTCGTGTTACCGGTGTGGACGGCGGGCACATGAAGAGGTATTGCCCACGGTTGAGTGCCACCAGAGGCGTCTGGTTCTAGACAGACGCAGGATTTCAACTCGATCTGTCAGGCAGCCTCGAGGCCAATCCGGGCTTCGTCGTCCCGGTCAAGACAAGATCCTATGCTCGAGAGGCGGCAGGTAGATCGAGGCCTCTGTAGCGTGTATCTTTATCACAGACCTAGTACCTAATGCCTCCATCGAGAGTGAGAGGTACCTTTTGTTTTGCAATTCGGTTGCTAGAGTGTTGATTGACACGGGTGCATCTCATTCTTTTGTATCTCTTTGCATTTGCATCTGTGTTGGAACCGGAGTTAGCACTTTTAGCATCTCCTATTTGCGTTGTGTCACCTATTGGGGGTGAGTTAATTTTGAGGCACGGATGTAGAGGTCATGATATAGAGGTCGACGATCATCGACTTCCTTTTCCATTTGTAGTTATGCCCATGAAGGGCTTTGATGTTATTTTGGGTATGGATGGTTATCGTCATAAGGCGGTTATTGATTGCTACCGCCAGAGGGTTACCTGCCTGATGAGCACGGGAGTTTTTCCACTTTTAGGAGACCGGGTTGGTAGTATTGTGCCCGCGGGTGCGGTCATGGCGGAATGAGCTTAGTAGTTTACTTGCTAGTTTTGAGAATGGTGAGTGTGATGAGACCCAGTTGAGTTGCCGAGGGTAGTTTGTGAATACCCGGATGTCTTTCCCGAGGATCTTATTAATTTGCCACCCACCGAGAGCGAGTTCTCTATTGATTTAGTGCAAGACACGATTTCTATGGCACCTTATCGTTTTGCACGTGAGTTGATTGAGTTGAAAGTTCGGCTCAAGAATTGCTAGATAAGGGCTTCGTTAAGCCCTAGTGTATCGCCGTAGAGCACCGCCCTCTTTGCTAAAAAGAAAAGCGGTGCCTTGAGGTTGTGTATCGATTCGAAGTTGAATCAAAGCTACGATTAAGAATAAGTACCCTATGCCCGTATAGATGACTTGTTTGACGGTTGAAGGGTTCCGTTGTTTCTCTAAGATAGACTTGAGATCGGGTTACCACCGTTGAGGGTCGAGAGGAGGATATTCAAGACGGCATTCCGTGCAGCGGTATGGCCATTATGAGTTCTGGTGATGCCATTTGGGCTTACTAACGCATTCCGATCTTTATGGACTTGATGAACCGGATCTTCCGGAATTCTTGGATCGTTTGTGGTCGTTTTGTGGATGATATTCTTATCTATTCACCCTCGAGCAAGAGCACGAGGAACACTTGAGAGTGGTGCTTGAATTGCTTAGAGCCCATAGTGTATGCCAAGTTTGGGAAGTGCGAGTTCGCTAAGAGAAGTCAAGTTCTTAGGCCATGTAGTTTCGGGGAAGGGGTGTCTGCTGATACATCCAAGATTGAGGCAAGACAAAGGCGGCCTGACCTAAGAATGTGTTTGAGATTCGCAGCTTACGGGATTAGCTGTACTACCGTCGATTTGTGAAAGATTTTTCGAAGTTAGCTTCGCTGTTGACTAGGTTGACTCGCCAGGAGTCAAATTTGTATGGGGTGAGACTTGTGAAAAAGTCGTTTGAATTGAAGGTTAGATTGACCACCGCTCCATCTTGATTATCCGGAGAGAGGGTTGGGTTATCACGGTCTATTGTGATGCCTCACGAGAGGGTTTGGGTTGTGTGTTAATGCAAGAGGAAAGTAGTAGCCTATGGCTCACGCGTCGATTAAAATACACGAGAAGAATTACCCTACACACACGACCTAGAGTTGGTAAGTGATCTTTGCCTTGAAAATCTGGAGGCACTACCTTTATGGTGAGAGATTCGAGGTGTTCTCGGATCATAAAAGTCTGAAGTATCTGTTTTCCGTAAAGACTTGAACTTGAGGCAGAAGGTGGATGGAGTTTATAGAAGATTACGACTTGAGTTGCATTATCACCGAGGAAGGCCAATGTTGTGGCGATGCTCTTAGTAGGAAATCCATTAGTGATGTAGCTTGTGTAGCCATCCAGAGTGGGAGATGTTGGGGGCACTTGGCGAGTTTGACTTGCTACAGGCGAATCCGTTGAGGCTGCGGCCTTGTTTTACGTGGTTCTTGACCTACACTTGTGACTCGAGTGTTAGAGGCACTGAGGTGATCTTGAGGTAGAATCCCTCGAGAGAGGATCTCAATGGGAAGCTTGAGAAGGGTTTGACGGTGTATCCCGACCTGAGTGTGAGATACCGAGACCGTTTGTTTGTACCGGAGGCCTGCCGAGAGGAGGTACTCCGAGAGTTTCATCATTCACGCCTTGCGGTGCATCCGGGAGGTACTAAGATGTATCGGGATTTGGGTCGTCAGTTTTGGGGGCGGGGAATGAAGGGAGTTGGGGCAGTCTTCGGGTCTAAGTGCCTAACTTGTCAGCAAGTGAAGGCCGAGCATCAAAGGCCAGCGGGTTTGTTACAACCCTTGCCTATTCCCGAGTGGAAGTGGGAGCATGTCACCATGGACTTCGTTGTAGGTCTTCCGAAGACTCAGCGGGGTAGTGATACTATTTGGGTGGTTGTAGACCGGTTGACCAAGTCGGCGCATTTCATTCCAATGCGCGTGAGAGATTCAGTAGATCATCTTGCCGACTTGTATGTTCGGGACATAGTGAGATTGCGGGGTCCCGATGTGATCGTCTCGAGATAGAGATCCTCGTTTCTTGCTAGGTTGTGGCGAGTTTGCAGAGTGCTTTAGGTACTAAGTTGACCTTTAGTCTGACTTATCATCCTCGGTGATGGGCGTCCGAGCGTACCATTCAGATCCTTGAGGATATGCTTGAGGTTGTGTCCTTGATTTCATGGGACATGGGAGGCACTTA
This sequence comes from Camellia lanceoleosa, assembly GCA_025200525.1. NCBI lineage: Eukaryota > Viridiplantae > Streptophyta > Magnoliopsida > Ericales > Theaceae > Camellia > Camellia lanceoleosa. The sequence continues at coordinate 566,785 of JANUSC010000024.1, forward strand.
CACTGGTGGAGTTTGCCTACAATAACGATTTCGATCTAGTATCGGTATGGCACCATTTGAGGCCTTGTATGGCCGACCTTGTAGTCTCCGGTTTGTTGGGCGAGGTGGGTGACACACCTTTGTTGGGTCCGGAGTTGGTTAGGGAGACAGCGGAGAAAGTTGAGCTTATCCGTAGGAGGCTTGTTACTGACCAGTCGTCGAAGTCCTATCTTGACCGTAGAAGGAGACCGTTAGAGTTTGAGGTGGGTGATCACGTCTTTACGAAGATATCACCTAGGCGGGGTTTGTTGAGATTTGGGAAGAGTGGGAAGTTGTCCCCTCGGTTTATTGGTCCTTTGAGGTCCTTGGCGGATTGGCGAGGTTGCTTATCGTTTAGCTTTGCCGCCACGCTTGGCCGGAGTTCATGACGTGTTTCATGTAAGTATGCTTGAGTATGAGCGGATCCATCACACGTGTTGGATTGGACCGACTTAGAGGTAGATGAGGATGCCTCGTATGAGGAGAGGCGGTTCAGTCTTGGATAGGCGGGATCAAGTCTGCGTGGTAAGACCATCCCTTTGGTTAAGGTTTTGTGGAAACATCACGGAGTGGAGGAGGCCACTTGGGAACGTGAGTTGGGAGTCCGTGAGAAATATCCTGACTTATTTGTTGATGTGTAATCAAGTGTTGCAATTTTGTAATTGTAATGAACTTTAAGAACATTTGAAATGTCTTAAGTTGTAAAACATGGTGTATGTTTTGGTTAATGTAAATGTTGTAGAACTTGCCTTGTTATGGGAGTTGATTATAATATTGCATATGTTGGCTATATTATAGAAATAAAATTGTATCATGATTATTGCTTATGATATAAATTGTAAACCATATATGTGGAAAATGGTTGAAATGGAAAGAAATTGCATGTTGAAAAGTACATGTTGAGAAATGCCTCTTAATAGGAGATGGATGACCGGTAATGGGTCGAATTATTAAATGTTGTGTTATGACATTGTTTAAAATGGAGAAAAAGGCTTGCTTTTCAAAACTTGTTTTAATTTCGGGCGAAATTCTTTAAGGGGAGGTTATAGCGATCCGGGTTTACCCTGTTGTATAGTGATCGGACGTGTGTCCGTGGATGTTGGTAGTGGATTGTTGTCCTGCTTACGTCCTTTCATATATTGTATTTGAGTTATAGGATGTGTTGGCGAGGTTTGTTTCGAGTTGGTTGTATTCGGAGCCAAGGGTTCTTTGCCGAAATTTTGTCCTTCGCCGGCGAGAGTTGGTCGCTTCAGCGGCGTTGAGTTCTGTGTCTGGTGGGTCGAGCAGGCGGCCGCTTCAGCGGCGAGCTGCGTCTGGCTGGACTCAACACCATGATTTCGCTCGGCGGTGATTCTTCGCCGAGCGATCTGGTTCGGTCTTCGCTCGAGCGAGCGGGTCGTCGCTCCAGCGTCGTCTAGTTCAGAACTGAAGGTCGAGTTCTGCTCGAGCTAGCTTTTCTTCGCCGGCGAGCTTCTGGGATGTTGGCTCGAGCGAGACCTTTTTGGCTCGAGCTACGGTTTCCTGTGTCTGGTCGCTCGAGCGACCAAGTCTTCGCTCGAGCGAGCCTGTTTATATCAGTTCGCAGCCAACGATCTAAACTTCACTTTTTTGAAGCTTTTACTTTTTAAAACCCTAAATCTGAGAGCCTCTCTCTCTAGACTTGCCTTCTCTCTAAGAAATCATCTCCCTAGAGGGTGAATCTTCCCTAAGTGCTTTGTTAAAAAGGTAGAGGGTGACTTGGGCTTCGATATAATCTGAAAATATTCGGTTTTGGAGCAAGTTGGGTGTTGGGTCTTCATCTCCTTTTGAGCTCAAACTTTGAGGTAGGGATATCCTACTCCTTTATAGATTTTGTCTTTGAATTTTAGCATTTTGATATGTTGGTAGTTGTTGTGAAATTTTGGGAAACTTTGGGCCATTGTGTAATTTTACAAAAGTTGGGGTTTTGTCTATAATAAACCTAGAAGCATGTTTGGTATAGAAACATGGAATTAATGTTGAAACATTAGTGAAATTGGAACCTAAGGGTTGTAATGTTAATTATGGAAACGTCCTAATTACATTGATTTATTAATTTGAATAATTAATTGTGGAAAATGAGGAATTGAGATAGAATTGGGTCATGGGTTATGACGATGGAAAGAATACATTGATTTTATGTATTGATATGTGATGTGTATAATTGTTATATATATGCATTGTGTTGTGTTGGAGGAGATAGGGGATGGACTCATGTTTAGGGAAGATAGGGATGGACCTCTAAACCGGATGTTCTTGGGAGGAGATAGGGATGAACTCGTAGATAGAGCATGTATGCTTATCTAGAAAATATTGGCGAGCATGTATGCTTGTCATGGAAAGTGTGAATATATCTGTTTTGTTTATATTTGTTGAAGTGATGAAAGAATGTAAAAGAGTTGGCCATCTATCAATTGTTAGTCTTTTAGTCATTATTTATAACCGGTTTAGTATATTTCTCTTTGGGTGGCTCACCCTATATAGAACATCATTTTGTGTCTTGGTAGCATGCCACCTCCAAGGACTTAGCTTGGAAGGCTAGTGGCGGATGGACTTTTGTTTGTCTTTCCTTTTGCAGTGTTACATGTAAATTCAAGCCTAGGGCTTAATGTGTAAATGAGCTAGCACTCTATGTTCTTGTAACCAAGTGTTAACTTGGAAAGCTGTAAGCCCTTAGGGCATTTGCTTTTGTTGTTAACATGTAATACGTTTTGTAATAGAATCCTGTTGAAATGAAAGAACGTGGATCTTTTATATATCATAGCATGTCAATATTGTTGGGTTAAATGTCATTATTTCCAGGGCGTTACATTTCTTGATTGAGCTTCTATTGTTAATTTTATGCAACTTCCATTTTTATTTTTATTCAACTTCCATTTCTATTCAACTTCCTTTTTTCTTTAATTTCCAAATAGATCGTTAAGGTATAGTGGTTTCTTGAATGAACTTCAATTGTTAATTTTGATACAACTTCCATTTTTAATTATATGCAACCTCCATTTTTATTCATCTTCCATTTTTATTAAACTTCTTTTTTTATTTAATTTCCAAATAGATCGTTATGGTATAGTGGTTTCTTGAATGAACTTCCATTGTTAATTTTATGCAATTTTCATTTTTATTTTATTAACGATCTATTTGGAAATTAAATAAAAAAGAAAGTTGAATACAAATGGAAGATGAATAAAAATAAAAATGGAAGTTGCATATAATTAAAAATGGAAGTTGCATCAAAATTAATAGTTGAAGTTCATTCAAGAAACCACTATACCATAATGATCTATTTAGAAATTAAATATAAAAGGAAGTATAATAGAAAAGGAAATTGAATAAAAATGGAAGTTGCATAAAATTAAAAAAAGAAGTTAAATTTCCATTGTTAATTTTATGCAAATTTCATTTTTATTTTTATTCATCTTCCGATTCAACTTCAATTTTTATTTTTATTCAACTTCCATTTTTAATTTTATGCAACTTCCATTTTTAATTAATTTCCAAATAGATCGTTAAGGTATAGTGGTTTATTGGATGAACATCAATTTTTAATTTTATGCAACTTCTTTTTTTGTTTAATTTCCAAACAGATCATTAAGGTATTATGGTTTCTTGAATGTACTTCCATTGTTAATTTTATGCAACTTCCATTTTTGTTTTTATTCGATTTCCATTTCTATTCAATTTCCTATTCTATTCAACATCAATTTTTATTTGTATGCAACTTCCATTTCTATTCAACTTCATTTTTTATTTTATTTCCAAATAGATCGTTTAAGGTATAGTGGTTTTTTGAATTAACTTCTATTTTTAATTTTATGCAACTTCCATTTTTATTCAACTTCCTTTTTTAGTTAACTTCCATTTTTATCCAACTTCCTTTTGTATTCAACTTCCTTTTCTATTCACCTTCATTTTCTATTCAACTTCATTTTTTATTTTTATTTTTATTCAACTTCCCTTTTTATTTTTATTCAATTTCATTTTCCATTCAACTTACTTTTCTATTTAATTTCCTTTTCTATTCAACATCATTTTTTATTTAATTTCCAAATAGACTGTTCAGGTATAGTAGTTTATTGGATGAACTTTAATTTTTAATTTTATACAACTTCCATTATTCAATTTCCATTTTTATTCAACTTCCATTTTTATTCGACTTCCATTTTTATTCAATTTCTTTTTCTGTTCAACTTCCATTTTTATTCAATTTCATCTTCTATTCAACTTCCTTTTTTATCTAATTTCCAAATGGATCGTTAAGGTATAGTGGTTTCTTGAATGAACTTCCATTGTTAATTTTATGCAACTTCCATTTTTATTTTATTCAACTTCCATTTTTAATTTTATGCAACTTCCATTTTTATATTCAACTTCCATTTTTATTCAATTGTTTTTCTATTCAACTTCCTTTTTTTATTTAATTTCCAAATAGATCATTATGGTATAGTGGTTTCTTGAATGAACTTCGATTTTTTAATTTTATGCAACTTACCTTTTTGTTTTTATTCATCTTCAACTTTTATTCAATTTACTTTTCTGTTCATTCAAGAAACTACTATACCTTAACGATCTATTTGGAAATTAAATAAAAAATGGAAGTTGAATAGGAAAGGAAATTAAATAGAAAAGGAAATTGAATAAAAATGGAAGTTCGTAAAAATAAAAATGGAAGTTCATTCGAGAAACTACTTAACGATCTATTTGGAAATTAAATAAAAATGGAAGTTGAATGGAAAAGAAAATTGAATAAAAATGGATGTTGAATAAAATTAAAAATGGAAGTTCATTCAAGAAACCACTATACCTTAACGATCTATTTGGAAATTAAATAAAAAAGGACGTTGAATAGAAAAGGAAATTGAATAAAAATGGAAGTTAATTCAAGAAACCACTATACCTTAGCGATCTATTTGGTTATTAAAAAACAAAGGAAATTGAATAATGGTTTCTTAAATAAAAATGGAAGTTGAATAGAAATAAAAATGGAAGTTGCATAAAATTAATAATGGAAGTTCGTTTAAAGAAACCACTATGACAAGTGAGGTTCCATTTTTCATTCACACTACAACAAAAAGTGTCTTTGGAGACGAAAACTAATGACGAAAATAAATTTTGTCACGAAAGACGTACCTTTTAGTGAAGAAAGTAATTTTTCATCTCCAAATGTTCCATTTTTAGAGACAAAAATAAAATTTCATCACCAATCTGCATACATAATAAAAAAATTAGGTGACGAAATTATTTTTCGTCATTATTTGTATTTTTTTTGTCACTAAAGATTTTGTAGCTAATTTTTCGGATGGTGCCGAAATTTTCAGACTTTCGGTGAGGAAAAAATTGGTCACCAATAATAAAATTATTAATGACGAATATATTTTCATCACCAATAATTTTTCATATTTTAATATTATTTAGTGAGAAAACTATTTTCGTGGCTAATAATTTTATCTTTTAGTGAGGAAATAATTTTGCCACCAAATAAATGGTTTAGTTGCTAAAAAGGTTTTAGAGGAAATGAACATATTGGCGCCTTAGATATATCAGTTCTTCTTCTCACACACAGATTTGACCACCAAACCTCATCCTACATGACCTCACCTCCCCCTTTCTCTTCTCTCACGCCTTACGCCTTACGCCTCTGGCCTCTGTGTCTCTTCTCTCTCATGCCTCACGCATCTGCCCTCCTCCACTACAACAAAACTGACTTTTTACGGCACCACATCAACGGCATACAATAAATGCACGCCGTAGTTTCTTACTTTTACGACTTACTTTTTCTGCACGTCGTAAATTCTTTTCCAACCACAGCGTGTTTATTGCGTAGGCCGTAAATGGTAATAACGATAATTTTTTTACGACTTGCAATTCACGCTGTAAATAATAAAAGTTTCCGCGATGTGCATATGACATGTCGTTAATGCATCAATTACACACGACGCACATACGCCAGCCGTAAAAAGTGAATACTTTTCACGGCGTACATAACGCCTGCCGTTAAAAGTATTGCACTTTTTACGACGCACACATCGCCTGCCGTTAAAAGTATTGCTTTTTTATGACACACAATGCATGTCGTGAATTGTATGATTTAAAAAAAAAAAAAAAGCGCCAATATGAAATTTGGGGCGCCAATCACCAAAAAATATATATATATATATTAGAAATTTTTGTTTCCAAAATAACTATTTTGCGTTCCTCTAATCAGAATAGAATACCAAAAAATTTAAAATAAAATAAAATCACAAGCCCTAGCTCTTCAGCCAACCCAAAAAAAAAAAAAAAAAAAAAAAAAAAAATCAAAATACAAGGCTTCGGCTTCTAATGAAAATAAACCCAGGGGGTTTCATAGGGAGAATAGAATGGGCTTCCATTTAACCAAGTTAAATTCAAAAGATGGGTTAGAGAGAGAAGCTCTCTAGAAAACGTTGTCTTCTAGGGTTTCAATTGCTCATTGATTTCCTGATGTCTGTAGCTATTGTTACCATTGATGATGAAAATTTGGTGGTTTTTACTCAGAATTGTTTGGACAATCTAGGGCTTGAGAACTGTGCGTGTGAAGCACTGTGTGCGTCTGCGATTAAGACGGTGGAACATTCTGGTTCCCCTTCTAAATAGATAGAAGAAATCAGAGAGAGATTGAATGTGATGGAAGCAAATATTGCCGGGGTAAATCAGGAGAAGGGTTCGTCTCATCGAAGAAGGGTTACCTGGTACATTGCTTCCTCCTTTCCTTCCTCTTATCTTTGTTGATTTCTATTAAAGTGATCACTCATTTTTCTTTTGTTTTGCTTTCGATTTTTATTTTGATTTTGATCATCTCATCTCATCGATTTTGATTTCATCTCTCTATTGCAGATTATCTTTCTTTTTATGGTAGCTTCACTTCTCTCTCTCTCTCTCTCTCTCTCTCTCTCTCTCTCTCTGAAGCTAGGGTTTCAAACCACCATGTCAAGAGGTGTTGATTGAACGATCAGAGATTTTTCTGTCACCATTTGTTCTATTTCATGTATATGTCTAGGGATTTGGGGGAAAAAAGTTTTGAGATGTTAAGTTTTAAAATGAAAATTTAGGGTTTTTAATTGGGGTTTTGATCGAAAAATTATGATTTGGTTGCCATTGCCAATTTTTCGTGTAATTTTGATTTTTACTTCTAATGGCTCCTATTTTACTTTGACCATTCTTTTTGTTCAAGATTTTTGCTAGGTTTTTGTTGGATAGAAAATTAAGTGACGTGATTCTCTTCCTCGTCTCTTTGTGATGTTTGCACATGTTTGTATGTATCTAAATATTAACATATACCCAAAATCGTGACTTCATATCAAGATGATTTGTGTTATGTGTATGATGATTGCTTGTCTTTGTTTCTCTATGTTGTCTTTGGCTGGTTATGTTTGTGTATCTATGTTTGCTTAGGTATCTCTATATATCTCTACTTTGTTTCTATTCTCCCGTAGAGAAGAAAACTATATACATGTTATTTATGCCTCTTAGGTGTTTGATAAAATCTTTGAGTGGTTGGATCTTACTATATTATATTGTTTTCTTGTGAGCTTTTCTTAAATATGTCTATATATATATATATATAAAGTAAATGACTATTTGAAAGTTATCATGTTATATGTGAGAAATCACCAAGGAGATGAAAAGTTCGGTGAAATAAAAATGTTATATATAACACCCTTACAACACAAAAAAAAAAAAAAAAAAAAATTGTATTGTTTTTTATTAAAGAAAATAAATTTGTTTATTAAAAAATAAATTAAAAATTAAAAAACGAATTCTAGAATGTATGCTAAAATGACAATAACATTGGCTACAAGTAGATGTCAATACATTCATAAAGACAACTTAACTTTTAATGTAACACAATTTTACTCCCATGTGATATATATTTCATAGCTCCATCTTGGATGTCCCTAAATTATTCTCCATTTTCGAAGTCAATGGATAGTTTTACTAAATTTCCTCAATGTCTTTCTAAAATTAGTACTAGTTGGCCAAAGATAATGCCAATCCATGTAAGGGTAAAATTGAAACCGCAATGTAAACACATTAAATGAACTTCACTCAAACATTGTGCTTATTTCCGATGTATTATAATTTTGGGTTATAGCATGGAAAATTACAAATTTAGCTTGTTTCTTTACTTGATTGTATTAATAAAAAGCTTGTTTAAACAAAAACTTCTCAAATAGAACTTATGTGAAATTAAGTGTACAAAGAAGAGTGTGTATGTATGTTTTATGTATAAAATGTGCCCTTGCTTGATTCTAGGAGTTGTCATGTTGGAAACCCATGCTTTCTTAGATGTCCCTAAATGATTCTCTATTTTCAAAAAAGTGAACAAGATACTCAATTTCCCACAATTTCTATTGCTGTAAAATTAGTACAACTTGGCTACTAGAGGTGATGCAAAGCCACTAGATGATAAAATGGAGACCTAAAATTGTGAGAATTCTGTCAATGGTTTTTACTTAAATATTGTGCTTTTTATACTGGACTATACTAGGTATAATTTTTCAAACTACAAATTCGACTTTTTTAAATTAAACTTCTCAAATAGAAGTAAAAATTAAAAAAAAAAAAAATAGTTTTCCAAGGCTCCCATGGCTTCCTTTTTAGTAACCTGCCCCTCCAAGCCAAGTCATCAAGACGAGGCCTTTTATGATTGGTCTCAGCATAAAGCCTCTCATAAAACTGAATCACTTTGCTCTTAATCCCCTCCCTCCTCTCCACCCCATTAATTTCTAAACTTTTACATAGTTTTGTGTCCTATGGGTGTTAGTCAATTTGTGAAGGAACTGAATATTCCTGTCATAAATCCCTTGCCTTCTGCCTCCATCTAATTTCTGCCATATGAACAATGTGTCCCAACCCCATTTTGACTTATTTCCTTCCTACTCATTATTTAAAAACTTATGTCTCAATACCAAATACAAAGGGATAGGGAGAAAACTGATATAGTGAATGACTTTCCATGACTGGTATAGTAAAAAATTATAGTGAATGACTGACTTCAAGGTAAAATATTTTATATATGTTGATTGTCAAAAATTAAGTTTCTTGTTAATAATGTTATCTTTTCTTGTTTTTATTGGTGTTTCAATTGTGTAGGAACAATCACTAGCTAATGTGAATAATATGATGCAAATGAAAACAAAACATCGATGTGGATCAAAATCAATCACAGTCATAATTATCTGTTCGGTGCGTTCTACTAATTTATTTTATTGGATTAGTAGGTTTTGTTAGTATATTATGTTTCTATGTTAATTTAGTAGAAATTTCTTAATCAACTAGGGTAGAATAAAAAAAACTGTGACATTTAGGGGCGAAAGGCCATGGGAAAAATAGTGAAATATGCATGTAAAGATCCGAGAAACATCACAAACACCTTGAGACAGAGCAACATAAGTTGTGCAAACGTACGAAAGAAGCGCGTGGCTCCCAATTTGAAAACTACTTTGAAATTTGCACTATTTCAACACGTAGGCATGAAACTAAGTAAAAAATGAACTTTTCCAACGTAAGCTTGAAAATAGGCCATCAGAGGGCTAAATCGTGTAACAGCCACGAGACGGCCCGGGTAACACCTCAAACACCTCAGGAGGGACCAAAGTAAGTTGTGGAAACTTACGGAACTAATTTGGGACTCCCGGTTCGAAAACTAAATCCAAAACTGCACTTTTTTACACTTAAGCTTCAAAATAGGCCAACGGAGGGCTAAATCGTGTAACAGCCACGAGTCGGCCCGGGTAACACCTCAAACACCTCGAGAGGGACCAATGTGAGTTGTGGAAACTTACAGCACTACCACGGGACTCTCGGTTTGAAACCAAAAATGTACTTTTTCACACTTAAGCTTGAAAATAGGCCATCAGAGGGGTAAATCGTGTAACAGCCATGAGACGGCCCAGGTAACACCTCAAACACCTTGGGAGGGGCCAATGTGAGTTATGGAAACTTGCGGAACTAGCACGGGACTTCCAGTTTGAAAACTAAGTCCAAAAATGCACTTTTTCACACTTAAGCTTGAAAATAGGCCATCGGAGGCCAAAATTGTGCAACAGCTACGAGACGGCCTGGGAAACACCTCAAACACCTCGGGAGGGACCAATGTGAGTTGTGGAAATTTACGGAACTAGCACGGGACTCCTGGTTTGAAAACTAAGTCCAAAAATGCACTTTTTCACACTTAAGCTTGAAAATAGGCCATCGGAAGCCAAAATCGTGCAACAGTCACGAGACGGCCCGGGAAATACCTCAAACACCTCGGGATGGACAAATGTGAGTTGTGGAAATTTACGGAACTAGCACGGGACTCTCGGTTCGAAAACTAAGTCCAAAAATGCACTTTCAGCGACAATTAAGCTTGAAAAATAGGCCATCGGAGGCCAAAATCGTGATACAGCCACGAGGCGGCCCGAGTAACACCTCAAACACCTCGGGAAGAACCAATGTGAGTTGTGGAAACTTACGGAAGTAGCACGAGATTTCCGGTTTGAAAACTAAGTCCAAAAATGCACTTTTTCATACTTAAACTTCAAAAATAAGCCATCAGGGGCCAAAATCGTACTTGATCATGAGACGGCCCAGGGAACACCTCAAACACCTCGGGATGGACCAATGTGAGTTGTGGAAACTTACGGAACTAGCACGGGAATCCCGGTTTGAAAACTAAGTTCAAAATTGCACTTTTTCAGACTTAAGCTTCAAAATAGGCCATCGGAGGCCAAAATTGTGCAACAGCGACGAGACGGCCTGGGGAACAACTCAAACACCTCAGGAGGGACCAATGTGAATTGTGGAAACTAATGGAACTAGCACGGGACTCCCGGTTTGAAAACTAAGTCAAAAAATGCACTTTTTCACTCTTAAGCTTCAAAAATAGGCCATTGGAGGCCAAAATTGTGTAACAGCTAGTAGACGGCTCGGGAAACACCTCAAACACCTCGGGAGGGACCAATGTGAGTTGTGAAAAATTACGAAACTAGCACGGGACTCCCAATTTGAAAACTAAGTCCAAAAATGTACTTTTTCACACTTAAGCTTGAAAATAGGGCTTCGGGAGCCAAAATCGCGCAACAGCCATGAGAAGGCCCGGGAAACATCTCAAACACCTCGGAAGGGACCAATGTGAGTTATGGAAACTTACGGAACTAGCACGAGACTCCCGGTTTGAAAACTAATTCGAAAAATGCATGTTAAATTGTATATTTTATGGATAAGAAAATAATTGTGTAACTGGCATTTTTTTTTTTTGGTGTGTGTTTCATTTTTTGCATTCGAGATTTGATATGGACGTGTTTGGTAATTTGGAGGCGATGGTAGATCATTTTGTGTTTTTGTTCATATTACCTTACATGTATTTTGGTTGTGTTGTAAATTTTATTTTTTTGTTGGTATTACGGGGCATGTTTGGTAATCCGCCCTTGAAATTTAATTTTAGTTGATATTAGTAGGCATGTTTTTTGTTGGATATTAGGACTGTGTTTGGTAATCTGCATACGGTTGATATTAACTTTTTGTGGATATTAGTAGACATTTTTTTATGGATATTAGGAGACATGTTTATAATCCGCAGTTCATATTGTATGTTTGTGGATAGTGCTAAAATTGATTGTGATGTTTATGAAAATGAATAGATTTTTGTATTGATTTGTAATAGATATTTTAATGAACAAAGTTATTGAAATGCTAGGAATTATTACTTGAAAAGAAAAAATTTCGGAAGAAAATAGTACCCTCATTTTCAAAATTTTAAATTTTTATTAGTGACGAAATAAAAAATGTCGCTATTAGTTTTCAATAAACATGACGAATAATTTTGTCACTAATGATATAGTACGAAACAAATAATTTCATCACATTTGCTGAATATTTCGTCGCTAAATTGAAATATTTTGTTACAAAATGTTTTTTGTCATTGAATAATTTTCTTTTTTCTCATTTTAGTGACGGATTTTTTTGTCACCTTAATCCATATCATTGGTGAGGAAAACTTTCATCACTAAAATATATTTGGTGACGAAATATTTCGTGGCAAAAAACAATTAAAATAAAATATTTTTTAGTTTTGGTGACAAAATTGATGTTTTAGAGGACGAAAAATTCAACATTTGGAGATTTAAACATTTAAATCGCCAAAAATAAAAAATAGGCGACGAAAGGTTATTGGTGACAAACTGATTTTGTCTCCAAAGGCCTTTTTTGTTGTAGTGTCAATTTCCATTTTTATTTTTACTCAACTTCCATTTTTATTTTTATTTTTATGCAACTTCAATTTTTATTCAATTTCCTTTTCTATTCAACTTCCTTTTTTTATTTAATTTCCAAATAGATCGTTAAGGCATAGTGATTTCTTGAATGAACCTCCATTGTTAATTTTATGCAACTTCCATTTTTAATTTTATTCAACTTCCATTTTTATTCAATTTTCTTTTCCATTCAACTTTCATTTTTATTTAATTTCCAAATAGATCGTTAAGTAGTTTCTCGAATGAACTTTCATTTTTATTTTTACGAACTTCCATTTTTATTCAATTTCCTTTTCTATTTAATTTCCTTTCCTATTCAACTTCCATTTTTTATTTAATTTAATTCCAAATAGATCGTTAAGGTATAGTGGTTTCTTGAATAAACTTTCATTTTTAATTTTACGAAACATCCATTTTTAATTTAATTTCCTTTTCTATTCAACTTTCTTTTTTATTTGATTTCCAAATAGATCGTTAAGGTATAGTGGTTTCTTGAATGAATTTTCATTTTTAATTTCATACAACTTCCATTTTTAATTATATTCAACATCCATTTTTATTCAATTTTGTTTTCTATTCAACTTCCTGTTTTATTTAACTTCCAAATAGATCGTTAATGTACAGTGGTTAGTTGAATAAAAATTAAAATTGAATTTCATCCAATAAACTATTATACCTTAATGATCTATTTGGAAATAAAATAAAATAAAAAAGTTGAATAGAAAAGGAAATTGAATAAAAATGAAAGTTGCATAAAATTAAAAATGGAAGTTCATTCGAGAAACCACTATATCTTAACGATCTATTTGGAAATTAAATAAAAAAGAAGAAGTTAAATAGAAAAGGAAATTGAATAACTATGGAAGTTGAATAAAAATAAAAATGGAAGTTGAATAAAAATAAAATTGGAAGTTGCCTTAAATAAACAATGGAAGTTCATTGAAGAAATCACTATACCTTAGCGATCTATTTGGAAAGTAAATAAAAGTGGAAGTTAAATAGAAAAGTTCATTAAATAGAAATTGAAGTTGAATAGAAATGGAAATTGAATAAATATGTAAGTTGAATAAAAATAAAAATGGAAGTTGCCATTTTTATTCAACTACTATACCCTAACGATCTATTTGGAAATTAAATAAAAAAGGAAGTTGAATAGAAATGGAAGTTGAATAAAAATAAAAATGAAAGTTCATTCAAGAAACCATTTATTCAAGAAACCATTATACCTTAACGATCTATTTGGAAATTAAATAAAAAAGGACATTGAATAGAGAAGGAAATTAATAAAAATGGAAGTTGAATAAAAATAACTGTGGAAGTTCATTGAAGAAACCACTATACATTAACGATCCATTTGGAAATTAAAAAAAAAAAAAGAAGTTGAATAGAAAAGGAAATTGAATAAAAATAAAAATGGAAGTTGAATAAAATTAAAAATAGAAGTTTATTCAAGAAAGCACTATATCTTAACGATCTATTTGGAAATTAAATAAAAAAAATGAAGTTGAATAGAAAAGAAAATTGAATAAAAATGGAAGATGAATAAAAATAAAAATGGAAGTTGCATAAAATTAAAAATTGAATAGAAAACAAAATTGAATAAAATGGAAGTTGCATAAAACTAAAAATGAAACTTCATTCAAGAAACCACTATACCTTAATGATCTATTTGGAAATGAAATAAAAAAAGTAAGTTGAATAAAAATATAAATGGAAGTTGCATAAAAGGAAATTGAATAAAAATGAAAGTTGCATAAAATTAAAAATGGAAGTTCATTCAAGAAACCACTATACCTTAAAGATTTATTTAGAAATTAAATAAAAATGGAAGTTGAATAAATTAACAATGGAAGTTCATTCAAGAAACCACTATACCTTAACGATCTATTTGGAAATTAAATAAAAAAGGAAGTTGAATAAAAATAAAAATGAAAGTTGAATAAAATTAAAAATGAAAGTTCATTCAAGAAGCCACTATACTTTAACGATCTATGTGGAAATTAAATAAAAAAAGAAGTTGAATAAAAAAGGAAGTTGAATAAAAATGGAAATTGAATAAAAATGGAAGTTGAATAGAGAAGGAAGTTGAATAAAAATGGAAGTTGCATAAAACTAAAGATGGAAGTTCATAAGATTAACAATGGAAGTTCATTGAATTAACTTTTCTATTCAACTTCCGTTTTTATTCAATTTCCTTTTCTATTCAATGTCCTTTTTTATTTAATTTTCAAATAGACCGTTAGGGTATAACGGTTTCTTAAATGAACTTTTATTGTGAATTTTCATTTCCATTTTTTATTCAACTTCCAATTTTATTTAATTTCCAAATAGATCGTTAAGGTATGGTGGTTTCTTGAATGAACTTCCATTGTTATTTTATGCAACTTCCATTTTTATTTTTCTTCAACTACCTTTTTTATTAAATTCACTTTTCTATTCAACTTCCTTTTTATTTAATTGCCAAATAGATCGTTAGGGTATAGTGGTATTTGGAAATTGAATAACAAATGGAAGTTGAATAAAAATAAAATCAAGTTCATTCAATAAACCACTATACCTTAACGATCAATTTGGAAATTGAATAAAAATCGAAGTTGAATAAAAATAAAAATGGAAGTTGCATAAAATTAAAAATGGAAGTTGAATAAAAAAACCACTATACCTTAACTATAGTGATCCCGGTTTTCTTTTTTGTAATTGTTGTATTCCAGACTTTGGTTCCGTGGAGTTGGTAGTTGTAGATCTTGTTGTCATCCTTTAATTCCATTTGATTGAGTTTTAGGATGTGTTGGGGCATGTTTTGAGCAGGTGGGTTGAGCCTTGGTCTAATTCCTTGTTGCCCAGTTTTTGGTCATTCCGCTCGAGCGGGTCTTCCTGCGCTCGAGCGGGGTTTACACCCTTCCAGCATTTTGTGCCCCAGCAAAACTTCTGCATGTGTGATTTCTACACTTGAGCGGGTTTCCTATGCTTTAGCGGGTCGCGCTCTAGCGGGCTTGTTGGCGCTCGAGCGGGTAGTACCTTTTTGGTGAAAGTTCTGGGATGGGATAATCCACGCTCGAGCAGACTGGTTTTTTGCTCTCGAGCGGATGTGTTTCACTCTTGTGTCTTGGCGCTCGAGCGGGCCTTATTGCGCTCGAGCAGACCCAGATTTTTATTCTTGACGCTCGAGCGTTGTGTTTTTCGCTCGAGCGGACCTGTAGACACCCCATTTTTGACCGTCCTCAAGACTTGGACGTCACCGCTCGAACACTCGATGATGATCCATGATTCGTGTTCGTTTGGAGTTCCCGGAGTCCTTGGCTACGTGCCTTGCCTCAGGACCTCCAAACTTGACCGTTTTGTGTCTAGTTTTGCACCAAACACCTGTGTTTTGCCCTAGAGGGGCAGGGAATGCTTTGTGAGGCATCCCCACACACCACCGGCTGTGGCTAGAGGCCACCGGCTGCTTGGTGTTGCTATCGGCACTATATTGTGCCGGTCGGCACTATTTTTGGCAAAATGACCATTTTGCCCTGCCGATCACTTTACAGCTGTTTTTGGAGATATTTTCAGACAGCTTTCTACCACTTTCTTCCCCTCCATACACGTGTATGGAGAGATGAACCTCTTGTTGGCTTGGTGGCTAAGTTTACAAGATGGCCTCCTCTATAAGAGGAGGCCTTGTCTTCTTGGCTAAGGGTTAGCCATTTTTGAGAGACTAAAAACCAGAGCTCACATACCTCTCTCTCTATATTTTCCATCTCTCATCCTTGTGTGTGTGTGTTCTAAGCCTAAAAGGTGTGTTTTACCATACTTTTGCACCATTACACACACCATTAGCTCGAGATTGAGAGACTTAGAGGGTTGATTGTTGAAGTTTTGGACTGACTTTGATCACTAGAGAGTGGCTGCTCCACCTGTTCTTCAAAGGATCTTCAAGGGTAAGCTTGTTACTTTAGTTTCCCCATTCTTGCACTAGCTTTCTACCCCTCTTGCTTTGTGTTTTTGGATTTGTGTTTAACATAAAAAAGGCTTATATTTTCATTCTCTTGAACATTCATTAAGATTGATTTGTGGTTTGGGTAGAGTCTCACCCTCTTAGGCCTTGTTTTGGCCATTTTGGTGTCTTTTCTTGAAGCTTTGCTTACTTGGTGTTCTTGGTCTTCTCACCATTGAAAGCCAGTGAGTTTTCAGTGGTGAGGAAGGTACTTCCAAGTCTCAAATAGGGGAGGGACACCCCTCTCCCCCTTGTCCTTTGCTTGCCTTTGTATTTGGCCTAAAGAGTAGCATGTATGCATACTTGCATTTAGCTTCATTTCAGAATTTTTTTGAGTGTTTTGGAGCATGTTTAGCCTCTGTTTTTGGTCGGATTTGTAGCCCTTAGTATGTATCTTATACTTGCTTTTAAATTTTCTATTATGCTAGGAAGAATGCCTTGCATTTAGGTCATGTTCTTTGCATGTATTAGCCCCACTTCATGAAGATACTAGTATTATTTTGCCACATTTAAGGGCTGTGGGCCACTGTTTTTATCATGTTTGATGTGCTTGACATGGTTGTTTTGCATGATGGCTTGTTAGCCTTGAGTATGTGATCCATGGACATGCGTTGGTTATGTTATTTGAGTGATTTGGAGTCATTTAACATGCATATTTCAGCTCTTATATCATGCTCATGTGTCTCCATTTACCATCTTATTCATGCTTTGAATTGTTGGCCTCTTATGCTTTAAAGAGGGTCTTATGCATGCTTGTGTGTTTAGAGTTTTTGGGATGCCATGTGTGTGAGTTTTGGGCGTGTTCTTGCATACCAAAAATCTGTTTTTGCTTGTCCAATATAGGCCATGAGTGGTCATGTTTGTAGGCAATAGAATGCTCCACTTTGTGCCTTAGCCTTAGGCCTTTTGGCTTGCATGTTTGCATGAATATTTGTCCACCTTTTCAGTCCATTTTCGCCACTGTTTTGGGGAGATTTGAGGTCTGCCCTATTATGGTCTAGTCCACCATTGCATGCTTGCCTTATGCTTGTTACATGTTTGGTTCATTAAGTGTTGTAGCATGATGACCCTATGCTTGATTTACCCTTGTTTGCATTGCATTTGCACTTTGCATGTTGCATTACATTTGGCATGTTTGCATCTTAGTATTAGGTTGTATTGTGGAGCCATGTTTGCATAACATGCATTGCATTACTTGGTTTGGGGTGTCAAGCCAAGTTGAGGGTTAGGATGAGTTCATACCATAAGTGATGCAACTTGTCCTACCTCTTGGTCACCAAGGCCCTTGACCAACACATGATAAGGCCTTGGATTTCATTTGTTTGTTTGCATGCATTACCATTAAAATGCAACCTTGGTTCTTAGGCCATCATGCATCAAGATGCATAATTGATGGCCCAAGAACCAAGAGTCATGCCTCCTTGAGTCTCCAAGCATGATAGGAGGCATTGGCCATGCTTACATATGCTCAAAATCCATGCCATGCACCTTTGGTTTCTTCTTTGTCAAACCGTCTCTGCAGAACTTTTACACGACGGCATACAATGCCGACCGCACATTTTGTGCCGATAAACTCTATAAGAAGCTGGTGGCCAATTTAAGCAGCCGGTGGTTACTTCCTCCAGCCGGTGGGGTACTGCAGTTCATGTAGAAGGTATTCTGGGACTTTGGGAATTTTTGGAGAGGCAGGCGAGAAATGTATAAATAAAGTGTCATGACACGGGTTTTCCGGGCAAGTCGGATCGAACATGCATCATTCGCACATCCCGAGGCAGGGCCGAAGGCCCCTTCTTTTTTACATATGATTTAATTTGATAATTAGAAATTTCTGTAATAATTAATTTATTTATTAGTCGGACTGTAATATTTATTCGGTCCCTCTGTATGAGGGCGTAATTGTAATAAGTGTGGGTGAGTGGTGTGTATGTCTCCCAACCCCCATTTCTTTCTCCCTTTTATTTACCTGCTTATGATGGTGAATTAGGGCATTTTTTTAATTAGCATACCTTATGCAATGCATGCGTGCATTCATGCATTTGTTTACATACATCGGGCTCGGTACATCATACAAACTACATCGTGTTTTCAATTCCAAAGTGAATACGTGCATTGAATAAAGTGCATTTCACATGCCATCTTTAGGGTTAGCCGAGCCTACTCGAGATTACATCATTGCATGCGTTGCATTAGCCACTTAACATGAACTAGGACATGCATGTTTGCTAACTAGTTTATTGTTTTTTTGCGAGTACAACGTAAGTATTTTACGCTTTAGCATACCACATGCGTGTGAATGTTGCCATGACAAGATGATTACCATGCGGCTAAGTGCTTATGTGAGATAAACTGTTTGAATGCTCGTGGGTGGAGGTTAGATTGCTGAGTTGGGAAAACTCGTTGAAATCCGTGTTTTAGCCTACTTGCGAGTAGCAAATTCCAATGCATTTTCAAAACCAACGGACATGCAATGTTTATTTCCAAATTAGGCAATCTAGTCTATACTTGTTTGTTGTGCGCGTAACATAGTAATTCTAGGCTAAAATTTAGAATAAGAACATGTAATGTTTTCAAAAAAGGATATCACGGTTAGTAGAGGCCGGTCTTGAATGAAAGCGAAGGGTGCTCATAGCTGATCTTCCCCGATCATACCCAAGCTCCCGAGCCAAGACCACTTTGGTGATGACGGACATGTGGCCTTCGGCACCGAGTCAGGGTTTCCTAAATTTCCCCATTTTAAAAATATTTAGGTGGCGACTTTGTAATCTGGCAAAGCAGTCCATGTTTGGCACTACTTTTCAAAAATCTGTTTTCCCAAATGATTTGCCAGATTTGGACTCTTTGGTTCAGATTTAGAACCGCAACAAACAAAAAGGGAGTCTGAACTGTAGAGAGAGAGCCCCAAGGGCGCGTCTACAGTTTCTGGCGACTCCGCTGGGGATTAGAGAGCTTGACTCGAACTCGTGATATCCTGTTTTGACTACACTTATGTGTTTCTTTGCATTGCATGTGCATTGGTGCGCCTAGGACACAGTGTTTGCCATCTGCCATTCCTGAACGGTTTGCCGGAGGCTTGTCTTGTCAAGGCATGACCATAAGGCTAACCGGTTATGGGCTCGACAAAGATGGAAACACAAACCCCATTTCTTGGGGCACCCTTTTTGGACCATTTGACCTAGTGCATATTTGGATCCATAGTGACCATTCCAAACTAGGACAAAGTTGCTTACCCGATGTTAGGTTGTTTGAAACCGCGTGCATAGTGAAACCCTAGCTCGACAAAATAGGACAGAAACCCTACCCCAACATAGGGTGTATTGGCTCTCTTTTACATTATATGCTTTCGAGTGTATCTCCACAGGAACACATATGTCGGTTTGCAAGGTTGGGTATCCTACTGAGGGCACCCAAGAATGATATTTTGGGAAATCGGTTATCTGTGGGTACAAAATCCAGACTTAGGGGCAATGATTGAAACGATGATCGAGATTTGAGAGCGATGTATCGAATTGACGTGTTATCCAACCGTGTGTTGTATGTTTATTTTACGTCGTTATGCTGTCCGATTTTTCTGTTATTTATACGCTTTATTTATCTTTTTACATCTTTTACTAGGTAGTTGAGCACGATTGCTAATTCGATAGATATCCCCAAGCACCACGGGTTAGAGGTGTCGACTCCTTCGATCGAGGATCCGATGAGCGGACAACCGGTGTACTACTCACTACCCCGGTTACTAAACGAAGGTCGATGGGCGGAGGACATCGGTACAAATCGGTTCAGAGGGCTTTATCTACCCCACCTGTGTTCAGTAGGGATCGGGATTCTGTGTCACCGATAGAGAGAGAATATATACCAGTAATCCAACCGGAGCAGGATAGCATGGCTAGTTTGGAGGAGATGGTGCGCCACCTTCAAGAGAGCATGAAAGCGATGCAGCAGGATGCCGTCCGTCAGGCAGATTTCGCCAGGCAACATGCCACAGTTGTAGGGGAACAGGCAGAGACAATTGCCAGACTAGAGCAGCAAACCGGGGCATCTGCTTCGCATCAAGTTCCTCCCCCACCAGGAATTCCAAACCTTGGGGAGACAGCCAATGTTCAGACTGATATCTAATCGCCAGGGCCACCCCCACCTCCAACCCTACCTCAAATCCAACCTCAGCTATCAAAAACACCCACCAACCTACTGGACTCTCCCTTTGAGTTCGAGACTGATCCTACCGCACTGAAGCTGAGCAAGCTTGAAAAGTTGTTCAAGAGATCCTAAGGGGTCAAGACCATCCTCGATATTGAAGATGGATACACCGTCTGTTGTGATGTCGCCCACGATTCAAGATGCCCCATATTGATCGGTTTGACGGGTCCAGGACCCCATGGTGCACTTGAGATGTTTCGGATATCCTAAGGCCAATGGGCCTCGTGGGTTTCGAAGTTGTCTTTATTTGGCGGACCTTGTCGTGTGGCATCCGCATGGTATGCCAAGCTAGAAGATGATCAAGAGAAATTGGGACGAAATGGTGAGGCCTTCATCGCAAAGACTCATACAACACCGATTGAGATTACGACCCGTAATCTCGAGACAACTAGGCAAGAGCCTAAGGAGAGTTTTTGAGTTCAGAATCGGATGGAGGGCCAAGGCTTCGATGATGACCTTGAGGCCCACGGACAAAGACCAGATTCGGATGATTGTGCGCAATCTACAGCCGAAATTGATGCAAAAGATGATAGTAGTCCCCTTTTCTACTTTTTTTGACCTACATGAAATGGGGGTGCAGATTGAAGATGCCTTGAAGCAAGGTTGGATTGATAATGGTCGGGAGCAACCCCGAAGGACCTTCAACCGCAACACTAATGCAGGCCTGAGTGGCACATCTGCTGCAAGAGCCTCCGAAGTGAGCATGGTCACCACTAACCCCCCACAAATAAATACGGCAGCTTCGCCATTCTCCGGCGCGTCCGGAAGCAACCCGCAAACAACTAAATACCCACCCAGAAACAGCAGAACCTTCGCCCCATTATATATGCCCCTATCCAAAGCTCTGGGGGTTTTGATCAAAAAAGGGCACCTGAAGTCCCTGGAGCCGCGGCCCCTACCAGAAAAACTCCCTCCTACCCATAACCCGACCAAGTATTGTGCGTTTCACCAGCAGTACGGTCACGACACCGACCAGTGCTATCGGTTACGCCATGAAATTCAAGATCTCATCGATAACGGGGTGATCTTGCCTCCCGAAAAACCCAATGTTACTACAAATCCTCTCCCCACACATAACCAAGCTCCACCACCCAAAAGACTTAATTTCATCCATACCAGGGCCGGGTCCTACGACCCTAGTATCTATATCACACCTACCCACCTGCCTAAACCAGAGGTGTTCCTCCCGACATGCGCCGATTTGTGCATGATGGACATCTCCGTGACCCAACCTAAGCGATGGTGGTGACCATGAGAACAGAGAGAGGAGACCTCAAGGAAAGAGAGTTGTTGAGTCGATCTGGAATCTGGGAGTTATATGGGTAAGACATACAGTCCGAGTAACTACATTTCATCGATAGGCCAGGATAGGCTCAGAATAGAAGTGCCAATAGGGGGAGAGTTGTGTATGATCCAAGGGGATAGTCTGGGACAGGGAACAGATGATGTAACAGCTGTGGAGGAGAACCTGGCCAATCTCCAATTTTACAGTGACCAATACCTAGAAGACGCAGTAGTTGCGTGGTTCGATTATGAGGATTCGGCAGAAGCTACCGGGTGGTTGGACGATCAGCCCGATGTGGTAGAAGAATTTCAGGCAGAGCAGGGTTCAGTAGGAATGAGAATATCAGCGACGGCCGGAAGGGTCAAAGAGCATAATACATCGCCAGAGGGCGCCGGTGTCAAGAATTTCGCCCGAGATTGGAACATTTTGAATACGGAGATGATTGAACAGTCAGTCACGTCAGAACTAGTAAGTTTTGAAGATTCCGAAAGAATCAGGAAAGCAAAGGCCCATGTGGGAGATGAAATTGCTGTGTGCACAGGAAACAAGAATATTACAGGCAGATGGATGGAAGGTGCTGCGAGCGCAAGAACGGTCATATCAGAGCCGGACAGGTGTCTGTCTGCCGCTGATGGAATGTGGTGGGAAGATGAGGACCTATGTCTTGCCCACACGGATGAAGATTGGGGGAATGACCAACCCGATAACACTTGGTACCTTGGAGAGGTCGACCACATGACAAGGAGTGGGCGATATTTCAAACCCCCACACTTGGATCAACCAGAAGCCTCGGGGAAGGATAGGGAAGCCGAGAAGCAAAAGGAGAAGTAACTTGAGGAAGAAGCTGTTCTCAAGCAGTTGAAAAGGATACAAGCAGACATCTCCATTTGGGGGCTGCTCATGGCCTCGCGAGTACACAGGCAGGCTGTTTTGACGGCCATGGACAAGGCCAAATTCTCCATAGAAACTACACCAGCGGTGGTTGGGTGGTCTTCAGGAGGAGGTTCCCGACGTTGACCTTTTCGGATAAAGAACTTCCCGAGGCGTAAATCACAACAAACCCCTCTACATTTCTGTGGAATGTAGAGATAAGTGGATACCGGTGGTACTTGTCGATACCGGGTCTGCCATCAATGTCTGCCCAGCTAGGACAGCATATGCGATTGGCTTGAAGACCGCATATTTCGTACCAACAAGTCATCGGGCGTCACGACAATACAAGTAGAGAAGTAATGGGAGCGGTTAAAGTTCGGACAAAGGTCGGGTCGGACGACGAGATAGATTTCCACGTCCTAGAAGTTCCCGCAACTTTTAATTTGCTTTTGGGGCGGCCGTGGCTGCATCAAGTGAAGGCAGTGTCATCTACTTTGCATCAAATAGTGAAATACCCTACGGAAGGAGTAGCCATTGTTTTTGGGAATTCATCAATCCACCCACCACCGGAGGTATCCACGCCTGTTCTAGGAATCGAGCATGGCATGGAAGATGTGTTCATATCAGGTTTTACCTTGGCCGAGGCTCAGGTCGTATAGAATATCATGGCCGCCAATGAAGGGATATATGTCAGCGCCCAAGCAGTGTATCTCATGAACAAGCTCAATACATCCCGGGATGGGATTAGGAAGAAGCGGCCGTAAAGGGCATTGCGCGTTGGCGAAATGCGCACAACCCTCATACCTTCGGCTTGGGTTATCGCCCACCAAGGAAGATTGGGTAAGAAGAGGAAAAGAGATGGCGGGAAGAGCCAAAGCAAAGCAGATGGAAAACCTTTGAATTGATGCATCGCCCATTCAGTACCTGAGCGGACGCTTCGTCCGGGGAAAACTTTCCATTCGTGGTTTTCCTGAGCCGTGGTGGAATGCGGAGAAGAAGCGTATGGATTCAAATTTTTTGATCTGCGATTACTTGGGATGATGTTCTTTGAAGCGAGCGAGGCCAGATTGAGACCGAGCATAACAAGGATCGAGTCTGCGGATATAGAGTTTGAAATGGGGTAGCATCGCATGTCTACTTTCGGATCCTTCGATCGATCGGTTGTGTGGGGATAACTCTCGGTGTCCATGATCGGAGATGAAGCAGTGCGGGCTTATCAGACTATTTTGGATGCATCCATCGCACCCTCCTCACTGGCAAGACGAGGAGGATTTTTTGTCAAAGACGGGTCGGAGTAGTGGCCGAATCGATTCCACCGAAGTCTTGCAAGTCGAATCGGGTTCGGCTCGACTGAGTCTGAGTCCCGTATTCCTGGGGGTGATAACCCGGATGCCTAATCTGTCGGTCGTCTTCTTCTTTCTCTTTTGAGTCTGTTGTAACAGAAGAATTGGACGGTTTGGGAGTACATAATGAGAATGAGATGAGTGTGGTGTTCGAGGACTATTCTGTGCCTTTGGTTTATTGCTTAAATCAGGGCTTTCAAAATTTTGATGAAAGCAGCGAGGACGAAGTTCCTCCGGTTTTGCAACGACTAATTGAACAAGAGCAAGAGAGGTTTGTTAAACCCTTAACGGATGAAATCACTACCGTGAACATTGGTACTGAGAAGGACCCGCGGCTGGTCCAGATCGGGTCCACGTTGTCTTCGGAACGGCGCTTAGTCGCTTTATTAAAACATTTCAAAGATGTTTTCGTGGTCCTGAAGACATGCACAGAATCGATCTGAGATTGTATAGCACCGGATCCTCTTGACCGAGGCCCGACCACAAATAGAAACTCGGGAGGATCCTACGATTGGGCCATTAAAATCAAGGAAGAGGTCACCAGCAGTTGACGAAGCTTCTGCTGTATCCGAATACCCGACTTGGTTGGCCAACATTGTTCCAAAGATCTTGAAGAAGGATGGCGTAATCCGGTATGTGTGGATTTGAGGATTTGAAACAGAGCCGGTCAGGATGACTTTCCCTTGCCGCATATCGACGAGTTGGTAGATTTCACAGCGGGGCATGCTTTGCTCTCATTCATGGATGGTTTTTCAGGCTATAATCAGATAGTAATGGCACCCAAAGACCGGGAGAAGACTGCTTTTACCACCCCATGGGGGACATATTGCTACAGAGTGATGCCATTTGGGCTGAAGAACGCTGGAGCTACGTATCAACGAGCTGCAACCACAATATTACATGACATGATCCATAAAGAGGTCAAGGTGTATGTGGATGACATGATTGTCAAGTCCAAAGAAAGAGAGGGCCACTACACCGCCTTGCAAAAGCTTTTCCAAAGGATCAGGGAATTTCGGCTGCGGTTGAATCCTCAGAAGTGTACATTTGGTGTTACAGCGGGGAAAATGCTGGGATTTTTGATTACACAAAGGGGCATCGAAGTCGACCCTTCCAAAATTAAGGCCATCTTAGAAATGCCCCCACCAATGACTGAAAAGAAGGTCTTGTGACTTTCTAGGTAAAGTGCAATTCATAAGGCGGTTTATTTCAAAACTAACCTTAACTTGTGAACCACTTTTTGGTCTTCTAAAGAAAGGAAAGAAGTTCCATTGGGACGGCCGATGCCAAGCTGCATTTGAACAGATTAAAGAGTATCTACAGAATCCGCCCGTGTTGTCACCACCAAAGCCGGGGAAGCCGTTGATATTGTATCTGTCAGTGACTGAGACTACAATGGGCTGCATGCTCGCACAAGAGTCGGAAGATAAAGTGGAAAAGGCCATCTACTATCTGAGCAAGAAGATGCTGGATTACGAGACCCGCTACACTCCGCTCGAGAAGGCTTGTTTGGCCTTGGTATGGGCTACCAGGAAGCTGCGACACTACCTGTTAGCTCACTCTGTAATGTTGGTTTCATGACTTGATCCAATCAAATATCTTTTCGAGAAACCAGCACTTACGGGTAGGCTAGCTCGTTGGCTGCTGTTGCTCTCCGAATTTGATCTCAAGTATGTGACGCGCAAGTCCGTAAAAGGGAGAGCGGTGGCAGAGTTCCTTGCCGACCACCCGGTTGAAGGGGATGAAGCGTTTGAGTACCTATTCCCAGATGAAGCTATTCTGCACATCGACGATGAAACTTGGACGATGTACTTTGACGGGGCGTCAAATCAATACGGATACGGGATAGTGTAGACACCCCATTTTTGACCGACCTTAAGACTCAGACGTCACCGATTGAGCGCTCGGTGATGTTGCATACTGTGCTCGTTCCGAACTCTCAGAGTCGTGGCCACGCGCCCTACCTCCGGACTTCCGAACCCTCTTCTCTACCTTATCTCGGTTTGCGAACCAGACTCGGTTTTCTCTGTTTTCTTTCCTGAGGGAAGGGAGTGGTCCTGTAGACTATCTCCCGGTGGCCGTGAGCTACTTTTCCGTAGGCCATTTTGCCCATTTCGGAGCCCGGTTCCCGGTTTTCGGGACTATTAGGCCGTGTGCCTCGGCTTGGGACCGCCCAACCATCTCCGAGTTCTCCGGTTTTTGGCATGTGCCTCTGTTTTAGTGTTCCGAGGGACACTGGGGCCCCTGATGCCCACTTCGCAGCCGAACACCACTTCCGGTGCCCGGCGACCCATTTTTGGGACCCCAAACTGCCCGGTGTTGGTCCCGACTTCATTCGTCAGCCTTCTCCGGTTTTGGCAGTGACCTCTGTTTTAATATTTCGAGGAACCCTGGGGCCCCCGATGCCCACTTCGTGGCCGTATGCCACTTTCGGTGCTCATAGCCGGTTTTCGGGACCCCAAATTGAGCGGTTTTGGTCCCGAGCATTCATTTCGCATCCATTTTCTCCGATTTTTGGCAGGTACCTCTGTTTTGTCATTCCAGAGGACACTGGGGTCGCAGATACCCACTTCGATGCTGAACACCACTCCCGGCACCTGCAGCCCATTTTCGGGATCCCGATTTGCTCGGTTTTGGCCCCGAACGTTCATTTCTCATTAGTTTTTGTTCAAACTTGGCAGGTACCTCTGTTTCAACATCAGGAAGATCACTGGGGGGCGGGAGGCCAGCAATTATCCCAGATAACCAGTTTCGCTCCTCCGGAGCCCGTTTCGCTCACTTCCGGGCCAATGTTGAACACCCTAGGGATATTTTCTTCCAACCAAAGCTACATATCTGTGATGAGGGCATCTAGGAGGACCCTAAGGGTTGGTGGTCGGCCAGAAATTCAGGGTTTCATTTTTGGGCCTCTCCTTCAAACTCTATGTTGTGGCTCCTGCTTCAGTGTTGCCAATTTCCGACCTTGGAACCTTGTTCTACACATCTTGGAGGACACAAAAAGTATATGGTCGGCCGGAAATTGTTCAGTTCATTTTTGAGCCTCTTCTTCAAGCTCAATGTTGTGACTTCTTGGCGTTGCGATTCACCACAGGACCTTATTCTACACACTTGGGAGGACAATCCTGCATGGTGGTCGGCCGTAAAATCTTCACTTCAATTTTGTGCCATGGCCCGGCCAGAGGGGTAGCTGTCGACCAGTGGGGTGGCCGGGCCACCTCCCACAAATTTACTGGCCCGGCCACTTCTTGCTTTCGGTGTCCCACCGTCCGGATATTTTCCAACATATCCGGGGCATCGGGAT
The DNA here is from genome assembly GCA_025200525.1 of Camellia lanceoleosa. Lineage (NCBI taxonomy): Eukaryota > Viridiplantae > Streptophyta > Magnoliopsida > Ericales > Theaceae > Camellia > Camellia lanceoleosa. Next base: position 594,047 of record JANUSC010000024.1, read on the forward strand.
ATTTCGGGAGGGAAAGATTGGGTGCTTTCCCTCCCCTTTTACACCCCATTTCTTGTCTATTTGAAGGGCCCTCCCTCTCCTTCTTCAAGGTTGGAAAAAATTGTCTCAATGGATCATCTTCAAATTCCTCCATTTTCATAGCTCAAAACCTCAAAAAGCTTCTAAGTCCCTAGGTCTTCTCTTCATCAACACCTAGCCTCACCATCCTTACTACCATTCCAGCAGCTAGGAAGTGAATTTCAGAGGTTGAGAAGCTACAAATCAAAGCCAAGAATCAAAGAAAGACAAGTCTTCAAGGGTAAGTCTTCAAAACCAACTTTTAGGGCTTTTTCTTGATTCATTTCTATACTCCAATTGGTTGAGAATTGGGGCTCCGACCCCTAATGATTTTGTGCTTTTTTTGAGCCCCTCTACAACTTTGTAGAAGGGCTCAACTTCATTTGATGCTCCTATGATATACTTGTTTCAATACCTAGCTTTTATGCCATTATCTTGCATGCTAGTTTAGGCCTATTTCCTTTTGTTTTCAGAGGTCCGACCCCTACTGGTTTTGTGCTCATTTTGAGCCCCTCTACAACATTGTAGAAGGGCTCAACCTCATTTGGTCATTGTATATACCACCTCCTTCAAATTCCATCAAGTGTGCCATTTTTGCATGCAATTTTTGACCTATTTGTGTTTGTTTTTGGGACTTCGACCCATACTGATTTTGGTCTTATTTTGACCCCCTTTACATATTTCATGAAGAAAGTTTTGTCATTTGGTGTGTGCATTGCATGTCTCATGATATAGCCTATTTGGAAGCCTACTTTGCATGGATTTTATAGCATGTTTGTATTCTGATTTTGAGGATGTCATCTTATTCAATTGTGCTTATTTTTATCTCATCTTCAATGTTGTAGAAGAAAGTTTGTCCATTTGGGGCTTGCATATATCACTTGTCTCAATACCCCTCTTTTGGCCACTAACTTTGCATGCTATTGTTGATCTACCTATGCTTGCATTTTGGCCATGTTTGTTACTGAAAAATGCCATATTTGGGACTTCCTTGCTACTGTTCTTGCTTCCATGATCATATTTTGCATGTATAGCATGGCTATAGGCCATTTCGGGGCTTAATTTCACACTTTCGGGATGAATGCATGCTTCGAGTGTTATTTCGAATTGTCTCGGGGCTGTTTTCCCCTTTATTTAGGTGCTGAAATTCCATTGCCATGCTTACATATCATTCCCTATGCCATTTGCATCATTTTTGCGTTGCCTCGGTTTGCGTGCCAGTGTGCACGCCTTTCGAGGCGCCTGTTATCCGACCACTATGTGAGTGTGGTTGAGGCCCCTCTCATGTCGGCGTAAGCCCAATTTGCATTTTCATGCTTCTACATCATTGCCTCGATTTGCGTGTCCGCAGGCACGCGTTTCGAGGCAGCTTTGTTTTTATCCGACGGTCTCCTACGTGAGTGAGCTGAGGCTCTCCCATGTTGGTGTAAGCCCATCGCGGCATTCCGTGTGCCATTTCATTGAATTTCTTCATTGCCTCGGTTTGCGTGCCTGTGGGCGCGCGTTTCGAGGCACTTCGGTTGTATCCGATTTTCTCATTTTATCATTGCCACGGTTTGCGCGCCTGTGGGCACGCACTTCGAGGCACTTTGGTTTTATCCAATTTTCATCTTTCATCATTGCCTCGGTTTGCGCGCCTGTGGGCACGCACTTCGAGGCACTTCGGTTTTACCCGATTTTCCCATTTCATCATCGCCTCGGTTTGCGCGCCTGTGGGCACGCACTTCGAGGCACTTCGGTTTTATCTATTTTTTTCTATTTCATCATCGCCTCGGTTCGCATGCCTGCGGGCGCGTATTTCGAGACACTTCGGTCTTATCCGATTTGCATCTCACATCGTGACCTCGGTTTGCGTGTCCGTATGCACGCATTTCGAGGCACACTCTGTTTTCTCTGATTTGCATTCCGTATGCCATTTCCTCGGATTGCGTGCCTGTGGGCATGCATTTCGAGGCATTTTATTTTAGTCTCATTACACATCGTATTTCATATCATCTCATGCTTGTATGCCGTTTTCTCGGTTTGCGTACCCGTGGGCACGCATTTCGAGACATCTCATTTTCATAGCATTGTGCATGCTATATCATATGTTAGTTGCATTTCATGCATATCATGCATATTGCATGGGAAACGAGGCACGTTTCGTACTCCGAGTAACGGAACGAGTCTCAATTCCCAAGTCGCCGACACTCCGGATCATCCATGATGGAGTTAGGTTTTCATTGTAGCATTCATGTGTATTCATCCCAACATTGAGTTGTGCAAATCGGCTCCTCGGTCATCATGCATCGATATGCGTGATTGGTGGCGCGAGGATCGAGACATGCATATATTTGTGAAATACACTGCTATGCCCTTTTCCTGCTCTCCGTTGCAGCAAAAATGAAGAATTATCAGCTTTCCAGAATCTGGCACGCAATTCGAGGAAAAGTGTAAACAGAGGCTAATTAGGGCATCCCAGTGGATTTCCGCGCCAGGCAGCCCAACATGCAACATACATCAGAAGCAAGGCAGTCCCTGGCTTGCACGCCAGTTTTACCGCTTTTATTAATTAATTTGTCAATTAATTAGAAATCTGTATATTTATTCGGGCTGTATATTCTTTCATTTTCGGACTGTATTATTATTTATTCGGACCCTCTGCGCGAGGGCATAATTGTAATAAGGGTGGGTGAGTGTGATGTATGTCTTCCAACCCCACGTCTTTCTCCCTTTTATTTATCCGCTTTGGATGGTTAGATATAGGGCATATTTCAATTAGCATACAGCATGACAGCATGTTTGCATCATTCATCTGTTTTGCACGCACCGGGCTCGGCGCATCATACTAACTGCATTTGTATTTCAATTCTAAGTTGAGTACTTGATAGCTGTAGCATTTCACATGTCATATTTAGAATAGCCGAGCCTGCTATAGTTTGCATCTTTGCATGTGTTGCATTAGGCATTCAGTATACTTAGGATCATGCATGATTTCTAATCAGGTTTTGTTTTGGCTTGGAGTACTCGGTAAGTTTTTATGCTTTAGCATCCTTGCATGCGTGTGAGTGTTGCCATGATAGCATGCTTACCATGAGGCTACGTGCTTATGTGATATAACTGCCTTGAATGCCTGTGGGTGGAGGTTGAGTTATCTGAATTGGGACAATTCATTGACTGTTTGTTTTAAGCCCACTAGATTGTGGCAAAATCTGCATTTTAAGCCTACCTGCGGGTAGCAAACCATCTTTCACAAACAAACATGAGATGTTTTATTTCCAATTGAACGGCCGATTTATACTTGTTTCTTTGCGAGCATCACATAGTAACCTAGGCTAATAATCTAATAAGAGCATACAAAGTTTTCAAAAACAGATATCATGGTTAGTAGAGGCGGTCTTTGACCGGCGAGAGGGGTGCTCACGATGTGACCTTCCTAATCGTACCCAAGTTCGAGCCAACTTTGGTGATAGCGGACGGACACGTGGCCTTTTTGGCACCGAGTCGTGGTTTCCTAAATTTCCCATTTTAAAATATTTAGGTGGCGACTCTGTTATCTGGCAAAGCAGTCCATGTTTGGTACTTCTTTCAAAAAATCTGTTTTCAAAACGATTTGCGGATTTGGACTCTTTGGTTCGAGATTTAGAACCGCAACAAAATCGAGTCCGAATCAGGCGAGGTCCCCAGGCGTTATTCTGATTCTGGCGACTCTTGGGGATTTAGAGAACTTGACTCGAACTCGTGATATCCGGTTTGACTACGCTTGTGTGTTTCTTTGCATTGCATTTGCATTGGTGCGCCTAGGACACCGTGTTTGCCATCTGCTATTCTCGAGCGGTTTCGGAGGCTTGTCTTGTCAAGGCATGTCCATAAGGCGATCGATTACGGCTCTGCCGATGGGAACACAAACCCCGGTTTTACTGGGGCACCCTTTTTGACCATTCGACCTAGTGCATATTCGGATCCATAGTGACCATTCCAAACTAGGACAGGTTGCTTACCCGTTTATAGGTTGTTTGAAGCCGCTGCGTGCGTAGTGAACCCCTAGTTCCTGACAAAATAGGACAGGGAAACCCAACCCCAACATAGGGGTGTTTTGGCTCTCACTTATCTGTTATGTGCTTGTTAGAGTGTGCCTCTACAGGGAATGCATGTATCAGTGTGTGACTTTGAGCATCAGGCCTGCGGGCACCAATTCAGTATTTTGGGTATCAGGCCTGCGGGCATCAGTATCTGGTGATTCAGTTTACCTGAGGGTATCAGTTTGCAGGACAGAGATTTGGGCAGAATTCAGTAGAGGGCACACTCATTCAACTATGCTCGTATCTGTTCAGGTGAAATCAGGCTGAGATGCTGTCTGTTTTCTCTTTTGCTAGGTAGTCTTGGGAACCATAGCTTCAGAAGGCTCCACTATCCCCCGGGTACATTGGACTAGTGCTGATAGACTTTGTGAGGTCAGAGATTCAATTCAAGGGTAATCAGTGTTTCTTTACCAGAGGCAGGGTGAAAAGGGCCAGTCAGGCACAAATCACCAGTTCAGCAGTTACCAGATCAGTGGTCTTTATCCACCCCACCAGTGAACGGTCAGGCTGAGGTCTCAGTTTCTACTGTAGGGATAAATACCAGTCAGTTAGATGGATCAGGAGAACACATCAAGGATGGAGGCGATGATGCGTCAGATGCAAGAAAGTATGAAGCTCATGCAGCAAGACGCTGTCCGCCAAGCGGAATTTTCCAAGCAGCAAGCCGCAATCATGGCTCGGAAGGTGAGCTCATCACCAGCCGCAACAAAGCGGCGTCACGCTTCACAACAAGTTCCTCCCCAACAGAGCTCCGAGACTGGGAGACGCCAAATGACCAAAATATCAAGGAGGACACTGTTCTTCCAACGAGGCCAGCTCCACCTCCGCTTCCGCCACAACTGTCCAAGACCCACACACCTGTCAATCACCCGGGCTCTCCCTTCGAGTTTGAGGTAGATCATACCGCTCAAATTGAGCAAGTGGAGAAGCTTTTAAGAAATCCCAAGGTGAAAGCCATTCGCATCGAGGATGGTTATACCGATGTGGTAGTGACATTACAGACAGATTCAAAATGCAGATTGATCGCCTGATGGGTCCGATGATCCCATGGTCCACCTTCGGTTATTTTCAGATGTATTGCGCCAATGGGCCTAACCAGATCACAAAACTTTCACTATTCGGTCGAACCTTGTCGTGATAGCTTCCAATTGGTATGCGAAACTAGAAGATGAGGTCAAAAGGAATTGGGATGAAATGGTTGAGGCCTTTGTCGCTAATACTGTACAATACCCAGATTGAGATCACAACTCGTGATCTCGAAGCGACGAGCAAGAGCCCAAAGACTTTCTCGATTTTGTGACTCGATGGAGGGCAAAAGGCAATGATGACTTTGAGGCCCACCGACAAAGATCGGACGAGAATGATCGTGCGCAATCTCAACCAAAGCCGATCTTTGAAAATGATTGTAGTCCCCTTTCCACCTTTTGCGCATCTACACGAGATGGGGTGCAAATCGAGGACGAATGAAACAGGCCTTTTCGACCAGATAGGGAAGCGGCCGAGAACCTTCAACCGCAACAACAACACGTGCACAAGCGGTGATGCGGTGCAAGATCTTCGAAGTGGGCATGGTTACCACCACCACATCAAAAAGGCTACCCCATTCACCGGTGCGTCCTAAGTAGCTCCTGACGGCCAAATATCCACCTCGAGTTAAGAGGGTTTTCACCCCACTTCATATGCCTTTGTCAAAAGCTCTAGAGGCCTTACTCCGAAGGACATTTGAAACCGTTGGAACAACGGCCCCTACCGATCCTATCCGCAAAGCATGACCGGACTAAATCATGCCTACCATCAACAAACCGGTCATGACACCGACAGATTTGCTTCGCGCCATGATGTACAAGATCTGTTTGACAAAGGGGTCATTGCTGCACCAGGTCCTGCAAAGTCTATCGGTACTTGATCAGTGAACTTGTGGGGGATAAGGTGACCATGTGATTAGGAGGATGAACCAGCTGCGGATGGCCCTCAGATTACTCCAAGACGTGGGAATGGCACGCACTGTTTTGAGCAATGTACAAATGCTGTTAATTTTGTATTTTGACTTGGGTATTGGGTCAGTTTTGTTGTTTTGTTTTGAGTCTGTCTTCTTGTTTTGAGTCAGTCTCTTTTGTTTTGGGTCTGTCTTGTTGTATCGAGTCAGTCCTGTTGTATAGGAGTCGGGTGATTCCGGGGGTGTTACCCCGAGTGTCACCATTTTGTTTTGCATTTGTTTTGTTTTGAGTCTGTTTCTGCCAGGGAGCCAGTTGTGCCAACAGATTTTGAATGAAACAGCAGTGATTTCCACGCTCTCGCGTTTGCTTCTGCCGTGTGCTAATTATGCCGGGATTTGAATGAAATGGCAGTGCACTCCACCTGCTCTCTTGTGCCTTGAAGTCATTGTAATGACCTGAGTTTTTCAAAACTTTTTGAACACTGCGGTGAAAAACAAAGAGGAAGGAATTCCTCAGGATTTGCAAAACTTTGACCAAACTGAGAGAAAGAAAGGCGTGCTAAGCCCTTAATGAATGAAATCATGCTTGTTAGCGTGAGTACTGAGAAGGACCCTGGCTTTGATCCGGATTGATCCTACACTGTCTTCAGCGCGAGCGATTTGTCGCTTTCTTAAAAACTTTCAAAAAATATTTTGCGCGGTCCTGCGAAGACATGTGTGGAATCGCTCTTGAGATTGCGCAGCTTAGGATCGCTCTCAGCCTCGAGACTCGACCCACCCCTTTGCTTCCAAACCTTGAACTGGCATTCAGAATGTTCAACGATCAACCACAATGTAAGGCCTGTGTGGCTAGATTTGAAGCAGCCCTCGAACATGAGGCACCAAAGTCAGATCAAGAAGATCAGACCTCATCAGAAGAAGCTTGCGAAGCTAAATCAGAAGCACCCCTCGAACTAGGGGCAAAAATGTCCGATATGCTCGAAGAGCCAAAAGGTGGATCCTTCTGCAAATCAATACAACAGCCACTCTCCTGGATACAGAGGGCTTCAATCTCAGAACCATTTGGCATGGACTAGTTACATTTTTTTTTACCCTTTGAGAGGCTCGCTGGGCCGAAAACCCGGAAGGGCGACCCAGGCAAAAGTTAGAGCAAAGAAAAGAATGAAAAAAGAAAAAAGAGAAAAAATGCAAAGATACAAAAAATGCAAAAAGAAAAGAAAAGAAAAGAAAATGCAAAACAAAAAAAAAAAGGAATGAAAAGAATAGAAAAAAAGAAAAAGAAAGAAGAACAAAGCTCGCAAGGTCGAAAACCTGCAACAGGCGCCTTGGCAAAAGTTAGAGCATAAAAAGGAGAGGTTAAATACCCGAGTGTACCTTAACCCCGAACTACGTAAGGCTTGATTCCCATGTTTGGGATACGTAGGCAACTTCATTCTGAAGTCCAGCCGTAAAACACTTCAATTTGATTGTGTCCATGTAATGGTTTTGATCATCTTTGCCTTCTCTATATCTGAGAGTTCGGTTGTCATCATCACTCTGAGGACTGATTATAGTGTGCTGCGGCGCCATCCAAACAAGGGGCAACTTTCCGTTGCCATTCAACGTGCCGCGGTGTCGTTCAAACAAGGGGCAACTTTCCGTTGCCATGCAACCCTCCTCAAGCAAGGGGCAGTTTTCCTCCAGATTCGAGGTTGTGCATCTCAAGAGTAGGTTCCGCGCTTGTTGAGCATTGGCCGTTTGCAAAAATAGTTTTTGAGAATTTTTACTAAGGCTGATTAATTCTCTCAAAAATTATCTCATTTTTCCAAAACTGGACCTTTTTCTTGGACCCGAAAAAGGAAAATTTTCAGTACTCATAGCCTGACTTGCATGATTTCAAATCAAAAATCGAACAAGCATGTTAATCTTACTCTCATTTTGGTCAAAATTGTTTTAGTAGAAGCCAAAAACAAAAAATGGTCAAAACAATGAACTAGGGGCACAGTTGGGTCAGGAGTTCTGTCTTTCCCCCTTTATCAACATACTCGCCAAGAAGGGCACTTTACCTGCCAGAAGAGGGCACAATTGAAGCTAACAACAAAGTGCTGAAGGCTCTCTCACCCTCCAAGCAATGAGGTATCAAGCCAAGTGCGAAGCACGAACGGGAATGGATCAAGATATTCCACTTCCTTATCTTGACAGATCTGATCACGTCCAAACTCCCCAGCAGGGCATCATCGACCGGTGTCAGCTGCAGATTCGCTACACACTCATTTGTAGCATAACCCCTCTGTGGGAGGAATTCATTAGCTGCATGCAGAAGAAGGAGAATCTAGAAGAATGCTAGGGGCGCGAGCCCACAACTTGTTGTTTATCCATCAACCACCCAGGGGAGGGATTGAAAAATGAGAGATTAAAGAATAGAGAGATGTGCGATGAGAGGAAAAGTGAGGAAAGGGATTTTTCAGAAAAACAGAGCTTGAGGGCCGAGTGATGTGAGAATCACAAATGAGAAAGGGTGGGAAACACTACCCGGTGAAACAGGCTCCCTGTGCATGTCGTGTCTTTTTGTTTGTCTCGTTTTTTGGTTTTGAGTCGTTTTGAGTGTCAACGGATGTGTTTAGGTTGTTTACCTTTTGTTTTTCGTTGTTGAGTCTTTTTCGCTGTGTTCAGTTGTAGGCTCAATACCCGGTCGAGAACTCATCTTCTCAATTTCAAAAATAAAATCGTTTTGTGCTCCGAGTGCCGTGCCGTGCCGCTCTCCACATTTGTGCAAAATAGAATTTGTTCTTTCAGAAAGCCGCAGGGTCCACCCCCGATAAGTGTGAACAGTGAAATCAGGACCTATCTGAAGCTATGGGTTTCGGGCTGCAAAGCAAAAGCAAAAGAGGAAAATATCGCATCCGAGTTTGTTCCAAGATCGATGAAGTTCGAGACTACATCCTGTGTACCTCTTCGGTCTTGCCAATGCTCAAGTATGAGTGTGCTTCTACCTCAAGCTCAAGATCAAGTCTACTTCAAGCGAATGGCGATCGAGCGCTCTCCCGAGTACCATTCCTGCCAGAGGCATCTTGACCGTGTTTGCGATGAGTTCCTAGGAGACCAAGCGACGGTGGAAACTAGAGTTGAATGGCGTGGCCTAGAACGCAAAGGTTGGGATTTCGAGACTAAAGTCTGGTTTAAATACCAGGCGCCCTCGGCTTGAAATCTGTATGGCAGCCCCATAGATTGAGATAGCATGTGTATGCGCCTCAGTTCTGGATACTGAACCAACCTAGTCTGTCACCCCGTTGGAGAATAGGGAAAGTTGTGAGTATGATCAGGAAAACAAGCGGCAGCCGTGGCTCCCACATGCAGATATTGTTACTTGTCAGCATTTCAGAACCTTTGTGCTGTGAGTTGGAGGTAAAGTGTTCGAAGAGCACGAGGGGAGATCCCCATCAGAGTAGAGCGGTTCACCGCCACTCACCTCATGAGGTGCTTTCTAAAAGCGCCGCTTTGTCCATTTATTGCTTTCCGTAAGCATCATGCATTGTATTGCATTGTACCTATCAAGTTTCTCTCTCATTTCACTCGGTGTATCAATCACACTTCATTCACTTAGTGTATCAATCACACTCTCTTCACACTTTATCACATTTAGTATATCAATCATACTCTTGTTCACTAAGTGCATCTATCCCACTTCGTGTTCACATTTAGTATATCCATCATACTTGTTCACTAAGTGCATCTATCCCACTTCGTGTTCACATTTAGTATATCAATCATACTCCTGTTCACTAAGTGCATCTATCCCACTTCGTGTTCACATTTAGTATATCCATCATACTTGTTCACTAAGTGCATCTATCACACTTCGTGTTCACATTTAGTATATCAATCATACTCCTGTTCACTAAGTGCATCTATCACACTTCGTGTTCACATTTAGTATATCAATCATACTTGTTCACTAAGTGCACCTATCACACTTCGTGTTCACATTTAGTATATCCATCATACTTGTTCACTAAGTGCATCTATCCCACTTCGTGTTCACATTTAGTATATCCATCATACTCCTGTTCACTAAGTGCATCTATCCCACTTCGTGTTCACATTTAGTATATCAATCATACTCCTATTCACTAAGTGCATCTATCACACTTCGTGTTCACATTTAGTATATCCATCATACTTGTTCACTAAGTGCATCTATCACACTTCGTGTTCACATTTAGTATATCCATCATACTTGTTCACTAAGTGCATCTATCCCACTTCGTGTTCACATTTAGTATATCAATCATACTCCTGTTCACTAAGTGCATCTATCCCACTTCGTGTTCACATTTAGTATATCAATCACACTCTGTTCACTAAGTGCATCTATCCCACTTCATGTTCACATTTAGTATATCAATCATACTCTTGTTCACTAAGTGCATCTATCCCACTTCGTGTTCACATTTAGTATATCAATCATACTCTTGTTCACTAAGTGCATCTATCACACTTTGTGCTTGCCTTTTGTGTATCCATCACACTTTGCTCACTTCATTCATTTAGTGTATCAATCACACTTTGTTCATATAGTGTATCTATCACACACTTGCTTTGTATCTATCACACTATGCCTACTTTACGTATCTATCACATGCTCACTTTGTGTATCAATCACGCACGCTCGCTTTGTGTATCAATCACGCACGCTCGCTTTGTGTATCAATCACACACTTTCGCTTTGTGTATCAATCACACGCTCGCTTTGTGTATCAAGCACACACTTTCTCTTTGTGCATCTATCACACTATGTTCATCTTGTGTATCCATCACGCTTTGCTTCATATAGTGTATCCATCACACTCGCTTCGCTTTGTATCTGTCACACATGTTCGTTTGGTGTATCAATCACACACGTTCGCTTTGTGTATCTATCACAAATGCACACTGTATTCACAGTGAGAATTGCAATAATTTTCTTACATCCTTTCGCATGAAATGTGGTTAGATTTGCATTCACTTGCCGACATTGCGTGTGTCGAACTTTTGGAATCATAGGAATCACATGGAATATATGTTGTTAGCATATTGTTCTTGTTGAATTTCTCTACTTTGCGAGCCGCGATATTGTATGTACGGTTCATTTGAAATTTGGTGCGACCCGAACGAATCAGCAGTATCGTATCTTCTCCGTGTGAGGCAACGAGAATTGAATAATTCTCTGTATTCCTAATGCATGAAATATAGTTGTCGCTTTGCATTCTTGCTTATAAGCTGTTGCATCTATTTGTTAATACTTGCTTCATTACAAATGACTTCTTTGCATTACATGCGAACATCGGCTTCGTGCATATCATTTGCATTTTGCCCCCCCTGCCTGCGGGTACACTTTCTTCGTTTATCTCGTATGATTGTCTAAGTCTTCGGCCTTGTCAAAAATGGGTCGTCTCTGGGCTTTGACATTCACTCTCGTCACTTCTTGACTTCCGAAGTTCACAAGAGGGGCAATCAGACACCCATTTTTGACCGACCTTAAGACTCGGACGCCACCGATTGAGCGCTTCGGTGATGTTGCATATCAGTGCTCGTTCAAGTCTCGAGTCGTGGCCACGCGCCACCTCCTGACTTCGAACCCTCTTCTACCTTGTCTCGGTTTGCCATAACCGCACTCTTTCTCTGCTTTTCCCGAGGGAAGGAGTGGTCTCAGACTATCTCCCCTGGCCGTGAGCTACTTTTTCGTGGGTCAGAGGCCATTTTGCCCATTTCGAGCGGTTCCGGTTTGGGATCATAGGCCGTGTGCCTCGGCTCGGGACCGCCCAACCATCTCCGAAGTTCTCCGGTTTTTGGCATGTGCCTCTGTTTTAGTGTTTCGAGGACACTGGGCCCTGATGCCCACTTCGCAAATTAACACCACTTCGGTGCACGACCCATTTTTGGGACCCCAAACCGCGGTTTTGGTCCCGAAGCTTTCATTTTCGTCGGCCTTCTCCGTTTTATGAGACCTGCTTTTAATATTTCGAGGAACCCTGGGGCCCTCGATGCCCACTTCATGGTCAGATGCCACTTTCGGTGCTCATAGCGGTTTCGGGACCCCAAATTGAGCTTTTGGTCCCGAGCATTCATTTCAAGATCCATTTTCTCCGATTTTTGGCAGGTACCTCTGTTTTGTCATTCCAGAGGACACTGGGGTCGCAGATACCCACTTCGATGCTGAACACCACTTCCAAGACTGCGGCCCATTTTGATCCCGATTTGCGGTTTTGGCCCCGAACGTTCATTTCTCATTAGTTTTGTTCAAACTTGGCGGTACCTCTGCTTCAACATAAAGAAGATCACTGGGGGGGGGGGGGAGGCCAGCAATTATCCCAGATAACCAGCTTCCTCCTGAGCCCTGCTTTTGCTCACTTCCGGCCAATGTTGAACACCCTAGGATATTTTCTTCCAACCAAAGCTACATATCTGTGATGAGGGCATCTAGGAGGACCCTAAGGGTTGGTGGTCGGCCGAAATTGTGGTTTCATTTTTGGGCCTCTCCTTCAAGCTCTATGTTGTGGCTCCTGCTTCAGTGTTGCCAATTTCCGACCTTGGAACCTTGTTCTACACATCTTGGAGGACACAAAAAGTATATGGTCGGCCAGAAATTGTTCAGTTCATTTTTGAGCCTCTTCTTCAAGCTCAATGTTGTGACTTCTGCTTCAGCGTTGCCAGATTCCGACCCTAGGACCTTATTCTACACACTTGGGAGGACAATCCTGCATGGTGGTCGGCCAGAAAATCTTCACTTCAATTTTGTGCCATGGCCGGCCGGCCAGGAGGGGTAGCTGGCTGACCAGGTGGGGTGGCCGGCCGGCCACCTCCCACAAATTTACTGGCCGCCCGGCTTGCTTCCACTGTCCCACTGTCAGGATATTTTCCAACATATCCCGGCATCCGGGATATTTCGGAGGAAAGATTGGGTGCTTTCTCCCCTTTTACACCCCATTTCTTGTCTATTTGAAGGGCCCTCCCTCTCCTTCTTCAAGGTTGGAAAAAATTGTCTCAAGGGATCATCTTCAAATTCCTCCATTTTCATAGCTCAAAACCTCAAAAAGCTTCTAAGTCCCTAGGTCTTCTCTTCATCAACACCTAGCCTCACCATCCTTACTACCATTCCAGCAGCTAGGAAGTGAATTTCAGAGGTTGAGAAGCTACAAATCAAAGCCAAGAATCAAAGAAAGACAAGTCTTCAAGGGTAAGTCTTCAAAACCAACTTTTAGGGCTTTTTCTTGATTCATTTCTATACTCCAATTGGTTGAGAATTGGGGCTCCGACGCCTACTGCTTTTGTGCTTTTTTTGAGCCCCTCTACAACTTTGTAGAAGGGCTCAACTTCATTTGATGCTCCTATGATATACTTGTTTCAATACCTAGCTTTTATGCCATTATCTTGCATGCTTGTTTAGGCCTATTTCCTTTTGTTTTCAGAGGTCCGACCCATACTGGTTTTGTGCTCATTTTGAGCCCCTCTACAATATTGTAGAAGGGCTCAACCTCATTTGGTCATTGTATATACCACCTCCTTCAAATTCCATCAAGTGTGCCATTTTTGCATGCAATTTTTGACCTATTTGTGTTTGTTTTTGGGACTTCGACCCCTACTGGTTTTGGTCTTATTTTGACCCCCTTTACATATTTCATGAAGAAAGTTTTGTCATTTGGTGTGTGTATTGCATGTCTCATGATATAGCCTATTTGGAAGCCTACTTTGCATGGATTTTATAGCATGTTTGTATTCTGATTTTGAGGATGTAATCTTCTGAAATTGTGCTTATTTTTATCTCATCTTCAATGTTGTAGAAGAAAGTTTGTCCATTTGGGGCTTGCATATATCACTTGTCTCAATACCCCTCTTTTGGCCACTAACTTTGCATGCTATTGTTGATCTACCTATGCTTGCATTTTGGCCATGTTTGTTACTGAAAAATGCCATATTTGGGACTGCCTTGCTACTGTTCTTGCTGCCATGATCATATTTTGCATGTATAGCATGGCTATAGGCCATTTCGGGGCTTAATTTCACACTTTCGGGATGAATGCATGCTTCGAGTGTTATTTCGAATTATCTCGGGGCTGTTTTCCCCTTTATTTAGGTGCTGAAATTCCATTGCCATGCTTACATATCATTCCCTATGCCATTTGCATCATTTTTGCGTTGCCTCGGTTTATGCGTGCCCGTGTGCACGCACTTCGAGGCACCTGTTTTATCCGACGCCAGCCTATGTGAGTGTGGTTGAGGCCCTCTCATGTCGGCGTAAGCCCAATTTGCATTTTCATGCTTCTACATCATTGCCTCGATTTGCGTGTCCGCGGGCACGCGTTTCGAGGCAGCTTTGTTTTTATCCGACGGCCTCCTACGTGAGGGGGCTGGGGCTCTCCCATGTTGGCGTAAGACCATCGCAGCATTCGGTGTGCCATTTCATTGCATCTCATCATTGCTTCGGTTTGCGTGCCTGTGGGCGCGCGATTCGAGGCACTTCGGTTGTAACCGATTTTCTCATTTTATCATTGCCTCGGTTATGCGCTACCAGGCACGCACTTCGAGGCACTTCGGTTTTATCCGATTTTCATCTTTCATCATCGCCTCGGTTTGCGCGCCTGTGGGCACGCACTTCGAGGCACTTCGGTTTTACCCGATTTTCCCATTTCATCATCGCCTCGGTTTGCGAGCCTGTGGGCACGCACTTCGAGGCACTTCGGTTTTATCTGTTTTTTTCTATTTCATCATCGCCTCGGTTCGCATGCTTGCGGGCACGTATTTCGAGACACTTCGGTCTTATCCGATTTGCATCTCACATCGTGACCTCGGTTTGCGTGTCCGTATGCACGCATTTCGAGGCACACTCTGTTTTCTCTGATTTGCATTCCGTATGCCATTTCCTCGGATTGCGTGCCTGTGGGCACGCATTTCGAGGCATTTTATTTTAGTCTCATTACACATCGTATTTCATATCATCTCATGCTTGTATGCCGTTTTCTCGGTTTGCGTGCCCGTGGGCACGCATTTCGAGGCGTCTCATTTTCATAGCATTGTGCATGCTATATCATATGTTAGTTGCATTTCATGCATATCATGCATATTGCATGGGAGACGAGGCACGCGTTACTCGAGTAACGAACGAGTCTCAATTCCCAAGTCGCCGACACTCCGGATCATCCATGATGGAGTTAGGTTTTCATTGTAGCATTCATGTGTATTCATCCCAACATTGAGTTGTGCAAATCGGCTCCTCGGCCATCATGCATCGATATGCGTGATTGGTGGCGCGAGGATCGAGACATGCATATATTTGTGAAATACACTGCTATGCCCTTTTCCTGCTCTCCGTTGCAGCAAAAATGAAGAATTATTAGCTTTCCGGAATCTGGCACGCAATTCGAGGAAAAGTGTAAACATAGGCTAATTAGGGCATCCCAGTGGATTTCCGCGCCAGGCAGACCAACATGCAACATACATCGAAGCAAAGGCGCCTCGGCTTGCACGCCGCTTATCTTTTATTAATTAATTTGTCAATTAATTAGAAATCTGTATATTTATTCGGGCTGTATATTCTTTCATTTTCGGACTGTATTATTATTTATTCGGACCCTCTGCGCGAGGGCATAATTGTAATAAGGGTGGGTGAGTGTGATGTATGTCTTCCAACCCCACGTCTTTCTCCCTTTTATTTATCCGCTTTGGATGGTTAGATATAGGGCATATTTCAATTAGCATACAGCATGACAGCATGTTTGCATCATTCATCTGTTTTGCACGCACCGGGCTCGGCGCATCATACTAACTGCATTTGTATTTCAATTCTAAGTTGAGTACTTGATAGCTGTAGCATTTCACATGTCATATTTAGAATAGCCGAGCCTGCTATAGTTTGCATCTTTGCATGTGTTGCATTAGGCATTCAGTATACTTAGGATCATGCATGATTTCTAATCAGCTTTTGTTTTGGCTTGGAGTACTCGGTAAGTTTTTATGCTTTAGCATCCTTGCATGCGTGTGAGTGTTGCCATGATAGCATGCTTACCATGAGGCTACGTGCTTATGTGATATAACTGCCTTGAATGCCTGTGGGTGGAGGTTGAGTTATCTGAATTGGGACAATTCATTGACTGTTTGTTTTAAGCCCACTAGATTGTGGCAAAATCTGCATTTTAAGCCTACCTGCGGGTAGCAAACCATCTTTCACAAACAAACATGAGATGTTTTATTTCCAATTCAGACGGCCCAGTCTATACTTGTTTGTTGCGAGCATCACATAGTAACCTAGGCTAATAATCGGAATAAGAGCATACAAAGTTTTCAAAAACAGATATCATGGTTAGTAGAGGCCGGTCTTTGACCGGGTGAGAGGGGGTGCTCACGATGTGACCTTCCCTAATCGTACCCAAGTTCCCGAGCCAACTTTGGTGATGACGGACACGTGGCCTTTTGGCACCGAGTCAGGGTTTCCTAAATTTCCCATTTTAAAATATTTAGGTGGCGACTCTGTTATCTGGCAAAGCAGTCCATGTTTGGTACTTCTTTCAAAAAATCTGTTTTCAAAACGATTTGCCGGATTTGGACTCTTTGGTTCGAGATTTAGAACCGCAACAAAATCGAGTCGTCCTAATCAGAAGCGAGGTCCCCTCGAGCGTTATTCAGAATAGGAGTGTTGCTGATAGCGCCTGACGATTCCCGTATCCCTTTAGCATTTAAGCTCCGGTTCAAAGTCTCGAACAATGAGGCAGAATATGAGGCATGTATTGCCGGTTTAGAAGCTGCCCTAGAACTAGGGGCAAGGCGATTGGACGTCATTGGAGATTCGAACCTAGTTGTCTCTCAAGCGAAAGGAGACTGGAAAGTCAAGGAGGAGAAGATGATAATTTACCATCAGACCTTGGATTTGTTAATCCCTCGGTTTGAAAAGCTAAATTTCACTCACCTAGTGAGAGAGAACAACAGGTTTGCAGATTCGCTAGCAACTCTATCTTCCATGATAGACATCCCATCTGGGGTCCGGATGCGTCCAGTCATTATTGACCAGAAATTTGCACCTGCCTACGAGTCAATCTCTGCCATAGATGAAGTGCAGGATAACAACCCTTGGTATCACGATATATGGAACTTCTTGGAAAAGGAGGCATATCCACCAGGGGCAAATGCCAAGGACAAAAGGGCAATCAGAAGAATGGTTGTTCATTTATCATCTGCGGGTAAGTTGTACAAAAGAGGTCATCTCGAATGCACAAGCCGTGTGTGGAAGCCAAGAGTCGGTTACTGATGGAGGCCATCCATGGAGGAGAATGTGGGGCATATATGAATGGGGTGATACCGCACGAAGATCCTCGACAAGGCTACTCTTGGTCTACCATGGAGGAAGATTGTATCGGTTTTGTTCGGCGATGCCACAAATGCCGATTCACGAAACCGCATGAACATCCCGCCACAAAGTCAGACAAAGATGACGTCACCATGGCTTTCGGTTTGGGGATCGATGTGATTGAGCTATTACCAAGGGGTCGAATGGGCATGAATTTATCTTGGTAGCAATAGACTACTTTACAAAGTGGGTCGAGGCCCAATCTTATGCCGTGTTGAAGGCTTCATGTCGCGAAGTTTATCCGAAACAACATTATTCGCCGTTATGGAGTCCCGAATGAGATCATTTCGACAATGGTTCTCACTTCAAGAAGGAGGTGATTGGTTTGTTGGAGAAGTATAATGTGGCTTTTCATAAGTCATCCACGACGGTCGCAGACCAACGGAGCGATTGAGGCCGCCAACAAAACATCAAACACATACCGCAGAAGATGGTGGAAACCTATCGATCGCCGATAAAATTGCCGCTTGTTTCTGGGGCTCTGAACTTCGATCAGAACTTCCACTAGGGCGACCAGTACTCATTGGTGTATGGGATGGAGGTCGTTCTACCTATAGAGATTGAGGTTCGTCATTACAGTGTTGGTGAGTGTCGATAACCGAGGCGATTAGCCAGAGCGATTCGAGGAACTCATGCTCTTCGATGAAAGGAGATTAAAAGCATTGTACCATGTCCAAGGGTATTAACGTAGAATCGCCCGGACTTTTAACAAGAAAGTTAAGTCCAAGAATTTGAAGGAAGGGGATTTGGTGCTCAAGGACAACCGAGCTCCCATCCACGACCCAAGGGCAAGTTCGCCTAATTGGACGGGTCCCTATATCATCAAGTCTATCTCGTCGTGGAGCTGTGGGTTCGATGGACCTAGATGGCCTAGAGTTCTCCCAACCGATCAACATGGACAAGTTGAAGAAATATCACCTGAGGCTAGGCCTGGCATGCTAAAACCCGGAAGGGCGCCCTAGGCAAAATTCAGAGAACAAAAAAAAAAGAAAATATAAAAACTGAGCTCGCAAAGGATGAAAACCCGCAAAGGGCGGCCTTGGCAAAAGTTAGAGCGCAAAAGGAGAGTGAAAATACTCGAGTGAACCCAAGCCTGAACTACGTAAGGCTTGATTCCCATCTTTGGGATACGTAGGCAGCTTCATCCTGAAGTTCAGCCATAAATTCTTCCCCGATCAACTTTGTCCATTTGATCATCTCGGTCATCTTTGTCCATCAGCATTTGTCGCAATCTCCGGTACAGTGCTATTCAGACTAGGGGCAACTTTCCGTTGCCGTACAAGTGCCGCGGTACCATTCAGACAAGGGGCAACTTTCCAGTTGCTAGGATCCGGGTTTGTACATCTCAGCGACAGATCTCAGGCGTGTCCAGTTCTGATCCATATCGAAAATAGTTTTGAAAAGTTTTAATGAAGATGACTTTGTTCAAATAAATCTTTTTACGACTAAGACCATTTTTGGACCAAAACGGAAAATTTTCAGTACCACAACCTTCAATTTCATTGATTTCAAATAGAGTCCTCTTGCTCTTGCATACAATCGAAGTTGCTTTTTATTACATTCATAAAGAAAACTTGAAAGTACTGGTAAAGCAATAAACCCGGGGCATGGTCAAGTCAAATGTCCCTACGCCCCCTCCCGGAGCTGGTCGAAGCCTCTGATGCCAAAGTGGGCCCTTCCTGTGCCTCTTCATTGAGCCAATCTAAGCACTCATCAGACAAAGCGCAATTAAAAGTAGGGGCGGGAGGCAGGAGTTCTCTAGTCCTCCACGCGGCTGCCTGTCGGATAAGCTGCACACCTCGGACTGTAAATGTAGTCGGATACTCTATCCCTTCCGGTGGACAAGTCTGGTCATGACCAAACTGGCACAGGATACGGAATGGAAAGTAGAAGACACAGTGAGTTAGGCCAATCAAGCGGATCCCAGTGTCCTGGAACATGCTATAGCTCATTACCGGGAGATTGGGCCAAGGACAACTCCACGCAATGCGGTCTGCGGACAAACTGCACATCCACTCGAACCACCAGCCCTCATCAAGGGCGTCGACTAGGCGTTGCCGAAAGAAGTAAACCATGGCCGAAAGTAAGCGGACAAGAGTCCACAACCCGCAGTTTATCCATCAACCATACCTGGGGAGGGATGAAAAATGAGAGAATAAAGAATAGAGAGATGTATGATGAGAGAAAAAGTGAGAAAAGGGTTTTGTGAGAAAAATCGAGCTCGAGAGACGAGTGGTGTGGCGGAACATAAATGTGAGATTGGGTGGGAAATATTACTGCGGTAATAGTGGACTCCTGCTAATCTGCCGTCGTCTCGATGATAAAAGGCCTAAACCCAAAGAACGTCTCACCAGAGTCATGGCAATGCATTTTGCCTTCCTTCAAGCCTTGGGCAACCTCAATCAGCCGGACACTAGACCCTCGGAACCGAGACGAGCAGAAATGAGATAGCATGCACAAACAGAGGGCATGCCGTCGAAAGCCTTGCCAATAATGGTCACTACGGTCACCCATATCAGAAAACTGATAAACCAGGCTAGGAATGTCCAGTATTCCGTCGCGAATCAGAGATCGAGAATTGTGCATGGTAAAGCCACACATCCGTCCTAAAGCTTGGGCATGGCCGAAATTGAGTTGGGGGAGAATCTCCTCATTGCGTTCAGATTCCATTAGAGCTTGGAAATCTTCAAAAGTAGGACACACCTCCTGCCCGCTAAAGCTAAAGACGTGTGTCACCGGGTTCCAAAACCTTGCCGCGGCATGGAGGAATGGAAAATGCAGCGGGGTACGGCGCAAAGTGAATAGTGCATTTATGTCGAAAGCCCGGAAATTCAGCTTTTCTGAGCCATCCAAGTTGTTAATCCAAGTTGCGAGATTTTGGGCAAGGAATTCTTCCATTTGGAGCAAATCAGTGTGGAAATGAAAAAAACCACAAAGTTGGGACCATTTTGAAGAAGATAAGGTTGAGTGAAGGACAGATGTCAACATTCTGCTGGTGCTGACATTTTAAGTGCCGACCGGCCAACTATAGTGCCGACCGGCCATCTGTTTTGGCCGGTGGATCATCTTTTCGGCCGATGGCCATTCCTCAAGGCCAGTAGCCTCTCTACTCGGCCGGTGGTTCTCTTCCTTGCCCCCTGAGCTGTTTATGATAGGAATTTGGAAAATCCCACCACTTCCAATACCCTCCAGTGATTAATTCTTATGAGGACGCGCCCATTTGCTTATCGAGTTTTGCATATTTGCTTATCGAGTTGTATTTCACTCTCTTTGAGTCTTTGGAATGTTTATCAAGGTGTACTCGCATTTGGCTAGTTTGCTGAGTCCCCCTGTTTTGCTTATCGAGTTGTAATTGGCTTACTACCTGATTATTATGATGCGATGCTTTGTTTTCAAAACACAGTTTCAATTTCAGTCACATTGTTGTGTGATGCCTTGCGATGCGATGCATAGAACACGCAAATGTAACACATTTTGAACGAATAGTTGTTTCATTTCCATCATATGTTTTACAAAAAACACACGCTTTTGAGAAATAAAACCTGCCCGAGGCAGTGCAATGTGCTTAAACTCCTAGTAAAAAGGAAAGTAACGCAGAAGAATAGCAGGGTAGCAGAGTGTTGGGCTTGACACCGGTAACCTCCCCCTTTCAGTCATCGCACCTTTTGCGCCCTTGTTCGGGTCAATCGTATGATTTGGCACCTTTATCACTTAAGGCAGTCCAAGAAATTGCGCCTTCAGAACATAAGTGGAGCTTCGAGTTGACCTCGCACCACGACTTTTGTGAGCGATGCTCGGGACATGCGAAGGATGTCCCTTCCCGTATCCTTTTATATCTTGTGAATTCTCTAAATCATTTCAATCACATTGAGCTGCAATACGTTGCATTCCAGCATCATGTTTACCGCGATATGTATTCAAGTTCTCTATATACACATTGCATTCTATGCGTGCTTTGCTTTACTGATATGTGTTCAAGTTCTCTATACACATTGCATTGTATGCATGCTTTGCTTTACTGATATGTGTTCAAACTTCTCTTTATACACATTGCATTGTATGCATGCATTGCTTTACTGATATTTGTTCAAGTTCTTTTATATACACATTGCATTGTATGCGTGCTTTGCTTTACTGATATGTGTTCAAGTTCTTTTCTATACACATTACATTGTATGCGTGCATTGCTTTACTGATATGTGTTCAAACTTCTCTATATACACATTGCATTGTATGCGTGCATTTGTAGCACGTCTGGCGGAGGACCTCGGCTACAGTTCGGACTCCCTTTTGTGTCACGTTCTAAATCTGAACCAAAGAGTCCAACTCTGGCAAATCGTTTGAAAAAAAAACAGATTTTTGAAAAGTAGTGCCAAACATGGACTGCTTTGCCAGATTACAGAGTCGCCACCTAAATATTTTTTATTGGGAAATTTAGGAAACCACGACTCAAATACATATGTCCGTCATCACCAAAGTGGTCTTGGCTCGAGCTTAGATGCGATCGAAGGTCACTATGAGCACCTTCGCCTTCCGAAGACCGCCTCTACTAACCGTGGTATCCATTTTTGAAAACTTTATGCGCTCTTATTCCGGTTATTAACCTAGAATTACTATGTGATGCGCACAACACAAAAGTATAGACTAGACCGCCTAACTTCTAAATAAACATTGCATATCCGCTTTGTCTCGAAAAACGTGTTAGATTTGCTACTGCAAGTAGGCTAAAATACGGATTTCAATGAGTTGTTCCAACTCAGGCAATCCAACCTCCACCCACAGGCATTCAAACAGTTTATCTCATATAAGCATTTAGCCACATGGTAAGCATACTCTCATGGCAACATTCACACGCATGTGGTATGGTAGAGCGTAAAATACTTACATCGCACTGTGCCAAAACAATAAACTTAGTTAGCAAACATGCATGACCTAGTTCATGGTAAATGGGTAATGCAACACAGTCAAAGATGCAAATTAGAGTAGGCTCGGCTAACCTAAAAATGACATGTGAAAAGCACGAGTAACACGTATTCAAGTTGGAATTGAAAATTGCGATGCTTGTATGATGTACCGAGCCCGGTGCATGTAAACAAATGCATGAATGCACACATGCATTGCATAAGGTATGCTAATTTAAATGTGCCCTAATCTACCAACATAAGCGGGTAAATAAAAGGGAGAAAGAAATGGGGATTGGAAGACATACACCCACTCACACACACTTATTACAATTGCGCCCTCACTCGGAGGGACCAAAATAATAATACAGTCCGAAATAAAGAATGAATAAATTATTACAGAATTCTAATTACTGAATAAATAAATATGAAATAAGGGGGGGCCACAGCCCCTCGCCTCGGGATGCGCGAATGATGCATGCTCGATGTCCGCCTTGCCCGGGGACCCGCACCATGCCATCAAGGTTTCGCTTTAACCGCCTGCTCGAAATTGCCAAAGTCCCGGAAGCCTTCCCATATTCTCAAGATCACCACCGGCTAGAGGGTTTTGCCACCTACCGCGGGTTTGACCACCGCTGCATTTGATAGTTATCGGCACAAAAGATTGCGGTTGGCACTAAATTCGCAGGAGACAGCTTTTGACAAAGAATGCATAAGCAGAGCATGGCATTGGAATTTTGGGACAAATGTATGCACGACACACTCCCTATCATGCAATAGACTCAAGGGAGCATGGCTCGACCGCCACCAATCACGATTTCAATGCATGATGGCCCAAGCCAAGTTAGCATCTTTTAATGGAATGGAATGCAAGGACAAACAAACAAGAGGCCCAACCTCTATTATGGTGATTCAAGAGGCAAGGTATGCATGCCAAATGCAACCTAAACATGTGAGCTAAGTATGCAATATGAGCATAAAGGCAAGTATGCAAACATGCAACATGTATTAGGCACACAACCTAAACCAACAAGCATGGCACGAACAAACATGCAACAATGGACTTAAACTAACATGGATAGCTCACAAGCATGCCAAAATCAAGACCATAAGATGAAGAGATGCCTCAAATGCGTGCATCACAGACACGCAAATCGAGGCGATGGCATACAAGCATGAAATAGCATTCTAATGAAACATGAAGCATGGAAAACTACACATACAAATTTCAGTAGCTAAATGAGGGCAAAACAGCCTAAACAAGGCGAAATGACACCCGATGCATGGAATCACTCCCGAAATGCAAAACTAGGCCTCCGAAATGGCCTATAGCTATGCTAAACATGCATTATATGAACATGGTATGAATGGACAGCAGCTAGACAGCCCAAATATAAGCACATTTTCAGCATAAGACAGCCCCAAAATCAGTAAGCATACAAGGCTAACAAACTATGCAAAAATGAGGCTAAAACAAGGATTTCAAAGCAAGTGTAAGATGCAAAGCCCAAACTGAAAAAGACCCTTCAACAACACTGAAGAGAGACTAAAAATATGACTACCCACAGTAGATGACAAGCCCCAAATCAATATAAAAACATGCTCAAAAGGTAATGCAAGATTAAGGCCCACAAAGGGGTATAACATGAAGTACCAAAAAGGTGCACCAAACAGCCAAAGACCCTTCATGAGACATGTAGAGGGGGGTAAAATAAGACACTTTTCAGGCCTGTCGAAGGCCTAAAACCAGAAGCATGGTAGGCTAACAAAGCATGCAAGATTACGGTAAATAGAAGAGATTATGAAACAAGTGCAAGATAGGGGTCCCAAACAAGGTTGAGCCCTTCTTCAATGTTGAAGAAGGGATCAAAATAAGCCTACTTACAGCTTACATCAAGCCCCAAAACAGATCATACATCAGCCAAATATTCTATGCAAGAAACATGGCATACAAGAGGATATTGAGATAGGTGCTATATGCAATCACCAAACGGCAAGGGGTCCTCAATCAAACATGAAGAGGACCCCAAAATAAGACTATTTGAAGTTTGGGTCGGAGCCCAAAAGTGCTTGCAAGCAAGGCTAAGAGATGATGCAAGAAAATGCTAGTTTGAGGGAAATAGACACTTACCCTTGAAGACCAATGAACCAGCAGGTTTTGATCCAAGTTTAGGTGCTCTTAAGCTCTTCAAAACAGCCCCAAGTCGCTGGAATGGAGCAAGGGTGCCTTGTGCTATGAGTTGTAGGGGAAATGGCCCAAGAACAAGGTTGTTTGGAGGTGAAATGAGATAGATATAGAGAGGGAGGTGAGATATATATCTATATATCAGATATGCATATATAAATCTCTGGTTTTTTGTTCAAACCATCCAACCCTAGACAAAGGAGAAGAGAAGAGCTTATATAGGCCAAGTATAAGCTCTTAACTTAATGGCTAAGCAAATGGAAAGGGTCAAAGGGGCCAAGGAGGGTGCAAGGCTTCTAGGAGAAGCTAATAGCAGGCCAACCTCCTCCAAGAAGCTTGGCCAAAGGGTTCAAGCTTCTAGAAGCTTTAAGGGGTCAAAAGGCTCAAAAGGTTGCAAAAGGGGTAAGTGATAGCTACGGGTCTCAGATGGCCGAGAGCCCTTCAACAAAGTTGGAGAGGGACTCAAAATAAGAAACTTTGTAGTTTACGACCAAGCCCAAAACAGCCCACAAGTACGCCTAAAATACCGTGCAAAACAGGCCTAAAAAGAGGTAAAGAGACAAGTGATAGATGGAGATGTCAAACAGTAAAAGGTCCTTAATAAAACATGAAAAGGACCTCAAAATATGACTATCTCAAGTTCGGTCGGGCCCAAAAATGCAAGATGAGGGTTCGAGCCGAAACACGCGATGGGGCCCCAAAAGTGGGCTTTAGGGCACCTAAAGGGCATACGGCCACTTGTGCGTATCAAAGGCCCCAGGGTTCCTTGTAATGATAAAACAGAGGTTCCCGCCGAAAATGAACAAAAACCGATGCGAAATGAATGCTCGGGGCCTAAACCGCGCGGTTCAAGGTCCCGAAAATGGGCTGCAGGCACCGAAAGTGGCGTACGGCCACGAAGTGGGTATCAAAGGCCCCAGTGGCCCTCGGAATGATAAAACAGAGGCACTTGCCAAAACCGGAGAAATCGGAGATGGTTGGGCGGTCCCGAACCGAGGCACACGGCCTGACGGCTCCGAAAACCGGGAACCGGGCTCCGAAATGGGAAAAATGGCCTGCGACCACAAAACGTAGCCTACGGCCACTGAGAGATGGTCTACGAGACCTCTCCCTCCCTTTGGGAAAAGAAAACAGAGAAATGGTTCGCAAACCGAGACAAAGCACAAAAGAATCCTAAGTCCGGAGGCAAGGCTCAGAGTCGACTCGCAACCTCAGAACGAGCACAATATGCAACATCACCAAGCGCTCAATTGATGACGTCTGAGTCTTAAGGTCGGTAAAAAATGGGGTGTCTACAGTTGCCCCTCTTTGACAGAACTCGAAAGTCATAAGAATGACGGGAGTGAATGTCAAAGCCCAGAGACGACCCATTTTTGACAAGGCCGAAGACTTAGACAAAGGCATAAGATAGACAAAAATGTGCCCGGAGGCATGCCCGTAGGCAGGGGCAAAATGCAAAGTGATGCACAATGCAAGTGCATAACTTATGAGCATGCAAATGATGCTGTGATGAAGCAATTATGCAAAATAAATGCAACATTTTAAGCGAAAGCTATGCAAGCAAGTAAACGTGAACCAACCTACATCTCATGCAGAAAGGATGTAAGAAAATTATGCAATTCTCACGGCGTCTTGCGCGGAGAAGGCTAAAAGTGACTACCGAGAGTATCCGGAGTCTCCCACATAACATCTCTCCGCGTATCACACACAGGAGGGGAAGAAGGTAAACCTTTCAGCGTATCACACGCAAGAGAAGAAAGGTAGACCTCTTAGCATATCACATGTAAGAGAGGAAAAGATCATCTCTCAGCGTATCACACGCAAGAGAGGAAAAGATAGATTTCTTAGCGTATCTGCGCAAGAGAAAGGTAGATTTCTCGGTATCTGCAAGAGAAGAAAGATAGATTTCTCAGATATCACATAAGAGAAGAAAGGTAGATTTCTCGGCGTATCACACGAAGAGAAGAAAGGTAGATTTCTCGGTATCTGCATACGCAAGAGAAAAGATCATCTCTCAGCGTATCACACGCAAGAGAGGAAAAGATAGACCTCTCAGCATATCACATGCAAGAGAGGAAAGGGAACTTTCTCAGCGTATCACACGCAAGAGAAGAAAGGTAGACCTCTTAGCATATCACATGCAAGAGAGGAAAAGATCATCTCTCAGCGTATCACACGCAAGAGAGGAAAATGTAGATTTCTCAGCGTATCACACGCAATGGAAAAAAGGTAGACCTCTCAGCATATCACATGAAAGAGAGGAAAATATAGATTTCTCAGCGTATCACACGCAAGAGAAGAAAGGTAGACCTCTCAGCATATCACATGCAAGAGAGGAAAAGATAGATTTCTCAGCGTATCACACGCAAGAGAAGAAAGGTAGATTTCTCAGCGTATCACACGCAAGAGAAGAAAGGTAGATTTCTCAGCGTATCACACGCAAGAGAAGAAAGGTAGATTTCTCAGCGTATCACACGCAAGAGAAGAAAGGATCATCTCTCAGCATATCACATGCAAGAGAGGAAAAGATAGAATTCTCAGCGTATCACACGCGAGAGAAGAAAGGCAGACCTCTCAGCATATCACACGCAGGAGAGGAAAGGTGAATTTCTCAGCGTATCACACGCAAGAGAAAACCTCTCAGCATATCACATGCAAGAGAGGAAAAGGAAGCATCTCTCAGCGTATCACACCACGACTAGAAAACCTCTCAGCATATCACATGCAAGAGAGGAAAGGAAGCATCTCTCAGCGTATCACACGTAGGAGAGGAAAGGTGAATTTCTCAGCGTATCACACGCAAGAGAAAACCTCTCAGCATATCACATGCAAGAGAGGAAAAGGAAGCATCTCTCAGCGTATCACACGTAGGAGAGGAAAGGTGAATTTCTCAACAGATCACACGCAAGAGAAAACCTCTCGACATATCACATGCAAGAGAGGAAAGGAAGCATCTCTCGGTAGTATCCGAGTGAGAGGAAAGGTATGAGTAAACACAACTCGTCGAATGTGAAAGCTTAGAAGATGTCCTAATGACGCATCATAGAGAAGAGAAAAGACGACAATTGCAAGTGAAAAGATGCATAACAATGCAGGTGAAGTGTGCATAACAATGCAAGATAGATGTGCATAACAATGCAAGTGAAAAAGGTGCATAACAATGCGAGATAGATGTGCATATCAATGCAACGAATGAGCATAACAACGCTAGTGAAGTGGGTGCATAACAATGCAATTGGAATGTGCATCACAATGCAAGTATGAGAAGTGCATAACAATGCGGGTGGAAGGGTGCATAACAATGCAAGTGGAATGTGCGTGACAACGCATAGTTGAAACAAAATGCCGAATAAGGGTATACAAGCCTTAACGAGACCAGATAAAAACGCGACCTCCGATTTACCTTTCGGAGGGGTTTGCAACACATTCAGCTCAAGAACGGGCACACCCTGTTCACATTAGAGAGAGATAACATCTGCTGCTACTTTAATTGCCATTCTGACTTGAAGCAGGCTTACACTTGGGGTCGAGATACACTCATACTTCGGAGTAGTGACAAGACCTGAGGAGGTACATCCGGAATACAATCTTAGAATCCACTGAAGGTGAAACACTCTCAGATGCTTCGATTTTTCCTCTTTTCTTTTGCTTTGCAGTCTGGAACCTATATAGCTTCAGATAGATCCTGATTTTACTGTTCTCACATGACCTGGGTTAAACCTTGCAGTTTTTGAAAGAACAAATTCCTTTTTTGCACAAATGTGGAGAATGGCACAGCACTCTGAGCACACAACAAATCATTTTTTGAAATTGAGAAAATGAGTTCTCGACCGAGTATTGAGCCTACAACTGAACACAGCGGAAAAGACTCAACAAACAAAAACAAAGGTAAACAACCTAAACACATCTATTGACACTCGAAATGACTCAAAACAAGAATCGAGGCAGACAAAACAAAACACAAGGCTCAAATGTGCACAGGGAGCCTGTTTCACCGGGTAGTGTTTCCCACCCTTTCTCATTTGTGATTCTCACATCACTCGGCCCTCAAGCTCTGCTTCTCACGAAAAAGCCCTTTTCTCACTTTTTCTCTCAACGCGCATCTCTCTATTCTTCAATCTCTCATTTTCAATCCCTCCCCTGGGTGGTTGATGGATAAATAGAAAGTTGCGGGGTCTTGCCCCTAGCATTTCGCCAGACTCTTTTTCTTCTGCGCTGTGATGAACTTTCCTGAGAGGGGTTGCGTCTGGTGGATGTCTGGCAAATCTGGTGACATCGGTTGATGATGCCTCGCCGGGAGTTTGGGCGTGGTTAGATACGTCCGATGAGGAAGTGGAACATCTCGCCATTCCAATTTATGCTTCGCACATGGCTTAATACCTCGTTGCTTGGAGGATGAGAGAGCTTTCAGCCATTTGCTGTTGACTTCAGTTATGCCCTCTTCTGGCAGGTAGAGTGCCTTTCTTGGCAAGTATGTTGAAAATGGGGGAAAGACAGGAAGCCTGACTCAACTGTGCCCCTAGTTCATTATTTTGACCATTTTTTGTTTTAAAACAATTTTGACCAACATGAAAGTTAGATTAACATGCTTATTCGATTTTTGATTTGAAATCATGCAAGTCAGGTTGTAAGCACTGAAAATTTTCCTTTTTTGGGTCCAAGAAAATGGTCCAGTTTTGGAAAAATGGAATGATTTTTGAGAGAATAGTCAACCTCGAAAAATTCTCAAAACTGTTTTTGCAAACGGCCACCTTCCAACAAGCAGGGAACCAACTCTTTGAGATGCACAACCTCGGACCCATAGCAATGGAAAATTGCCCCTTGTCTGAAGGACACTACGTGGCAACGGAAAGTTGCCCCTTGTTTGAAATGACACCGCGGTGTTTTGAATGGCAACGGAAAATTGCCCCTTGTCTAAATGGCACCGTAGCGTATTGTGATCAGTCCTCAGAGCGATGATTACAACCAAACTCTCGGATACAGAGAAAACAAAGATGGCCAGAACCATCGCATGGACACAATCGAATTTGAATTGTTTTATGGCTTGGACTTGAATGAAGTTGCCTCGTATCCCAAACATGGGAATCAAGCCTTACGTGTTCGGGGTTAAGGTACTCTCGGTATTTAACCTCTCCTTTTATGCTCTAATTTTTGCCAAGGCGCTGTGCGGTTTTCAACCTTCATGAGCTTTGTTCTTCTTTCTTTTCAATTCTTTTTCATTTTTTCATTTTTTGTATATATTTTTTTCTTTTCGTATGTATTTTTTGCTTGCTCTAACTTTTGCAGGTAGCCCTTAGGGTTTTGACCAAATGAGCCTGTCAAAGGGTAAAAGTGTAATAAGTCCATGCCAAATGGTTTTTGAGATTGAAGCCCTCTCAGATCCGAGAGTGGTCGTTGATTAAGAGAACTCATCTTGGCTCTTGACATCCGACATCTTTGCTCCCTAGTTTAAAGGGGCTTCGATCTAGCTTTACAAGCTTCTCTTGAAAACACTTGAACTTCTTGATCGACTCTTTTGCCCCTAGTTCGAGGGTTGCTTTGAATTTGGTCTCACAGCCTCACGTTGTAGTTAACCGTTGAACATTACGAGTTTGAGTCCAAGGTTCAAAATGAGGGTCGAGTCTCGAGGCCGAGAGCGATCCTAAATTTGCACAATCTCAAGAGCGATTCCACACATGTCTTCGTAGGACCATAAAACATTTTTGAAAGTTTTAAGAAAGCGACAATCGCCATACCGAAGACGATGTAGGACCAATCTGGATCAAAGCTAGGGTCCTTCTCAGTACTCACACTAACAAGCATGATTTCATTCATTAAGGGCTTAGCACGCCTCTCTTTCTCTCAATTTGATCAAAGTTTTGCAAATCCCGAGGAATTCTTTCCTCTTCGTTTTCACCGCAGTGTTCAAAAAGGTTTTGAAAAACTTAGGTCATTACAATGACTTCAAGGCACAGAAAAGACAGAGTTCTTAGTCAAATACTGCCATCTCATTTAGAATTTCTGGCACAACTGGCACACGGCAAAAGCAAACACAAGCGTGTGAAAATCACTGCTGTTCCATTCAAAATCTGTTGGCATAACTGACTCCCTGGCAGAAACAGACTCAAAACAAAATGAAAAGACAAATGCAAAGCAAGCAAGTGATGTCCGAGGCAACACCCCCGAAATCACCCGACTCTGACAAAACAGGACTGACTCGATACAACAAGACAGATCCAACTGACTCAGTATGAAGAGACTGACACAATACAAAACGACCAGACTGACCCAATACCCAAGTCAGAAAGTACAAAAACTAGCGTTCGCAAATGCTCAAAACAGTGCATGCCATCCACCATATCTGGAGTAAAGCGAAGCCTCGCGGTAGTTCATCTCTTGATCACATCACGTTATCCCCACAAGTTCACGATCAAGTCCGATAGACTTTATGGACTGGTGCGGGATGACTACATTGTCGATCGGATCTTGTATTTCGTAAAGGCGAAAGCACATGTCGGTGTCATGGCTTCGTGATGAAAGGCACAATAGTCACCGGGTTGTGTGGAGAGAGAGGTTCTTTGGTAGAGGCTACGGGTCCAGGGGCTTCAGAAGCCCATTCATGATCAAAACCCTAAAGCTTTGGATAGGGGCATGTATAGTGGAGCAAACACCCTTTGGCCCCGAGGTGGGTTTTGGCTATTTAGAGCTAGCTCGACACACCGGTGAATGAGGTGCTGTTTTGTGTGGTGGTGGTAACCATGCCCACGCCCTCAAGCTCGGGCATTTTCATCATTGCTTACGCGCATTTACATTGCGGTTGAAGGTTCTCCTAGGTTGCTCCCTATCACTATCAATCAAGCCTGTTCATAGCATCCTCAATTTGTACCCCATCTCATGCAAATCGAGAAAAGGTAGGGAAGGAGCACGATCATTTTCTGCATTAGTTTGGAGGTTGCGCACAACCATCCGTATTTGATCCTTATCCGCTGGCCTAATGGTCATCATTGAGGCCTTGGCCCTCCAACGGGTTACAAAGTCGAGAAGCCCTCTTCGGCTCTTGCCTCGTCGTCTCAAGATCACGGGTTGTGATCTCGATCCGGTATTGTATGAATATTGTGCGACGAAGGCCTCGGACATCTCCTCCGGCCGTTTCAGAGTCCTCTAATTTGGCGTGCGGATGGTCTGCGATACCGACAGGTCTGCTAAAGAGGAGAGCTTCAGATCTTATCAAGCCCATCGGGCGCAGAACATCTGAAACAAACTCGGGTGGACCATGGGATCTCGACCCGTCAAACGGCCGATTTGTGGCATCTTGAACCGATCACGCAGCGTCCACAGCGTCGGTATACCCATCCTCGATGTCCGGATGGACTTTACCGGGATTTCTTAAACATTCTTTCCAACTTTCGCCAAGGTCTTTGTAAGTGCGCCGAACTCAAAGGAGAGTCCGACATTGACGGCGGGCGCCTTGGATAGTTTGTGGTAGAATCGAGGCGGTAGCCCGATCGAATGTCCGTGTTGCTGGACATTAGTTGTTTCGGCGTTGGAACTCGGTGGGGAGGAGCCCGATGTGAAGGGATGTTCTGTTCTTTGCTCTAACTCGCAATTGTTTCGCTGTTGGGCTATGACCACACTGTTGCTTGGCGGATTTCGCTGACGAGCGGCATCTTCTTTGCATAGCTTTCATACTATCCTCGAGTTGGCGCACCATCTCTTCCAAACTCGACATATTGCCGGTCTAACCAACCGGTATATCTGTTTCGCGAGAGGATCGAAATCTCAACGACTCCTCAAGGATCACCGATTTGGTAGTGTTTGGTGGTCTATGTCCGACCGCCTCTCGCCGTGATTACCCTTGAATCGAGTCTCGACCGACAAAGTCTATCACCAAATTCAATGTGCAGGGGATAGTGGAGCCTTAAGCTATGATTCGGGACTACCTAGCAAAAGAGAAAACCGTGACATCTTAGCTCAATTTCCTTTGGAGCGGATCGAGCAAAGCCGAACGTATTCTAATCGATCACCGCTCTAAATTAATCGATTCTCAAAAATCGACATCGGTGCCCTCAGTTCGATACCCAGACTTGCAAATTGGTATATGCATTACCTGTAGAGATACACTCTAAAAGCACATAGCAAGTAAATGAGAGCCAATACACCCCTATGTTGGGGTAGGGTTTCCCTGTCCTATTTTGTCAGGAGCTAGGGTTTCACTACGCACGCAGCGGTTTCAAACAACCTAATATCGGGTGAGCAACCTGTCCTAGTTTGGAATGGTCACTATGGATCCGAATATGCACTAGGTCGAATGGTCGAAAAGGGTGCCCCGGTAAAACCGGGGTTTGTGTTCCCATACTGGCAGAGCCCGCAACCGGTCAGCCTTATGGCCATGCCTTGACAAGACAAGCCTCCAGCAAACCGCTCAGGAATAGCAGATGGCCAACACGGTGTCCTAGGCGCACCAATGCACATGCAATGCAAAGAGACACATAAATGTAGTCAAAACAGGATATCACGAGTTCGAGTCAAGCTCTCTAAAATCCCCAGCAGAGTCGCCAGAAACTGTAGCACGTCCGGCGGAGGACCTCGGCTACAGTTCGGACTCCCTTTTGTGTCACGTTCTAAATCTGAACCAAAGAGTCCAACTCTGGCAAATCGTTTGAGAAAAAAACAGATTTTTGAAAAGTAGTGCCAAACATGGACTGCTTTGCCAGATTACAGAGTCGCCACCTAAATATTTTTTATTGGGAAATTTAGGAAACCCTGACTCGATCAAGGCCACATGTCCGTCATCACCAAAGTGGTCTTGGCTCGAGCTTGGGTGCGATCGGGAAGGTCACTATGAGCACCCTTTCGCCTGATCGAAGACCGGCCTCTACTAACCGTGATATCCGTTTTGAAAACTTTATGTTCTTATTCGGTTATTATCCTAGTATTACTATGTGATGCGCACAACACAAAAGTATAGACTAGATTGCCTAACTTGGAAATAAACATTCCATATTCGTTTTGTCTCGAAAAACGTGTTAGATTTTGCTACTCGTAAGTAGGCTAAAATACGGATTTCAATGAGTTGTTCCAACTCAGGCAATCCAACCTCCACCCACAGGCATTCAAACAGTTTATCTCATATAAGCATTTAGCCACATGGTAAGCATACTGTCATGGCAACATTCACACGCATGTGGTATGCTAAAGCGTAAAATACTTACATCGTACTCAGGTGCCAAAACAATAAACTTAGTTAGCAAACATGCATGACCTAGTTCATGGTAAATGGCTAATGCAACCTGATCAAAGATGCAATTTAGAGTAGGCTCTAACCCTAAACATGGCATGTGAAATGCACGAGTAACACGTATTCAATTTGGAATTGAAAATTGCGATGCAGTTTGTATGATGTACCGAGCCCGGTGCATGTAAACAAATGCATGAATGCACACATGCATTGCATAAGGTATGCTAATTTAAATGTGCCCTAATCTACCAACATAAGCGGGTAAATAAAAGGGAGAAAGAAATGGGGATTGGAAGACATACACCCACTCACACACACTTATTACAATTGCGCCTCACCGGAGGGACCAAAATAATATCTGATCCAAATAAAGAATGAATAAATTATTACAGAATTCTAATTACTAAATAAATAAATATGAAATAAGGGGGGGCCACAGCCCCTCGCCTCGGGGTGCGCGAATGATGCATGCTCGATGTCCGCCTTGCCCGGGAATCCCGTACCATGCCACTGTTTTTGCCTCTTTTGCCTGTCTCGAAATTGCCAAAGTCCCGGGAAGCCTTCCCATATTCTCAAGATCACCACCGGTGAGGGTTTTGCCACCGACTGCGGGGTTTGACCACCGGCTGCAATTGATAGTTATCGGCACAAAAAGATTGCCGGTCGGCACTAAAGAGTGCCGGTCGGCACTAAATTCCTGCAGGAGACAGTTTTGACAGCAACAGACAGCAGCAGAGCATGGCATTGGAATTTTGGGACAAATGTATGCACGGACACACCCTATCATGCAATAGACTCAAGGGAGCATGGCCTCGACCCCAGACACCAATCACGCATTTCAATGCATGATGGCCCAAGAAGCCAAGTTAGCAACTTTTAATGGAATGGAATGCAAGCACAAACAAACAAGAGGCCCAACCTCTATCATGGTGATTCAAGAGGCAAGGTATGCATGCCAAATGCAACCTAAACATGTGAGCTAAGTATGCAATATGAGCATAAAGGCAAGTATGCAAACATGCAACATGTATTAGGCACACAACCTAAACCAACAAGCATGTACGCAACAAACATGCAACAATGGACTTAAACTAACATGGATAGCTCACAAGCATGCCAAAATCGTGACCATAAGATGAAAAGATGCCTCGAAATGCGTGCATACGGGCACGCAAATCGAGGCGATGGCATACAAGCATGAAATAGCATTCTAATGAAACATGAAGCATGGAAAACTACACATACAAATTTCAGTAGCTAAATGAGGGGCAAAACAGCCCCGAAACAAGGCGAAATGACACCCGATGCATGGAATCACTCCCGAAATGCAAAACTAGGCCTCCGAAATGGCCTATAGCTATGCTAAACATGCATTATATGAACATGGTATGAATGGACAGCAGCTAGACAGCCCAAATATAAGCACATTTTCAGCATAAGACAGCCCCAAAATCAGTAAGCATACAAGGCTAACAAACCATGCAAAAATGAGGCTAAAACAAGGATTTCAAAGCAAGTGTAAGATGCAAAGCCCAAACTGAAAAAGACCCTTCAACAACACTGAAGAGAGACTAAAAATATGACTACCCACAGTAGATGACAAGCCCCAAATCAATATACAAACATGCTCAAAAGGTAATGCAAGATTAAGGCCCACAAAGGGGTATAACATGAAGTACCAAAAGGGTGCACCAAACAGCCAAAGACCCTTCATGAGACATGTAGAGGGGGGGTAAAATAAGACACTTTTCAGGCCTGTCGAAGGCCTAAAACCAGAAGCATGGTAGGCTAACAAAGCATGCAAGATTACGGTAAATAGAAGAGATTATGAAACAAGTGCAAGATAGGGGTCCCAAACAAGGTTGAGTCCTTCTTCAATGTTGAAGAAGGGCTCAAAATAAGCCTACTTACAGCTTACATCAAGCCCCAAAACAGATCATACATCAGCCAAATATTCTATGCAAGAAACATGGCATACAAGAGGATATTGAGATAGGTGCTATATGCAATCACCAAACGGCAAGGGGTCCTCAATAAAACATGAAGAGGACCCCAAAATAAGACTATTTGAAGTTTGGGTCGGAGCCCAAAAGTGCTTGCAAGCAAGGCTAAGATATGATGCAAGAAAATGCTAGTTTGAGGGAAATAGACACTTACCCTTGAAGACCAATGAACCAGAAGGTTTTGATCCAAGTTTAGGTGCTCTTAAGCTCTTCAAAACAGCCCCAAGTCGCTGGAATGGAGCAAGGGTGCCTTGTGCTATGAGTTGTAGGGGAAATGGCCCAAGAACAAGGTTGTTTGGAGGTGAAATGAGATAGATATAGAGAGGGAGGTGAGATATATATCTATATATCAGATATGCATATATAAATCTCTGGTTTTTTGTTCAAACCATCCAACCCTAGACAAAGGAGAAGAGAAGAGCTTATATAGGCCAAGTATAAGCTCTTAACTTAATGGCTAAGCAAATGGAAAGGGTCAAAGGGGCCAAGGGGGGGTACAAGGCTTCTAGGAGAAGCTAATACAGCTGGCCAAGCTTCTCCAAGAAGCTTGGCCAAAGGGTTCAAGCTTCTAGAAGCTTTAAGGGGTCAAAAGGCTCAAAAGGTTGCAAAAGGGGTAAGTGATAGCTACGGGTCTCAGATGGCCGAGAGCCCTTCAACAAAGTTGGAGAGGGACTCAAAATAAGAAACTTTGTAGTTTACGACCAAGCCCAAAACAGCCCACAAGTATGCCTAAAATACCGTGCAAAACAGGCCTAAAAAGAGGTAAAGAGACAAGTGATAGATGGAGATGTCAAACAGTAAAAGGTCCTTAATAAAACATGAAAAGGACCTCAAAATATGACTATCTCAAGTTCGGGTCGGGGCCCAAAAATGCAAGATGAGGGTTCGGAGCCGAAACACGCATTCGGGGCCCCAAAGTGGGTCATTAGAGGCACCATAAGTGGCATACCCACGAATGGGTATCAAAGGCCCAGGGTTCCTTGTAATGATAAAACAGAGGTTCCTTGAAATGAACAAAAACCGATGCGAATGAATGCTCGGGGCCTAAACCGCAGTTCAGTCCCAAAATGGGCTGCAGCACCGAAGTGGCGTCTGCCACGAAGTGGGTATCAAAGGCCCTAGTGTCCCTCGGAATGATAAAACAGAGGCACTTGCCAAAAATCGGAGAAATCGGAGATGGTTGGGCGGTCCCGAACCGAGGCACACGGCCTGACGGCTCCGAAAACCGGGAACCGGGCTCCGAAATGGGAAAAATGGCCTGCAACCACAAAACGTAGCCTACGGCCACTGAGAGCTGGTCTACGAGACCTCTCCCTCCCTTTGGGAAGAGAAAATAGAGAAAATGGAGCCTGGTTCGCAAACCGAGACAAAGCACAAAAGAATCCGGAAGTCCGGAGGCAAGGCTCGTAGCCGGGACTCCGCAACCTCAGAACGAGCACAATATGAAACATCACCAAGTGCTCAATTGATGACGTCTGAGTCTTAAGGTCGGTCAAAAATGGGGTGTCTACAGTTGCCCCTCTTTGACAGAACTCGAAAGTCATAAGAATGACAGGAGTGAATGTCAAAGCCCAGAGACGACCCATTTTTGACAAGGCCGAAGACTTAGACAAAGCAAACAAGATAGACAAAAATGTGCCCGGAGGCATGCCCGTAGGCAGGGGCAAAATGCAAAGTGATGCACAATGCAAGTGCATAACTTATGAGCATGCAAATGATGCTGTGATGAAGCAATTATGCAAAATAAATGCAACATTTTAAGCGAAAGCTATGCAAGGAAGTAAACGTGAACCAACCTACATCTCATGCAGAAAGGATGTAAGAAAATTATGCAATTCTCACGGCGTCTTGCGCGGAGAAGGCTAAAAGTGACTACCGAGAGTATCCGGAGTCTCCCACCTAACATCTCCGCCAGTATCACACACAGGAGGGGAAGAAGGTAAACCTTTCAGCGTATCACACGCAAGAGAAGAAAGGTAGACCTCTTAGCATATCACATGTAAGAGAGGAAAAGATCATCTCTCAGCGTATCACACGCAAGAGAGGAAAAGATAGATTTCTTAGCGTATCACACGCAAGAGAAGAAAGGTAGATTTCTCAGCGTATCACACGCAAGAGAAGAAAAGATAGATTTCTCAGCGTATCACACGCAAGAGAAGAAAGGTAGATTTCTCAGCGTATCACACGCAAGAGAAGAAAGGTAGATTTCTCAGCGTATCACACGCAAGAGAAGAAAAGATCATCTCTCAGCGTATCACACGCAAGAGAGGAAAAGATAGACCTCTCAGCATATCACATGCAAGAGAGGAAAGGGAACTTTCTCAGTGTATCACACGCAAGAGAAGAAAGGATCATCTCTCAGCATATCACATGCAAGAGAGGAAAAGATAGAATTCTCAGCGTATCACACGCGAGAGAAGAAAGGCAGACCTCTCAGCATATCACACGCAGGAGAGGAAAGGTGAATTTCTCAGCGTATCACACGCAAGAGAAAACCTCTCAGCATATCACATGCAAGAGAGGAAAAGGAAGCATCTTTCAGCGTATCACACGTAGGAGAGGAAAGGTGAATTTCTCAGCGTATCACACGCAAGAGAAAACCTCTCAGCATATCACATGCAAGAGAGGAAAAGGAAGCATCTCTCAGCGTATCACACGTAGGAGAGGAAAGGTGAATTTCTCAGCGTATCACACGCAAGAGAAAACCTCTCAGCATATCACATGCAAGAGAGGAAAAGGAAGCATCTCTCAGCGTATCACACGTAGGAGAGGAAAGGTGAATTTCTCAGCGTATCACACGCAAGAGAAAACCTCTCAGCATATCACATGCAAGAGAGGAAAAGGAAGCATCTCTCAGCGTATCACACGTAGGAGAGGAAAGGTGAATTTCTCAGCGTATCACACGCAAGAGAAAACCTCTCAGCATATCACATGCAAGAGAGGAAAATGAAGCATCTCTCAGCGTATCACACGTAGGAGAGGAAAGGTATGAGTAAACACCGGAACTCGTCCGAATGTGCGAAACCGAAGATGTCCTAACGCACCGCATGTGAGAAGAGAAAAGACGACAATTGCAAATGAAAAGATGCATAACAATGCAGGTGAAGTGTGCATAACAATGCAAGTGAAAAAGGTGCATAACAATGCGAGATAGATGTGCATATCAATGCAACGAATGAGCATAACAACGCTAGTGAAGTGGGTGCATAACAATGCAATTGGAATGTGCATCACAATGCAAGTATGAGAAGTGCATAACAATGCGGGTGGAAGGGTGCATAACAATGCAAGTGGAATGTGCGTGAAAACGCATAGTTGAAACAAAATGCCGAATAAGGGTATACAAGCCTTAACGAGACCAGATAAAAACGCGACCTCCGATTTACCTTTCGGAGGGGTTTGCAACACATTCAGCTCAAGAACGGGCACACCCTGTTCACATTAGAGAGAGATAACATCTACTGCTACTTTAATTGCCATTCTGACTTGAAGCAGGCTTACACTTGGGGTCGAGATACACTCATACTTCGGAGTAGTGACAAGACCTGAGGAGGTACATCCGGAATACAATCTCAGAATCCACTGAAGGTGAAACACTCTCAGATGCTTCGATTTTTCCTCTTTTCTTTTGCTTTGCAGTCTGGAACCTATATAGCTTCAGATAGATCCTGATTTTACTGTTCTCACATGACCTGGGTTAAACCTTGCAGTTTTTGAAAGAACAAATTCCTTTTTTGCACAAATGTGGAGAATGGCACAGCACTCTGATCACACAACAAATCATTTTTTGAAATTGAGAAAATGAGTTCTCGACCGGGTATTGAGCCTACAACTGAACACAGCAAAAAAAAATTAAAAAACAAAAACAAAAACAAAGGTAAACAACCTAAACACATCTATTGACACTCGAAACGACTCAAAACAAGAATCGAGGCAGACAAAACAAAACACAAGACTCAAATGTGCACAGGGAGCCTGTTTCACCGGGTAGTGTTTCCCACCCTTTCTCATTTGTGATTCTCACATCACTCGGCCCTCAAGCTCTGCTTCTCACGAAAAAGCCCTTTTCTCACTTTTTCTCTCAACGCGCATCTCTCTATTCTTCAATCTCTCATTTTCAATCCCTCCCCTGGGTGGTTGATGGATAAATAGAAAGTTGCGGGGTCTTGCCCCTAGCATTTCGCCAGACTCTTTTTGGTCTGCGCTGCAATGATGAACTTTCCCACGAGAGGGTTCGTCTTGATGGATGTACAGATCTGGTGACATCGGTTGATGATGCCCTGCTGGGGAGTTTGGACGTGGTTAGATCTGTCCAGATGAGGAAGTGGAACATCTCGCCCCATTCCAATTTATGCTTCGCACATGGCTTAATACCTCGTTGCTTGGAGGATGAGAGAGCTTTCAGCCCTTTGCTGTTGACTTCAGTTATGCCCTCTTCTGGCAGGTAGAGTGCCTTTCTTGGCAAGTATGTTGAAAATGGGGGAAAGACAGGAAGCCTGACTCAACTGTGCCCCTAGTTCATTATTTTGACCATTTTTTGTTTTAAAACAATTTTGACCAACATGAAAGTTAGATTAACATGCTTATTCGATTTTTGATTTGAAATCATGCAAGTCAGGTTGTAAGCACTGAAAATTTTCCTTTTTTGGGTCCAAGAAAATGGTCCAGTTTTGGAAAAATGGAATGATTTTTGAGAGAATAGTCAACCTCAGTAAAAATTCTCAAAAACTGTTTTTGCAAACGGCCACCGTTCAACAAGCAGGGAACCAACTCTTTGAGATGCACAACCTCGGACCCATAGCAATGGAAAATTGCCCCTTGTCTGAAGGACACTACGTGGCGACGGAAAGTTGCCCCTTGTTTGAAATGACACCGCGGTGTTTTGAATGGCAACGGAAAATTGCCCCTTGTCTAAATGGCACCGTAGCATATTGTGATCAGTCCTCAGAGCGATGATTACAACCAAACTCTCGGATACAGAGAAAACAAAGATGGCCAGAACCATCGCATGGACACAATCGAATTTGAATTGTTTTATGGCTGGACTTCAGAATGAAGTTGCCTACGTATCCCAAACATGGGAATCAAGCCTTACGTAGTTCGGGGTTAAGGTACTCTCGGGTATTTAACCTCTCCTTTTTATGCTCTAATTTTTGCCAAGGCGCCTGTTGCAGGTTTTCAACCTTGCGAGCTTTGTTCTTCTTTCTTTTCAATTCTTTTTCATTTTTTCATTTTTTTGTAT
The DNA here is from genome assembly GCA_025200525.1 of Camellia lanceoleosa. Lineage (NCBI taxonomy): Eukaryota > Viridiplantae > Streptophyta > Magnoliopsida > Ericales > Theaceae > Camellia > Camellia lanceoleosa. Next base: position 635,005 of record JANUSC010000024.1, read on the forward strand.
ATATATTTTTTTCTTTTGTATGTATTTTTTGCTTGCTCTAACTTTTGCCTGGGTAGCCCTTCCGGGTTTTCAGCCCAGCGAGCCTCTCAAAGGGTAAAAGTGTAATAAGTCCATGCCAAATGGTTTTTGAGATTGAAGCCCTCTGTATCCAGGAGAGTGGTTTGTTGATTCAAAGAGAACTCATCTTCGACTCTTCGGGCACATCTGACATCTTTGCTCCCTAGTTTAAAGGGGGGCTTCTGATCTAGCTTTACAAGCTTCTCTTGAAAACACTTGAACTTCTTGATCTGACTCTTTTGCCCCTAGTTCGAGGGTTGCTTTGAATTTGGTCTCACAGGCCTCACGTTGTAGTTAACCGTTGAACATTCTGAGTTTGAGTCCAAGGTTCAAAATGAGGGTCGAGTCTCGAGGCCGAGAGCGATCCTAGGTCACAATCTCAAGAGCGATTCCACACATGTCTTCGTAGGACGCATAAAACATTTTTGAAAGTTTTTAAGAAAGCGACAAATCGCTTCACGATGTAGGACCAATCTGGATCAAAGCTAGGGTCCTTCTCAGTACTCACACTAACAAGCATGATTTCATTCATTAAGGGCTTAGCACGCCTCTCTTTCTCTCAATTTGATCAAAGTTTTGCAAATCCCGAGGAATTCTTTCCTCTTCGTTTTCACCGCAGTGTTCAAAAAAGTTTTGAAAAACTTAGGTCATTACAATGACTTCAAGGCACAGAAAAGACAGAGTTCTTAGTCAAATACTGCCATCTCATTTAGAATTTCTGGCACAACTGGCACACGGCAGAAGCAAACACAAGCGTGTGAAAATCACTGCTGTTCCATTCAAAATCTGTTGGCATAACTGACTCCCTGGCAGAAACAGACTCAAAACAAAATGAAAAGACAAACGCAAAGCAAGCAAGTGATGTCCGAGGCAACACCCCCGAAATCACCCGACTCTGACAAAACAGGACTGACTCGATACAACAAGACAGATCCAATCGACTCAAGATGAAGAGATCGACACAATACAAAACGACGACCGACCCAATACCCAAGTCGAAAGTACAAAACTAAGCGTTCAAATGCTCAAACAAGGCATGCCATCCACCATATCTGAGTAAACCGAGGCCGCCCGCAGTAGTTCATCTCTTGATCACATCACGTTATCCCCACAAGTTCACCGATCAAGTGCCGATAGACTTTCTGGGACTGGTGCGGGATGACTCATTGTCGTCGATCTTGTATTTCGTGGCGAAGACGAAGCACATGTCGTTGTCATGGCTACCATCGATGAAAGGCACAATAGTCACTGGTTGTGAGAGAGGAGGTTCTTTGGTAGTGGCTGCGCTGTGGGCTTCAGATGCCCTTTCTTGATCAAAACCCCTAAAGCTTTGGATAGGGGCATGTATAGTGAAGCAAACACCCTTTGGCCCTGAGGTGGGTTTTTGGCTATTTGTGGGCTAGCTCCGGACACACTAGTGAATGAGGTGGCGGGTTTGTGTGTGGTGGTGGTAACCATGCCCACGTCAAGCTCGGGCATTTTCATCATTGCTTACGCATTTACATTGCGGTTGAAGGTTCTCCTAGGTTGCTCCCTATCACTGTCAATCAAGCCCTGTTTCATAGCATCCTCAATTTGTACCCCCATCTCATGCAAATCAGAAAAGGTAGGGAAGGGGAGCACGATCATTTTCTGCATTAGCTTGGGCTGGAGGTTGCGCACAACCATCCGTATTTGATCCTTATCCGTTGGCCTAATGGTCATCATTGAGGCCTTGGCCCTCCAACGGGTTACAAAGTCAGAGAAGCCCTCTTTCGGCTCTTGCCTGGTTGTCTCAAGATCACGGGTTGTGATCTCGATCTGGGTATTGTATGAATATTGTGCGACGAAGGCCTCGGACATCTCCTCCCAGCTTCGTTTCACTGAGTCCTCTAATTTGGCGTACCAGATGGCCGCGATACCCGACAGGGTCCTGCTAAAGAGGGAGAGCTTCTGTAATCTTATCAAGCCCATCGGGCGCAGAACATCTGAAAACAAACTCAGGTGGACCATGGGATCTCCTGACCCGTCAAAACGGTCGATTTGTGGCATCTTGAACCGATCTGGCAACGTCACAGCCGCGTCGGTATACCCATCCTCGATGTCCGGGATGGACTTTACCCCCTGGGATTTCTTAAACATTCTTTCCAACCTCGCCGATCTTTGTGGGTCTGCCGAACTCAAAGGAGAGTCCGGACATTGACGGCGGGCGCCGGATAGTTGTGGTAGAATCGGGGCGGAGTCGCCCGATCGAATGTCCGATTTGCTCGACATTAGTTGTTTCCAGCGTTGGAACTCGGGTGGGGAGGAGCGATGTGAAGGGATGTTCTGTTTGTTGCTCTAACTCGCAATTGTTTACACTGTTGGGCTATGACCACGACCGTTGCTTGGCGGATTCGCTGACAGACAAAGATCTTGCCGCATGGCTTTCATACTATCCTCGAGTTGGCGCACCATCTCTTCCAAACTCGACATATTGCCCCGTCTAATCGACCAACCGTATATCTGTTCGCGATGGGATCGAAATCTCAACCTGACTCCTCAAGGATCACTGATTTGGTAGCTGTTGCACTGGTGGTCTATGTCTGACTGGCCCTCTCTGGCCGTGCTTACCCTTGAACTGAGTCTCTGACCTGACAAAGTCTATCAGCCCAAATTCAATGTACCCGGGGGATAGTGGAGCCTTCGGCTATGATTCCAGACTACCTAGCAAAAGAGAAAACCGACGAGATCTTAGCTCAATTTCACTTTGGAACGGATCTGAGCAAAGTTAACGATCGTATTCTCTTATCGATCATTGTTTCAAATTAACCGATTCTCAAAATCGAGCATCGTGCCCTCAGTTCGATACCCAGACTTGCAAATTGGTATATGCATTACCTGTAGAGATACACTCTAAAAGCACATAGCAAGTAAATGAGAGCCAATACACCCCTATGTTGGGGTAGGGTTTCCTGTCCTATTTTGTCGAGCTAGGGTTTCACTACGCACGCAATGTTTCAAACAACCTAATATCGGGTGAGCAACCTGTCCTAGTTTGGAATGGTCACTATGGATCCGAATATGCACTAGGTCGAATGGTCGAAGGGTGCCCCAAAACCGGGTTTGTGTTCTACATCGGCAGAGCCCGCAACCGTCACCTTATGGCCATGCCTTGACAAGACAAGCCTCCAAAGAAACCGCCAGAATAGCAGATGGCCAACACGGTGTCCTAGGCGCACTAATGCACATGCAATGCAAAGAGACACATAAATGTAGTCAAAACAGATATCACGAGTTCGAGTCAAGCTCTCTAAAATCCCCAGAAGTCGCCAGAATCGAGCACGCCCCAGGAGGACCTCGCCATACGCCGGACTCCCTTTTGTGTCACGTTCTAAATCTGAACCAAAGAGTCCAACTCTGGCAAATCGTTTGAGAAAAAAACAGATTTTTGAAAAGTAGTGCCAAACATGGACTGCTTTGCCAGATTACAGAGTCGCCACCTAAATATTTTTTATTGGGAAATTTAGGAAACCCTGACTCAGTGCCGAAGGCCACATGTCCGTCATCACCAAAGTGGTCTTGGCTCGGGAGCTTGGGTACGATCGGGGAAGGTCAGCTATGAGCACCCTTTCGCCTCATCCAAGACCGGCCTCTACTAACCGTGATATCCGTTTTGAAAACTTTATGCTTCTTAGTCCGGTTATTAACCTAGAATTACTATGTGATGCACAACACAAAAGTATAGACTAGATTGCCTAACTTGGAAATAAACATTGCATATCCGTTTTGTCTCGAAAAACGTGTTAGATTTTGCTACTCGCAAGTAGGCTAAAATACGGATTTCAATGAGTTGTTCCAACTCAGGCAATCCAACCTCCACCCACAGGCATTCAAACAATTTATCTCATATAAGCATTTAGCCACATGGTAAGCATATCATCATGGCAACATTCACACGCATGTGGTATGCTAAAGCGTAAAATACTTACATCAGACTCGTGCCAAAACAATAAACTTAGTTAGCAAACATGCATGACCTAGTTCATGGTAAATGGCTAATGCAACACGATCAAAGATGCAATTTAGAGTAGGCTCGCCTACCCTAACCATGGCATGTGAAATGCACGAGTAACACGTATTCAAGTTGGAATTGAAAATTGCGATGCAGTTTGTATGATGTACCGAGCCCGGTGCATGTAAACAAATGCATGAATGCACACATGCATTGCATAAGGTATGCTAATTTAAATGTGCTCTAATCTACCAACATAAGCGGGTAAATAAAAGGGAGAAAGAAATGGGGATTGGAAGACATACACCCACTCACACACTTATTACAATTGCGCCTCACTCGGAGGGACCAAAATAATAATACAGTCCGAAATAAAGAATGAATAAATTATTACAGAATTCTAATTACTGAATAAATAAATATGAAATAAGGGGGGGGCACAGCCCCTCGCCTCGGGATGCGCGAATGATGCATGCTCGATGTCCGCCTTGCCCGGGAATCCCGCACCATGCCATCAAGGTTTCGTTTTACCGCCTGTCTCGAAATTGCCAAAGTCCCGGAAGCCTTCCCATATTCTCAAGATCACCACCGTGGAGGGTTTTGCCACCGCGGGTTTGACCACCGTCGCAATTGATACTTATCGACACAAAAAGTTTGCCGGTCGGCACTTAAGAGTGCTCGGCACTAAATTCTGCAGAGACAGTTTGGACAAAGAATGCAGCAGCAGAGCATGGCATTGGAATTTTGGGACAAATGTATGCACGGACACACTCCCTATCATGCAATAGACTCAATGGAGCATGGCCCTCGACCCCCGGGCCACCAATCACGCATTTCAATGCATGATGGCCCAAGAAGCCAAGTTAGCAACTTTTAATGGAATGGAATGCAAGCACAAACAAACAAGAGGCCCAACCTCTATCATGGTGATTCAAGAGGCAAGGTATGCATGCCAAATGCAACCTAAACATGTGAGCTAAGTATGCAATATGAGCATAAAGGCAAGTATGCAAACATGCAACATGTATTAGGCACACAACCTAAACCAACAAGCATGGCACGCAACAAACATGCAACAATGGACTTAAACTAACATGGATAGCTCACAAGCATGCCAAAATCAGCGGCCATAAGATGAAAAAGAGATGCCTCGAAATGCGTGCATACGGGCACGCAAATCGAGGCGATGGCATACAAGCATGAAATAGCATTCTAATGAAACATGAAGCATGGCAAACTACACATACAAATTTCAGTAGCTAAATGAGGGGCAAAACAGCCCCGAAACAAGGCGAAATGACACCCGATGCATGGAATCACTCCCGAAATGCAAAACTAGGCCTCCGAAATGGCCTATAGCTATGCTAAACATGCATTATATGAACATGGTATGAATGGACAGCAGCTAGACAGCCCAAATATAAGCACATTTTCAGCATAAGACAGCCCCAAAATCAGTAAGCATACAAGGCTAACAAACCATGCAAAAATGAGGCTAAAACAAGGATTTCAAAGCAAGTGTAAGATGCAAAGCCCAAACTGAAAAAGACTCTTCAACAACACTGAAGAGAGACTAAAAATATGACTACCCACAGTAGATGACAAGCCCCAAATCAATATACAAACATGCTCAAAAGGTAATGCAAGATTAAGGCCCACAAAGGGGTATAACATGAAGTACCAAAAGGGTGCACCAAACAGCCAAAGACCCTTCATGAGACATGTAGAGGGGGGTAAAATAAGACACTTTTCAGGCCTGTCGAAGGCCTAAAACCAGAAGCATGGTAGGCTAACAAAGCATGCAAGATTACGGTAAATAGAAGAGATTATGAAACAAGTGCAAGATAGGGGTCCCAAACAAGGTTGAGCCCTTCTTCAATGTTGAAGAAGGGCTCAAAATAAGCCTACTTACAGCTTACATCAAGCCCCAAAACAGATCATACATCAGCCAAATATTCTATGCAAGAAACATGGCATACAAGAGGATATTGAGATAGGTGCTATATGCAATCACCAAACGGCAAGGGGTCCTCAATAAAACATGAAGAGGACCCCAAAATAAGACTATTTGAAGTTTGGGTCGGAGCCCAAAAGTGCTTGCAAGCAAGGCTAAGAGATGATGCAAGAAAATGCTAGTTTGAGGGAAATAGACACTTACCCTTGAAGACCAATGAACCAGCAGGTTTTGATCCAAGTTTAGGTGCTCTTAAGCTCTTCAAAACAGCCCCAAGTCTCTGGAATGGAGCAAGGGTGCCTTGTGCTATGAGTTGTAGGGGAAATGGCCCAAGAACAAGGTTGTTTGGAGGTGAAATGAGATAGATATAGAGAGGGAGGTGAGATATATATCTATATATCAGATATGCATATATAAATCTCTGGTTTTTTGTTCAAACCATCCAACCCTAGACAAAGGAGAAGAGAAGAGCTTATATAGGCCAAGTATAAGCTCTTAACTTAATGGCTAAGCAAATGGAAAGGGTCAAAGGGGCCAAGGAGGGGTGCAAGGCTTCTAGGAGAAGCTAATACAGCTGGCCAAGCTTCTCCAAGAAGCTTGGCCAAAGGGTTCAAGCTTCTAGAAGCTTTAAGGGGTCAAAAGGCTCAAAAGGTTGCAAAAGGGGTAAGTGATAGCTACGGGTCTCAGATGGCCGAGAGCCCTTCAACAAAGTTGGAGAGGGACTCAAAATAAGAAACTTTGTAGTTTACGACCAAGCCCAAAACAGCCCACAAGTACGCCTAAAATACCGTGCAAAACAGGCCTAAAAAGAGGTAAAGAGACAAGTGATAGATGGAGATGTCAAACAGTAAAAGGTCCTTAATCAAACATGAAAAGGACCTCAAAATATGACTATCTCAAGTTCGGGTCGGGGCCCAAAAATGCAAGATGAGGGTTCGGGAGCCGAAACACGCAGTTCGGGGCCCCAAAAGTGGGCTGTTAGGCACCGGCAGTGGCATACGGCCACGAAGTGGGTATCAAAGGCCCCAGGGTTCCTTGTAATGATAAAACAGAGGTTCCTGCCGAAATGAACAAAAATCGATGCGAAATGAATGCTCGGGGCCTAAACCGCGCGGTTCAAGGTCCCGAAAATGGGCTGCAGGCACCGAAAGTGGCGTACGGCCACGAAGTGGGTATCAAAGGCCCCAGTGTCCCTCGGAATGATAAAACAGAGGCACTTGCCAAAAACCGGAGAAATCGGAGATGGTTGGGCGGTCCCGAACCGAGGCACACGGCCTGACGGCTCCGAAAACCGGGAACCGGGCTCCGAAATGGGAAAAATGGCCTGCGACCACAAAACGTAGCCTACGGCCACTGAGAGATGGTCTACGAGACCTCTCCCTCCCTTTGGGAAGAGAAAATAGAGAAAATGGAGCCTGGTTCGCAAACCGAGACAAAGCACAAAAGAATCCGGAAGTCCGGAGGCAAGGCTCGTAGCCGGGACTCCGCAACCTCAGAACGAGCACAATATGAAACATCACCAAGCGCTCAATTGATGACGTCTGAGTCTTAAGGTCGGTCAAAAATGGGGTGTCTACAGCATTGCTTTACTGATATGTGTTCAAGTTCTTTTCTATACACATTGCATTGTATGCGTGCTTTGCTTTACTGATATGTGTTCAAACTTCTCTATATACACATTGCATTGTATGCGTGCATTGCTTTACTGATATGTGTTCAAGTTCTTTTCTATACACATTGCATTGTATGCGTGCTTTGCTTTACTGATATGTGTTCAAACTTCTCTATATACACATTGCATTGTATGCGTGCATTGCTTTACTGATATGTGTCCAAGTTTTTTTCTATATATACATTGCGTGCACGTGTGCATTGCTTTACTCACCTGTGTTCAATCCTACTGTCTTGCTGTACGCATTGCATGCATTGTCACGAACTTTCGGCCGCTTGTCATGCATGGTACTAACAACATTGTACCTGTTAAGTTCGTTTTCTTTGCAGGCACGATATTGTATGTACGGCTCATTTGAGACCGGTGCAACCGGACGAGCCGCACAGGTATTGTATCCTCCGCGTGAGACATTTGAGAATTGCATAATTCTCTTACATCCTTTCTGCATTGTAATGTAGATTGGCGTATGCTAGCGTATCCTTCGATCTGAGGATCTGATAGACGGACAACCGGGATTACTACTACTCGCTACATTACTAAACGGAGGTCGAGAAGGCAGGGACATCAAGACGGGTCGATTCAGAGAGCATTGTCTACCCCACCTGTGTTCAGTAGGGATCAGGATTCTGTGTCACCAACAGAGAGAGAGTATATACCAGTAACCCAACCAGAACAGGATAGTATGGCTAGTTTGGAGGAGATGGTGCGCCACCTTCAAGAGAGCATGAAAACAATGCAGCAGGACGCCGTCCGTCAGGCTGATTTTGCTGTGCAACAGTTAGCCATGAGAGAACAGCAGAGACAATTGCAGATTGGAACAAAGAAATGGCATCTGCCAGATCAAGTTCCTCCCCCACTAGGAGCTCCTAATGTCGGGAGACACCAATGTTGACGTCTGTAACCACCCGCAGGACCACCCCCACCTCCGGCCCTACCTCAAATTCAACCCCAGCTATCAAAAACACCCACCAATCTACCGGACTCTCCCTTTGAGTTCGAGACTGATCCCACCGCACTCAAATTGAACAAACTTGAAAAGTTGTTCAGAAGGTCCCAAGGAACCAAGACTATCCCCGACACTGATTACACTGACGCAGCCGTGACGCTGCCCGACAGATTTAAAATGCCTCACATTGATCGATTTGATGGGTCTGAGGACCCCATGGTACATTTAAGGTTGTTTTCAGACGTCCTAAGGCCGATGGGCCTCAGTAGGCTCCAGAAGTTATCCTTATTTGGTCGAACCCTATCGGGCGTGGCATCTGCCTGGTACGCTAAGTTGGAAGACGACGTCAAGAGAAATTGGGATGAAATGGCTGAGGCCTTCATTGCGCAATATTCATACAACACACAGATCGAAATCACGACCCGCGATCTTGAAACAACTAGGCAGGAGCCTAAGGAGAGTTTTTCGGAGTTTGTAACTAGGTGGAGGGCCAAGGCTTCAATGATGACCTTGAGGCCCACGGACAAGGACCAGATTCGGATGATTGTGCGCAATCTGCAGCCGAGGTTGATGCAAAAGATGATAGTAGTTCCCTTCCCTACTTTTTCTGACCTACATGAAATGGGGGTACAGATTGAAGATGCTTTGAGGCAAGGCTGGATTGACAATGACCGGGAGCAACCCCGAAGAACCTTCAATCGTAATAGCAATGCAGGCCCGAGTGGCGTTACAACTGCAAGAACCCAGGAAGTAAGCATGGTCACCACCCCTCCTCAAAAGAAATCTGTTGACCTCGCCATTTTCTCGTCAGGAAGCAACCCTAAACAACCAAATACCCACCCGAAACACCGAACTTTCGCTCCACTCTATATGCCCCTATCCAAAGCTCACGGGGTGTTGATCAAGAAAGGGCACTGAAGCCCCCTGGGCCGAGGCCCTACCGGAAAAACTTCCTCCTAACTATAACTTAGCCAAATATTGTCGTTTCACTGACATGGTCACGACACCGACCGATTGCTACGGTTCGCCATGAAATTCAAGACCTTATCGATAGCACGGGTAATCTTACCTCGAAAAACCCAATGTTACTACCAATCCCCTCATACACAACGGGCTCCACCACCCAAAGGCTCAATTTCATTCATACTAGGGCGTGTCCTCTCGACCCTAGCATCTATCACACCTACCCACTGCCTAAGCCAGGTGTTCCTTCCCATTGCATCGATTTGTGCATGATGGACATCTCCTCGACCCAACCTAAGCCAATGGTGGTGACCACCAAGAACAATAAAGGGAATTCCAAAGGAGGAGGCGGGTTATTGAATCGAGTCTGTGGAATCTGGGGTTGCAATGGGAAAACATCTGATCCGGTGACTACATTTCATCAATGGGTCAAGATGGGCCGGTGGAATTGCCAGCGAAGAAGAATTATGTGTGATTCAAGGAGATAGCCTAGAGCGAGGAGCAGATGATGTAGTGACCACGGGAGTACTTGCCAACCTCCGATTTTATGACGATCAATACCCGAGGATGTGGCAATCGGGTTTGATCATGAAGATTGATAGAAACCCGGGTGGTTGGATGACCAACCCGATGTAGTAGAAGAATTTCGGCGAGCAAAGTTCATGAGGAATGAGAAAATCGGCGGTGAAAGTCGAAAGCGAACATATCGCCGGGCGCCCGGTCAAGAATTTCGCCGAGATTGGAACATTTTGAGCCTGAGATGGCGAGCGGTCGGTTGTGCGAAAAAAGCAAGTTTTGAGGATTAGAGAATCGAGAAGGCAAAGGCCCATGTGGGAGTGGAAACTCTTGTGTGCACGAGGCGAAAATCTGCGGGTATATGGATGGAAAGTCTTGCGGCGCAAACGATCATACTGTGAGCCGGACAGACGTCTGTCGGTCGCCGAGGGAATGTGGTGGGAAGATGAAGACTTATGTCTTGCCCAAACGGACGAGGATTGGGGGAACAACCAACCCGACAATACTTGGTACCTTGGAGAGGTCGACCACATGACAAGGAGTGGGCGATATTTCAAACCTCCGCACTTGGATCAACCAGAGGCCTCAGGAAAGGACAGAGAGGCCGAGAAGCAAAAGGAGAAACAACTCGAAGAGGAAGCCGTACTCAAACAGCTGAAAAAGATACAAGCAGATATCTCTATTTGGGGACTACTCATGGCTTCACGAGTACAGGGGAAATTTTATCGACCATGGATAAGGCAAAGCTTTCAATAGAAACAACACCAGAACAGTTAGTGGGGCTAGTCTTTCCGGGAGGAGCTACCCCGATGTTGACGTTTGCTGATAAGGAATTACCGCCTGAGGGCACAAATCACAACAAGCCACTCTACATCTCCGTAGAGTGCAGGGATAAATGGATACGGTAGTCCTTGTTGATCTGAGGATCTGCCATCAACGTCGCCTGCGAGGACGGCTTATGCGATTGGTGCGAAAGTCGCGGACTTTGTACCAAGCTCAAGTCATCGGGGCATATGACAACACAAGCCGAAGTGATGGGAACCGTTAAAATCGGACTAAGGTTGGACCGGGACAGCGGAGATAGATTTTCATGTCTTGGAAGTCTGCAACTTTCAATTTGTTGTTAGCGGCCGTGGCGCATCGTAAAAGATATCATCCACTTTGCATCAAATAGTGAAATACCCCTATGGGAAGGAGTAGCCATTGTTTTCGGTAATTCATCGATCCATCCACGCCGGAGGTGTCTACCCCGTTCTAGAGATTGAGCATGGGATGGAAGATGTGTTTATATCCGGATTTACCCTAGCGGCCGAGGTAGTCTGAGCGTCATGGCGGTTAATGAAGGATGTATGTCGGTCTTGTGCGGTATATCTCATGAACAAGCTCCAACACATCCGGGATGGGATTGGGAAAAAGCGGTCGGAAGGGCATTACAACGGGCGAAGTGCCGCACAATCCCCACCTTTGGCTTGGGTTACACCAAGGAAGATTGGGTAAGAAAAGGAAAAGAGATGGTGGAAGGGCCAAAGCAAAAGCAGATGAGAAACCTTTTGAATTGATGCAGCCCATCCGGTACCTGAGCAGACGTTTAAATCCGGAGAAGACTTTCCATTCGTGGTTTCGGAGCCATGGATGAATAAAGAGAAGAACCGCATGCGGAGGTTTGAAATTTTCTTCGACTTGCGATTATCTGGGGATGATGTTCTTTGAAGCGAGATAGACCCGGCAGTTGAAATTTGAACATAGCAAGGAATTGGAGTCTGCGGACCTGAGTTCGAAATGGGGTAGCTTGGCGTGTCTACTTTCGGATCCTTTGATCGACCCGGTTGTGCAGGGGATGACTCCTCGGTGTCCATGATCGGAGATGAAGCAGTGCGGGCCTACAATCGGCTATTTTGGATCGTCCATCGCACCTCCCTCACTGGCGATCTGAGGAGGATTTTTATCGAGCGACCGGATCGGGTAGTGGCGGAATCTGATTCCACGAGTCTTGTGAGTCGGAATCGAGTTCGGCTAAATCGTCTGAGTCTGAGTCTGGTATTCCTGGGGGTGATAACCCGGATGCCACAGTCCTGTCCAGGTCGTCTTTTTCTTTCTCTTTTGGGTCTGTTGTAACAAAAGAATCAGACCGGTTGGAAGTATCTTATGAGAATGAGGTAACTGTGGTTTCAAGTATTTTTCATGCCTTTGGTTTATTGCCATCGGGACTTTCAAAATTTTGATGAAAAGCGAGGCGAAATTCCTCGGTTTTACAACGACTAATTGAACAAGAGCAAGAGAGGTTTGTTAAACCCTTAATTGATGAAATCAACACTGTGAATATTAGTCTTGAGAAGGACCATGGTGGTCGGATCGGGTCCACGTTGTCCTCGGAAGGAAGCGGCGCTTAGTCGCTTTGTTAAAAGATTTCAAAGATGTTTTCACGTGGTCCTCGAAGACATGCAGAATCGATCTGAGATTATGCAGACCGGATCCCTCTTGACCCGAGGTCCGACACATCAAGCGAAGCTCGAAGGATTACATACTGGGCCATTAAGATCAAGGAAGAGGTCACCAGATTAGCGAGGCTTCTGTTGGTATCCGAATACCCAACTTGGTTGGCCAACATTGTTCGATCTTAGAAGGATGGCGAGAATCCGGGTATGTGTGGATTTCGAGGATTTGAACAGAGCGGTCCAGGATGACTTTCCTTGCCACATATTGACGAGTTGGTAGATTTCACGGTAAGCATGCTTTGCTTTTCGTTCATGGATGGCTTTTGAGGTTATAATCGAGATAGTGATGGCACCAAGACCGGAGAAAGCCTTTTACCACCGTGGGGTACATATTGTTATAGAGTAATGCCGTTTGGGTTGAAGAATCTTTGGGGCTACATATCAGCGAGTACGCAACGATATTACATGATATGATCCATAAAGAGGTCGACGTGTATGTGGACGACATGATTGTCAAGTCCAAAGAAACAGTGGCCCACTACTCCGCCTTGCAAACGTCTTCTCAAAGGATCAGAGAAGTTCGGTTGTGGTTGAATCCGCCCAAATGTACGTTTGGTGTTCTGTTGGGAAAAATCTTTGGGATTTCTGTTTACCCAAAGGGGCATCGAAGCCCACCCTTCCAAAATCAAGGCCATCCTAGAAATGCCACCACCAATGACTGAAAAGGAGGTGCGAGGCTTCCTGGGTAAAGTGCAATTCATAAGACGGTTTATCTCTAAACTAACCTTGACTTGTGAACCACTTTTTGGTCTCTTGAAGAAAGGAACGAAGTTCCATTGGGACGGCCGATGCCAAGCTGCGTTTGTACAGTTAAAGAGTATTCTGAGAATCCGCCCGTATTGTCACCACCAAAGCCGGGGAAACCGTTGATATTGTATCTGTCAGTGACTGAGACCACAATGGGCTGTATGCTCGCACAAGAGTCGGAAGATAAAGTGGAAAGGGCCATCTACTATCTGAGCAAGAAGATGCTGGATTACGAGACCCGCTACACTCCGCTGGAGAAGGCTTGTCTAGCCTTGGTATGGGCTACTAGGAAGCTGCGGCACTACCTGTTAGCTCACTGTAATGTTGGTTTCACGACTTGATCCCATCAAATATCTTTTTCGAGAAACCAGACTTACGGGTAGGCTAGCTCGTTGGTTCTTTGTTGCTCTCGAATTTGATCTCAAGTATGTGACGCAAGTCTCAGAAAAGGAAGAGCGAGCGCAGAGTTCCTTGCCGACCACCGGTTGAAGGGATGAAGCGCTTGAGTACCTATTCCCAGATGAAGATATTACGCACATCGAAGATGAAACTTGACGATGTACTTTGACGGAGGCGTCAAATCAATATGGGTACGGGATAGGAGTGTTCGATAGCGCCTGACGACTCCCGTATCCCCTTAGCATTCAAGCTCCGGTTCAAAGTTTCGAACAATGAGGCAGAGTATGAGGCATGCATTGCCGGTCTGGAAGCGGCCCTAGAACTAGGGGCAAGGCGTTTGGACGTTATTGGGGATTCGAACTTAGTTGTGTCTCAGGCGAAAGGAGACTGGAAAGTCAAGGAGGAAAAGATGATAATTTACCACCAGACCCTGGACTTGTTAGTTCCTCGGTTTGAAAAGCTAAGTTTCACTCACCTAGTAAGAGAGAACAACAGGTTCGCAGATTCACTAGCAACTCTATCTTCTATGATAGACATCCCGTCGGGAATCCGGATGCGTCCAGTAATCATTGATCAAAAGTTTGCGCCAGCATATGAGTCAATCTCTGCCATAGAAGAAGTGCAAGATAACAACCCTTGGTATTACGACATATGGAACTTCTTGGAGAAGGAGACATATCCACTAGGGGCAAATGCCAAGGATAAAAGGGCAATTAGAAGAATGGCTGTTCAGTTTATCATCTGCGGGGGTAAATTATACAAAAGAGGTCATCTGGGAATGCACAAGCTATGTGTGGAAGCTGAAGAATCGAAGCGCCTGATGGAGGCCATCCATGGAGGAGAATGTGGTGCACATGTAAATGGGGTGATGCTGGCACGAAAGATCCTCAGACAAGGCTACTACTGGTCTACCATGGAGGAAGATTGTATCGGTTTTGTTCGGCGATGCCACAAATGCCAGATTCACGCAAACCGCATGAACATCCCGCCATCAAAGTTATACAACATGACATCGCCATGGCCGCTTCGTTTGGGGAATCGGCGTGATTGAGCCGCATCCGAAAGGGTCAAATGGACATGAATATATCCTGGTAGCAATAGATTACTTCACAAAGTGGGTCGAGGCCCAGTCTTATGCAGTGTTGAAGGCTTCGCATGTCGCGAAGTTTATCAGAAACAACATTATCTGCCGATACGGAGTCCCGAATGAGATCATTTCGGACAATGGTTCTCACTTCAAGAAGGAAGTGATTGATTTGTTGGAGAAGTATAATGTCGCTTTTCATAAGTCGTCCACGTATCGGCCGCAGACCAACGGAGCAGTTGAGGCCGCCAACAAAAACATTAAACACATACTGCAGAAAATGGTAGAAACCTATCGGGACTGGCCAGACAAGTTGCCGTTCGCTCTGTGGGGCTACCGGACTTCAATTAGAACTTCGACTGGAGCAACCCCTTATTCACTGGTTTACGGAATGGAGGCCGTTCTACCAATCGAGATTGAGGTTCCATCATTGCGAGTATTGGCTGAGTGTCAGATAGCTGAGGCAGATTGGCAGCAGAGTAGGTTCGAGGAACTCATGCTCTTCGATGAAAGGAGGCTGAAAGCACTGTACCATGTCCAAGGTTATCAGCGCAGAATCGCCCGGGCTTTTAACAAGAAGGTTAAGTCCAGGAATTTGAAGGAAGGAGATTTGGTGCTCAAAGACAACCGAACTCCCATCCACGACCCAAGGGGCAAGTTCAGACCCAATTGGACTGGTCCCTATATCATCAAGTCTATCTGGTCAGGTGGAGCTGTGGTTCTGATGGACCTAGATGGCCTAGAGTTCTCCCAACCGATCAACATGGACAAGCTGAAGAAATATCACCCCTGAGAGGCTCGCTAGGCCGAAAACCCGAAAGGGCGACCTAGGCAAAATTCAGAGCACAAAAAATTAGAAAATATAAAAACTGAGCTCGCAAGGTTGAAAACCCGCAAAGGGCGGCCTTGGCAAAAGTTAGAGCGCAAAAGGAGAGTGAAAATACTCGAGTGAACCCAAGCCTGAACTACGAAGGCTTGATTCCCATCATTGGGATACGTAGGCAACTTCATCCTGAAGTTCAGCCATAAACATTTTCCCCGATCAGCTTTGTCCATTTGATCATCCTGGTCATCTTTGTCCATCAGCATTCATCGCAATCTCCGGTGCAGTGCTATTCAGACTAGGGGCAACTTTCCGTTGCCATGCAGTGCCGCGGTACTATTCAAACTAGGGGCAATTTTCCAACCGTGCATCTCGTTGTGCATCTCGGTGGCGTGTCGATTCTGATCCATATCGAAAATGGTTTTGAAAAGTTTTAATGAAGATAACTTTGTTCAAATAAATCTTTTTACAACTAGGACCATTTCTAGACCAAAAACGGAAATTTTTCAGTACCACAACCTTTAATTTCATTGATTTCAAACAGAGTTCTCTTGCTCTTGCATACAATTGAAGTTGCTTTTTATTACATTCATAAAGAAAACTTGAAAGCACTAATAAAGCAATAAATCCGGGGCACGGTCAAATCAAATGTCCCTGCGCCCCCTCCCAGAGCTGGTCGAAGCCTCTGACGCCAAAGTGGGCCCTTCCTGTGCCTCTTCATTAAGCCAATCCAAGCACTCATCAGACAAAGTGCAACTGAAAGTGGAGCGGGGCCGAGTTCTCTCGCCCTCCATGTGGCATACCGCCACCAGGCACCGAACCGGAAATGCAGCCGGATACTCTATCCCTTCCGGTGGACAGGTCTGATCATGACCAAACTGACGCAAGATACGAAAGGGGAAGTAGAAGACACAGTGAGTCAAGCCAATCAATTGGATCCCGGGCTGACGGGTCATGCTGTAACTCATCATCGGAAGATTGAGCCAAGGGCACCGCCAAGCAATGCGGTCTGCGGACAAACTACACATCCATTCAAACCACCAACCCTCGTTAGAGGCGTCAACCGCGTTACTGAAGAAATAACCCTTGAAGTGAGTATGCAGGACAAGAGTCCACGACCTTCAATTTATCCATTAACCACACTGGGAGGGATGAAAAATGAGAGAATAAAGAATAGAGATGTACGATGAGAGAAAAAGTGAGAAAAGGGTTTTAGAGAAAAATCGAGCCTGAGGGCCGAGTGATGTGAGCAAATATAAAATGCGAGATGGGTGGGAAACATTACCTGCAGTAATAGTGGACTCCCTGCTAATCTGATCGTCTCTCGACGATAAAAGGTGTCTAAGCCCAATAGAGTCTCAGCCAGGACCATGGCAATGCAGCTCTTGCCCTCTTTCAAACCTTGGGCAACTTCAATCAACCGACACTGGCTCCTCCGGAGACGAACAGAAAATGGGATAGTATGCATAGACAAAGGGCGTGCCGAAAACCTCGCCAGCGATGGTCGCCACGATCACCGGTCTCAGAAAAACGACAGACCAAGCTCGGAACATCTAATGTCCCGTCACAAATCAAAGAACGAGCATCGGGTATTGAGAGCCCACACATTTGTCCTAAGGCTTGAGCATGGCCAAAACGAAGTTGAGGGAGAATCTCCTCGTCGCGGTCAGATTCCATTAAAGCTTGGAAATCTTCGAAAGTAGGACACATCTCTTGCCCGCTAAAGCTAAAGACATGTGTTACCGATTCCAAAACCGTGCGCGGCATGGAGGAATGGAAAATGCAATGAGTCTGACGCAAAGTGAATAGTGTTTATGCCAAAAGCCCGGAAATTCAAGCTTTTCCGAGCCATCCAAGTTGTTAATCCAAGTTGCAAGATTTTGGGCAAGAAATGCTTCCATTTGGAGCAAATCAGTGTTGAAATGAAGAGAACCACGAAGCTGAGACCCTTTTGAAGAGGATAAGGTTGAGTGGAGGACACATGTCAACATTCTCATTTTAGAGCAGATAGTCTCTGACCGACCGCATCATATAGTGCCGACCGCCGTAATTTTGTGCCGACCGCCAAATTATGTGCCGATGACCATTCCACTACCGATGACCTTGTTTTCCACCGATGGTCTTTCCCCTCTGTTTTCCGAGCTTCTATCTTTGAATATTGGGGAATTCCACCATGTCCGATTCTCCGTTGATTTGATTCCGTTGAGTCGCGCGTATTTGTTTATCGAGTTGTTGTATGTTTGCTTATTGAGTTGTATGTCACTCTCTTTAAGTCTTCGCTATGTCTATCAAGTTGTACCTGCACTTGGCTAGTCTGTCGAGTCTTTGTTTTGCTTATCGAGTTGTAAGTTGGTTCACTACCTGGTTATTACGATGCGATGCTTTGTTTTCAAACAACAGCTTTCAATTTCATTCACATTGTCATGTGATGCCTTGCGATGCGATGCACACAAGTGCAATACACCCTTTTCGGCGAATAGTCGTTTCATTTTCGTCATGTGTTTTTGTAAAACTCGCAATTTCAAAGAACATAAAACCTCTGAGGCAAAGGTAATGTGCTTAAACAACTAATGAAAAGGAATGTAAAGCAGAATGCTGGGTTGGATACCAGGAACCTCCCCTTCGCAGTCAGAACACCTCCTGCGCTCGTGCCTGGTTTGGCTTGAGCAGTCTGACTCCTTCATCACCCAAGAACAGTGCGGGAAAGTGCACTTCTGAAATGTTAATGGATCTTCAAGTTGATTTCAAGCCATGACTTGTGTGAGCGATGCTCGGAACATGTGAAGGATGTCCCTTCTCGTATCCTTTTATATCTTGTGATTTTCGAAAGAAGTTGTTTCAAATCATACTGTGTTACAGTACGTTGCATCTCAATATCATGTTTTAATATGCTCAATTTCAATTACCTTCTTTTACACATTGCATTGTATGCGTGCTTTGCTTTACTGACATGTGTTCAATTACCTTCTTATACACATTGCATTGTATGCGTGCTTTGCTTTACTGGCATGTGTTCAATTACCTTATACACATTGCATTGTATGCGCTTTTGCTTCTTGACATGTGTTCAATTACCTTCTTACACATTGCATTGTATCGTGCTTTGCTTTACTGACATGTGTTCAATTACCTTCTTATACACATTGCATTGTATGCGTGCTTTGCTTTACTGACATGTGTTCAATTACCTTACACATTGCATTGTATGCGTGCTTTGCTTTACTGACATGTGTTCAATTACCTTCTCTTACACATTGCATTGTATGCGTGCTTTGCTTTACTGACATGTGTTCAATTACCTTCTTATACACATTGCATTGTATGCGTGCTTTGCTTTACTGACATGTGTTCAATTACCTTACACATTGCATTGTATGCGTGCTTTGCTTTACTGACATGTGTTCAATTACCTTCTTATACACATTGCATTGTATGCGTGCTTTGCTTTACTGACATGTGTTCAATTACCTCCTTATACACATTGCATTGTATGCGTGCTTTGCTTTACTGACATGTGTTCAATTACCTCCTTATACACATTGCATTGTATGCGTGCTTTGCTTTACTGACATGTGTTCAATTACCTTTTTATACACATTGCATTGTATGCGTGCTTTGCTTTACTGACATGTGTTCAATTACCTTCTTATACACATTGCATTGTATGCGTGCTTTGCTTTACTTACATGTGTTCAATCACACTTTTCTATATACACTGAACGCGTTGTCACGCACTGTCGATTACATTGTCATGGATTTTGCTAACAGTGTCATACCTATTAAGTTTGTTTTCTTTTCAGGCACGATATTGTATGTACGGCTCATTTGAGGCCGGTGAAACCGGACGAGTCGCACAGGTATTGTATCTCTCCGAGTGAGACGTTTTGAGAATTGCATAATTCTCTTACATCCTTTCTACATTGTAGTGTAGACTCTTGCATGTTAGCTTATAACCTGCCGTGATGTGTGCTTCATTACGACTTTCTTTGCATGATCATAAAGTTATGCTAGGCTTCTTGCATTTTCATTGCATTTTGCCCCCGCCCCAAGATATCTTGTTTGCCTTGTATGCTTGTCCAAGTCTTCGCCTTGTCAAAGATGGTCGTCCTGGCTTTGACATTCACTCACGTCATTGTTATGACTTCCGAGTTCACAAAGAGGGCAAATCAGAGACACCCCATTTTGACCGTCCTCAAGACTTGGACATCACCGCTGAACACCCGGTGATTATCCATGTTTGTGTTCGTTGAGTTCCGGAGGTCCCGATCAAGGCCTGCCTCGTGATCTCTTAACCGGTTTGTTCTGTGCTTGGTTTTCTACCAAGACTTGTGTCTGTTTGCATTTGAGGGTAGGGGAAGGCTTGTTAGCCATCCCTAGGACCCACCGGGTGCCCCACACCTCCAACGGCCATCCATAGTGGCCATCGGCACTTTTTACCTTGATCCTGGCCGATCGGCACTTTATGATGCCGCCGGCACAATTTTGTGCCGGATCGTTTTTGCCGCCGGTGACCCTTCTCGAATCCTCAGGGATGGTGCATGCCACCGTGCCACCGGACTACACCATCACCCCTCCCCGTGCATAACATTGCACCCTTTGCCCTTTTGAACCCCCTTGAACCTTCTAGAAGCTTGAACCCTTGGCCAAGCTTCTTCTTGGCTTCCCTTGGAAGCTAGAAACCCTTTGCACCCTTTGAACCCTTTTGGTCTTGCTTAGCCATTAAGTTTAGAGCCTTTGGTTGCCTATATAAGGACCATTCATCTCCATTGCTCAAGGGTTAGAGATTTTAGGTCAAGAACCAGAGAATATACATACATTCTCTGATATATATCCATATATATCTATATCTCCCCTCCTCTCCTCTTGTGTGTGTGTTTTAAGCCCCAAATAGTGTGTTTTACCTCACTTTTGCACCATTACACACACTATTACACCTAGCTCCGAGATTGGAAGACTTGGAGGTTTGTTTTGAGTGACTTTGGACTGGTTTTGATCACTTGGAGAGGGCTGGACCACCTGTTCTTCATTGGTTCTTCAAGGGTAAGCTTGTTGCTTTAGATTCCCCATTCTTGCAATCTATTTCTACCCTCTTTACTTTGTGATTTTGAGTTTGTGTTTAAGATAAAAAAGTCTTGTTTTTACTTGTTCTTGAACCTTCATTAAGGTCATTTTTTGGTTTGAGTTAAGCCTCATCACTTTAAGCCTTGTTTGGCCCTATTTGGTGCCTTTTTCTTAGGCCTTCTTGTTTTGGTGTTCTTGGATCTTTTCACCACTGAAAACCAGTGGGTTTTCAGTGGTGAGGATGATATTTTCGAGCCTCATCTAAGGGAGAGACACCCCTCTCCCTTTGGTCCTTTGGTTGGCCTTTGTTTTGGCTCATAGCATAGCATGTGTGCATGTTTGCATTTGGCTTCATTTCAAGGCTTTTGGGACTGTTTTAGGTCATGTTTGACCTCTGTTTTTAGTTGGAATTATAGTCTCTAACATGCTTCTCATACTTCCTTTGAAATGCTCTCTTGTGCCTAAAAGAATGTCATGTTTTGAGGCCATGATTTTTGCATGTTTAGGTTTAGTTTCATGAAGATACTAGCATTGTTTTGCCATGTTAGAGGGCTGTGAGCCACTGTTTTTGCCATGTTTGGTGTGCTTGAGGTGGTTGTCTTGCATATTGGCTTGTAGGCCTTGTTTGTATGAAGTCCTAGCATGCTTATCTTGTTTTGATCTAATGATTTGGCATCATTATAGGTGGTATTTCAGTCCCCATTTCATCTTCAAACACCTCCATTTATCATCTCCTTCATGTCTTAGAATGTGGGTCTTTTATGCCTTAAAAAGAGCATTGTGCATGCTTCCATGATTAGTGTATTTTGGGGTGCCATGAGGATTTGGGTGTCATTCCACATGCTCAAAATCTGTTTTTGTTTGTTGAATGCATGCCATGAGTGGTTGTATGAATGATGTCAAATTACTCTCTTTGGTGTCCTAGACTTGGGCCCATTGAATAGCATGCTTGTGAGGCATTTTGATCACGTTGAGAGGCTTGTTTTGCCACTGTTTTTGGGAGTTTGAGGGCTGTCCTTTATGGCTTAAGTCCATTGTTGCATGCTTACTTCATGATTGTTGCTTGCTTGGTCAATGTAGCCTTGAATGTATGCTTGTTAGTTCCATGTTTAATTGGCCCATCTTGCATGCCATTGGTATCCTACATACTTTAGCTCTTTGCATGCTTAATATGATAGGTTGCATTGCATTTGAGCCTTGCTTGCATACTTGCATCTCATAGCTTGGTTTGGGGTTGTCAAGCCAAGCCTAGGATTGAGGGGAGTTCACATTTCAAGTGGTGTAACTCACCTCAATCCTTGGTCACTAAGGCCCTTGATCTCCATATGATAGGGACTTAGCCTTCATTTGTTGTGTTGCATGCATATTTACATTAAAATGAGCAATCTTGGTTCCTTAGGCTATCATGCATCAAATGCACAATTGATAGCCCTAGAACCAAGAGCCACACCCCCTTTAGTCCCTAAACATGATAGGAGGTGTTGGACATGCTCACATTTGCCCAAAAACCATGCCTATGCATTGTTCTTTGCCGCTGTCGCTCATTGTCTCACCGCAGGATTTTCACGACCGGCATAAAATAGTGCCGACCGCACTACCTTTGTGCCGATAATCACCAAATTCAGCCGATGGCCACTGGAAGGAGCCGATGACTACACTGCCTAGCCGGTGAGGCATTTCAGACCACTTGGGAGGTATCCCAGAATTTTTGGAATTTTTTGGAGGGGCAGGACAAGAAAAATGAAGTTTGCAATGCCATGGCATAGGTTTTCCCAAGTAGTCATGACGAGCATGCATCATTCGCAAGATTCCGAGGTACGAGGCTCCATTTATTTTATCTGCTTAATTTAATTTCAAGACTTAGAAATTTGTAATAATTTATTCATTCATTTATTCTTCGATCTCAGATATTTATTTATTCGTCCCTCCGAGTGAGGGCAAAATGTAATAAGTGTGGGTGAGTGTGATGCATGTCTTCCAACCCCCGCTTTTTCTAACCCTTTTATTTATCCGCCAAAGGGTAGATTAGGGCATTTTAAATTAGCATACCTTATGCAATGCATGCGTGCATCCATGCATTGGTTTACATGCACCGGGCTCGGTACATCATACAAACTGCATTGCAATTTTCAAATTCCAAAATTGAATACGTGCTATGTGATAGCATTTCATATGCCATGTTTAGGATAGCCGAGCCTGCCTAGATTACATCTTTGCATGTGTTGCATTAGACATTCAAGATGCCTAGGTCCATGCATGGATTTCTAATAAGCTTCGCTTTGGCTTGAGTACTAGGTGAGCTTTTATGCTTTAGCATATCGCATGCGTGAGTGTTGCCATGATGTGAGGGATTAACATGCGCTAAGTGCTTATGTGGTATAATTGTATGAATGCTCGTGGGTGGAGGTTGGATTGTTTGAGTTGGGTGTACTCATTGAAATCCGCATTTTAGCCTACTAGCGAGTAGCAATTCCAAACACGCTTCCAAGACAAAAACGGATATGCAATGTTTATTTCCAAATCAGGCAATCTAGTCTATACTTGTTTGCTGTGCGCATAACATAGTAATTCTAGGTTAATAATTGGAATAAGAACACATGATGTTTTCAAAAACGGGTATCACGGTTAGTAGAGGCCGGTCTTCAGACCGGGCGAAAGGGGGTGCTCATAGCTGACCTTCCCCGATCGTACCCAAGCTCCCGAGCCGAGTAACTTTGGTGATGACGGACATGTGGCCTTCGGCACCGAGTCAGGGTTTCCTAAATTCCCCAAAAATAAAATATTTAGGTGGCGACTCTGTAATCTGGCAAAGCAGTCCATGTTTGGCACTACTTTTCGAAAAATCTGTTTTCCTTCAAACGATTTGCCAGAGGTGGACTCTTTGGTTCAGATTTAGAACCATGACAAAAATTGAGTCCTCGCGAATCGTAGTGGACCCAACATCGAACCGAACGGAGGCATCCTCCCGGACGCTGCTCATGGGCGCTTCTAGCGACTCCACCGGGGATTTTAGAGAGCTTGACTCAACTCGTGATATCCTGCTTTTGACTACATTTATGTGTCTCTTTGCATTGCATGTGCATTGGTGCGCCTAGGACACCGTGTTGGTCATCTGCTATTCTGAACGGTCATTGGAGGCTTGTCTTGTCAAGGCATGTCCATAAGGTCGACTGCCATGGCTCTCGCCAAGATGGGAACACAAACCCCGGTTTTATCGGCACCCTTCGACCATTCACCTAGTGCATATCGAAATCCATAGTGACCATTCCAAACTAGGACAGGTTGCTTACCCGATATAGGTTGTTTGAGACCGCTGCGTGCGTAGTGAAACCCTAGCTCCTGACAAATTAGGACAGGGAAACCCTACCCCAACATAGGGGTGTTTTGGTTCTCACTTATCTGTTATGTGCTTTAGAGTGTAACTCTGCAGAAACGCATGAATCGGTTTGCAAGTTAAAGCATCGTGCCCGAGGGCATCGATGTTTGTTTTGAGAATCAGTTATCTGTGGGAATCAGAGTCAGGCCTAGGGGCAATGGTTCCTGATCAGTGATCAGTATTTGGGGAACAGTGTGTTGAGTTCGGCGTATTACCCAACCGTGTGTTGTTTATTTTATGCTGTTATGCTGTCCGATTTTCTGTTTATTTATACGCTTTATTTATCTTTTTATTAGGGTAGTTGAGCACGATTGCTACCGACCCGATAGATATCCCCCAAGCACCCTGGATCAGAGGCCGTCGACTCCTTCGATCTGAGGATCTGATAGACGGACAACCAGTGTACTACTCGCTACCCCCGGTTACTAAACGGAGGTCAGTAAGGCAGGGGACATCAGTACGGCAGTCAGTTCAGAGAGCATTGTCTACCCCACCTGTGTTCAGTAGGGATCAGGATTCTGTGTCACCAACAGAGAGAGAGTATATACCAGTAACCCAACCAGAACAGGATAGTATGGCTAGTTTGGAGGAGATGGTGCGCCACCTTCAAGAGAGCATGAAAGCAATGCAAGAGACGCCTACCGTCAGCCGATTTTTGCGAACAGCGAGCCAGGAGAGAACAGCAGAGACAATTGCGATTGAACAAAGAACCGGACATCTGCCGCATCAAGTTCCTCCCCACTAGGAGCTCCTAATGTCGGGAGACAGCCAATGTTCGATCGACTGAGAACCACCCAGACCACCCCACCTCCGGCCCTACCTCAAATTCAACCCCTATCAAAAACACCCACCAATCTACGACTCTCCCTTTGAGTTCGAGATCGATCCCATCAAGACTCAAATTGAACAAACTTGAAAAGTTGTTCAAGGTCCCAAGGAACCAAGACTATCCCCGACATTGAAGATGGTTACACCGACGTTGTACCGTGACGCTTGACAATTTAAAATGCCTCACATTGATCGATTTGATGGGTCCGAGGACCCCATGGTACATTTAAGGTTGTTTTGACGCCCTAAGGCCGATGGGCCTCGAGAGCTCGTAGTTATCCTTATTTGGTCGAACCCTATCGGCGTGGCATCCGCCTGCACGCTAAGTTGGAAGACGACGCCAAGAGAAATTGGGATGAAATGGCCGAGGCCTTCATTACGCAATATTCATACAACACACGATCAAATCACGACCGCGATCTTGAAACAACTAGGCAGAGCCTAAGGAGAGTTTTTTCGAGTTTGTAACTAGGTGGAGGCCAAGGCTTCAATGATGACCTTGAGGCCCACGGACAAGGACCAGATTCGGATGATTGTGCGCAATCTGCAGCCGAGGTTGATGCAAAAGATGATAGTAGTTCCCTTCCCTACTTTTTCTGACCTACATGAAATGGGGGTACAGATTGAAGATGCTTTGAGGCAAGGCTGGATTGACAATGACCGGGAGCAACCCCGAAGAACCTTCAATCGTAATAGCAATGCAGGCCCGAGTGGCGTTACAACTGCAAGAACCCAGGAAGTAAGCATGGTCACCACCAACCCCTCACAAAGAAATACAGCGGCCTCGCCATTTTCCGGTGCGTCCGGAAGCAACCCACAAACAACCAAATACCCACCCAGAAACACCCGAACTTTCGCTCCACTCTATATGCCCCTATCCAGAGTCTGAACATAGCAAGGAATTGGAGTCTGCGGACACAGAGTCTGAAATGGGGGTAGCACTGGCGTGTCTACTTTCAGATCCTTTGATCGACCAGTTGTGCTTGGGGGATGACTCCTCGGTGTCCATGATCGAGATGAAGCAATTCAAGGGCCTACAATCGCCTATTTTGATGCGTCCATCGCCCTCCTCACCGGCAAGACGAGGAGGATTTTTATCGAACGACCGGATCAGTAGTGAGCCTAATCTGATTCCACCGAGTCTTGTGAGTCGAATCGGGTTCCAAATCTGACTGTCTGGTATTCTGGGGTGATAACCCGGTGCCCTGATCTGTCTGTCGTCTTTTTTCTTTTTCTTTTGAGTCTGTTGTTCTGAAAGAATCGAACGGTTTGGAAGGATCTTATGAGAATGAGGTAATCGTGGTTTCCGAGGTATTTTCTGCCTTTGGTTGATTGCTAAAACGAGGACTTTGAAAATTTTGATGAAAACGACGAGGACGAAATTCCTCCGGTTTTACAACGACTAATTGAACAAGAGCAAGAGAGGTTTGTTAAACCCTTAATTGATGAAATCAACACTGTGAATATTTGTACTGGGAGGGACCCGCTGCTGGTCCAGAACGGGTCCACGTTGTCCTCAGAGGAACGCGAGCGCTTAGTCTTTGTTAAAAGATTTCAAAGATGTTTTCGCGTGGTCCTACGAAGACATGCCCGAATCGATCCGAGATTGTAAAGACCGATCCCTCTTGACCCCGAGGCCCACATCAAACGAAGCTCGAAGGATTCGCCTGACCGCCATCAAGATCAAGGAAGAGGTCACCAAGCAGATTGACGCAGGCTTCCTGTTGGTATCCGAATACCCAACTTGGTTGGCCAACATTGTTCCAGTGCCAAAAAAGGATGGCAGAATCCGGGTATGTGTGGATTTCAGGGATTTGAACAGCCATCCAAGGATGACTTTCCTTGCCACATATTGACGAAGTTGGTAGATTTCACATGGGCATGCTTTGCTTTCGCTCATGGATGGCTTTTCGTGTTATAATCGATAGTGATGGCACCAAGACCGGAGAAGATCGCTTTACCACCGTGGGGTACATATTGTTATAGAGTAATGCCGCTTGGGTTGAAGAATCTTTGGGGCTACATATCAACGGTACGCAACCACGATATTACATGATATGATCCATAAAGAGGTCGAGGTGTATGTGGGCGACATGATTGTCAAGTCCAAAGAAAGAGAGGCCACTACACCGCCTTTGCAAAAGTTTTTCAAAGGATCGAGAATTTCGCGGTTGAATCCGCAGAAATGTACGTTTGGTGTTACAGCCGGAAAAATGCTGGGATTTCTGATTACACAAAGGGGCATCGAAGTCGACCCTTCCAAAATCAAGGCCATCCTAGAAATGCCACCACCAATGACTGAAAAGGAGGTGCGAGGCTTCCTGGGTAAAGTGCAATTCATAAGACGGTTTATCTCTAAACTAACCTTGACTTGTGAACCACTTTTTGGTCTCTTGAAGAAAGGAACGAAGTTCCATTGGGACGGCCGATGCCAAGCTGCGTTTGAACAGATTAAAGAGTATTTACAGAATCCGCCCGTATTGTCACCACCAAAGCCGGGGAAACCGTTGATATTGTATCTGTCAGTGACTGAGACCACAATGGGCTGTATGCTCGCACAAGAGTCGGAAGATAAAGTGGAAAGGGCCATCTACTATCTGAGCAAGAAGATGCTGGATTACGAGACCCGCTACACTCCGCTGGAGAAGGCTTGTCTAGCCTTGGTATGGGCTACTAGGAAGCTGCGGCACTACCTGTTAGCTCACTCTGTAATGTTGGTTTCACGACTTGATCCCATCAAATATCTTTTCGAGAAACCAGCACTTACGGGTAGGCTAGCTCGTTGGTTCTTTGTTGCTCTCGAATTTGATCTCAAGTATGTGACGCAAGTCTGTAAAAAGGAAGAGCGATGGCGAGTTCCTTCGACCACCGGTTGAAGGGATGAAGCGCTTGAGTACCTATTCCCGGATGAAGATATTCGCACATCGAAGATGAAACTTGGACGATGTACTTTGACGGGCGTCAAATCAATATGGGTACGGATAGGAGTGTTCGTGATAGCGCTGACGACTCCGTATCCCTTAGCATTCAAGCTCGGTTCAAAGTTTGAACAATGAGGCAGAGTATGAGGCATGCATTGCCGTTCGAAGCGCCCTAGAACTAGGGGCAAGGCGTTTGGACGTTATTGGGGATTCAACTTAGTTGTGTCTCAAAGCGAAAGGAGACCGGAAAGTCAAGGAGGAAAAGATGATAATTTACCACCGCACTGGACTTGTTAGTTCCTCGGTTTGAAAAGCTAAGTTTCACTCACCTAGTAAGAGAGAACAACAGTTCGCAGATTCACTAGCAACTCTATCTTCTATGATAGACATCCGTCGGGAATGGGATCGTCCAAGAATCATTGATCAAAAGTTTGCGCCAAAGATATGAGTCAATCTCGCCATAGAAGAAGTGCAAGATAACAACCCTTGGTATTACGACATATGGAACTTCTTGGAGAAGGAGACATATCCACTAGGGCAAATGCCAAGGATAAAAGGGCAATTAGAAGAATGGTACATTGGGTTTATCATCTGCGGGGGTAAATTATACAAAAGAGGTCATCTGGGAATGCACAAGCTATGTGTGGAAGCTGAAGAATCGAAGCGCCTGATGGAGGCCATCCATGGAGGAGAATGTGGTGCACATGTAAATGGGGTGATGCTGGCACGAAAGATCCTCAGACAAGGCTACTACTGGTCTACCATGGAGGAAGATTGTATCGGTTTTGTTCGGCGATGCCACAAATGCCAGATTCACGCAAACCGCATGAACATCCCGCCATCAAAGTTATACAACATGACATCGCCATGGCCGTTCTCGGTTTGGGGAATCGACGTGATTGGAGCTGTTACTCCAAAAGGGTCAAATGGACATGAATATATCTTGGTAGCAATAGATTACTTTACAAAGTGGGTCGAGGCCCAGTCTTATGCAGTGTTGAAGGCTTCGCATGTCGCGAAGTTTATCAGAAACAACATTATCTGCCGGTATGGAGTCCCGAATGAGATCATTTCGGACAATGGTTCTCACTTCAAGAAGGAAGTGATTGATTTGTTGGAGAAGTATAATGTCGCTTTTCATAAGTCGTCCACGTATCGGCCGCAGACCAACGGAGCAGTTGAGGCCGCCAACAAAAACATTAAACACATACTGCAGAAAATGGTAGAAACCTATCGGGACTGGCCAGACAAGTTGCCGTTAAGCTCGTGGGGCTCTGGGACATCAATTAGAACTTCGATCGAGCAACCCCTTATTCATTGGTTTACTAATGGAGGCCGTTCTACCAATCGAGATTGAGGTTCCATCATTGCGAGTATTAGGTGAGTGTCGAGATAAGCCGAGGCAGATTGGCAAAGAGTAGGTTCGAGGAACTCATGCTCTTCGATGAAAGGAGGTGAAAGCATACCATGTCCAAGGTTATCGTAGAATCGCCTGACTTTTAACAAGAAGGTTAAGTCGAGAATTTGAAGGAAGGAGATTTGGTGCTCAAAGACAACCGAGCTCCCATCCACGACTCCAAGGGGCAAGTTCGCACAATTGGATGGTCCTATATCATCAAGTCTATCTGGTCGTGGAGCTGTGGTTACGATGGACCTAGATGGCCTAGAGTTCTCCCAACCGATCAACATGGACAAGTCAAGAAATATCACCTAGAGGCTCGCTAGGTGAAAACCCGGAAGGGCGACCTAGGCAAAATTCAGAGCACAAAAAATTAGAAAATATAAAAACTGAGCTCGCAAGGTTGAAAACCCGCAAAGGGCGGCCTTGGCAAAAGGAGAGTGAAAATACTCGAGTGAACCCAAGCCTGAACTACGTAAGGCTTGATTCCCATCATGGGATCGTGAGGCAACTTCATCCCGGTTCACCATAAACATTTTCCCCGATCGCCTTTGTCCATTTGATCATCTGGTCATCTTTGTCCATCGGCATTCATCGCAATCTCGGTGCGGTGCTATTGAACTAGGGCAACTTTCCGTTGCCATGCGGTCATGATACTATTCAAACTAGGGGCAATTTTCCAATTGCAGGAATCCGGGGTTGTGCATCTCAGTGACAGATTTCAGGCGTGTCCAGTTCTGATCCATATCGAAAATGGTTTTGAAAAGTTTTAATGAAGATGACTTTGTTCAAATAAATCTTTTTACAACTAGGACCATTTCTAGACCAAAAACGAAAATTTTTCAGTACCACAACCTTTAATTTCATTGATTTCAAACAGAGTTCTCTTGCTCTTGCATACAATTGAAGTTGCTTTTTATTACATTCATAAAGAAAACTTGAAAGAACTAATAAAGCAATAAATCCGGGGCACGGTCAAATCAAATGTCCCTGCGCCCCCTCCCAGAGCTGGTCGAAGCCTCTGACGCCAAAGTGGGCCCTTCCTGTGCCTCTTCATTAAGCCAATCCAAGCACTCATCAGACAAAGTGCAACTGAAAGTGGGAGCGGGGGCCAGGAGTTCTCTCGTCCTCCATGCTGTGGCATACCGGGCGGTGCACCGAATCGGAATGCAATGATACTCTATCCCTTCCGGTGGACAGTCGATCATGACCAAACCGACGAAGATACGAAAGGAAGTAGAAGACACATTGAGTCAAGCCAATCAATTGGATCCCGGCCGACGGGTCATGTCAGTAACTCATCATCGGAAGATTGAGCCAAGGGCACCGCCAAGCAATGCGGTTCTGCGGACAAACTACATCCATTCAAACCACCAACCCTCGTCGGCGTCAACCAGCGTTGCTCAAGAAATAGCCAAGCCGAGTATGCGGACAAGAGTCCACGACCTTCAATTTATCCATTAACCACACCTGGGGAGGGATGAAAAATGAGAGAATAAAGAATAGAGAGATGTACGATGAGAGAAAAAGTGAGAAAAGGGTTTTGTGAGAAAAATCGAGCCTGAGGGCCGAGTGATGTGAGCAAATATAAAATGCGAGATGGGTGGGAAACATTACCTGCAGTAATAGTGGACTCCCTGCTAATCTGATCGTCTCTCGACGATAAAAGGCGTCTAAGCCCAATAGAGTCTCAGCCAGGACCATGGCAATGCAGCTCTTGCCCTCTTTCAAACCTTGGGCAACTTCAATCAACCGGACACTGGCTCCTCCGGAGTCGGAGACGAACAGAAAATGGGATAGTATGCATAGACAAAGGGCGTGCCGCCGAAAACCTTGCCAGCGATGGTCGCCACGATCACCGGTCTCAGAAAAACGACAGACCAAGCTCGGAACATCTAATGTCCCGTCACAAATCAAAGAACGAGCATCGGGTATTGAGAGCCCACACATTTGTCCTAAGGCTTGAGCATGGCCAAAACGAAGTTGAGGGAGAATCTCCTCGTCGCGGTCAGATTCCATTAAAGCTTGGAAGTCTTCGAAAGTAGGACACATCTCTTGCCCGCTAAAGCTAAAGACATGTGTTACCGGATTCCAAAACCGTGCCGCGGCATGGAGGAATGGAAAATGCAGCGGAGTACGACGCAAAGTGAATAGTGTGTTTATGCCAAAAGCCCGGAAATTCAGCTTTTCCGAGCCATCCAAGTTGTTAATCCAAGTTGCAAGATTTTGGGCAAGAAATGCTTCCATTTGGAGCAAATCAGTGTTGAAATGAAGAGAACCACGAAGCTGAGACCCTTTTGAAGAGGATAAGGTTGAGTGGAGGACACATGTCAACATTCTCTGGCTGCAGAGACGATCTCTGACCGGCGGCATCATATAGTGCCGACCGGCCGTAATTTTGCGCCGACCGGCCAAATTATGTGCCGATGACCATTCCACTCGGCCGATGACCTTGTTTTCCAGCCGATGGTCTTTCCCCTCTGTTTTCCGAGCTTCCTATGCTGAATATTGGGGAATTCCACCACGCCCAGTATTCTCCGGTGATTTGATTCCCGTCGAGTCGCGCGTATTTGTTTATCGAGTTGTTGTATGTTTGCTTATCGAGTTGTATGTCACTCTCTTTAAGTCTTCGCTTTGTCTATCAAGTTGTACCTGCACTTGGCTAGTCTGTCGAGTCTTTGTTTTGCTTATCGAGTTGTAAGTTGGTTCACTACCTGGTTATTACGATGCGATGCTTTGTTTTCAAACAACAGCTTCAATTTCATTCGCATTGTCATGTGATGCCTTGCGATGCGATGCACACAAGTGCAATACCCTTTTCGAGCGAATAGCTGTTTCATTTTCGTCATGTGTTTTTGTAAAAACTCGCAATTTCAAAAGAACATAAAACCTGCCTGAGGCAGTGCAATGTGCTTAAACAACTAATGAAAAGGAATGTAAAGCAGAATGCTGGGTTGGATACCAGGAACCTCCCCTTCGCAGTCAGAACACCTCCTGCGCTCGTGCCTGGTTTGGCTTGAGCAGTCTGACTCCTTCATCACCCAAGAACAGTGCGGGAAAGTGCACTTCTGAAATGTTAATGGATCTTCAAGTTGATTTCAAGCCATGACTTGTGTGAGCGATGCTCGGAACATGTGAAGGATGTCCCTTCTCGTATCCTTTTATATCTTGTGATTTTCGAAAGAAGTTGTTTCAAATCATACTGTGTTACAGTACGTTGCATCTCAATATCATGTTTTAATATGCTCAATTTCAATTACCTTCTTTTACACATTGCATTGTATGCGTGCTTTGCTTTACTGACATGTGTTCAATTACCTTCTTATACACATTGCATTGTATGCGTGCTTTGCTTTACTGACATGTGTTCAATTACCTTCTTATACACATTGCATTGTATGCGTGCTTTGCTTTACTGACATGTGTTCAATTACCTTACACATTGCATTGTATGCGTGCTTTGCTTTACTGACATGTGTTCAATTACCTTCTCTTACACATTGCATTGTATGCGTGCTTTGCTTTACTGACATGTGTTCAATTACCTTCTTATACACATTGCATTGTATGCGTGCTTTGCTTTACTGACATGTGTTCAATTACCTTACACATTGCATTGTATGCGTGCTTTGCTTCTTGACATGTGTTCAATTACCTTCTCTTACACATTGCATTGTATCGTGCTTTGCTTTACTGACATGTGTTCAATTACCTTCTTATACACATTGCATTGTATGCGTGCTTTGCTTTACTGACATGTGTTCAATTACCTTACACATTGCATTGTATGCGTGCTTTGCTTTACTGACATGTGTTCAATTACCTTACACATTGCATTGTATGCGTGCTTTGCTTTACTGACATGTGTTCAATTACCTTCTTATACACATTGCATTGTATGCGTGCTTTGCTTTACTGACATGTGTTCAATTACCTTACACATTGCATTGTATGCGTGCTTTGCTTTACTGACATGTGTTCAATTACCTTCTTATACACATTGCATTGTATGCGTGCTTTGCTTTACTGACATGTGTTCAATTACCTTCTTATACACATTGCATTGTATGCGTGCTTTGCTTTAGCGACATGTGTTCAATTACCTCCTTATACACATTGCATTGTATGCGTGCTTTGCTTTACTGACATGTGTTCAATTACCTTTTTATACACATTGCATTGTATGCGTGCTTTGCTTTACTGACATGTGTTCAATTACCTTCTTATACACATTGCATTGTATGCGTGCTTTGCTTTACTTACATGTGTTCAATCACACTTTTCTATATACACTGAACGCGTTGTCACGCACTGTCGATTACATTGTCATGGATTTTGCTAACAGTGTCATACCTATTAAGTTTGTTTTCTTTTCAGGCACGATATTGTATGTACGGCTCATTTGAGGCCGGTGAAACCGACGACGAAGTCGCATTGTATCTCTCCGAGTGACGCGTTTCCAGAATTGCATAATTCTCTTACATCGTTTCTACATTGTAGTGTAGACTCTTGCATGTTAGCTTATAAGCATGCATGTGTGCTTCATTCAGCCTTTCTTTGCATGATCATAAAGTTATGCTAGGCTTCTTGCATTTTCAGTTGCATTTGCCCTCCCAAGCATATCTTGTTTGCCTTGTATGCTTGTCCAAGTCTTCGCCTTGTCAAAGATGGGTCGTCTCGGCTTTGACATTCACTCACGCCATTGTTATGACTTCCGAGTTACAAAGAGGGGCAATCAGAGACACCCCATTTTTGACCGTCCTCAAGACTTGGACATCACCGCTTGAACACCCGGTGATTATCCATGTTTGTGTTCGCTTTGAGTTCCCGGAGGTCCATTGCGCCGTGCCTCAGGATCTCTTAACCGGTTTGTTTTGTGCTTGGTTTTCTACCAAGACTTGTGTCTGTTTGCATTTGAGGGTAGGGGAAGGCTTGTTAGCCATCCCTAGAACCCACCGGCTGCCCCACACCTCCACCGGCTATCCATAGTGGCCATCGGCACTTTTTTACCTTGATCCTTGGCCGATCGGCACTTTATGATGCCGGTCGGCACAATTTTGTGCCGGTGACTGTTTTGGCCGGCCGGTGACCCTTCTGAACCCCCCTGGGGATGGTGCATGCCAGCTGTGCCAGCTGGACTACACCATCACCCCTCCCCGTGCATAACATTGCACCCTTTGCCCTTTTGAACCCCCTTGAACCTTCTAGAAGCTTGAACCCTTGGCCAAGCTTCTTCTTGGCTTCCCTTGGAAGCTAGAAACCCTTTGCACCCTTTGAACCCTTTTGGTCTTGCTTAGCCATTAAGTTTAGAGCCTTTGGTTGCCTATATAAGGACCATTCATCTCCATTGCTCAAGGGTTAGAGATTTTAGGTCAAGAACCAGAGAATATACATACATTCTCTGATATATATCCATATATATCTATATCTCCCCTCCTCTCCTCTTGTGTGTGTGTTTTAAGCCCCAAATAGTGTGTTTTACCTCACTTTTGCACCATTACACACACTATTACACCTAGCTCCGAGATTGGAAGACTTGGAGGCTTGTTTGGAGTGACTTTGGACTGGTTTTGATCACTTGGAGAGGGCTGGACCACCTGTTCTTCATTGGTTCTTCAAGGGTAAGCTTGTTGCTTTAGATTCCCCATTCTTGCAATCTATTTCTACCCTCTTTACTTTGTGATTTTGAGTTTGTGTTTAAGATAAAAAAGTCTTGTTTTTACTTGTTCTTGAACCTTCATTAAGGTCATTTTTTGGTTTGAGTTAAGCCTCATCACTTTAAGCCTTGTTTGGCCCTATTTGGTGCCTTTTTCTTAGGCCTTCTTGTTTTGGTGTTCTTGGATCTTCTCACCACTGAAAACCAGTGGGTTTTCAGTGGTGAGGATGATATTTTCAAACCTCATCTAAGGGAGAGACACCCCTCTCCCTTTGGTCCTTTGGTTGGCCTTTGTTTTGGCTCATAGCATAGCATGTGTGCATGTTTGCATTTGGCTTCATTTCAAGGCTTTTGGGACTGTTTTAGGTCATGTTTGACCTCTGTTTTTAGTTGGAATTATAGTCTCTAACATGCTTCTCATACTTCCTTTGAAATGCTCTCTTGTGCCTAAAAGAATGTCATGTTTTGAGGCCATGATTTTTGCATGTTTAGGTTTAGTTTCATGAAGATACTAGCATTGTTTTGCCATGTTAGAGGGCTGTGAGCCACTGTTTTTGCCATGTTTGGTGTGCTTGAGGTGGTTGTCTTGCATATTGGCTTGTAGGCCTTGTTTGTATGAAGTCCTAGCATGCTTATCTTGTTTTGATCTAATGATTTGGCATCATTATAGGTGGTATTTCAGTCCCCATTTCATCTTCAAACACCTCCATTTATCATCTCCTTCATGTCTTAGAATGTGGGTCTTTTATGCCTTAAAAAGAGCATTGTGCATGCTTCCATGATTAGTGTATTTTTGGGGGTGCCATGAGGGGATTTGGGTGTCATTCCACATGCTCAAAATCTGTTTTTGTTTGTTGAATGCATGCCATGAGTGGTTGTATGAATGATGTCAAATTACTCTCTTTGGTGTCCTAGACTTGGGCCCATTGAATAGCATGCTTGTGAGGCATTTTGATCACGTTGAGAGGCTTGTTTTGCCACTGTTTTTGGGAGTTTGAGGGCTGTCCTTTATGGCTTAAGTCCATTGTTGCATGCTTACTTCATGATTGTTGCTTGCTTGGTCAATGTAGCCTTGAATGTATGCTTGTTAGTTCCATGTTTAATTGGCCCATCTTGCATGCCATTGGTATCCTACATACTTTAGCTCTTTGCATGCTTAATATGATAGGTTGCATTGCATTTGAGCCTTGCTTGCATACTTGCATCTCATAGCTTGGTTTGGGGTTGTCAAGCCAAGCCTAGGATTGAGGGGAGTTCACATTTCAAGTGGTGTAACTCACCTCAATCCTTGGTCACTAAGGCCCTTGATCTCCATATGATAGGGACTTAGCCTTCATTTGTTGTGTTGCATGCATATTTACATTAAAATGAGCAATCTTGGTTCCTTAGGCTATCATGCATCAAATGCACAATTGATAGCCCTAGAACCAAGAGCCACACCCCCTTTAGTCCCTAAACATGATAGGAGGTGTTGGACATGCTCACATTTGCCCAAAAACCATGCCTATGCATTGCTGTCTGTTGCTGCTGCTGTCTACTGTCTGCTGCAGGGATTTTCTGCCGACCGGCATAAAATAGTGCCGACCGGCACTACTTTTGTGCCGATAATCACCAAATTCAGCCGATGGCCACTGGAAGGAGCCGATGACTACACTGCCTAGCCGGTGAGGCATTTCAGACCACTTGGGAGGTATCCTGAATTTTGGAATTTTGGAGGCGGGGCGTAAAAGCGAACTGCAATGCCATGGCATAGGTTTTCCGGGCGAGTCGCGACAAGCATGCATCATTCGCGCATTATAAGCGGTGAGGCTCCATTTATTTTATCTGTTTAATTTAATTTCAAAGACTTAGAAATTTGTAATAATTTATTCATTCATTTATTCTTCGATGCTATTATTTATTTATTCGGTCCCTCCGAGTGAGGGCAAAAATGTAATAAGTGTGGGTGAGTGTGATGCATGTCTTCCAACCCCCGCTTCTTTCTAACCCTTTTATTTATCCGCTTTCAGTGGTAGATTAGGGCATTTTAAATTAGCATACCTTATGCAATGCATGCGTGCATCCATGCATTGGTTTACATGCACCGGGCTCGGTACATCATACAAACTGCATTGCAATTTTCAAATTCCAAAATTGAATACGTGCTATGTGATAGCATTTCATATGCCATGTTTAGGATAGCCGAGCCTGCCTAGATTACATCTTTGCATGTGTTGCATTAGACAGTTCAGTATGCCTAGGTCCATGCATGGATTTCTAATAAGCTTCTGTTTTGGCTTGGAGTACTAGGTGAGCTTTTATGCTTTAGCATATCGCATGCGTGTGAGTGTTGCCATGACAGTAGGATTAACATGCGGCTAAGTGCTTATGTGGTATAATTGTATGAATGCCTGTGGGTGGAGGTTGGATTGTTTGAGTTGGGTGTACTCATTGAAATCCGCATTTTAGCCTACTAGCGAGTAGCAATTCCAAACACGTTTTCCAAGACAAAAACGGATATGCAATGTTTATTTCCAAATTAGGCAATCTAGTCTATACTTGTTTGCTGTGCGCATAACATAGTAATTCTAGGTTAATAATTGGAATAAGAACACATGATGTTTTCAAAAACGGGTATCACGGTTAGTAGAGGCCGGTCTTCAGACCGGGCGAAAGGGGGTGCTCATAGCTGACCTTCCCCGATCGTACCCAAGCTCCCGAGCCGAGTAACTTTGGTGATGACGGACATGTGGCCTTCGGCACCGAGTCAGGGTTTCCTAAATTCCCCAAAAATAAAATATTTAGGTGGCGACTCTGTAATCTGGCAAAGCAGTCCATGTTTGGCACTACTTTTCGAAAAATCTGTTTTCCTTCAAACGATTTGCCAGAGGTGGACTCTTTGGTTCAGATTTAGAACCGCGACAAAAATCGAGTCCTGCGAACTGTAGTAGACCCAACATCGAACCGGAACGGGAGGCATCCTCCCGGGACGCGTTCGCGGGGGCGTCTACAGGGAGGCCTTGTCTTCTTGGCTAAGGGTTAGCCATTTTTGAGAGACTAAAAACCAGAGCTCACATACCTCTCTCTCTATATTTTCCATCTCTCATCCTTGTGTGTGTGTGTTCTAAGCCTAAAAGGTGTGTTTTACCATACTTTTGCACCATTACACACACCATTACACCTTAGCTCGAGATTGAGAGACTTAGAGGGTTGATTGTTGAAGTTTTGGACTGACTTTGATCACTAGAGAGTGGCTGCTCCACCTGTTCTTCAAAGGATTTTCAAGGGTGAGCTTGTTACTTTAGTTTCCCCATTCTTGCACTAGCTTTCTACCCCTCTTGCTTTGTGTTTTTGGATTTGTGTTTAACATAAAAAAGGCTTATATTTTCATGCTCTTGAACATTCATTAAGATTGATTTGTGGTTTGGGTAGAGTCTCACCCTCTTAGGCCTTGTTTTGGCCATTTTGGTGTCTTTTCTTGAAGCTTTGCTTACTTGGTGTTCTTGGTCTTCTCACCACTGAAAACCAGTGAGTTTTCAGTGGTGAGGAAGGTACTTCCAAGTCTCAAATAGGGGAGGGACACCCCTCTCCCCCTTGTCCTTTGCTTGCCTTTGTATTTGTCCTAAAGAGTAGCATGTATGCATACTTGCATTTAGCTTCATTTCAGAATTTTTTTGAGTGTTTTGGAGCATGTTTAGCCTCTGTTTTTGGTCGGATTTGTAGCCCTTAGTATGTATCTTATACTTGCTTTGAAATTTTCTATTATGCTAGGAAAAATGCCTTGCATTTAGGTCATGTTCTTTGCATGTATTAGCCCCACTTCATGAAGATACTAGTATTATTTTGCCACATTTAAGGGCTGTGGGCCACTGTTTTTATCATTTTTGATGTGCTTGACATGGTTGTTTTGCATGATGGCTTGTTAGCCTTGAGTATGTGATCCATGGACATGCGTTGGTTATGTTATTTGAGTGATTTGGAGTCATTTAACATGCATATTTCAGCTCTTATATCATGCTCATGTGTCTCCTTTTACCATCTTATTCATGCTTTGAATTGTTGGCCTCTTATGCTTTAAAGAGGGTCTTATGCATGCTTGTGTGTTTAGAGTTTTTGGGATGCCATGTGTGTGAGTTTTGGGCGTGTTCTTGCATACCAAAAATCTATTTTTGCTTGTCCAATATAGGCCATGAGTGGTCATGTTTGTAGGCAATAGAATGCTCCACTTTGTGCCTTAGCCTTAGGCCTTTTGGCTTGCATGTTTG
Source organism: Camellia lanceoleosa (assembly GCA_025200525.1). Lineage (NCBI taxonomy): Eukaryota > Viridiplantae > Streptophyta > Magnoliopsida > Ericales > Theaceae > Camellia > Camellia lanceoleosa. The sequence goes on from JANUSC010000024.1 coordinate 674,119, forward strand.
CATGAATATTTGTCCACCTTTTCAGTCCATTTTCGCCACTGTTTTGGGGAGATTTGAGGTCTGCCCTATTATGGTCTAGTCCACCATTGCATGCTTGCCTTATGCTTGTTACATGTTTGGTTCATTAAGTGTTGTAGCATGATGACCCTATGCTTGATTTACCCTTGTTTGCATTGCATTTGCACTTTGCATGTTGCATTACATTTGGCATGTTTGCATCTTAGTATTAGGTTGTATTGTGGAGCCATGTTTGCATAACATGCATTGCATTACTTGGTTTGGGGTGTCAAGCCAAGTTGAGGGTTAGGATGAGTTCATACCATAAGTGATGCAACTTGTCCTACCTCTTGGTCACCAAGGCCCTTGACCAACACATGATAAGGCCTTGGATTTCATTTGTTTGTTTGCATGCATTATCATTAAAATGCAACCTTGGTTCTTAGGCCATCATGCATCAAGATGCATAATTGATGGCCCAAGAACCAAGAGTCATGCCTCCTTGAGTCTCCAAGCATGATAGGAGGCATTGGCCATGCTTACATATGCTCAACATCCATGCCATGCACCTTCGGGTTTGTCACTTTGCCAAACTGCCCTCTTCGCAGAACTTTACGCCGGCAGTACAATGTGCCGACCGGCACATTTTTTGTGCCGATAAACTCTATAAGAAGCTGGTGGCCAATTTAAGCAGCCGGTGGTTACTTCCTCCAGCCGGTGGGGTACTGCAGTTCATGTAGAAGGTATTCTGGGACTTTGGGAATTTTTTTGGAGAGGCAGGGCAGTAGAAACAGAAGCAACAGTGTCATGACACGGGTTTTCCGGGCAAGTCGGATCGAGCATGCATCATTCGCACATCCCGAGGCAGGGCCGAAGCCCCCTTCTTTTTTACATATGATTTAATTTGATAATTAGAAATTTCTGTAATAATTAATTTATTTATTAGTCGGACTGTAATATTTATTCGGTCCCTCTATATGAGGGCGTAATTGTAATAAGTGTGGGTGAGTGGTGTGTATGTCTCCCAACCCCCATTTCTTTCTCCCTTTTATTTACCTGCTTATGATGGTGAATTGGGGCATTTTTTTAATTAGCATACCTTATGCAATGCATGCGTGCATTCATGCATTTGTTTACATACATTGGGCTCGGTACATCATACAAACTACATCATGTTTTCAATTCCAAAGTGAATACGTGCATTGAATAAAGTGCATTTCACATGCCATCTTTAGGGTTAGCCGAGCCTACTCGAGATTACATCCTTGCATGTGTTGCATTAGCCACTTAACATGAACTAGGACATGCATGTTTGCTAACTAGTTTATTGTTTTGGCGTGGAGTACAACGTAAGTATTTTACGCTTTAGCATACCACATGCGTGTGAATGTTGCCATGACAGTATGATTACCATGCGGCTAAGTGCTTATGTGAGATAAACTGTTTGAATGCCTGTGGGTGGAGGTTAGATTGCCTGAGTTGGGAAAACTCGTTGAAATCCGTGTTTTAGCCTACTTGCGAGTAGCAAATTCCAATGCATTTTCAAAACCAACGGACATGCAATGTTTATTTCCAAATTAGGCAATCTAGTCTATACTTGTTTGCTGTGCGCGTAACATAGTAATTCTAGGCTAAAAATTGGAATAAGAACATGTAATGTTTTCAAAAAAGGATATCACGGTTAGTAGAGGCCGGTCTTCGGACCGGGCGAAAGGGGGTGCTCATAGCTGACCTTCCCCGATCGTACCCAAGCTCCCGAGCCAAGACCACTTTGGTGATGACGGACATGTGGCCTTCGGCACCGAGTCAGGGTTTCCTAAATTTCCCATTTTAAAAATATTTAGGTGGCGACTCTGTAATCTGGCAAAGCAGTCCATGTTTGGCACTACTTTTCAAAAATCTGTTTTCCCAAACGATTTGCCGGATTTGGACTCTTTGGTTCAGATTTAGAACCGCAACAAACAAAAAGGGAGTCCGAACTGTAGAGAGAGAGCCCCAAGGGCGCGTCTACAGGACCTGTCGTATAACAGAGGGCATCTGGGCATTTTTGAATCACTTTTTACACTTCTCTCTCTCTCTTACTTTTCAAAAAGCCATTTTTGAGAGTTCCGCTCTCTAGAAACTCCCTTCTCTCTAGGGTTTGATCTAGTTAGAGTGCTTCCTTTTCCGTCGGCCTTTGTAAAAGTTGTGTTGATCGTCGAGGGTGTCGGTTTGATCCGAAAAGTTTGGAATTTGGAGCACTTTGAGTTTGGTCTTCTTCTTCCCTTCGGCTCTGAAGTTGAGGTAGGGATATCCTACTCCTTCTCATGAGCTTTGTCTTGGAATTTTAGCATTTTGATGAGTTGGGGGTTGTTGGGTAATTTGGAGAAAGTTTGGGTCTTTTGTGTAATTTTACAAAAGTTTTGGGTTTTGTTTGTATAAACCTATATGCATGTTTAGCATTGAGAAATGAGATCAACATTGGATTATTAGTGAAAATGGAACCTTAGGGTTGTGATGTTAATTATGGGAAATGCCCTAATTACATTGATAAATTAATTGGCATAATTAATTTTAATAAAAGAGGAATTGAATTGAAAATGTTGGAATTGGATATGTATGGGATTAAAGGGTGTAGTTAGATTCATTCATCGCTCACGTAGTTGAAATGTTGATTATATATCCATTTGGTGCACTTATTTTCGGTATAGAAATAACTGCTTTGGGTTATCGGTGGAGGATAGTCTTGATTGTGGTAGACAATGCATGATGATTAGGCAAACTGAAACTAATCAATTGAGTATGCTATCGAATATAGCGACTGGAATAATACATTAACTTTATGTATTGATTGATTGTATATGATCTATGTTTATATACATGTGTTGTGTGGGAGGAGATAGGGGATGTACTCCACGGTTTAGGGGAAGATAGGGGATGGACCTCTAAATTGGATTTTGTGTGACATTGATACAGCACTACAATGTGTATCAAGTGTTGATTATGGAAGTGTTCGAATTGATTTGGTATAGCACTAACATGTATATCGTTATCAATTGTGAAGTATAGAAGTGATTCTATGTTATGTTGATACAGCACTAAAATGTGTATCTTTCGTAAAGTATGGAAATGATTTATGTGTTATCGATACAGCATTAAAATGTGTATCCGTCACGAATTTCGAAAGTGTTTTAAAGATGAGTCTTAATCTCATTAAGTTATTTGGCTAGGTGTTGAACCTTGTTTTCTAACTCAAAGTTTAAAAAGAAATGGGGAATGAAATGTAACATGGACTTAATGTCATGAAACCGGGATGTGATATATGTGGATGTATCTGTGTCGACCATCTATCAACTGCTAAATTTTTAGTCATTGTTCATAGCTGGTTTAGTGTATTTCTACTGCGCTGTGGCTCACCCTTTATGGGACATTATTTTCAGGTACAGGTAACATGCCACCACCAAGGACATAGCTTGGGAGGCTAGAGGCAGACAGACTCTTGTCATTTTGTTATCTTTTGGATGTATTACTTGTAAATTCAAGCCAAGGGCTTAATGTGTATTTGAGTTAGTACTCTCCTTTTTGTAACCAAGTGTTAACTTAGAAAAGCTGTAAGCCCGTAGGGCATTTGCTTTTGTTGTTAACATGTAATACCCATTGTAATGAATTACTCCGATGAATAGAAGAATATTTATCTTTTATATCTATGCATGTCTAAATTGATGGGTTTCAATGCTATTATTTTGAGGGCATTACAACTTGGTATCAGAGCGTACCGGGTTCGAATACTTTGGGTACGTGGGAAGTGATTAGTGTCACAATGGGTTTGTCTCGCTTGTTAGAGACTTAAGTGTAATGTAATGTGTTCATGTGATAACATGTTTACGTGATTATTTGGGTATGGGATTTAGTTTCTAGGATGTTGATTGGATCCTTGGGTTTCTGTGAGTCTTGTTGGAAAAGCACTTGATCAATGCTGTTTCTAATCGAAACTCTGGTAACGCCTCAGGACTGTCATCATCCGGAAATGAAATTCGTAAGTGCTTATGTGTTTATGTGCTTACGTGGAGTGAATTACAGTTGTCCATGCATTAGGACGTGAGTAAAGAGAAGCCAAAGACATTTGTGAATGTGCTAACGTTCCCTGTTAACTTTATTAGGATGTCAGGACAAGGACGAGGTGGTAGGCGAGGTAGGCCTAGGAGGCAGGACATGCCTTTACCGGATGATATTCCGGCACATCAGGAAGGGGTTGGCCAGGCCAATGTGGCCGAGCCAGCAGGTCAGGAGGCTATAGGCGCTTTAGCCTGAGGGATAGCCGATGCTTTGAGGGAGTCTATGGGTATTCTCAGAGCTGAGAATCCAATTCAGGCTCCAGTGCAGGCCCAAGTTGCTGAGGCAGGGCCTTCCTTCTTGAAGAGGGAGTTCTTCCGGTCTAATCCGGACGAGTTTGTTAGGGATTCGAAGGAGCCACTTAAGGCAGATGAGTGGTTGGAGCAGATGAGTAAGACATTCGAGATGCTTGGCATCGAGGACGGAGCACTGAAAGTGACCTTGGCATCTTTCCAACTGAAGGGGGATGCGGGTCAATGGTGGAAATTCGTGAAGGGTTATTTGGATGGCACTTGGGAGGCTGTTGTGGGTGCTTTCCAGGAGAAGTTCTTATCTCCAGCAGTTAGAGAGAAGCTGAGAGATCAGTTCTGCCAGCTTTTGCAGTTAAGTTCTTCAGTGGCCGAGTATGAGGGTGCTTTCACTAGTTTGTCCAGGTTCACACCTGAACTTGTGGCGTCCGAGGAACGCTGCTGTATCGAGTTTGAGAAGAGGTTGAGGCGCGGCCTCAAAATGAGAGTTGGTGGTTCTATGATCTGAGACTATGGGCGCTTGGTTAATGCTGCAGCCCATGTGGAGATCATGATGCAGGAGGAGGAGGGACAGAGAGGCTCCAAGAGGAGCCAGGATGGTCAGGGTGACGGCAAGAGACAGAGGGGTACTAACCCTCAGCAGTCTTAGGGTGGTGTTGCTAGATCGACCTTTCCAGTGCCGAGTGTAGGCTCGGGAAGAGGCAATCAGGGAGATTTCACCTGTTACAAGTGTGGTCAGCTGGGCCATAAGGCTTCGGTTTGCCCACAGAGGGGAGGAAGTCAGCGAGCTGCTTCTTCTTCGGCTAGACCGCAGAGCCAAAGTCAGGGCAGGAGTCAGCCACTGTCTTGTTATCAATGTGGTCAGGTGGGGCGCCTGAAGAGGTTTTGCCCATAGTTTAGTGGCACATCTGGTGTATCTGGACAGAGGCTGGGTCATCTGTCAGTGCAGGCCTCGAGGGCAAATCAGGGGGCTTCATCGTCCAACTGTCTGCAAAGCAGATGCTCAGGGGTGAGCAGTAGATCGGGGCCTTCAGGCGCGTGTATCGTTATTCACAGCGACTGGCAGTTCCATCGGCCAGAGAGGTACCTTTACGCTTTTGCAACTCGGTTGCTAGTGTATTAATTGATACGGGTGCATATCATTCTTTTGTATCTGCTGCATTTGCATCTGTTTTGGAATTGGAGTTGGCACAATTAGCATCTCCTATATGTGTTGTATCACCCCTTGGGGGTGAATTGATTTTGAAGCACGGATGTAGAGGTTGTGATATAGAGGTCGCCGATCATCGGCTTCCATTCCCTTTTGTAGTTATGCCCATGATGGGTTTTGATGTTATTTTGGGCATGGACTGACTATCGTCATACCGGGCTATTATTGATTGCTACCGCCAGAGGGTCACAGTATGTACCTTGAGCAGGTAGTGTTTTCATTTCTTGGGGGATCGGGTTGGTAGTGTGTTGCCACTGGTGTATGATCCGCGAGGGCGGAGTGAGCTTAGTGGTCTTCTTGCTAGCCTTTTGAGTAGTGAGTGTGATGAGACCCAGATTGTATTACCGAGAGTGGTTTGTGAGTATTCGGATGTTTTTCCCGAGGATCTCATTGGTTTGCCACCTCACCGTGAGATTGAGTTCTCCATTGATTTAGTGCCCGGCACGGCGCCGATTTCTATAGTACCTTACTGTTTTGCCCCAGCCGAGTTGAGTGAGTTGAAGATTCAGCTCCAGGAGTTGCTAGATAAGGGCTTTGTTCGCCCTAGTGTCTCCCCGTGGGGAGCACCGGCCTTCTTTGCTAAAAAGAAAGATGGTGCCTTGAGACTTTGTATCGACTACCGGAAGTTGAATCGGGCTACGGTCAAGAATAAGTACCCTATGCCCCGTATAGATGATTTGTTTGACCAGTTGAAGGGTTCCCGTTGTTTCTCTAAAATAGACTTGAGATCAGGTTACCACCAGTTGAGGGTCAGGGAGGAGGATATTCCGAAGACAGCATTCCGTACGCGGTATGGCCATTATGAGTTTCTGATGATGCCATTTGGGCTCACCAATGCACCGATAGTCTTTATGGATTTGATGAACCGGATCTTCCGGGAATTCTTGGATCGCTTTGTGGTTGTTTTTGTGGACGACATTCTCATCTATTCACCTTCAGAGGAGGAGCACGAGAAACACCTGAGAGTGGTGCTTGAGTTGCTTAGACCCCATAGGCTGTATGCCAAGTTTAGGAAGTGTGAGTTCTGGCTAGGAGAAGTCAAGTTCTTGGGCCATGTAGTATCCGGGGAAGGGGTGTCTGTTGATACATCCAAGATTGAGGCAGTGCAAGATTAGGCACAGCCTAAGAGTGTGTTTGAGATCCGCAGTTTTCTGGGATTAGCTGGGTATTACCGCCGATTTGTGAAGGATTTCTCCAGGTTAGCTTCACCGTTGACTAGACTGACTCGGAAGGGAGTCAAATTTGTATGGAGTGAGACTTGTGAAAAGTCGTTCCAAGAGCTGAATGTTAGATTGACCACCGCTCCGGTCTTGATTATTCCAGAGAGAGGGTTGGGTTATGCAGTCTATTGTGATGCCTCACGAGTGGGTTTGGGTTGTGTGTTGATGCAAGAGGGGAAAGTGGTTGCCTATGGCTCACGTCAGTTGAAAATACACGAGAAGAATTACCCTACACATGACCTAGAGCTAGCAGCAGTGATCTTTGCCTTGAAAATCTGGAGGCATTACCTTTATGGTGAGAGATTCGAGGTGTTCTCGGATCATAAGAGTCTGAAATATCTGTTTACACAGAAAGACTTGAATTTGAGGCAGAGGAGGTGGATGGAGTTTATTGAGGATTACGACTTCGAGTTGCATTATCATCCCGGGAAGGCCAATGTTGTGGCCAATGCCCTTAGCAGGAAATCCATAGGTGATGTAGCCTGTATAGTCATCCGGGAGTGGGAGATGTTGGGTGCACTTGGTGAATTTGATTTGCTTCTGGGCGAATCCGTTGAGGCTGTGGCCTTGTTTTCTGTTGTTGCGCAGCCTACACTTGTGTCTCGAGTGTTAGAGGCACAAGGAGGTGACCTTGAGGTAGAAGCCCTCCGGTGGGAAGGTTGAGAAAGGTTTGACGGTGTATCCCGCCTAGAGTGTGAGATACCGAGACCAATTGTTTGTGCCGGAGTCCTGCCGAGAGGAGGTACTCCGAGAGTTTCACCATTCACGCCTTGTGGTGCATCCGGGAGGTACTAAGATGTATCGGGATTTGGGTCGCCAGTTTTGGTGGCGGGGTATGAAGAGAGATGTGGCGGTTTTCGTTTCTAAGTGCCTTACTTGTTAGCAAGTGAAGGCCGAGCATCAGAGGCCACCGGGTTTGTTACAGCCCTTGCCTATTGCCAAGTGGAAGTGGGAGCATGTCACTATGGACTTCGTTGTAGGTCTTCCGAGGACTTAGCAGGGTAGTGATGCTATTTGGGTGGTTGTAGACCGGTTGACTAAGTCGGCGCACTTCATTCCTGTTCGCGTGAGAGATTCGGTGGATCATCTAGCCGATTTGTATATTCAGGATATAGTGAGATTGCATGGGGTCCCAGTGACGATTGTCTCAGATAGAGATCCTCGTTTTACTGCTAGGTTGTGGCAGAGTTTGCAGAGTGCCTTGGGCACTAAGTTGACCTTTAGCACGGCTTATCATCCTCAGACTGATGGGCAGTCCGAGCGTACTATTCAGATCCTTGAGGATATGCTTCGAGGTTGTGTCCTTGACTATAGTGGGACGTGGGAGAGGCACTTGCCCTTGGTGGAGTTTGCCTACAACAACAGTTTCCAGTCTAGTATCGGTATGGCACTGTTTGAGGCCTTGTATGGCCGACCGTGTAGGTCTCCAGTTTGTTGGGCCGAGGTGGGTGATGCACCTTTGTTGGGTCCGGAGTTGGTAAGGGAAACGACAGAGAAGGTTGAGCTTATCCGTAGGAGGCTTGTTACAGCCCAGAGTCGTCAGAAATCTTATGCCGACCGTAGGAGGAGACCTTTGGTGTTCGAGGTGGGTGATCATGTCTTTCTGAAGATATCACCTAGGCAGGGATTGATGAGGTTTGGGAAGAGTGGGAAGTTGTCCCCTCGGTTTATTGGCCCTTTTGAGATCCTTGAGAGGATTGGCGAGGTTGTCTATCGTTTGGCTTTGCCACCGCAGTTGTCCGGAGTTCATGACGTGTTTCATGTGAGTATGCTTCAGAAGTATGAGCCGGATCCGTCACATGTATTGGATTGGACCGACTTAGAGGTTGATGAGGATGCCTCAGATGAGGAGAGACCGTTCGGTCTTGGATAGTTGAGCAAGTCTTGCGAGGCAAGACCATTCCCCTAGTGAAGGTGTTGTGGAAACATCACGGAGTGGAGCAAGCCACTTGGGAACGTGAGGTGGAGGTCCGAGAGAAATATTCGGATCTATTTGTGGATGTTTGAGCATGTATTGTATATTTTGTTATATTTTTGAACCTTAAGAGTATTGAATATATCTTAGGTTGTAAAACATGGTTTATGTTTTGGTTTAATGGAAGTGTTTTGGAACTTGCCTCGAAATGGAAGTTTGATATAACATTGCATATGTTGAGTATTGTAGAATCGGAAATGTATCATGAACATTAGTTATGATATGAAATTGTTGAAATTGGAAAGGAAATGCATGTTGAAATATATATATTGTAAATTGCCTCTTGAAAAGAGATGAGATGACCGGTAACGGATCGAGTGGTTAAAATCCGCATTGCAAAATGTTGGGAATTGGGAAAATCTTGTTTTTGATAGACTTGTATTAAATTTCAGGGACGGAATTCTTTAAGGGGTGAAGGTTATAGTGATCCCGGCTTTCTTTTTTGTAATTGTTGTATTCCGGACTTTGGTTCCGTGGAGTTGGTAGTTGTAGATCTTGTTGTCATCCTTTAATTCCATTTGATTGAGTTTTAGGATGTGTTGGGGCATGTTTCGAGCAAGTGGGTTGAGCCTTGGTCTAATTCCTTGTTGCCCAGTTTTTGGTCGTTCCGCTCGAGCGGGTCTTCCTGCGCTCGAGCGGGGTTTACACCCTTCTAGCATTTTGTGCCCCTGCAAAACTTCGCAGTGTGATTCTACGCCGAGCGGTCGCTCGAGCGGGCTTATTGGCGCTTGAGCAGGTAGTACCTTTTTGGTGAAAGTTCTGGGATGGGATAATCCACGCTCGAGCGGACTGGTTTTTCGCGCTCGAGCATATGTGTTTCACTCTTGTGTCCTGGCGCTCGAGCGGGCCCTATCGCCGAGCGGACCCAGATTTTATTCTTGACGCCGGCGTTGTGTTTTCGCCGAGCGGACTATCGGATAACAGAGGGCCTCTGGGCATTTTGTATCACTTTTACACTTCTCTCTCTCTCTTACTTTTCAAAAGCCATTTTTGTGAGCTCCTCTATCTAGTAGCTCCCTTATCTCTAGGGTTTGATCTAGTTAGAGTACTTCATTTTCCGTCGGCCTTTGAAAAAGTTGTGTTGATCGTCGAGGGGATGGTATTGATCCAAAAAATTTGGAATTTGGACCACTTTGAGTTTGGTCTTCTTCTTCCCTTGGGCTCCGAAGTTGAGGTAGGGATATCCTACTCCTTCTCATGAGCTTTGTCTTGGAATTTTAGCATTTTGATGAGTTGGGGGTTGTTGGGTAATTTGGAGAAAGTTTGGGTCTTTTGTGTAATTTTACAAAAGTTTGGATTTTGTTTGTATAAACCTATATGCATGTTTAACATAGAGAAATGAGATCAATATTGGATTATTAGTGAAAATGGAACCTTAGGGTTGTGATGTTAATTATGGGAAATGCCTTAATTACATTGAGATTCATTCATCGCTCACCTAGTTGAAATGTTGATTACATATCCATTTAGTGCATTTATTTTCGGTGTAGAAATAACTGTTTTGGGCTATCGGTGGAGGATAGTCTTGATTGTGGTAGACAATGCATGATGATTAGGCAAACTGAAACTAATCGATTGAGTATGCTATCGAATATAGTGACTGGAATAATACATTAACTTTATGTATTGATTGATTGTATATGATCTATGTTTATATACATGTGTTGTGTGGGAGGAGATAGGGGATGTACTCCACGGTTTAGGGGAAGATAGGGGATGGACCTCTAAACCGGATGTTTGTGTGACATTGATACAAAGACTACAATGTGTATCAAGTGTTGATTATGGAAGTGTTCAATTGATTTGGTATAGCACTAACATGTATATCGTTACCAATTGTGAAGTATAGAAGTGATTCTATGTTATGTTGATACAAAGACTAAAATGTGTATCTTTCGTGAAAGTGTGGAAATGATTTATGTGTTATCGATACAGCATTAAAATGTGTATCCATCACGAATTTCGAAAGTGTTTTAAAGATGAGTCTTAATCTCATTAAGTTATTTGGCTAGGTGTTGAACCATGTTTTCAAACTCAAAGTTTAAAAAGAAATGGGGAATGAAATGTAACATGGACTTAATGTCATAAAACCGATGTGATATATGTGGATGTATTCGTGTGTCACCATCTATCAACCGCTAAATTTTTAGTCATTGTTCATAGCTGGTTTAGTGTATTTCTACTGGGCCGTGGCTCACCCTTTATGGGACATCACTTTCAGGTACAGGTAGCATGCCACCTCCAAGGACATAGCTTGGGAGGCTAGAGGCAGTTAGACTTTTGTCATTTTGTTATCTTTTGGATGTATTACATGTAAATTCAAGCCAAGGGCTTAATGTGTATTTGAGTTCGTACTCTCTTTTTGTAACCAAGTGTTAACTTGGAAAGCTATAAGCCCGTAGGGCATTTGCTTTTGTTGTTAACATGTAATACTCATTGTAATGAACTACTCTGATGAATAGAAGAATATTTATCTTTTATATTAATGCACGTCTAAATTGATGGAATTTTATGTTATTATTTTGAGGGCTTTACATTAACGATCTATTTGGAAGTTAAATAAAAAAAGAAGTTGAATAAAAAACAAAATTGAATAAAAATCAGCTGTAGTGGTTTCTTAAATGAACTTCAATTTCTATTTTTATTAAACTTCAACTTTTATTCAATTCTATTTTCTATTCAACTTCCATTTTTATTTTTATTCAACTTTCATTTTTATTTAATTTTCAACTAGATCGTTAAGGTATAGTGATTTCTTGGATGTCGCATAAAATTAAAAAATGGAAGTTGCATAAAATTAACAATGGAAGTTCATTCAAGAAACCACTGTACCTTAACGATTTATCAGGAAATTAAATAAAAATGGAAGTTGAATAAAAATAGAAGTTGAATAAACCACTATAACTTAACGATCTCTTTAGAAATTAAATAAAAAAAGAAGTTGAATAGAAAGGAAAATTAAATAAAAAAGGAAGTTGAATAACTATGGAAGTTGAAGAAAAATAAAAATGTAAGTTGAATAGAAAAGAAAATTAGATAAAAAAGGAAGTTGAATAAAAATAAAAAAGGAAGTTCATTCAAGAAACCACTATACCTTAACAATCTATTTGGAAATTAAAGAAAAAAGGAAGTTGAATAGAAAACAAAATTGAATAAAAATGTAAGTTGCATACAAATAAAAATGGAAGTTGAATAAAAATAAAATGGAAATTGTGTAAAATAAAAATGGAAGTTGAATACAAATAAAAATAAAAATGGAAGTTGCCTAAAGTTAACAATGGAAGTTTATTTAAGAAACCTCTATACCTTAACGATCTATTTGGAAATTAAATAAAAATGGAAATTGAATAAAAATAAAAATGAAAGTTTATTCAAAAAACCATAATACCTTAACAAAAAAGGTAGTTGAATAAAAATAAAAAGGGAAGCTGAATAAAATTAAAAATGGAAGTTCATTTAAGAAACGAATATACCTTAACGATCTATTTGGAAACTAAATAAAAAAGAAAGTTGAATAGAAAAGAAAATTAAATAAAAATTGAAGTTGAATAAAATAAAAATGCAAGTTGCCTAAAATTAAAAATGAAAGTTAATTCAAGAAACCACTATACCTTAACGACAAAAAAGGAAGTTGAATAGAAATGGAAAGTGGTTTCTCGAATCAACTTCATTTTTATTCAACTTCCATTTTTATTTTTATACAACTTCCATTTTTTTTTAACTTCCTTTTTTATTCAATTTCCAAATAGGAAGTTCTACTTCCTTTTTATTCAACTTCCATACTTATCCAATTTCCTTTTCTATTCAAATAGATCGTTAAGATATAGTGGTTAAATACAAAAGTAAATTGAATAAATATAGAAGTTAAATAAAAATGGAAGTTGAATAAAAATAAAAAAGGATGTCGCATAAAATAAAAAATGGAAGTTCATTCAAGAAACCACTATACCTTAACGATCTATTTAGAAATTTTACAACTTCCATTTTTATTTTTATTCAACTTCCATTTTTATTCAATTTTCTTTTCAATTCAACTTCCATTTTTAATTTAATGCAACTTCCATTTTTCTTTTTATGGAACTTCCATTTTTATTCTTATTTAATTTCCAAATAGATCGTTAAGGTATAGTGGTTTATTGAATCAACTTCCATTTTTATTCAACTTCCATTTTTATTTTATGCAATTTTCATTTTTATTTTTATTCAACTTCCATTTTTATTCGATTTCCTTTTTTATTCAACTTCTTTTTTTATTTAATTTCCACATAGATCGTTAAGGTATTGTGATTTCTTGAATAAACTTTCATTTTTATTTTTATTCAACTTCCATTTTTATTCAACTTCCTTTTTTATTTAATTTCCAAATAGATCGTTAAGGTATAGTAGTTTCTTGAATGAACTTCCATTGTTAATTTATTCAACTTCCATTTTTATTTAATTTCTAAATAAATCATTAAGGTATAGTGGTTTCTTGAATGAACTTCCATTTTTATTTTTATTCAACTTCCATTTTTATTTTTATTCAAGTTCCATTTGTATTCAATTTCTTTTTCTATTCAATTTCCTTTTCTATTTAATTTCCAAATAAATCGTTAAGGTATAGTGGTTTTTTGAATGAACTTCCATTTTTAAATTTATGCAACTTCCATTTTTATTTTCATTCAACTTCCATTTTTATTAAATTTCCTTTTCTATTTAACTCCCTTTTTCCATTTAATTTCCAAATAGATCATTAAGGTATAGTGTGATCTTCAATGAACACCCATTTTTATTTTTATTTTTATTCAACATCCATTTTTATTTAATTTTCTTTTCTATTCAACTTCCTTTTTTATTTCAATTACCTTTTCTATTCAACTTCCATTTTTATTCAACTTGCTTTCAACTTCCATTTTTATTTAATTTCCTATTATATTCAACTTCCATTTTTATTTTTATGCAACTTCCATTTTTAATTTTATGAACTTCCATTTGTAATTTTAGGCAACTTCCGTTTTTATTCAATTTCCTTTTCTGTTCAGCTTCTTCTTTTTATTTAATTTCCAAATAGATCGTTAAGGTATAGTGGTTTCTTGAATGAACTTACATTGTTAATTTTATGCAACTTCCATTTTTATTCAACTTCCTTTTTTATTTAATTTCCAAATAAATCGTTAAGGTATAGTGGTTTATTGAATAAACTTCAATTTCTAATTTTATTTAACTTCCATTTTATGCAACTTCGATTTTTATTCAGCTTCCTTTTTTATTCAATTTCCAAATAGAAGTTAAATAAAAATGGAAGTTGAATAGAATCCAAATAAATCATTAAGGTATAGTGGTTTCTTGAATTAAATTCCATTGTTAATTTTAGGCAACTTCCATTTTTAATTTTATTCAACTTCCATTTTTATTTTATTCAATTTCCCTTTCTATTCAACTTTCTTTTTTATTTAATTTCCAAATAGATCGTCATGATATAGTGGTTTCTTGAATGAACTTCAATTTTCAATTTTGATGCAAATTCTATTTTTATTAAATTTCCTTTTCTATTTAATTTCCAAATAGATCATTAAGATATAGTGGTTTCTTGAATGAACTTCCATTTTTAATTTTATGCAACTTTCATTTTTATTCAATTTCCTTTTCTATTCGACTTCATTTTTTACTTAATTTCCAAATAAATCGTTAGGGTATAGTAGTTTCTTGAATAAACTTCCATTGTTAATTATATACAACTTCTATTTATATTTTTATTCAACTTCAATTTTTATTCGATTTTCATTTCTATTCAACTTCCTTTTTTATGTAATTTCCAAATAGATCGTTATGGGATAGTGGTTTCTCGAATGAACTTAAGGCGTTAAGGTATAATGGTTTATTCAATGAACTTCCATTTTTAATTATATGCAACTTCCATTTTTAATTTTATGCAACTTCCATTTTTATTTTTATTCAACTTTAATTTTTTATTCAATTTCTTTTTCTATTCAACTTTCTTTTTTATTTAATTTCCAAATAGATCGTCAAGGTATAGTAGTTTCATGAATGAACTTCCGTTTTTAATTTTATCCAATTTTCTTGTCTATTCAATTTCATTTTTTATTTAATTTCCAAATAGATCGTTAATGAACCTCCATTTTTATTTTTATTCAAGTTTCATTTTTATTCAATTTCCTTTTTTCTATTCAACTTCATTTATTCAACTTCCATTTTTGTTCATTTTTACTCGACTTCCATTTTTAATCAATTTTCATTTCTATTCAACTTCCATTTTTATTCAATTAACTTTTCTATTGAACTTCTTTTTTTATTTAATTTCCAAATAGATCGTTAACGTATAGTGGTTTCTTGAATGAACATCCATTGTTAATTTTATGCAACTTCCATTTTTATTTTTATTCAACTTCCATTTTTATTCAATTTCCATTTCTATTCAACTTTCTTTTTTATTCAATTTCCAAATAGATCGTTAAGGTATAGTGGTTTCTTAAATGAACTTCCATTTTTAATTTTATACAACTTCCCTTTTTATTTTTATTCAACTTCCATATTTATTCAATTTCACTTTCTATTCAACTTCCTTTTTTATTTAATTTTCAAATAGATCGTTAATGCATAGTGGTTTCTTGAATGAACTTCCATTTTTATTTTTATTCAACTTCAATTTTTATTCAATTTCCCCTTTTTGTTTCAATTCAATTTTGTTTTCTATTCAATTTCGTTTTCTATTCAACTTCCTTTTTTATTTAATTTCCAAATAGATCGTTAGGGTATAGTAGTTTCTCGAATGAACTTCCATTGTTAACTTTATGCAACTTCCATTTTTATTTTAATTCCACTTCCTCTTTTATTTAATTTCCAAATAAATCGTTAAGGTAGAGTGGTTTTTTGAATAAACTTCAATTGTTAATTTTCATTCATCTTGCATTTTTATTGAACTTTCATTTTTAATTTTATGCAACTTCCATTTTTATTCAACTTCCATTTTTATTCAACATCTTTTTTTTTTTTAATTTCCAAATAGATCGTTAAGGTATAGTGGTTTCTTGAATGAACCTCCATTTTTAATTTTATGCGACATCCATTTTTATTTTTATTCAACTTCCATTTTTATCCAATTTCTTTTTCTATTCAACTTCCTTTTTTCTTTAATTTTCAAATAGATCGTTAAGGTATAGTGGTGTTTTTGAACAAACTTCCATTGTTAATCTTATGCAACTTTCATTTTTATTTTTATTCAACTTCCATTTACATAAAAAAGGAAGTTGAATAGAAAAAGAAATTGAAATTGAATAAAAATGGAAATTGAATAAAAATGGAAGTTGAATAAAATTCACAATTAAATAAAAATGGAACTTGGAAAAAATAATAATGGAAGTTAAATAAAAATGGAAGTTGCATAGAAAATTGAAGTTCATTGTTAATTTTATAAAAATGGAAGTTGAATACAAATAAAACTGTAGTTGAATAGAAAAGGAAGTTGAATAAAAATGGAAGTTCATTCAATAAACCACTATACGTTAACGATCTATTTGAAAATTAAATAAAAAATGAAGTTAAATAGAAAAGAAAATTGATCCTAACGATCTATTTGGAAATTGAATAGAAAAGGAAGTTTAACAGAAAATGATATTGAATAAAAATATAAAAAGGAAGTTGAATAGAAAAGGAAGTTGAATAAAAATGAAAGTTGAAAAAGAAATCGAATAAAATAAAAATGGAAGTTGAAGTCGCATAAAATTAACAATGGAAGTTCATTCAAGAAACCCCTATACCTTAACGATTTATTTGGAAATAAAATAAAAATGGAAGTTGTATAGAAAGGGAAATTGAATAAAAATGGAAGTTGAGTAAAAATAAAAATGAAAATTGCATAAATTAAAAATCGAAGTTCATTCAAAAAATCACTATACCTTAATGATCTATTTGGAAATTAAATAAAAAAAGGAGGTTGAATAGAAAAGGAAATTGGATAAAAATGGGCGTTAAACAAAAATAAAAATGGAAGTTGAATAAAAATAGAGTTAAACAATGGAAGTTCATTCAAGAAACCACTATACCTTAACGATCTATTTGGAAATTGAATAAAATCGAAGTTCATTGACGAAACCACTGCACCATAACTTCTATTTTTATTTTTATTCAACTTCCATAGTTATTTTTATTCAACTTCCTTTTTTATTCAATTTCCTTTTCTATTCATCTTCCTTTTTTAATTTTATGCAAATTCCATTTTTATTTTTATTCAACTTCCATTTTTATTCAATTTGTATTTCTATCTATCTTTCTTTTTCATTGAATTTCCACATAGATCGTTAAGGTATGGTAGTTTCTTGAATGAACTTTCATTGTTTAATTTCATTTTTATTCAACTTCCATTTTTATTCAATTTCCTTTTCTATTCAACTTCCTTTTTTTTATTTAATTTCCAAATAGATCGTTAAGGTATATTGGTTTCTTGAAAGAACTTCCGTTTTTAATTTTATGCAATTTTCATTTTTATTTTTATTCAAATTCCTTTTTTATGTAATTTCCAAATAGATCGTTAGGGTATTTTTATTCAACTTCTATTTTTATTCAACTTCCTTTTTTTGTTTAATTTCCAAATAGATCGTTAAGGTATAGTGATTTTATTTTTATTCAATTTCTATTTTTATTCAACTTCCATTTTTAATCAACTTTCTTTTATATTCAACTTCCATTGTTAACTTTATGCAACTTCCATTTTTATTTTGATTAAACTTCAACTTTTATTCAATTTACTTTTCTATTCAACTTCAATTTTAATTTAACTTCCATTTTTATTCAATTTCCTTTTCTATTCAACTTCCAAATAGAAAGTTAAGGTATAGTGGTTTCTTGAATGAACTTCCATTGCTAATTTTATGCAACTTCCATTTTTATTTTTATTCAGCTTCCCTTTTTATTCAATTTTCAAATAGATCGTTAAGTTATAGTGGTTTCTTGAATGAACTTCCATTTTTAATTTTATGCAACTTCCATTTTTATTTTTATGCAACTTCCATTTTTATTCAACTTCCATTTTTATTCAATTTTATTTCAACTTCCATTTTTATTCAACTCCATTTTCTATGCAACTTTGATTTTTATTTGTATTCAACTTCCATTTTTATTTTTATTCAACTTCCATTTTTACTCAATTTCTTTTTCTATTCAACGTCCCTTTTTATTTATTTCCAAATAGATCGTTAAGGTATAGTGGTTTCTTGAATGAACTTCTATTTTTATTTTATGCAACTTCCATTTTTATTTTTATTCATCTTCTGATTTTTATGCAATTTCCATTTCTATTCAATTTCCTTTTCAATTCAACTTTCTTTTTTCTTTAATTTCGACTTCCATTTTTATCCAATTTCATTTTCTATTCAATTTCCTTTTCTATTCCACTATACCTTAACGATCTATTTGGAAATTAAATAAAAAATGAAGTTGAATAGACAAGGAAATTGAATAAAAAAGGAAGTAGAATAAAAATAAAACTGGAAGTTAAACTTCCATTTTTATTTTTATTTCAACTTCCTTTTTTATTTAATTTCCAAATAGATCGTTAAGGTATAGTAGTTTCTTAAATGAACTTTCATTTTTATTTTTATTCAACTTCCATTTTTAATTTTATTCCACTACCATTTTTATTCAATTTCTTTTTCTATTCAACTTCTTTTTGTATTTAATTTCCAAATAGATCGTTAAGGTATAATGTGATCTTGAATGAACTTCCTTAACGATCTATTTGGAAATTAAATAAAAAAGGAAGTTGAATACAAATAAAAATTGAAGTTGCATACCACTATACCTTAACGATCTATTTGAAAATTACCTTTTCTATTCAACTTCATTTTTTTATTTAATTTCCAAATAGATCGTTAGGGTATAGTAGTTTGCAACTTCCATTTTTATTTGTATTCAACTTCCTTTTTTATTTAATTTTCAAATAGATCGTTAAGGTATAGTGTGATCTTGAATGAACTTCCATTTTTATTAAACTTCCTTTTTTATTTACATTCCAAATAGATCGTTAAGGTATAGTAGTATGCAACTTCCATTTTTATTTGTATTAAATTTCTTTTTCTATTCATCTTCCTTTTTTCTTTAATTTCCAAATAGATCGTTAAGGTATAGTGGTTTCTTGAATGAACTTCTATTTTTAATTTTATACAACTTCCATTTTTATTTAATTTCCAATGTTAATTTTATGCAATTTCAATTTTTATTTTTATTCAACTTCCTTTTTGATTTTTATTCAACTTTCTTTTTTATTTAATTTGCAAATAGATCGTTAAGGTATATTGGTTTCTTGAATTAACTTCCATTGTTAATTTTATGATACTTCCATAGATCGTTAAGATATAGTGGTTTCTTGAATGAACTTCGATTTTTAATTTTATTCGACATCCATTTTTTTTTATTCAACTTCCATTGTTAATTTTAGGCAACTTCCAGTTTTATTCAATTTTGTTTTCTATTCATTTTCCTTTTATTTAATTTTCAAATAGATCGTTAAGGTATATAATGGTTTATTGAATGAACTTCCATTTTTATTCAACTTCCATTTTTGTTTTTATTCAATTTCCATTTCTATTCAATTTCCTTTTTGTTTTAAATTCATTTTTTTATTTAATTTCCAAATAGATCGTTAAGGTATAATGGTTTCTTGAATGAACTTCCATTTTTAATTTTATGCAACTTCCATTTTTATTTTTATTCAACTTCCTTTTTATCCAATTTCCTTTTCTATTCAACTTTCTTTTTTATTCAACTTCCTTTTTTATTCAATTTCCTTTTCTTTATTGAACTTCCATTGTTAATTTAAGGCAACTTCCATTGTTAATTTTATGCAACATCCATTTTTATTCAATCTCCTTTTCTATCTATCTTTTTATTTTATTTAATTTCCAAATAGATCGTTAAGGTATAGTGGTTTCGTGAATGAACTTCCAATTTTAATTTTATGCAACTTCCATTTTTATTTTTATTCATCTTCCGCTTTTTTCAACTTCATTTTTTATTTAATTTCCAAATAAATCGTTAAGGTATAGTGGTTTCTTGAATTAACTTCCATTTTTATTTTCTATTCAACTTTTAATTTCCAAATATATCGTTAAGGTATAGTGGTTTCTCAAATGAACTTCAATTTTTAATTATGGGCAACTTCCATTTTTATTTTTATTCCTATTCTATTCAACTTCATTTTTTTATTTAATTTCCAAGTAGATCGTTAAGTTATACTGGTTTATTGAATGAACTTTCAATTTATTTTCTATTCAACTCCTTTTTTTAATTTAATTTCCAAATAGATTGTTACGGTATAGTGGTTTCTTGAATGCAACTTTCTTTTTTATTCAATTTCCTATCCTATTCAACTTCCCTTTTTATTTTTATAGTGGTTTCTCGAATGAGCTTCCATTTTTAATTTTATGCAACTTTCATTTTTATTTAATTTTCAAATAGATCGTTAAGTTATAGTGATTTCTTGAATAAACTTTCATTTTTAATTTTATTCAACTTCAATTTTTATTTTTATTCAACTTCCATTTGTAACATAACGATCTATTTTTATGCAACTTCCATTTTTATTTAATAAAAATGGAAGTTGACTAAAAATAAAAATTGAAGTTAATTCAAGAAACCACTATACCTTAATGATCTATTTCAAAATTAAATAAAAAAGGGAGTTGAATAGAAAAGGAAATTGAATAAAAATGGAAGTTGCATGAAAATAAAAATAGAAGTTCATTCAAGAAACCACTATACCATAACAATCTATTTGGAAGTTGAATAAAATTAAAAATGGAAGTTCATTCCAGAAACCACTATACCCTAACGATTTATTTGGAAATTAAATAAAAATGAAAGTTGCATAAAATTAATAATGGAAGTTAATTCAAGAAACCATTATACCTTAACGATCCATTTGGAAATTAAATAAAAAAGGAAATTGACTACAAAAAGAAGTTGAATAAAAATAAAAATGGAAGTTGCATAAAATTAAAAATGTAAGTTTTTATTCAACTTCCATTTTTATTTTTTTTTCAAATTCCATTTTCATTCAATTTCCAAATAGATCGTTAAGGTATAATGGTTTCTTGAATGAACATCCACTTTTAATTTTATGCAACTTCCTTTTTTATTTTTATTCAACTTCCATTTTTTATTTAATTGTATGCAACTTTCATTTGTATTCAACTTCCTTTTTTAACTTTTATTAAATTTCCTTTTCTATTCAACTTCCTTTTTTATTTAATTTTCAAATAGATCGTTAAGGTATAATGGTTTCTTAAATGAACTTCCATTTTTATTCAACTTTCTTTTTTATTTAATTTCCAAATAGATCGTTAAGTTATAAAATTAAAAATGGAAGTTCATTCAAAAATAAAAATAGAAAAGGAAGTTGAATAGAAATTGAAGTTGAATAAAAATAAAATGGAAGTTCATTCGAGAAACCACTATACCTTAACGATCTATTTGAAAATTCAAGAAACCACTATACCTTAAATATCAATTTGGAAGTTGAATAAAAATAAAAATGGAAGTTGAATAGAAAAGAAAAATGAATAAAAAAGGAAGTTGAATAAAAATAAAAATGGAAGTTGAATAAAAATAAAAATGGAAGTTGAATAAAAATCGAAGTTGAATAGAAAAAGAAATTGAATAAAAATAGAAGTTGAATAAAAATGAAAATTAAATAAAAATGAAATTGATAAAAATAAAAATGGAAGTTGCATAAAATTAAAATGGAGGTTAATTCAAGAAACCACTATACCTTAACGATCTATTTGGAAATTGATTAAAATGGAAGTTGAATAAAATGGAAGTTGAATAAAAATAAAAATGGAAGTTGAATAAAAGTAAAAAAGGAAATCGAATAAAAATGGAAGTTGAATAAAAATAAAAATGGAAGTTGAATAAAATTAAAAACGGAAGTTCATTCAAGAAACCACTATACCTTAACGATCTATTTGGAAATTAAATAAAAAAAGAAGTTCAATAGAAAAGGAAATTGAATAAAAATGAAAGTTGAATAAAAATAACAATGTAAGTTCATTCAAGAAATGATGTTGAATAGAGAAGGAAATTAAATAAAAAAGGTAGTTGAATAAAAATAAAAATGGAAGTTCATTCAAGAAACCACTATACCTTAACGATCTATTTGGAAATTAAAGAAAAAATGAAATTAAATAAAAAAAATGAAGTTGAATAGAATAGGAAATTGAATAAAAATGAAAGTTGAATAAAAACGGAAGTTGCATAAGACTAAAAATGGAAGTTGAATAAAAATCAAAATCGAAGTTGAATAGACAATAAAATTAAATAAAAATGGAAGTTGCATAAAATTAACAATGGAAGTTCATTTAAGACCACACTATACCTTAACGATCTATTGGAAATTAAATAAAAAGGAAATGGAAGTTGAATAAAAATAGAACTTGAATAAAAATGGAAGTTGAATAAAATTAAAAATAAAAGTTCGTTGAAGAAACCACTATCCCTTAACGATCTATTTGGAAATTAAATAAAAAAAATCAAATAAAAAATGAAGTTGAATAGAAAAGAAAATTGAATAAAAGAGGAAGTTGAATAAAAATGGAAGTTGAATAAAAATAAAAATGGAAGTTCATTCGAGAAACCACTATCCCTTAACGATCTATTTGGAAATTAAATAAAAAAATCAAATAAAAAATGAAGTTGAATAGAAAAGGAAATTGAATAAAAATGGAAGTTGAATAAAATAAAAATGGAAGTTGCATAAAATTAAAAATGGAAGTAGAATAAAAATAAAAAAGAAAGTTGCATAAAATTCACAATTGAAGTCCATTCAAGAAACCACTATACCATAAAGATCTATTGGAAAATTAAATCAAAAAGGAAGTTGAATAGAAAAGACAGTTGAATACAAATGGAAGTTGCATAAAATTAAAAATGGAGGTTAAATAAAAATAAAAATGGAAGTTGAATAAAAATAAAAATAGAAGTTCATTCGAGAAACCACTATACCTTAACGATCTATATCTTAACGATCTATGTGGAAATTCAATAAAACAGGAAGTTGAATAGAAAAGGAAATTGAATAAAAATGGAAGTTGAATAAAATTAAAAATGGAAGTTGAATAAAATAAACAATGGAAGTTCATTTAAGAAACTACTATACCTTAACTACCTATTTGGAAATTAAATAAAAATGCAAGTTCAATCAAGAAACCACTATATCTTAACGATCTATGTGGAAATTAAATAGAAAAGGAAATTGAATAGAAATGGAAATTGCATAAAAATCGGAAGACGAAATTAGATAAAATCGGAGGAAATTGAATAAAAATGGAAATTGAATAAAAAGGAAATTGAATAAAAATGGAAGTTGAATAAAAAAAAGAAGTCTCATAAAAAAGGAAGTTGAATAGAAAATGAAGTTGAATAGAATAGGAATTTGAATATAAATGGAAGTTGCATAAAATTAAAAATTGAAGTTCATTCGAGAAACCACTATACCCTAACGATTTATTTGAAAATTAAATAAAAAAGGAAGTTGAAAAGAAAAGGAAATTGAATAAAAATGGAAGTTGCATAAAATTAAAAAAGGAAGTTCAATAGAATAAAAATGGAAGTTGCATATAATTAAAAATGGAAGTTGAATAAAATCGGAAGATGAATAAAAATAAAAATGGAAGTTGCATAGAAAAGGAAATTGAATAAAAAATGAAGTTGAATAGAAATGGAAATTGAATAAATTGCATAAAATTAACAATGGAATTTAATTCAAGAAACCACTAGACCTTAACGATCTATTTGGAAATTAAATAAAAAAAGAAGTTGAATAGAATAGGAAACTGAATAAAAGTTGAATAAAAATGGAAGTTCATTTAAGAAACCACTATACCTTAACGATCGATTTTTATTTTTATTTTTATATAATTTCCATTTTTATTCAATTTCCATTTCTATTCAACTTTTTTTTTTTATTTAATTTCCAAATAGATCGTTAAGGTATAGTGGTTTCTTCAATGAACTTCCATTTTTATTTTTATTCAACTTCCATTTTTATTCAATTTACTTTTCTATTCAACTTCATTTTTTATTGAATTTCCAGATAGATCGTTAAGTTATAATGGTTTGTTGAATTAACTTTCATTGTTAATTTTATACAACTTTCATTTTTATTCAACTTCATTTTTTATTTAATTTCCAAATAGATTGTTAAGGTATAGTGGTTTCTTTAATGAACTTCCATTGTTAATTTTATTCAACTTCCATTTTTATGCAATTTCAATTTTAATTTTATGCAACTTCCATTTTTGTTCAATTCTATTTTTTATTCAACTTTCATTTTTATTTAATTTCCAAATAGATCGTTAAGGTATAGTGGTTTCTTGAATGAACTTCCATTTTTATTTTATGCAACTTCCATTTTTAATTTTATTCAACTTCCAATTTTATCTAATTTCCTTCTCTATTCAACTTCCTATTTTATTCGACTTCTATTTCTATTCAATTTCCTTTTCAACTTCCATTGTTAATTTTAGGCAACTTCCATTTTTATTTTATTGAACTTCCTTTTCTATGCAACTTTCATTTTTATTTTTAATTTCATACAACTTGCATTGTTAATTTAAGGCAACTTCCAGTTTTATTTTTATTGAACTTCCATTTTTTATTCAATTTCATTTTCTATTCAACTTCCTTTTTTATGTAATTTCCAAATAGATCGTTATGGTATAGTGGTTTCTTGAATGAACTTCCATTTTAAATTTTATGCAACTTCCTTTTTTATTCAATTTCATATTCTATTCAACTTCATTTTTATTTTTATTCAACTTCTTTTTTTATTTAATTTCCAAATAGATCGTTAAGGTATAGTGGTTTCTTCAATGAACTTCCATTTTTATGCAACTTCCATTTTTCTTCAATTTCCTTTTTTATTCATCTTCAGATTTTTATTCAACTTCCATTTTTATTCAATTTCCAAATAAACCGTTAAGGTATAGTGGTTTCTGGAAAGAACTTCCATTGTAAGTTTTACGCATCTTCCATTTTTAATTTTATTCCACTTCCATTTTTATTCAATTTTCTTTTCTATTCAACTTCTATTTTTTTTCAATTTTGTTTTCTATTCAACTTCCTTTTATTCAACTTCCATTTTTCTTCTATAGCGATCCCGGGTTTTACCCCTTGTTGTACAGTGATCCGGACTTGGTTCTGTGGATGTTAGCAGTTGTTTATATCTTGTTTACATCCTTTCATATTTTGTATGTGTAACTGTAACGCCCTCAAAATATAAACCCATTAAACATAAAACACAGCATGCATTATTAAAAGAAAACCATTATTTTATCTAAATCACCAGAGTAATACGAAATAAACATCAAAATAAATGCCCTACGGGCTTACATCTTGCCAAGCCAACACTTGGACACAAATTCACTGAGTTCTAACTCAAAACAGATAAAGCCCTAGGCTTGAAAGATTACATTGTTTAAATAAACAAATAAAAATGAATAAGCAAATCTTCCAATTCAATTCCTCACAAGCTAAGTCCTTGGAGGGAGTGAACCACCTGAACCTGAAAAATAAAGTTCCCATATAGGGTGAGCCACACCAAGAAAGAAATACTAAACCAAGCATAAGAATTAACTAAAGTATTAGCATCTGATACATGGTTAACACACTATAATCAAATTACAAGATTCATGACACGAATGTCTATATTGCCTATGACACATTGTCTATGGCACATTTCACTTTCCACTTATGGCTCAGACTCGCCAAATAACTCAACAGGTTTCATCTTTTATTACCATTACTTCCAATTCAACAGAATAACAATTCAAGTTAGACCTAATCATAACAAATACACATGTTGGTATTGTATCAATCATAATCAATTCACTTCCATACTTCCCTCATCGATACACATTTTAGTGATGTATCATATCAACAATAAATAGACATATGCCTATTAATCATTAAGCACACATAAGAGTGATGCCACCGAGTCCATCCCCTATCTCCCAATAAATCCGTTTAGAGGTCCATCCCCTATCTTCCCTAAACCGTGGAGTTCATCCCCTATCTTCTCCAAACAACATGCATATGCAATGAAACACACAATTGTCATATACAACACATAATTAATACACAAATGTTCTCAGATAACTCAACGGTCAAACAATTGACCCAATTCCGCTACACCTAAGCCGCATGCAAGGTCTACAACAATCAATGGCTATCCTCCACCGATAGCCCAAAACAGCTTATTTCTAAGCGAGAAATAAATACATCAATGAATATAAATTCAACATTTCCAAAGGTAAATATTTAGCTACCCAATCCCATGAATTAAACCAAATTCCACTTTGTTTCTTTTAAATTAATTACACAAATTAATCTAAACCAAAACCCAAAGGTTTCTTCCAAAATTACCAAACTACCCCCATGTACCAAAATACCAACACATAGGATTAAAGCGTATAAATGGAGTAGGAAATCCCTACCTCAAGGAAGAACCCAAAAGGAGAAGATGAAGAAAATGCTCAAACTCCAAAATGCTCCAAATCAACAATTGATCGATTAAATGAAAGCCCTCACTCTCCTCTATCTTATTTGTAAAAGAACTAGGTAGAAACACACTCTAACTCGATCAAACCTAGGAGAAAAGGTGTTTAGAGAAGAAGAAAAGTCGGACTTTAGGGTTTGAGATCAAAAGAATGAAAAATCGCCCTAAAAATCCTGGCCACGCTTTTAAATATCGATAGTCCGCCGAAAGACAACACACCGCCGAGCGTAAAGAACAAAACAATGTCCGCCGAGCGCAAATATGCCCGCCGAGCGAGAATTCTCACCGCAGGTTTTGCAGAACCAAAGAAATGCCGAAGGGTGTAAACTCCGCCGAAGCGCAGAATGTCCGCCGAGCGAAAGGCTAAAAATCGAGCGACAAACATCTTGACTCAGATTCAACCCACTGCTCAAACACGCCAAACACATCCTAAACTCAATCGATAGAATTAAAGGATGACAACAACAACTGACAACGGAATCTACTGGAACATAAGTCCGGATACACTAATCAAATGGGAAAAGACCGGTCGCTATAACCTTCCTTAAAAGAATTTCGCCCCTAAATTAAGCATAGGTTTGTAAAAATGAGTTTTCCCAATTCCCAATGATATAAAACACGGCAATAAACAACTTGACCCAATACCGGTCACTTCATCTCTTTATCAAGAGGCATCTCACAATATGTAAAAACAGTATATCTTTCAACCTGCATTAGCAGTATGCAATTTCCTTTCAAGTTCAATATTTTTGAAATACAAGATTCTCATTTTCATATCATATTTAATTCCATGATATCCAATAACAAACCAACATATGCAATGTTCCAATAAACTTCCAAAATATGGCAAGTTTTAAAATAATTCCACAAACCAAAACATTCTCAATGTTTTCCTAACTTAAGACATATATAAAACTCTTAAGTTCAACAATATTACATAATCTAAATACAAGATTATAAATCAAGAACAATTCCTGATATTTCTCACGGACTTCCAACTCACGCTCCCAAGTGGCCTCCTCACTCCGTGATGCTTCCACAAAACTTTCACCAAAGGGATGGTTTTGCCACGCAAAACTTGATCCCGCCTATCCAAGACTTGAACCGTCTCCTCATATGAGACATCCTCATCAACAACTAAATCGGTCCAATCCAACACATGCGATGGATCCGCCATACTCAAGCATACCACATGAAACACGCCATGAACTCCGGATAATCATGTGGCAAAGCTAAACGGTAAGCAAATTTCGCCAATCCTCTCAAGGATCTCAAAGGACCAATAAATCGAGGGACAACTTCCGCTTTTTCCAAACCTCATCAAACCTCGCCTAGGTGATATTTTCAGAAGACATGATCACCTACCTCAAACACCAAAGGTCTCCTCCTACGGTCGGCATAAGATTTCGACGACTCAGGTCAGAACTCCTCCCACGGATAAGCTCGACCTTCTCCGCTGCTTTCTCTCACCAACTCCGGATCCAACAAAGGTGCATCACCCACCTCGGCCCAACAAACTGGAGATCTACACGGTCGGCCATACAAGGCCTCAAACGGTGCCATACCCATACTAGACTGAAAACTAATGTTGTAGGCAAACTCCACTAATGGCAAGTGCCTCTCCCACGACCCACTAAAGTCGAGAACACAACCTCAAGCATATCCTCAAGGATCTCAATAGTACGCCGGACCGCCTCACCGAGGATGATAAGCCGCATTAAAGTCAACTTAGTGCCTAAAGCACTGCAAACTCGCCACAACCGGCAAGAAACGAGGATCTCTATCTCGAGACGATCACACGGGACCCCGCAACCTCACTATGTCCCGAACATACAAACAAGAAGATGATCTATCAATCTCTAACTCAAGATAGAATGAAGTCGTTGACTTCATCAATCGATCTACCACCACCCAAATGGCATCACTACCCCGCCGAGTCCCTGAAGACCCACGACGAAGTCCATAGTGACATGCTCCCACTTCCACTGGCGATAGGCAAGGGTTGCAACAAACCCGGCTGCCTCGATGCTCGGCCTTCACTTGTCGACAAGTAAGGCACCTAGATACGAAAGTCGCCACATCTCTTCATACCCCGCCACCAAAATCAAGCACCCAAACTCGATACATCTTAGTACCTCCCGATGCACCGCAAGGCGCAATGATGGAATTCCTGAGTACCTCCTCTCGACAAGACTCCCAAGACAAACAGACGGTCTCGGATCTCACACTCAGTCTGATACACCATTAAACCCTTCTCAACCTTCCCATTAGAAATCTTCTCAAGAGATTCTACCTCAAGATCACCCTCCGAGCCTCTAACACTCGAGTCACCAGTAGGTCAGGCGACAACAGGAAACAAAGCCGCAGCCTCAACGGATTCACCCAGTTGCAAATCAAATTCCCCAACTGCACCCAACATCTCCCACTCCCCGATGCCTATACTAGCTAAGTCACCAACAGATTTCTACTAAGGGCATCACCACAACATTGGGCTTCCCCGGATGATAGTGCAACTCGAAGTCATAATCCTCAATGAACTCCATCCACCTCCTCTGCCTCAAATTCAAGTCTTTCTGTGTAAACAGATATTTCAGACTCTTATGATCCGAGAATACCTCGAACTTCTCGCCATAAAGATAATGCCTCCAAATCTTCAAGGCAAATATCACAGCTGCTAATTCTAAATCATGCGTAGGGTAATTCTTCTCATGAATTTTTAACTGACGTGAGCCATAGGCAACCACTTTCCCCTCTTGCATCAACACACAACCTAGACCTCTCGTGAGGCGTCACAATAAATCGATAACCCAACCCTCTCTCCTAATAATCAAGACCGAGCGTGGTCAATCTAACCTTCAACTCCTCAAACGACTTTTCACAAGTCTCACTCCATACAAATTTGACTCCTTTCCGAGTCAATCTAGTCAATCGTGAAGCTAACTTGGAGAAATCCTTCACAAACCCATGATAATACCCACTAATCCCGTAAAATCATGATCTCAAACACACTCTTAGGTTGTGCCCAATCTTGCACCGCCGCCTTGGATGTATCAACCGACACCCTTCCCGTAAAACTACATGGCCTAAGAACTTCACCTCTTTAGCCGTAACTCACACTTCCGAACTTAGCATAAAGCTTATGGGCTCTAAGTAACTCTAGCATCGCTCTCGTGTTCCTCGTGCTCCTCCTCAAGGTGAATAATCGTAATGTCGCCCACGAAGACGACCACAAACGATCTAAGAATTCTAAGATTCGGTTCATCAAATCCATAAACATCGCCGTGCATTGGTGAGCCCAAACGGCATCACCAGAACTCATAGTGGCTATACCGCTGCATTTAATGCCGCTTTTGGAATATCCTCCTCCTCGACTCTCAACCGGTGATAACCCGATCTCAAATCTATCTTAGAGAAACAACGGAACCCTTCACCGTCAAACAAATCATCAATACGAGGCATAGGGTACTTATTCTAACCGTAGTCTTATTCAATTTCCTAATCTATACACGCCTCAAAGCACCACCTTTCTTCTTAGCGAATAGGCCGGTGCTCCCATGGCTAAACACTAGGACTAATATAGCCCTTATCTAGCAACTCGGAGTTGAACCTTCAACTCAACTAACTCACCAAGCGAAATTAAGGTGCCATAGAAATCGGCTCATGTCGCACTAAATCAATAGAGAACTCAATCTCGATGAGGTGGTAAGCCAACAAGATCCTCGGAAGACGTCCGTACTCACAAACCACCCTCGAATAATAACTGGTCTCATCACACTCACTACTCTCAAAGCTAGCAAGTAGACCACTAAGCTCACTCCTCGGATCGCACTCGTGGCAAACACTACCAACCCCGCCCCCGTAAAATGGAAACGTTTCCGCTAACTGCATAACAAGTGACTCTCGACGGTAGTAATCAATAAATGCCCTAGATGACGACAACCACCCATACCCAAAATAACATCAAAGCCCTTCATGGGCATAACTACAAAAGAGAAAGGGATTCTATGATCATCGACTTATATCACAACCCCTAACACCTTGTTTCAAAATCAACTCACCCCCAAGAGGCGATACTACACAAATAGGAGATGCCAACTGGCTAGCTCCAACTCCAAAATAGATGCAAATGCAAGCAGACACAAAGGAATGAGATGCACCAGACGATCAAAACACTAGCAACCAATTGCAAAACAAGAAGGTACCTCTCACTACAGACGGAGTCGGTATAAGATCCTCGCTGTAACAAGATACACGCTACCAGATGTCCTTCGATCAACTCACACCCTCGAGCAAAGGATCGCCAGACGGATCGGGACGAAGAAGCCTCGATTGCCCTCGAGGCTCGAATCGACCGAAAGCAATGACTCGAGTTCCGCCAACCAAGAGGCACCAGACAAAGCACCAACCGTGGGCAAAACCTCTTCATGTGCCCCGCCGACCAGACCGAAAACACGATAGTGGCCGACTCTACTCGACTGCTCAGATCGAGCCAAGAAGATGCCGCTTCAACTCCTCCTCCGAGGACAACCGAGACTTGTGACCCAACTGCCACACTTGAAACAGTAACGCCTCTCGACTACCCTTCCCGTAACTAGCACTCGACCGAAAAGTGGATCTAGAAAACTACTCGAGGTCAGCCGAGGAGTGAAACCTCTCGCCTCCCCGCCATCACTCCCGACCGCCCCGACCTCTTGGAGCCTTTTCGCTTTCCTCCTCCTCCGCATCGCGATCTCAAGATGGGTCAGATCAACCAAACGCCCAAAATCCCTAATCATAATTGGCACAACTTCAATTTGAGGTCACCAACTTCTTCTCGAACTCTATGCAACGGCTGCTCTCGCCGCCACTAACTCGTGCAAACCTCGACAAACTAGTAAATGAGGCCTCGAACTCACCATCGACAAACCGTTTCGCCAAGATGGCAAACCGATCTTCAACTTCTCTCAATACCGGAGACAGTACTTCACCAAAAGCATCAACAAACTCCTTCCAAGTACCTCCAATACGACCCTTGGTGAACTTCCACCATCGACCAAGATCCCCTTTCACCGAAAGATGCCAAGGTCACCTTCAACCTCGCCTTCGATGCCAAGCATCTCAAACGCTTGTCTGCTCGAGCCATTCGTCGCTTTTAAGCTGCTCGCTAGGATCACCTACAAACACGCTCGTTGAGACCTAAAAACTCTTCGTAAAAGAAGGCCCCGCTTCGCAAAGAACTACCGGCCGAACTACTGGCCGGATTCGCAGCCCTCGTAATATCCATCGACCTCAAATGCCCTCGCTATCTCTTGGGCCAAAGTGCCCATAAATCGCCGTCCCATCGTTTCGCCACATTGGCTCGCCAACACCTCTCGAATCGCCGAATTTCTCCCAGATAGGCACTTCCGCTTAGCTCGCCATCGCCACCGCGACTCGCCCTCGCCCCGACATCCTATTAAAGGAAACAAAAACATTAGCACCTTAATAAATGTGCCAAACTAGACACTCACGCCCCTAATGTATTGAACAACAATAAATCACACCACGTAAGTACATAATCACATAAGCACCTACGATTTCATTCTCGGATAGTGATAGTCCCGAGGCGCCCTTAAAGTTCCAGCTGGAATCAACATCGACCAAGTGCCTTTCCAACAAGACTACCACAGACCCGAGGATCCGATCAACATCCTTCGATCTACATACCATACCCACATAGTCACATAAACATGTTAGCCTATAATCATGAAATTATTACACTAAGTCTCTATCAAACGAGACGAACCCATTGTGATACTAATCACTTCCCACGCACTCCAAAGTATTCAAACCCCAGACGCTCGATACCAAGTTGTAACGCCTCAAAATATAAACCCATTAAACATAAAACACAAAGATGCATTATTAAAAGAAAACCATTATTTTATCTAAATCATCGAGTAATACGAAATAAACATCAAAATAAATGCCCTACTAAGCTTACATCTTGCCAAGCCAACACTTGGACACAAATTCACCGAAGTTCTAACTCAAAACAGATAAAGCCCTAGGCTTGAAAGATTACATTGTTTAAATAAACAAATAAAAATGAATAAGCAAATCTTCCAATTCAATTCTCACAAGCTAAGTCCTTGGAGGGAGGAACCACCAACTCGAAAAATAAAGTTCTATATAGGGTGAGCCACACCAAGAAAGAAATACTAAACCAAGCATAAGAATTAACTAAAGTATTAGCATATGATACATGGTTAACACACTATAATCAAATTACAAGATTCATGACACGAATGTCTATATTGCCTATGACACATTGTCTATGGCACATTTCACTTTCCACTTATGGCTCAGACTCGCCAAATAACTCAACAGGGTTTCATCTTTTATTACCATTACTTCCAATTCAACAGGAATAACAATTCAAGTTAGACCTAATCATAACAAATACACATGTTGGTATTGTATCAATCATAATCAATTCACTTCCATACTTCCCTACTGATACACATTTTAGTGATGTATCATATCAACAATAAATAGACATATGCCTATTAATCATTAAGCACACATAAGAGTGATGCCACTGGAGTCCATCCCCTATCTCCTCCCAATAAATCCGGTTTAGAGGTCCATCCCCTATCTTCCCCTAAACCGTGGAGTTCATCCCCTATCTTCTCCAAACAACATGCATATGCAATGAAACACACAATTGTCATATACAACACATAATTAATACACAAATGTTCTGTATTAACTCAACGGTCAAACAATTGACCCAATTCCAGTTACACCTAAGCCGCATGCAAGGTCTATAACAATCAATGGCTATCCTCCACCGATAGCTCCAAAACAGCTTATTTCTAAGCGAGAAATAAATACATCAATGAATATAAATTCAACATTTCCAAAGGTAAATATTTAGCTACCCAATCCCATGAATTAAACCAAATTCCACTTTGTTTCTTTTTAAATTAATTACACAAATTAATCTAAACCAAAACCCTAAGGTTTCTTCCAAAATTACCAAACTACCCCATGTACCAAAAATACCAACACTTAGGATTAAAGCGATAAATGGAGTAGGAAATCCCTACCTCAAGGAAGAACCCAAAAGGAGAAGATGAAGAAAATGCTCGAAACTCCAAAATGCTCCAAATCAACAATTGATCGATTAAATGAAAGCCCTCACTCTCTATCTTATTTGTAAAAGAACTAGGTAGAAACACACACTAACTCGATCAAACCTAGGAGAAAAGGTGTTTAGAGAAGAAGAAAAGTCGGACTTTAGGGTTTGAGATCAAAAAGAATGAAAAATCGCCTCTAAAAATCCCGCCGCTTTTTAAATATCGATGTGTCCGCCGAAAGACAACACACCGCCGAGCGTAAGAACAAAATAATGTCCGCCGAAAGAAATATGCCCGCCGAAAGTAGAATTCTCACCGCAGAAGTTTTGCAGAACCAAAGAAATGCCGAAGGGGTAAACTCCGCCGAAGCGCAGAATGTCCGCCGAGCGAAAGGCTAAAATCGAGCGACAAACATCTTGACTCGTATTCAACCCACTGCTCAAACACGCCAAACACATCCTAAACTCAATCGATAGAATTAAAGGATGACAACAACAACTGATAACAACGGAATCTACTAACATAAGTCCCGATACACTAATCAAATGGGAAAAGACCGGTCGCTATAACCTTCCTTAAAAGAATTTCGCCTCAAATTAAGCATAGGTTTGTAAAATGAGTTTTCCCAATTCCCAATGATATAAAACACGGCAATAAACAACTTGACCCAATACCGTCACTTCATCTCTTTATCAAGAGGCATCTCACAATATGTAAAAACAAGATATCTTTCAACCGCATTAGCAAGATGCAATTTCCTTTCAAGTTCAATATTTTTGAAATACAAGATTCTCATTTTCATATCATATTTAATTCCATGATATCCAATAACAAACCAACATATGCTATGTTCCAATATACTTCCAAAATATGGCAAGTTTTAAAATAATTCCACAAACCAAAACATTCTCAATGTTTTCCTAACTTAAGACATATATAAAACTCTTAAGTTCAACAATATTACATAATCTAAATACAAGATTATAAATCAAGAACAATTCGATATTTCTCACGGACTTCCAACTCACGCTCCCAAGTGGCCTCCTCCAATTCCGTGATGCTTCCACAAAACTTTCACTAAAGGGATGGTTTTGCCACGCAAAACTTGATCCCGCCTATCCAAGACTTGAACCGTCTCTCCTCATATGAGACATCCTCATCAACAACTAAATCGGTCCAATCCAACACATGCGATGGATCCGCTCATACTTCCAAGCATACCACATGAAACACGCCATGAACTCCGATAATCATGTGGCAAAGCTAAACGGTAAGTTTCGCCAATCCTCTCAAGGATCTCAAAGGACCAATAAATCGAGGGACAACTTCCGCTTTTTCCAAACCTCATCAAACCTCGCCTAGGTGATATTTTCAGAAGACATGATCACCTACCTCAAACACCAAAGGTCTCCTCCTACGGCCGGCATAAGATTTCGACGACTCAGGTCAGAACCAAATTTCCCACGGATAAGCTCGACCTTCTCCGCTGCTTTCTCTCACCAACTCCGGATCCAACAAAGGTGCATCACCCACCTCGCCCAACAAACCGGAGATCTACACTACGGCCATACAAGGCCTCAAACGGTGCCATACCGATACTAGATCGAAAACTATTGTTGTAGGCAAACCCACTAATGGCAAGTGCCTCTCCCACGACCCACTAAAGTCGAGAACACAACCTCAAGCATATCCTCAAGGATCTGAATAGTACGCCGACCGCCTGGTCACCGAGGATGATAAGCCGCATTAAAGTCAACTTAGTGCCTAAAGCACTTCGCAAACTCGCCACAACCTCGGCAAGAAACGAGGATCTCTATCCGAGACGATCGTCATCGGGACCCCTGCAACCTCACTATGTCCCGAACATACAACCAAAGAAGATGATCTCATCAATCTCTAACTCGCATAGAATGAAGTGCGTTGACTTCGCCAATCGATCTACCACCACCCAAATGGCATCACTACCCGCCGAGTCCCTAAGACCCACGACGAAGTCCATAGTGACATGCACCCACTTCCACACGACGATAGGCAAGGGTCGCACCATTCCCGCTGGCCTTTGATGCTCGGCCTTCACTTACTGACAAGTAAGGCACCTAGATACGAAAGCTGCCACATCTCTTCATACCCCGCCACCAAAATCAAGCGACCCAAATCTCGATACATCTTAGTACCTCCTGGATGCATAAGGCGCGAATGATGGAATTCTGAGTACCTCCTCTCGACAAGACTCAAGACAAACAGACGGTCTCAGATCTCACACTCAGTCGGGATACACCATTAAACCCTTCTCAACCTTCCCATTAGAAATCTTCTCTAAGAGATTCTACCTCAAGATCACCCTCCGAGCCTCTAACACTCGAGTCACCAAAGTAGGTCAGGCGACAACAGAAAACAAAGCCGCAGCCTCAACGGATTCACCCAGATGCAAATCAAATTCCCCAACTGCACCCAACATCTCCCACTCCCGGATGGCTATACTAGCTAAGTCACCAACAGATTTCCTACTAAGGGCATCAGCCACAACATTGGCCTTCCTGATGATAGTGCAACTCAAGTCATAATCCTCAATGAACTCCATCCACCTCTCGCCTCAAATTCAAGTCTTTCTGTAAACAGATATTTCAGACTCTTATGATCCGAGAATACCTCGAACTTCGCCATAAAGATAATGCCTCCAAATCTTCAAGGCAAATATCACAACCGCTAATTCTAAATCATGCGAGGGTAATTCTTCTCATGAATTTTTAATCGACGTGAGCCATAGGCAACCACTTTCCTCTTGCATCAACACACAACCTAGACCTCTCGTGAGGCGCCACAATAAACCGATAACCCAACCCTCTCTCCTAATAATCAAGACCGAGCGGTGGTCAATCTAACCTTCAACTCAAACGACTTTTCACAAGTCTCACTCCATACAAATTTGACTCTTTCCGAGTCAATCTAGTCAACGTGAAGCTAACTTGGAGAAATCCTTCACAAACCGGCGATAATACCCACTAATCCTTAAAATCATGGATCTCAAACACACTCTTAGGTTGTTCCCAATCTTGCATCGCCTCGCCTTGGATGTATCAACCCACACCCTTCCCCGTAAACTACATGGCCTAAGAACTTCACCTCTTTAGCCGTAACTCACACTTCCTAACTTAGCATAAAGCTTATGGGCTCTAAGTAACTCTAGCATCGCTCTCGTGTGTTCTCGTGCTCCTCCTCAAGGTGAATAATCGTAATGTCGCCCACGAAGACGACCACAAACGATCTAAGAATTCCTAAGATCCGGTTCATCAAATCCATAAACATCGCCGGTGCATTGGTGAGCCCAAACGCATCACCAGAACTCATAGTGGCCATACCGCTGCATTTTAATGCCGCCTTTTGAATATCCTCCTCCTCGACTCTCAACCGGTGATAACCCGATCTCAAATCTATCTTAGAGAAACAACGGGAACCCTTCACCGGTCAAACAAATCATCAATACGAGGCATAGGGTACTTATTCTAACCGTAGTCTTATTCAATTTCCTAATCTATACACGCCTCAAAGCACCACCTTTCTTCTTAGCGAATAGGGCCGGTGCTCCCCATGGCGAAACACTAGGACGAATATAGCCCTTATCTAGCAACTCCTGGAGTTGAACCTTCAACTCAACTAACTCAGCTGGGGCGAAACGGTAAGGTGCCATAGAAATCGGCGCCGTGCCGGGCACTAAATCAATAGAGAACTCAATCTCTCGATGAGGTGGTAAGCCCACACGATCCTCGGGAAGACGTCCTGTACTCACAAACCACCCTCGTAACACAACTGGCCTCATCACACTCACTACTCTCAAAGCTAGCAAGTAGACCACTAAGCTCACTCCGTCCTCGCGGATCGTACCCTGGTGGCAAAACACTACCAACCCTGTCCCCCAGAAAATGGAAACGTTCTCCGCTAACTGTACAACAAGTGACTCTCTGACGGTAGCAATCAATAAATGCCCGGTATGACGACAACCAGTCCATACCCAAAATAACATCAAAGCCCTTCATGGGCATAACTACAAAAGAGAAAGGGATTCTATGATCATCGACCTCTATATCACAACCCCTAACACCTTGTTTCAAAATCAACTCACCCCCAAGAGGCGATACTACACAAATAGGAGATGCCAACTGGGCTAGCTCCAACTCCAAAATAGATGCAAATGCAAAGAGACACAAAGGAATGAGATGCACCAGACGATCAAAAACACTAGCAACTGAATTGCAAAACAAGAAGGTACCTCTCACTACAGACGGAGTCGGTACAAGATCCTGCGCGGTAACAGCATACACGCGCCCAGATGTCCTCTGATCAACCTGCTCACCCCTCGGAGCAGTGGGATCGTCGACGGATCGGGACGAAGAAGCTCCTGATTGGCCTCGAGGCTCGAATCGACCGAGCAGTGACTCTGAGTCTGCCTCGAACCAGTAGCACCAGATGTGCCACCCAACTGTGGGCAAAACCTCTTCATGTGCCCTGGCTGACCGCACTGAAAACACGATAGTGGCTGACCTCTACTCGACTCGCTCGAGATCGAGCCAAGAAGATGCCGCTCTCAACTCCTCCCTCGAGGACAATCGAGACTTGTGACCCAACTGCCACACTTGAAACAGTAACGCCTCCTCGACTACCCTTCCCGTAACTAGCACTCGCACCGGAAAAGTGGATCTAGAAAACTACTCGAGGTCAGCCGAGGAGTGAAACCTCTCGCCTCCGCCATCACTCCCGACCGTCGACTCCTCTTGGAGCCTTTCGCCTTTCCTCCTCCTCCGCATCGCGATCTCAAGATGGGTCACGATCAACCAAACGCCCAAAATCCCTAATCATAATTGGCACAACTCTCAATTTGAGGCCGCGCCTCAACTTCTTCTCGAACTCTATGCAACGGCGTTCCTCAGTCGCCACTAACTCAGGTGCAAACCTGGACAAACTAGTAAATGAGGCCTCGAACTCAGCCACTGACAAACTGTTCTGCTCAAGATGGCAAAACTGATCTCTCAACTTCTGCTGAACAGCTCGAGACAGGTACTTCACCTGAAAAGCATCAACAAACTCCTTCCAAGTACCTCCAATACGACCCTTGGTGAACTTCCACCATCGACCGCATCCCTTTCACCGAAAGATGCCAAGGTCACCTTCAACCTCGCTTCGATGCCAAGCATCTCAAACGTTTTCGTTGTGCTCGAGCCATTAAATGCTGCTCGCTAGGATCACCTACAAACACGCTCGTTGAGACCGAAAAACTCCTCTTCGTAAAAGAAGGCCGCTTCGCAAAGAATTACCGGCCGAACTACCTGGCCGGATTCGCACTCGAATATCCATCGACGCTGAAATGCCCCTGCTATCTCTTGGGCCAAAGTGCCCATAAACTGCTGTCCTACTGGCTCGGCCACATTGGCCTGGCCAACACCCTCCTGAACTGCCGGAATTTCCTCCGGGATAGGCACTTCCTGCCTAGCCACTTCGCCTACCGCGACCTCGCCCTGACATCCTATTAAACGGAACAAAAACATTAGCACCTTAATAAATGTGCCGAAACTAGACACTCACGTCCTAATGTATTGAACAACAATAAATCACACCACGTAAGTACATAATCACATAAGCACCTACGAATTTCATTCCTGGATAGTGATAGTCCCGAGGTGTCCCTAAAGTTCGGTTAGAAACAGCATTGATCAAGTGCCTTTCCAACAAGACTTACAAAGACACAAGGATCCGATCAACATCCACGGAACTACATTCCATACCCACATAGTCACATAAACATGTTAGCATATAATCATGTAATTATTACACTAAGTCTCTATCAAACGAGACGAACCCATTGTGATACTAATCACTTCCCTCGTACCCAAAGTATTCAAACCCTAAGACGCCTCGATACCAAGTTGTAACGCCTCAAAATATAAACCCATTAAACATAAAACACAAAGATGCATTATTAAAAGAAAACCATTATTTTATCTAAATCATCGAGTAATACTGAAATAAACATCAAAATAAATGCCCTACGGGCTTACATCTTGCCAAGCCAACACTTGGACACAAATTCACCGAAGTTCTAACTCAAAACAGATAAAGCCCTAGGCTTGAAAGATTACATTGTTTAAATAAACAAATAAAAATGAATAAGCAAATCTTCCAATTCAATTCTCACAAGCTAAGTCCTTGGAGGAGTGAACCACCAACGAAAAATAAAGTTCCCATATAGGGTGAGCCACACCAAAGAAAGAAATACTAAACCAAGCATAAGAATTAACTAAAGTATTAGCATATGATACATGGTTAACACACTATAATCAAATTACAAGATTCATGACACGTAATGTCTATATTGCCTATGACACATTGTCTATGACACATTTCACTTTCCACTTATGGCTCAGACTCGCCAAATAACTCAACAGGTTTCATCTTTTATTACCATTACTTCCAATTCAACAGAATAACAATTCAAGTTAGACCTAATCATAACAAATACACATGTTGGTATTGTATCAATCATAATCAATTCACTTCCATACTTCCCTCTCGATACACATTTTAGTGATGTATCATATCAACAATAAATAGACATATGCCTATTAATCATTAAGCACACATAAGAGTGATGCCACGAGTCCATCCCCTATCTCCTCCCAATAAATCCGGTTTAGAGGTCCATCCCTATCTTCCCTAAACCGTGGAGTTCATCCCCTATCTTCTCCAAACAACATGCATATGCAATGAAACACACAATTGTCATATACAACACATAATTAATACACAAATGTTCTCAGATAACTCAACGGTCAAACAATTGACCCAATTCGATTACACCTAAGCCGCATGCAAGGTCTACAACAATCAATGGCTATCCTCCACCGATAGCCCAAAAGCTTATTTCTAAGCGAGAAATAAATACATCAATGAATATAAATTCAACATTTCCAAAGGTAAATATTTAGCTACCCAATCCCATGAATTAAACCAAATTCCACTTTGTTTCTTTTAAATTAATTACACAAATTAATCTAAACCAAAACCCTAAGGTTTCTTCCAAAATTACCAAACTACCCCCATGTACCAAAATACCAATACTTAGGATTAAAGCGTATAAATGGAGTAGGAAATCCTACCTCGAAGGAAGAACCCAAAAGGAGAAGATGAAGAAAATGCTCGAAACTCCAAAATGCTCCAAATCAACAATTGATCGATTAAATGAAAGCCCTCACTCTCCTCTATCTTATTTGTAAAAGAACTAGGTAGAAACACACTCTAACTCGATCAAACCTAGGAGAAAAGGTGTTTAGAGAAGAAGAAAAGTCGGACTTTAGGGTTTGAGATCAAAAGAATGAAAAACGCCTAAAAATCCTGCCGCCTTTTAAATATCGATGTCCGCCGGCGCACAACACACCGCCGGCGTAAGAACAAAAACAATGTCCGCCGAGCGCAAATATGCCCGCCGGCGTAGAATTCTCACCGCAAGTTTTGCAGGAACCAAAGAAATGCTGGAAGGGTGTAAACTCCGCCGAAGCAGAAATGTCCGCCGAGCGGAAAGGCTAAAAATCGAGCGACAAACATCTTGACTCGATTCAACCCACTGCTCAAACACGCCAAACACATCCTAAACTCAATCAGATAGAATTAAAGGATGACAACAACAATCTGATAACAACGGAATCTACGGAACATAAGTCCGGATACACTAATCAAATGGGAAAAGACCGGGGTCGCTATAGTAACACCCTCAAAATTAAACCCATAATATATAATATTAACATGCATCAATATACTAAAACAAGAAGATAATCCCATTCATCAGAGTATTAAGCAATAAAACATCAAAATAAATGCCCTACGGGCTTACATCTTGCCAAGCCAATACTTGGACACAAATCCATGAGTTCTAACTCAAAAACAAATAAAGCCCTAGGCTTGAGTGTTTTACATATAAAAGCAAATAAACTAAAAACAAATCTTCGAGTTCCAATTCCTCACAAGCTAAGTCCTTGGAGGCAGTGAACCATCTGCACCTGAAAATGAAGTTCCCATATAGGGTGAGCCACAGCCCAGTAGAGAAATACTAAACCAAGCATAAGAATTAACTAAAGTATTAGCATCTGATATATAATTAACACACTAAATTCGATTCTGCTTTTCATGACATGAATATCTATATTGCCTATGACACATTGTCTATGGCACATCTCACCTTCCACCTACTCGGGACTCGCCAAATAACTCAACGGACTTCCTCTCTTATTAACATTAATTGAACAAGGCTAACAAGTCAAGTTAAACCTCTCTACAACATAACAAATACACATGCTGGTATTGTATCAATCATAACCACATTCACTTCCATACTTCCCAACTGATACACATGGTGGTGATGTATCATGCCAACAATAAATAGAAATACTTCTATTAACAATAAACATACATGTATGTGATGCAAGTGGGGTCCATCCTTTCTCCTCCCAACACATCTGGTTTAGAGGTCCATCCTTTCTCTCCCTAAACCCTCCAACAAATTCGGTTTAGAAGTCCATCCCCTTTCTTCCCCTAAACCGGGAGTTCATCCCCTATCTCCTCCAAAACCAAATGCATATGCAACATAATCAATACTTGCCATATACAACACATAATCAATACAAGTAATGTTCAGATAATTCAACAACCAAATAGTTGACTCAATTCCGATTATACCTAAGCCACATGCAAGGTCTACAACAATCACGCTATCCTCCACCGATAGCCCAAACAATTATTTCTAAGCGTAAATAAACATACAATACATATAATCCTAATTCCACCGATAAGTAATTAAATATCCAACTACATCAATTTATCCCATAACCCTCAATTTCATGAATTAAAACTCAATCCCACATACTTCCCTTAAATTAATTACAAATTAATCTAAGTCAAAACCTAGGGTTTCTCCCAAAATCACCAAACTACCCCCATATACCAAAATACCAACACTTATGATTAAAAGCGTATAAATGGAGTAGGAAATCCCTACCTTAACAGAAGAACCCAAAAGAAGAAGAAGAAGATGATGCTCAAAACCCCAAAGTGCTCCAAATCAACAATTTCTCCGATTAAATGAAAGCCCTCACTCTCCTCTACCTTTTAATGAAGGAACTAGGTTAGAAACGCCTTCTAGATAGATCAAACCCAAGGAAAAGATGAGTTGAGAGAAAAGAAACTCGGAACTAGGGTTTCGGATCAAAAATTGTGAAAAAGGACGCTTTTAAAACCGCCTGCCAGATTTAAATATCGACGTGCTCGCTGAAGCGAAGACTGTCGCCGAGCGACTGCATTACAAAAATAGACCTCGCCGAGCGAAAAGAATCTCGCTCTAGCCAAAGAAAAACCATCTCGCCGAAGCGAAGGAAAGCTCGCCGAGCCAACAAACACCGCCTTTCAGTCTAGCATCGACGCAACCCTCGCTCGAGCCAAGAAAGTCTCGCTCGAGCGACGAACCCAGAAGGACCTCGCTCGAGCGAAGAGAAGCTCGCTCGAGCGACCAAGCCAAAAACTGAACAACAAGAATTGGTTTCTAGACTCAACCATCCTGTAATCAACCTGCCCAAAATATCCTATAACCAAAGAATAAGGAGTCAAGAACAACAACGACCATAATATGACAACGAAATCCACGGAACATAAGTCCGGATACAATAATCAAATGGGAAAAAAGACCGGGGTCGCTATAAATAAAAAGAAAAAATGTAAGTTCATTCAAAAAAGCACTACAACTTACTGATCTATTTGGAAATTAAATAGAAAAGGAAATTGAATAGAAATGGAAGTTGAATAAAAATATAAAATGGAGGTTCATTCAAGAAAG
Organism: Camellia lanceoleosa; assembly: GCA_025200525.1. NCBI lineage: Eukaryota > Viridiplantae > Streptophyta > Magnoliopsida > Ericales > Theaceae > Camellia > Camellia lanceoleosa. The sequence goes on from JANUSC010000024.1 coordinate 717,380, forward strand.
CACTATACCTTAATGATCTAGTTGGAAATTGAATAAAAAAGGTAGATGAATAGAAATGGAAGTTGAATAGAAATGGAAGTTGAATAAAGATTAAAAATTGATGTTCATTCAAGAAAGCACCATATCTTAACGATCTATTTGGAAATTAAATAAAAAAGGAAGTTGAATAAAAATGAAAGTTGAATAAAAATGGATGTTGCAAAAAATTAACAATGGAAATTCATTCAGGAATCCACTATACCATAACGATCTATTTGGAAATTGAATAAAAAAGTAAGTTGAATAAAAATGGAAGTTGAATAAAAATTAAAAATGGAGGTTCATTCAAAAAAGCACTATATCTTAACGATCTATTTGGAAATTAAATAAAAAAGAAAGTTCAAAAAAAATGAAAGTTGAATAAAAATGGATGTTTCATAAAATTAACAATGGAAGTTCATTCAAGAACCCACTATACCATAACGATCTATTTGGAAATTGAATGAAAAAGAAAGTTGAATAGAAATGGAAGTTGAATAAAAGCGGAAGTTTAATAAAAAGAAAAAATCGGGGTTCATCCAAGAAACCACTATACCTTAATGATCTATTTGGAAATTGAATGAAAAAGGAAGTTGAATAGAAATGGAAGTTGAATAAAAATAAAAAATGGAGGTTCATTCAATAAAGCACTATATCTTAACGATCTATTTGGAAATTAAATATAAAAGGAAGTTGAATAAAAATGGACATTGCATAAAATTAACAATGGAAGTTCATTCAAGAAACCACTATACCATAACGATCTATTTGGAAATTGCATAAAAAAGAAAGTTGAATAGAAATGGAAGTTGAATAAAAGCGGAAGTTGAATAAAAAGAAAAAAATCGGGGTTCATTCAAGAAACCACTATACCTTAATGATCTATTTGGAAATTGAATAAAAAAGGAAGTTGAATAGAAATGGAAGTTGAATAAAAATAAAAAATGGAGGTTCATTCAACAAAGCACTATATCTTAACGATCTATTTGGAAATTAAATAAAAAAGGAAGTTGAATAAAAATGGATGTTGCAGAAAATTAACAATGGAAGTTCATTCAAGAAACCACTATACCATAACGATCTATTTGGAAATTGAATAAAAAAGGAAGTTGAAAAGAAATGGAAGTTGAATAAAAAAAAAAATGGAGGTTCATTCAAGAAAGCACTATACCTTAATGATGTATTTTGGAAATTGAATAAAAAAGGTAGTTGAATAGAAATGGAAGTTGAATAAAAATGGAAGTTGAATAAAAATTAAAAATGGAAGTTCATTCAAGAAAGTAGTATATCTTAACGATCTATTTGGAAATTAAATAAAAAAGGAAGTTGAATAAAAATGAATGTTGCATAAAATTAACAATGGAAGTTCATTCAGGAAACCACTATACCATAACGATCTATTTGGAAATTGAATAAAAAAAGAAGTTGAATAGAAATGGAAGTTGAATTGAAATGGAAGTTGAATAAAAAGAAAAAAATGTAAGTTCATTCAAAAAACCACTATAACTTACTGATCTGTTTGGAAATTGAATAGAAAAGAAAATTGAATAGAAATGGAAGTTGAATAAAAATGGAAGTTGAATAAAAATAAAAAATGGAGGTTCATTCAAGAAAGCATTATACCTTAATGATCTATTTGGAAATTGAATAAAAAAGGTAGATGAATAGAAATTGAAGTTGAATAAAGATTAAAAATTGATGTTCATTCAAGAAAGCACCATATCTTAACGATCTATTTGGAAATTAAATAAAAAAGGAAGTTGAATAAAAATGAAAGTTCAATAAAAATGGATGTTGCAAAAAATTAACAATGGAAATTCATTCAGGAATCCACTATACCATAACGATCTATTTGGAAATTGAATAAAAAAGTAAGTTGAACAAAAATGGAAGTTGAATAAAAATTAAAAATGGAGGTTCATTCAAAAAAGCACTATATCTCAACGATCTATTTGGAAATTAAATAAAAAAGAAAGTTGAATAAAAATGAAAGTTGAATAAAAATGGATGTTTTATAAAATTAACAATGGAAGTTCATTCAAGAACCCACTATACCATAACGATTTATTTGGAAATTGAATGAAAAAGAAAGTTGAATAGAAATGGAAGTTGAATAAAAGCGGAAGTTGAATAAAAAGAAAAAATCGGGGTTCATCCAAGAAACCACTATACTTTAATGATCTATTTGGAAATTGAATAAAAAAGGAAGTTGAATAGAAATGAAAGTTGAATAAAAATGGAAGTTGAATAAAAATAAAAAATGGAGGTTCATTCAACAAAGCACTATATCTTAACGATCTATTTGGAAATTAAATATAAAAGGAAGTTGAATAAAAATGGACGTTGCATAAAATTAACAATGGAAGTTCATTCAAGAAACCACTATACCATAACGATCTATTTGGAAATTAAATAAAAAAGGAAGTTGAATAAAAATGAAAGTTGAATAAAAATGGATGTTGCAAAAAATTAACAATGGAAATTCATTCAGGAAACCACTATACCATTTGATCTATTTGGAAATTTAACAAAAAAGTAAGTTGAATAGAAATGGAAGTTGAATAAAAATGGAAGTTGAATAAAAATTAAAAATGAAGGTTCATTCAAAAAAGCACTATATCTTAACGATCTATTTGGAAATTAAATAAAAAAGAAAGTTGAATAAAAATGAAAGTTGAATAAAAACGGATGTTGCATAAAATTAACAATGGAAGTTCATTCAAGAAACCACTATACCATAACGATCTATTTGGAAATTGAATAAAAAAGAAAGTTGTATAGAAATGGAAGTTGAATAAAAGCGGAAGTTGAATAAAATGAAAAAATCGGGGTTCATCAAAGAAACCACTATACCTTAATGATCTATTTGGAAATTGAATAAAAAAGGAAGTTGAATAGAAATGGAAGTTGAATAAAAATGGAAGTTGAATAAAAATAAAAAATGGAGGTTCATTCAACAAAGCACTATATCTTAACGATCTATTTGGAAATTAAATAAAAAAGGAAGTTGAATAAAAATGGACGTTGCATAAAATTAACAATGGAAGTTCATTCAAGAAACCACTATACCATAACGATCTATTTGGAAATTAAATAAAAAAGGAAGTTGAATAAAAATGGATGTTGCAAAAAATTAACAATGGAAATTCATTCAGGAAACCACTATACGATTTGATCTATTTGGAAATTTAACAAAAAAGTAAGTTGAATAGAAATAGAAGTTGAATAAAAATGGAAGTTGAATAAAAATTAAAAATGGAGGTTCATTCAAAAAAGCCCTATATCTTAACGATCTATTTGGAAATTAAATAAAAAAGAAAGTTGAATAAAAACGGATGTTGTATAAAATTAACAATGGAAGTTCATTCAAGAAACCACTATACCATAACGATCTATTTGGAAATTGAATAAAAAAGAAAGTTGTGTAGAAATGGAAGTTGAATAAAAGCGGAAGTTGAATAAAATGAAAAAATCGGGGTTCATCAAAGAAACCACTATACCTTAATGATCTATTTGGAAATTGAATAAAAAAGGAAGTTGAATAGAAATGGAAGTTGAATAAAAATGGAAGTTGAATAAAAATAAAAAATGGAGGTTCATACAACAAAGCACTATATCTTAACGATCTATTTGGAAATTAAATAAAACAGGAAGTTGAATAAAAATGGATGTTGCAGAAAATTAACAATGGAAGTTCATTCAAGAAACCACTATACCATAACGATCTACTTGGAAATTGAATAAAAATGGAAGTTGAATTGAAATGGAAGTTGAATAAAAAGAAAAAATGTAAGTTCATTCAAAAAACCGCTATAACTTACTGATCTATTTGGAAATTGAATAGAAAAGGAAATTGAATAGAAATGGAAGTTGAATAAAAATAAAAAATGGAGGTTCATTCAAGAAATCACTATACCTTAATGATCTATTTGGAAATTGAATAAAAAAGGTAGATGAATAGAAATGGAAGTTGAATAGAAATGGAAGTTGAATAAAGATTAAAAATTGATGTTCATTCAAGAAAGCACCATATCTTAACGATCTATTTGGAAATTAAATAAAAAAGGAAGTTGAATAAAAATGAAAGTTGAATAAAAATGGATGTTGCAAAAAATTAACATTGGAAATTCATTCAGGAATCCACTATACCATAACGATCTATTCGGAAATTGAATAAAAAAGTAAGTTGAATAAAAACGGAAGTTGAATAAAAATTAAAAATGGAGGTTCATTCAAAAAAGCACTATATCTTAACGATCTATTTGGAAATTAAATAAAAAAGAAAATTGAATAAAAATGGATGCTTCATAAAATTAACAATGGAAGTTCATTCAAGAACCCACTATATCATAACGATCTATTTGGAAATTGAATGAAAAAGAAAGTTGAGTGGAAATGGAAGTTGAATAAAAGCGGAAGTTGAATAAAAAGAAAAAATCGGGGTTCATCCAAGAAACCACTATACCTTAATGATCTATTTGGTAATTGAATAAAAAAGGAAGTTGAATAGAAATGGAAGTTGAATAAAAATGGAATTTGAATAAAAATAAAAAATGGAGGTTCATTCAACAAAACACTATATCTTAACGATCTATTTGGAAATTAAATATAAAAGGAAGTTGAATAAAAATGGACGTTGCATAAAATTAACAATGGAAGTTCATTCAAGAAACCACTATACCATAACGATCTATTTGGAAATTGAATAAAAAAGAAAGTTGAATAGAAATGGAGGTTGAATAAAAGCAGAAGTTGAATAAAAAGAAAAAATCGGGGTTCATTCAAGAAACCACTATACCTTAATGATCTATTTGGAAATTGAATAAAAAAGGAAGTTTAATAGAAATGGAAGTTGAATAAAAATGGAAGTTGAATAAAAATAAAAAATGGAGGTTCATTCAACAAAGCACTATATCTTAACGATCTATTTGGAAATTAAATATAAAAGGAAGTTGAATAAAAATGGACGTTGCATAAAATTAACAATGGAAGTTCATTCGAGAAACCAATATACCATAACGATCTATTTGGAAATTAAATAAAAAAGGAAGTTGAATAAAAATGAAAGTTGAATAAAAATGGATGTTGCAAAAAATTAACAATGGAAATTCATTCAGGAAACCACTATACCATTTGATCTATTTGGAAATTTAACAAAAAAGTAAGTTGAATGAAAATGGAAGTTGAATAAAAATGGAAGTTGAATAAAAATTAAAAATGGAGGTTCCTTCAAAAAAGCACTATATCTTAACGATCTATTTGGAAATTAAATAAAAAAGAAAGTTGAATAAAAATGAAAGTTGAATAAAAACGGATGTTGCATAAAATTAACAATGGAAGTTCATTCAAGAAACCACTATACCATAACAATCTATTTGGAAATTGAATAAAAAAGAAAGTTGTATAGAAATGGAAGTTGAATAAAAGCGGAAGTTGAATAAAATGAAAAAATCGGGGTTCATCAAAGAAACCACTATACCTTAATGATCTATTTGGAAATTGAATAAAAAAGGACGTTGAATAGAAATGGAAGTTGAATAAAAATAAAAAATGGAGGTTCATTCAACAAAGCACTATATCTTAACGATCTATTTGGAAATTAGATAAAAAAGGAAGTTGAATAAAAATGGATGTTGCAGAAAATTAACAATGGAAGTTCATTCAAGAAACCACTATACCATAACGATCTACTTGGAAATTGAAGAAAAATGGAAGTTGAATTCAAATGGAACTTGAATAAAAAGAAAAAATGTAAGTTCATTCAAAAAACCCCTATAACTTCCGATCTATTTGGAAATTGAATAGAAAAGGAAATTGAATAGAAATGGAAGTTGAATAAAAATGGAAGTTGAATAAAAATAAAAAATGGAGGTTCATTCAAGAAAGCACTATACCTTAATGATCTATTTGGCAATTGAATAAAAAAGGTAGATGAAAAGAAATGGAAGTTGAATAGAAATGGAAGTTGAATAAAGATTAAAAATAGATGTTCATTCAAGAAAGCACCATATCTTAACGATCTATTTGGAAATTAAATAAAAAAGGAAGTTGAATAAAAATGAAAGTTGAATAAAAATGGATGTTGCAAAAAATTAACAATGGAAATTCATTCAGGAATCCACTATACCATAACGATCTATTTGGAAATTGAATAAAAAAGTAAGTTGAATAAAAATGGAAGTTGAATAAAAATTAAAAATAGAGGTTCATTCAAAAAAGCACTATATCTTAACGATCTATTTGGAAATTAAATAAAAAAGAAAATTGAATAAAAATGAAAGTTAAATAAAAATGGATGTTTCATAAAATTAACAATGGAAGTTCATTCAAGAACCCACTATACCATAACGATCTATTTGGAAATTGAATGAAAAAGAAAGTTGAATAGAAATGGAAGATGAATAAAAGCGGAAGTTGAATAAAAAGAAAAAATCGGGGTTCATCCAAGAAACCACTATACCTTAATGATCTATTTGGAAATTGAATAAAAAAGGAAGTTGAATAGAAATGGAAGTTGAATAAAAATGGAAGTTGAATAAAAATAAAAAATGGAGGTTCATTCAAAAAAGCACTATATCTTAACGATCTATTTGGAAATAAAATTTAAAAGGAAGTTGAATAAAAATGGACGTTGCATAAAATTAACAATGGAAGTTCATTCAAGAAACCACTATACCATAACGATCTATTTGGAAATTGAATAAAAAAGAAAGTTGAATAGAAATGGAAGTTGAATAAAAGCGGAAGTTGAATAAAAAAAAAAAATCGGGGTTCATTCAAGAAACCACTATACCTTAATGATCTATTTGGAAATTGAATAAAAAAGGAAGTTGAATAGAAATGGAAGTTGAATAAAAATGGAAGTTGAATAAAAATAAAAAATGGAGGTTCATTCAACAAAGCACTATATCTTAACGATCTATTTGGAAATTAAATAAAAAAGGAAGTTGAATAAAAATGGATGTTGCAGAAAATTAACAATGGATGTTCATTCAAGAAACCACTATACCATAACGATCTATTTGGAAATTGAATAAAAATGGAAGTTGAATTGAAATAGAAGTTGAATAAAAAGAAAAAATGTAAGTTCATGCAAAAAACCACTATAACTTAATGATCTATTTTGAAATTGAATAGAAAATGAAGTTGAATAGAAATGGAAGCTGAATAAAAATGGAAGTTGAATAAAAAAAAAATAAAATGGAGGTTCATTCAAGAAAGCACTATACCTTTATGATCTATTTGGAAATTGAATAAAAAAGGAAGATGAATAAAAATGGAAGTTGAATAAAAATGGAAGTTGAATAAAGATTAAAAATTGAAGTTCATTCAAGAAAGCACTATATCTTAACGATCTATTCGGAAAGTAAATAAGAAAGGAAGTTGAATAAAAATGGATGTTGCAAAAAATTAACAATGGAAATTCATTCAGGAAACCACTATACCATAACGATGTATTTGGAAATTGAATAAAAAAGTAAGTTGAATAGAAATGGAAGTTGAATAAAAATTAAAAATGGAAGTTCATTCAAAAAAGCACTATATCTTAACGATCTATTTGGAAATTAAATAAAAAAGAAAGTTGAATAAAAATGAAAGTTGAAGAAAAATGGATGTTGCATAAAATTAACAATGGAAGTTTATTCAAGAAACCACTATACCATAACGATCTATTTGGAAATTGAATAAAAAAGAAAGTTGTATAGAAATGGAAGTTGAATAAAAGCGGAAGTTGAATAAAAAGAAAAAATCGGGGTTCATCCAAGAAACCACTATAACTTAATGATCTATTTGGAAATTGAATATAAAAGGAAGTTGAATAGAAATGGCAGTTGAATAAAAATAAAAAATGGAGGTTCATTCAACAAAGCACTATATCTTAACGATCTATTTGGAAATTAAATAAAAAAGGAAGTTGAATAAAAATGGATGTTGCAGAAAATTAACAATGGAAGTTCATTCCAGAAACCACTATACCATAACGATCTATTTGGAAATTGAATAAAAATGGAAGTTGAATTAAAATAGAAGTTGAATAAAAAGAAAAAATGTAAGTTCATTCAAAAAACCACTATAACTTTATGATCTATTTGGAAATTGAATAGAAAAGGAAGTTGAATAGAAATGGAAGTTGAATAAAAATGGAAGTTGAATAAAAATAAAAATTGGAGGTTCATTCAAGAAAGCACTATACCTTAATGATCTATTTAGAAATTGAATAAAAAAGGTAGATGAATAGAAATGGAAGTTGAATAGAAATGGAAGTCGAATAAAGATTAAAAATTGATGTTCATTCAAGAAAGCACTATATCTTAACGATCTATTTGGAAATTAAATGAAAAAGGAAGTTGAATAAAAATGAAAGTTGAATAAAAATGGAAGTTGCATAAAATTAACAATGGAAGTTCATTCAAGAAACCACTATACCTTAACGATCTATTTGGAAATTGAATAAAAAAGTAAGTTGAATAGAAATGGAAGTTGAATAAAAATGGAAGTTGAATAAAAATTAAAAATGGAGGTTCATTCAAAAAAGCACTATATCTTCACGATCTATTTGGAAATTAAATAAAAAAGAAAGTTGAATAAAAATAAAAGTTGAATAAAAATGGATGTTGCGTAAAATTAACAATGGAAGTTCATTCAAAAACCCATTATACCATAACGATCTATTTGGAAATTGAATAAAAAAGAAAGTTGAATAGAAATGGAAGTTGAATAAAATCGGAAGTTGAATAAAAAGAAAAAATCGGGGTGCATCCAAGAAACCACTATACCTTAATGATCTATTTGGAAATTGAATAAAAAAGGAAGTTGAATAGAAACGGAAGTTGAATAAAAATGGAAGTTGAATAAAAATAAAAAATGGAGGTTCATTCAACAAAGCACTATATCTTAACGATCTATTTGGAAATTAAATATAAAAGGAAGTTGAATAAAAATAGACGTTGCATAAAATTAACAATGGAAGTTCATTCAAGAAACCACTATACCATAACGATCTATTTGGAAATTGAATAAAAAAGAAAGTTGAATAGAAATGGAAGTTGAATAAAAGCGGAAGTTGAATAAAAAGAAAAAATCGGGGTTCATTCAAGAAACCACTATACCTTAATGATCTATTTGGAAATTGAATAAAAAAGGAAGTTGAATAGAAATGGAAGTTGAATAAAAATGGAAGTTGAATAAAGATAAAAAATGGAGGTTCATTCAAGAAATCACTATATCTTAACGATCTATTTGGAAATTAAATAAAAAAGGAAGTTGAATAAAAATGGATGTTGCATAAAATTAACAATGGAAGTTCATTCAAAAAACCACTGTACCATAACGATCTATTTGGCAATTGAATAAAAAAGAAAGTTGAATAGGAATGGAAGTTGAATAAAAGCGGAAGTTGAAAAAAAAGAAAAAATCGGGGTTCATTGAAGAAACCACTATACCTTAATGATCTGTTTGGAAATTGAATAAAAAAGAAAGTTGAATAGAAATGGAAGTTGAATAAAAATGGAAGTTGAATAAAAAAAAAAATGGAGGTTCACTCAAGAAAGCACTATATCTTAACGATCTATTTGGAAATTAAATAAAAAAGGAAATTGAATAAAAATGAAAGTTGAATAAAAATGGATGATGCATAAAATTAACAATGGAAGTTCATTCAAGAAACCACTATACCATAACGATGGAAACGGAAATTGAAAAAGAAAAGGAAGTTGAATAGAAATGGAAGTTGAATAAAAATGGAAGTTGGATAAAAAGAAAAAATGGACGTTCATTCAAGAAACCAATATACCTTAACGATCTATTTGGAAATTGAAAAAAAAAAAAAAAAAAACAAGTTGAATAGAAATGGAAGTTGAATAAAAATGGAAGTTAAATAAAATTAAAAAATGGAGGTTCACTCAAGAAAGCACTATATCTTAACGATCTATTTGGAAATTAAATAAAAAAGGAAGTTGAATAAAAATGAAAGTTGAATAAAAATGGATGTTGCATAAAATTAACAATGGAAGTTCATTCAAGAAACCACTATACCTTAACGATCTATTTGGAAATTGAATAAAAAAGGAAGTTTGATAGAAATGGAAGTTGAATAAAAATAAAAAGTGGAGGTTCATTCAAAAAAGCACTATATCTTAACAATCTATTTGGAAATTAAATAAAAAAGTAAGTTGAAGAAAAATGAAAGTTGAATAAAAATGGATGTTGCATAAAATTAACAATGGAAGTTCATTCACGAAACCACTATATCGTAACGATCTATTTGGAAATTGAATAAAAAAGAAAATTGAATAGAAATGCAAGTTGAATATAAATGCAAGCTGAATAAAAAGAAAAAATGGAGGTTCATTCAAGAAACTACTACACCTTAATGATCTATTTGAAAATTGAATAAAAAAGGAAGTTGAATAGAAATGGAAGTTGAATAAAAATGGAAGTTTAATAAAATTAAAAAATTGAGGTCCATTCAAGAAAGCACTATATCCTAACGATCTATTTGGAAATTAAATAAAAAAGGAAGTTGAATAAAAATGGAAGTTGCAGAAAATTAACAATGAAAGCTAATTCAAGAAACCACTATACCATAACGATCTATTTGGAAATTGAATAAAAATGAAAGTTGAATTGTAATGGAAGTTGAATAAAAAGAAAAAATGTAAGTTCATTCAAAAAACCACTATAACTTAATGATCTATTTGGAAATTGAATAGAAAAGGAAGTTGAATAGAAATGGAAGTTGAATAAAATTAAAAAATGGAGGTTCATTCACGAAAGCACGATATCTTGACGATCTATTTGGAAATTAAATAAAAATGGAAGTGGAATAAAAATGAATGTTGCATAAAATTAACAATGGAAGTTCATTCAAGAAACCACTATACCTTAACGATCTATTTGGAAATTGAATAAAAAACGAAGTTGAATAGAAATGGAAGTTGAATAAAAAGAAAAAATGGAGGATCAATCAAGAAAGCACTATATCTTAACGATCTATTTGGAAATTAAATAAAAAAGGAAGTTGAATAAAAATGGATGTTGCATAAAATTAACAATGGAAGTCCATTCAAGAAACCACTATACCTAAATGATCTATTTGGAAATTGAATAAAAAAGGAAGTTGAATAGAAATGGAAGTTGAACAAAAGTGGAAGTTGAATAAAAAAAAAAATGGAGGTTCATTCAAGAAAGCACTATATCTTAACGATCTATTTTGAAATTAAATAAGAAAGGAAGTTGAATAAAAATGAAAGTTGAATAAAAATGGATGTTGCATAAAATTAACAATGGAAGTTCATTCCAGAAACCACTATACCTTAACGATCTATATGGAAATTGAATAAAAATAAAAAATGGAAGTTCATTCAAAAAAGCACTATATCTTAACGATCTATTTGGAAATTAAATAAAAAAGGAAGTTGAATAAAAATGGATGCTGCATAAAATTAACAATGGAAGTTCATTCAAGAAACCACAATACCTTAACGATCTATTTGAAAATTGAATAAAAAAGGAAGTTGAATAGAAATGGAATTTGAATAAAAATGGAAGTTCAATAAAAATAAAAAATGGAGGTTCATTCAAGAAAGCACTATACCTTAATGACCTATTTGGAAATTGAATAAAAAAGGTTGTTGAATAGAAATGGAAGTTGAATAAAAATTAAAAATGGAAGTTCATTCAAGAAAGCACTATATCCTAACGATCTATTTTGGAAATTAAATAAAAAAGGAAGTTAAATAAAAAAGAAGTTGAATAAAAATGGATGTTGAATAAAATTAACAATGGAAGTTCATTCAAGAAACCACTATACCATAACGATCTATTTGGAAATTGAATAAAAAAGGAAGTTGAAAAGAAATGGAAGTTGAATAAAAAAAAAAAATGGAGGTTCATTCAAGAAAGCACTATACCTTAATGATGTATTTTGGAAATTGAATAAAAAAGGTAGTTGAATAGAAATGGAAGTTGAATAAAAATGAAAATTGCATCAAATTAAAAATGGAAGTTCATTCAAGAAAGTAGTATATCTTAACGATCTATTTGGAAATTAAATAAAAAAGGAAGTTGAATAAAAATGGATGTTGCATAAAATTAACAATGGAAGTTCATTCAGGAAACCACTATACCATAACGATCTATTTGGAAATTGAATAAAAAAAGAAGTTGAATAGAAATGGAAGTTGAATAAAAAAGGAAGTTGAATAAACGAGAAGAATTACCCTACACATGACCTAGAGTTAGCAGCTGTGATCTTTACCTTTAAAATCTGGAGGCACTACCTTTATGGTGAGAGATTCGAGGTGTTCTCGGATCATAAGAGTCTGAAATATCTGTTTACACAGAAAGACTTGAACTTGAGGCAGAGGAGGTGGATGGAGTTTATTGAGGACTATGACTTCGAGTTGCATTATCATCCGGGAAAGGCCAATGTCGTGGCCGATGCCCTTAGCAGAAAATCCATTAGTGATGTAGCTTGTGTAGCCATCCCGAGTGGGAGATGTTGGGGCACTTGGCGAGTTTGATTTGTATCTGGCGAACTGCTGAGGTCAGGCCTTGTTTTCTGTTGTTGCGCAGCCTACACTTGTGACTCGAGTGTTAGAGGCACAGAGAGGTGACCTTGAGGTAGAATCCCTCTGAGAGAAGATCTTCAGTGGGAAAGTTGAGAAGGGTTTGACGGTGTATCCCGATCTGACTGTGAGATACCGAGACCGTCTGTTTGTGCCGGAGTCTTGCCGAGAGGAGGTACTCAGAGTTTCACCATTCGCGCCTTTGCGGTGCATCCGGAGGCACCAAGATGTATCGGGATTTGGGTCGCCATCGATGGCGGGTATGAAAAGAGATGTGGCAGTTTTTGTGTCTAAGTGTCTTACTTGTCAGCATGTGAAGGCCGAGCATCAGAGGCCAGCGGGTTTGTTGCAACCCTTGCCTATTACCGAGTGGAAGTGAGAGCATGTCACTATGAACTTCGTTGTAGGTCTTCCGAGAACTCAGCGGGGTAGTGATGCTATTTGGGTGGTTGTAGACCGGTTGACTAAGTCGGCGCACTTCATTCCTATGCGTGTGAGAGATTCGGTAGATCATCTTGCCGACTTGTATATTCGGGACATAGTGAGGTTGCACGGAGTCCCAGTAACGATCGTCTCAGATAGAGATCCTCGCTTTTCTTTGCTAGGTTGTGGCGAGTTTGCAGAGTGCATTGGGCACTAAGTTGATATTTAGTACAAGATACCATCCTCGGTGGACAGGCATCCGGCGTACTATTGAGATCCTTGAGGATATACTTCGGTTGTGTCCTTGACTTTAGTGGGACGTGGGAGAGGCACTTGCCATTGGTGGAGTTTGCCTACAACAACAGCTTCGATCTAGCATCGGTATGGCACCGCTTGAGGTTCTGTATGGCCGTGTAGGTCTCCAGCTTGTTGGGCCGAGGTGGGTGATGCACCTTTGTTGGGTCCAGAGTTGGTGAGGGAAACAACGGAGAAGATTGAGCTTATCCGTAGGAGGCTTGTTACAGCCCAGAGTCGTCAGAAGTCATATGTGCCGTAGGAGAAGACCGTTGGTGTTTGAGATGGGTGTTTATGTCTTTCTGAAGATATCACCTAGATGGGGACTGATGAGATTTGGGAAGAGTGAGAAGTTATCCCCTCGGTTTATTGATCCTTTTGAGATCCTTGAGAGGATTGGCGAGGTCGCTTATCGTTTAGCTTGCCGCCAGCTTGTCCTGAGTTCATGACGTGTTTCATGTGAGTATGCTTGAAGTATGAGCCGGATCCATCACATGTATTGGATTGGACCGACTTAGAGGTAGATGAGGATGCCTCAGATGAGGAGAGACCGGTTCGGTCTTGGATAGGCGGGATCAAGTCTTGCGTGGCAAGACCATTCCTTTGGTAAAGGTTTTGTGGAAACATCACGGAGTGGAGGAGGCCACTTGGGAACGTGAGTTGGAGGTCCGAGAGAAATATCCGGACCTATTTGTGGATGTTTGAACGTATGTTATATATGTATTGTTGTATTGTTGGACTTTAAGAGCATTAAGTATGTCTTAAGTCGTAAAACATTGTAAATGTTTTGGTTTATGGAAATATTGTAGAATTGCCTTGATATGGGAGTTGATTGTAATATTGCATATGTTGGCCATATTATAGAACTGGAGATGTATCATGAAAATTGTTTATGATATGAAATTATAAACCATGTATGTTGAAAATGGTTGAGCAGGAAAGGAAATGCATGATGAAATGTATTTGTTATGTCTCTTGACAAGAGATGAAATGACCGGTAATGGGTCGAGTTATTAAATGTTGAAATTTAACATTGTTTAAAACAGAGAAAAAACTTATTTTTCAAAAACTTGTCCTTAATTACGGGGACGAAATTTCCTAAGGTGGGGAGGTTGTAGCACTTGTGCCTTTTAAGGCTTTTGGTAAATGTATTTGGACCCTTCATTCTATTTTGGGAACCTTTGGTGTGTTTGTTGGAAGTCCCACATCGGTTACAAGATACATTTTTAGGAGGACAAACTTGTATATGTTTGTTGGAAGTCCCACATCGGCTACAAGACACATTTTAAGGTGGACAAACTCCTATATATAGGTGCAAGTGCATAGGGTTAGCTTACCAACTTCTATGGTTATTTCTTGGTTTAATTAGCCATTACGAACCTAGCATGAGTTATAAATTTTAGTAGAGCCGAGCTGGATTTTAGCCATAGTACCATTGGGATTTTGGCCATAGTTCGTTCGCCAAAGTTGTGTTAATTCTCGAGGGCTTTGTGGTGTGTGGTGGAGATCGAGTTTCAACTCTTTTCATCTTCTCCGTTTGAGCTTCGAATTTGAGGTAGGGATAACCTATTCCTCTTTATGAGTTTTGTCTTTAAATTTTAGCATTTTGATATGTTAGGGGTTGTTGGGTAATTTTATGAAAGTTTAGGGCTTTTGTGCAATTTTACAAAAGTTGGGGTTTTATTTATAATAAACCTAAATGCATGTTTAGCATAGAGAAATGTTAGAATTGGGAATGTATGGGATTAAAGGGTGTAGTTGAATTATTTATCGCTCACCTAGTTGAAATGTTGATTTTATATTCATTTTGTGCATTTATTTTCTGTTTAGAAATAACTGCTTTGGGCTATCGGTGGAGGATAGTCTTGATTGTTGTAGACAATGCATGATGATTAGGCAAACTAAAACTAATCACTAGAATGTGTCATTGAGTATGACGTTTGAAAGAATACATTAACTTTATGTATTGACTGATGATGTGTATAATAATTGTTTATATGTATTGTGTTGTGTTGGAGGAGAGAGGGGATGTACTCCACGGTTTAGGGGAAGAAAGGGGATGGACCTCTAAACCGGGTGTTGTGTGGGAGGAGAGAGGGGATGGACTCCGTAGATACAGCTCATATGCTTATCTGTTGAAGTGTTGATATAGCTCATATGCTTATCGTTGGAAGTGTGATATAGTTCTTATACTTATCAGTGGAAGTGTTGATATAGCTCATATGCTTATATGTTGATGTATTGATATAGCTAGTATGCTTATCTATTGTGAAATGAGGAAATGTTTAATATGAGTTACTGTCTCATATCGGTTATTTGGTCAGGTTCTGGACTATGGTTATGAATTGAGAATTGAAAATGAATGGAAAATGAAACCGAATGTGTTATGAAAGAATGTAAAAGTGTTAACCATCTATCAAACCTGTTAATCTTTTAGTCATTGTTCATAGGGTTTAGTGTATTTCTCTGGGTCATAGCTCACCCTATACGGGAATATCATTTTCAGGTACAGGTAGCATGCCACCTCCAAGGGTTTAGCTTGGGAGGCTTAAGGCGGGCAGACTTTATTGTCTTTCTTTCTTTTGATGTATTACATGTGGATTCAAGCCAAGGGCTTAATGTGTAATTGAGTTAGTACTGCTTGTAACCAAGTGTTAACTTGGAAAGTTGTAAGCCCGTAGGGCATTTGTTTGTTGTTAACATGTAATATATTTTGTAATGAATTACTCTGATAAATAGAAGAATGAAGGTCTTTTATATATCAATGCATGTTAAAAGTGATGGATTTTATGTATTATTTTGAGGCGTGTATTATTAAAAAAGGAAGTTGAATAAAAATGAAAGTTGAATAAAAATGGATATTGCATAAAATTAACAATGGAAGTTCATTCAAGAAACCACTATACCATAACAATCTATTTGGAAATTGAATAAAAAAGGAAGTTAAATAGAAATGGAAGTTGAATAAAAATAGAAGTTGAATAAAAAGAAAAAATGGAGGTTCATTTAAGAAACCAATATACCTTAATGATCTATTTGGAAATTGAATAAAAAAGGAACTTGAATAGAAATGGAAGTTGAATAAAAATGGAAGTTGAATAAAAAAAAAATGGAGGTTCATTCAAGAAACCACTATACCTTAATGATCTATTTGGAAATTGAATAAAAAAGGAAGTTGAATAGAAATGGAAGTTGAATAAAAATGGAAGTTGAATAAAAATAAAAAATGGAGGTTCATTCAAGAAAGCACTATATATTAACGATATATTTGGAAATTGAATAAACATGAGAGTTGAATAAAAATGGATGTTGCATAAAATTAACAATGGAAGTTCATTCAAGAAACCACTATACCATAACGATCTATTTGGAAATTGAATAAAAAAGGAAGTTGAATAAAAATGGGAGTTGAATAAAAAGAAAAAATGGTGGTTCATTCAAGAAACCAATATACCTTAATGATTTATTTGGAAATTGAAAAAAAAGAAAGTTGAATAGAAATGGAAGTTGAATAAAAATGGAAGTTGAATAAGAATTAAAAATGGAGGTTCATTGAAGAAACCACTATATCTTAACGATCTATTTGGAAATTAAATAAAAAGGGAAGTTGAATAAAAATGGATGTTGCATAAAATTAACAATGGAAGTTCATTCAAGAAAACCACTATACCTTAATGATCTATTTGGAAATTGAATAAAAAAGGAAGTTGAATAGAAATGGAAGTTGAACAAAAATGGAAGTTGAATAAAAATGAAAGTTGAATAAAAATGGATGTTGCATAAAATTAACCATAGAAGTTCATCCAAGAAAACACTATACCATAACGATCGAAATGGAAATTGAATAAAAAAGGAAGTTGAATAGAAATGGAAGTTGAATAAAAATGAAAGTTGAACAAAATGAAAAAATGGAGGTTCATTCAAGAAACCACTATACGTTAACGACCTATTTGGAAATTGAATCAAAAAGGAAGTAGAATAGAAATGGAAGTTGAATCAAAATGGAAGTTGAATAAAATTAAAAAATGGAGGTTCATTCAAGAATGCACTATATCTTAACGATCTATTTGGAAATTAAATAAAAAAGGAAGTCGAATAAAAATGGATGTTGCATAAAATTAACAATGGAAGTTCATTCAAGAAACCACTATACCATAACGATCTATTTGGAAATTGAATAAAAAAGGAAGTTGAATAGAAATGGAAGTTGAATAAAAATAGAAGTTGAATAAAAAGAAAAAATGGAGGTTCATTCAAGAAACCACTATACGTTAATGATCTATTTGGAAATTGAATAAGAAAGGATGTTGAATAGAAATGGAAGTTGAATAAAAATTAAAAATGGAGGTTCATTTAAGAAAGCACTATATCTTAACGATCTATTTGCAAATTAAATAAAAAAAGAAGTTGAATAAGAATGAAAGTTGAATAAAAATGGATGTTGCATAAAATTAACAATGGAAGTTCATTCAAGAAACCACTATACCATAACGATCTATTTGGAAATTGAATAAAAAAGGAAGTTGAATAAAAATGGGAGTTGAATAAAAAGAAAAATTGGAGGTTCATTCAAGAAACCCATATAGCTTTATGATTTTTTTGGAAATTGAATAAAAAAAAAAAGTTGAATAAAATCGGAAGTTGAATAGAAATGGAAGTTGAAAAAAAAAGGAAGTTGAATAATAATTAAAAATGGAGATTCATTCAAGAAAGCACTATATCTTAACGTTCTATTTGGAAATTAAATAAAAAAGGAAGTAGAATAAAAATGAAAGTTGAATAAAAATGGATGTTGCAAAAAATTAACAATGGAAGTTCATTCAAGAAACCACTATACCTTAACGATCTATTTGGAAATTGAATAAAAAAGGAAGTTGAATAGAAATGGAAGTTGAATAAAAATGGAAGTTGAATAAAAATAAAAAATGGAGGTTCATTCAAGAAAGCACTATATCGTAACGATGTATTTGGAAATTAAATGAAAAAGGAAGTTGAATAAAAATGGATGTCACATAAAATTAACAATGGAAGTTCATTCAAGAAACCACTATAGCTTAACGATCTATTTGGAAATTGAATAAAAGAGGAAGTTGAATAGAAATGGAAGTTGAATAAAATGAAAGTTGAATAAAATAAAAAACGGAGGTTCATTCAAGAAAGCACTATATTTTAACGATCTATTTGGAAATTAAATAAAAAATGAAGTTGAATAAAAAGAGGAAGTTGAATAAAAATGGATGTTCAATAAAAATAAAACTGGAAGTTCATTCAAGAAACCACTATACCATAACGATCTATTTGGAAATTGAATAAAAAAGGAAGTTGAATAGAAATGCAAGTTGAATAAAAATGGAATTTGAATAAAAAGAAAAAATGGCGGTTCATTTAAGAAACCACTATACCTTAATGATCTATTTGAAAATTGGATAAAAAAGGAAGTTGAATAGAAATGGAAGTTGAATTAAAATGGAAGCTGAAAAAAAATAAAAAATGGAGGTTCATTCAAGAAAGTACTATATCCTAACGATCTAATTGGAAATTAAATAAAAAAGGAAGTTGAATAAAAATGGATGTTGCAGAAAATTAACAATGGAAGTTCATTCAAGGAACCAATATACCATAACGATCTATTTGGAAATTGAATAAAAATGGAAGTTGAATAGAAATGGAAGTCGAATAAAAAGAAAAAAAAGTAAGTTCATTCAAAAAACCACTATAACTTAATGATCTATTTGGAAATTGAATAGAAAAAGAAGTTGAATAGAAATGGCAGTTGAATAAAAATAAAAAATAGAGGTTCATTCAAGAAAGCACGGTATCTTAACGATGTATTTGGAAATTAAATAAAAAACGAAGTGGAATAAAAATGGATGTTGCATAAAATTAACAATGGAAGTTCATTCAAGAAACCACTATACCATAACGATCTATTTGGAAATTGAATAAAAGAGGAAGTTGAATAGAAAAGGAAGTTGAATAAAAATAAAAAATGGAGGTTCATTCAAAAAAGCATTATATTTTAACGATCTATTTGGAAATTAAATAAAAAAGGCAGTTGAATAAAAATGAAAGTTGAATAAAAATGGATGTTGCATAAACTTAACAACGGAAGTTCATTCAAGAAACCACTATTCCATAACGATCGAAATGAAAATTGAATAAAAAAGGAAGTTGAATAGAAATGCAAGTTGAATAAAAATGGAATTTGAATAAAAAGAAAAAATGGAGGTTCATTTAAGAAACCACTATACCTTAATGATCTATTTGAAAATTGGATAAAAAAGGAAGTTGAATTAAAATGGAAGCTGAAAAAAAATAAAAAATGGAGGTTCATTCAAGAAAGTACTATATCCTAACGATCTATTTGGAAATTAAATAAAAAAGGAAGTTGAATAAAAATGGATGTTGTAGAAAATTAACAATGGAAGTTCATTCAAGAAACTACTATACCATAACTGTAACAACCCTCATTCTTGACTTAGCTATACTTGCATACCTTCATGTATGATCCTGTTTTGGTATTAAGTTGTTACAACTTTGTTGTGCCTTGTCTTGTTTTGTTTGCTTGATTAAGTTCCTTGTTTGATGTGTTGCCGAGGTCATCTTGAGACTAGTTCACTTTTGAACCCTTGTACTTAGAACCACTTGGCAGACCTCTATCTTCACTCCGGCATGTTAGTCGAGATGTTTGTGTTCGAGATCCTTGTTCTCGGCGAGCATGACTGGCCGAGATGTGGCACACCCGCCAAGGTGTGGCACAAACGACCAAGTGTCGTCCTCCCTAGCCGAGGTATTTGTTACTCTGTGCCGAAGTTCCGCCTTTGGCCGATGTTGTTGATGGCCGAGGTGTCCTCGCCATCTAGCTTGCCGTGGACGCCTTGTCTAGCTTGTTGTGGACGTTTTGTCAGAGACTTGTCTTGTCAATCAGTCACCTTTTGAGTTAAACCAACCCGGTGACGCCACGTGTCCGAGCTTGTCAGCCGGCAGACCTAATACATCATTTTGCATCATTTTGTATCTTTGTGTATCTTTGGTATCATTTAGTTAAGTCTTGTTCTTGTTGAGAGAGAGAAACACTAGAGAGGAAGAAGTAGAGTGCTAGAGAGAGGAGTCGACCTTCCAAGCTTGATCCTTAGAGTTTGAACCGTTGGATTCGTGATCTGAGGTTAGAATCTTGATCTCCTCTTGTTGTTCTTGTTGAACATCTAGCTGCATTGTATGATTGAGTTTGTTTTGCATGCCATGCATCGATTTGAAGGTTCGGTTTTGAAAGAGAACATGGTGTTCTTGAGTTCTTGATAAAAAGCCTATTTTGATCCGAAAGTTTTGAACAAGAACCATGTCTTTGTGTTTGTAGGACCTTGACCCTTGCTTTGAGCCTACACCTGAAGACCGAGGTGAGTGGTATTTCTAGTAAAGCTATGTTATAAAGCTTTTAATGAATCTTGTTTTGCTTTGTTTTGATGAAAGTTTTTGTTAGGCATGAATGTCTAGCCTATTTCGATGTATCTTGTGTAAACCTTGTTTTGATGCTAACCTTGAAAAGTCCCTTGTGCTAGAGGACTCTAAACTTCGTAGCACTAAGCATAAAAAGGATACGGTCCTTTCTTGAAAAGAGTATTCGGTTAAAAGGGCTACTGCCTAAGTAACAAAAGTCCCTTGTGCTAGAGGACTCTAAACTTCGTAGCACCAAGTATGAAAAGGATACGGTCCTTTCTTGAAAAGAGTGTTTGGTTAAAAGGGCTACGGCCTAAGTAACAAAAGTCCCTTGTGCCGGAGGACTATAAACTCGCAGCACTTTGTTTAATCGACACGGATCGCATGCTCTTGTTTTGCCACGCATTTGCCAT
The DNA here is from genome assembly GCA_025200525.1 of Camellia lanceoleosa. Classification (NCBI taxonomy): domain Eukaryota; kingdom Viridiplantae; phylum Streptophyta; class Magnoliopsida; order Ericales; family Theaceae; genus Camellia; species Camellia lanceoleosa. The sequence goes on from JANUSC010000024.1 coordinate 738,534, forward strand.
CACGTGGATATGTTTTGCTCGAAAGCTTGCCTTGTATTTGCCGACGTCCGTGGACATCCCTTGGTTTACTTGTTTGGAAGAATGAATACGGTTCATCCCTTGATGTATAAGTTTTGATGAAAATACCGCTTTTGCCGATGTTAGTAAGCATCCTTGAGATTGTAAGACTTGTTAGATGAATACGGTTCATCGCTTGATTGGTACAACTTTGATGTGTTTGTTCGTGAAGAACCTCGCTAAGGTTTGTATGGTTTTGACTCGCTTTTGCCTTGGACGTAATCTTGATGTAAACTTGAATGGTTTGATGAGTTTTGTTTGAAGGACCTCGCTATATTCATGCTAAAACCTTTATTACTAGTACCATTCATCGAAGTTTCAAGACTCACCCTCTCTATATATATGTAGGTGATGAGCGGGACGGCGACGCCTAGTTGTGTCTTGCGAGCTCGTTTTGGACTCTTGTCATGTCGGCTTAGACTGCTTATGTCGCCATTTTGTGTTTACTCGCAACGCAGTATTTATGTCGGCGTAATCTTGAAGATTATGCTTCTTTGGCTTGTAATTCTTGTTTGCACATGTCGGCTCTAGAAGCCTTTTGATCAAGATTGTAATATGTATTTTTGTTGTCGGGTTAATGATAAACCATGTCTTGTATGTCATCTCATTTGATTTATGCACGCCTCTTCGACCACTTGTATTTGATTATCGCCCGCATTTGTAAGCCCCTTATGTAAACTCGCTTGTGTGTGAAACTTTGTAAGAGGCCTTTGGTAATCTCGACATCGCCATCATGGCACCATCCTACTAGGGGGTTTGGGGTCGTGATGTAATGGTATCAGAGCACAAGTTCCTTAGTATACGTTATTCACACACTTTGAGTCCTAAGGAGCATAGGATTTCCCTTAGAAGGATGCTAGGATTGCATCATAATGCTTGCTATTTGAACAAGGTGTGCATTGTCTTGACGTGTCTGTTTGCTACTTGCCTATGCGATTATTTGCTTGTTTTACTTAAAAGTCACACTTTGTAAACTCATAGCATCATGAGGAGAGGTAGGCCTCCACTTGGCCGAGATAGGCCCGAAGACAGATTGGACCGACTGGAAAGGTTATTTGAAGGTTTGGCCCGCGAATTGAGGCAAACCAGACAGCAGCATACTAGTACTACTTCGACTCAGGCCGAGCAGACAAATGGCCGAAATGTAATTCCGCCTCCACCTCCTCCGGTGCCACAAGTCCCTCCACCGCCAGCATTATATGGGGATGGCACGATAGCTTTGATCAGAGAGTTCAAGAAGATGAGACCACCGAGATTCTCTGGAGGTATAGAGCCGATGAAGGCTGAGGCATGGGCTCTGGAAATGGAAAAGCTGTTTGAGATCTTCCCTAGCACTGACACTCAGAAGGTGACATTAGCAACCTTCACATTGGATGATGACGCTCGCAGATGGTGGTTGATGGTTCGAGAAAGGAATCCAGACTTAACCTGGACCAGATTTTTGGAATTGTTCTACAAGAAACACTTTCCCCTTAGCGTTCGAAACCGTAAGGCCACGGAGTTTCAGACCTTGACACAGGGCAACCAAACGGTAGCGGAATATGATCGCGTTTTTACTGAATTGGTAAGATTTGTACCTCACATGTCTGGCGATGAGTATATGAAGGCAAGAAAGTTTGAAAGTGGGCTCCGAGCACCAATTCAAGATCGGGTTAACTTGCACGACCTACCGACTTACGCCGAGGTATTGGACAAAGCCATTTTGGCCGGTTAACTTGAACAGTACCGACTTCGAGAGAACCCAAGAAAGAGGCAAAATTATGATGACAATGAAAGCACAATTGGGCGCCAAGAAGAAATCGAACATGGGCAGTACTAGTTATCGAAGGCAGGAAGGTAATGCTAAGCCGATGTGTCCAGATTGTGGGAAGCAGCATTTCGGGGTTTGTCGTCGGACGACTGAGCCTGTTATGAATGTGGTGAAATGGGACATTGCGTGAGAGATTGTCCTAAGGAAAAGATCGATACAATGAGAAAGGTGAGAACACCTCGGAACCGCTCGTAAGGGTATGCCGAAAAGGGCCAATGAGACAGGCGTAGTGTTTGCACTAGTGCGGAGACACTCGTAATGCCGAGACCTGTGGTGTCGTATACTTCTAATTTGCTCCCGAGATGCTTATGTGTTAATTGATTCGGTTCTACGCATTCGCTTGTTTCTACTAAGTTTGCCGAGAAGATTAATAGGAAACCGAGCCTCTTGATTATGTGCTATCTCAGATCTACTCCATCCGGGAGATCTATGATTGTTGCATCCATCTATAGAGCATGTATTATCGTAATTGAGAATGTTGAACTGTTAGTTGACTTAATGCCTTTGGATATAGACCATTTTGATGTTATTTTGGGATGGATTGGTTGGTAGCAAATCATGCATTCATTGATTGTGTTTCTAAGAGTGTTACCTTGAGACCCCCAAGGCAAGCCGAGGTTATTTTCCATGGTAAAGGGTAGTGCCCCACCTTATTTGATCTCGTCCGTTAGAGCCTATAAACTAATTCGTAAAGGATGCCAAGGTTACTTGTGTAGCATATCGAGCGATCGTAACGGAAATATTGACTTAGCCGACATCCCGCTTGTCAATGAATTCGACGCGTCTTTCCGCATTTAATTGCTCGCCACCTAGTAGATAGAGAAATAGAGTTCATCGTTTACATTGAGTCGAACACAAATTTATCTCCAAGACACCTTATAGGATGGCCCCAGCTGAACTTAGAGAACTGAAACTACAATTGCAAGAATTGTTGGACAAAGGATTTATTAGGCCGAGCACTTCACCATGGGGAGCACCTGTGTTATTTGTCAAGAAAAAGGATGGCACACTTCGCCTTTGCATTGATTATAGAGAGCTTAATAAAGTCACCATTAAGAACAAGTACCCATTACCTAGGATTGACGATTTGCTTGATCAACTACAAGGAGCACGAGTCTTTTCTAAGATTGATCTTAGGTCGGGTTACCATCAGCTTAAGGTTAAAGCCGAGGATGTTGAGAAGACAGCCTTCCGAACCAGATATGGCCACTATGAGTTTTTAGTAATGCCTTTTGGAGTAACCAATGCCCCTGCTGCATTTATGGATTTAATGAACAGAGTCTTCAAACCACATTTAGATGAATTTATTGTTGTCTTCATTGATGATATCGATCTATTCTAAGAGTAAAGCCGAGCATGAGAATCACTTGAGAATTGCCTTAGAAATTTTGAGAAGACTAAACCCAGATGCTAAGTTTAAGAAGTGTGAATTTTGGCTTTCTACTATTTCATTTCTGGGTCATGTGATTGACGAAGAAGGTATCTCAGTTGATCCTAGTAAAATTGAAGCCGTAGTGAATTGGCCGAGGCCGACTAATGTATCCGAGGTTCGTAGTTTTCTGGGTTTGGCAGGTTATTACAGGAAGTTCGTGAAGGATTTCTCAAGGATTGCGATTCCATTGACGCAATTGACTAAGAAGGGAATACTGTATGAATGGACTGAAGATCGGGAGTCAGCTTTCCAGGAACTGAAGACGAGGTTGGTTACAAAGACCAAGCTTGTACTTCCATCGTGTAATGAAGAGTTTCATGTTTATAGTGATGCATCACACAAGGGTTTAGGTTGTGTATTAATGCAAAAAGGGTAAGGTCATAGCTCACGATCTCGACAGCTTGAAACCACATGAGAAAAACTATCCCACCCATGACTTGGAGTTAGCAAATTGGTATTTGCCTTGAAGATTTGGCGACACTACTTGTATGGAGCCTCTTGCCGTGTTTTTACAGATCATAAGAGTTTAAAGTATTTGTTCACTCGAAAAGAATTGAATTTGAGGCGAGAAGATGGCTAGAGTTGTTGAAGGATTACGACTTGCAAATTCAAGATCACCTGTAAAGCCAACAACAGAGTCGACGCCTTTGAGCAGAAGACTTGGAATTTTGGCATGTTTGACCATGATTACGCTTGAGCCGACCATTGTTGATGAAGTAAAGAAAAGACAGATGGAAGATGGATCCTTCAGAAGATAGCCGAGGAGATTGATACAAAGCCGAGATCGTGGTACACCATTGAAGACCAAGTGCTCATGTAAGATGGAAGTTTGTGTGTCACCGACGTTCCAGAGTTGAAGAGGAAATTTTTGCAGGGAGCTCATAGTTCTAAGTTTGCTGTTCATCCAGAAATACCAAGATGTATCAAGATGTGAAATGACCTTTTGGTGGCCAAATATGAAAAGAGAGATAGCCGAGTTCGTGTCTCGGTTTATGTTGTCAACAAGTGAAAGCGGAACATCAAAGACCAACAGACTACTTCAACCTTTGCCAATCCTCGAGTGGAAATGGGAGCACATCTCCATGGATTTTGTGATTGGGTTGTCAAGACACGTAAAGGTATGGATTCGACGGTTATTATTGATAGACTAACTAAGTCAAGACACTTTTGCACCAAGACCACCTTCAAGGCCGATCACTTGCCGAGTTATATGTGAATGAGATAATTAGACTTCATGGAGTGCCGATGTCAATTGTGTCGGACAGGATCCGGTTCGCTTCCAGATTCTCGCAGAGTCTCTGAAGGCCTTTGGAGCCGAATTGAGATTCAAGATCGCTTTCATCCGCAGATGATGGGCAAACAGAGAGAACAATTCGGACACTCGAAGACATGCTTAGATCTGTGTATTGGACCTCCAAGGAAATTGGGGAATGCATTTGCCCTTGGTAGAATTCGCCATAACAACAAGTATCGTGCTAGTATTGGCATGGCGCCATACGAAGCATTGTATGGAAGGAAGTGCAGACGCCGATATGTTGGACCGAAGTGGGAGACAAAGCCTTGCTTGGTCCCGAGATGATTCGAGTGACAACAGAAAAGATTAAGCTTATCCAACAGAGGATTAAAACCGCCCAGTGCAGGCAAAAGAGCTACGCCGACCAGAGAAGGAATGAGTTACAATATGAAACAGGAGATCCTGTAATCCTGAAAGTTTCGCCGATGAAAGGAGTTTCCATTGGTAAGAAAGGTAAATTAGCACCTCGTTATATTGGACCATTTGAAATTTGACAAGGTCAACCCAGCTGTTTACAGACTTGCTTTGCCACCAGAGTTGAGCCAAGTACATATTGTGTTTCATATTTCAGTGTTAAGAAAGTACTGTCGAGTTCCTCAGCATGTGATTGATTATTCTGGAGTTGAAATTAATGAGTACTTGGGCTATGAAGAGAAGACGATGTGTACTATTGACAGACAAGTTAGGGCGCTTGAGAGACAAGTCAATATCAATGGTAAAGATTGAATGGAAAGAGCACTACGGCAAGGATGCCACATGGGAAATGGAAGAGGAAATGAGAATTGACATCCGTAATCGTTTGGAACAGGTAACCTAAGTTTGGGGACCAAACTTCTTTAAGGGGGGTAGGATGTAACAACCCTCATTCTTGACTTAGCTATACTTGCATACCTTCATGTATGATCCCTGCTTTTGGTATTAAGTTGTTACAACTTTGTTGTGCCTTGTCTTGTTTTGCTTGCTTGATTAAGTTCCTTGTTTGATGTGTTGCCGAGGTCATCTTGAGACTAGTTCACTTTTGAACCCTTGTACTTAGAACCACTTGGCAGACCTCTATCTTCACTCCGGCATGTTAGTCGAGATGTTTGTGTTCGAGATCCTTGTTCTCGGGCAGGCTTGTCCTGGGCCGAGATGTGGCACACCCCGGCCAAGGTGTGGCATGTACCACCAAGTGTCGCCCTCCCTAGCGGAGGTATTTGTTACCCTGTGCCGAAGTTCCGCCTTTGGCCGATGTTGTTGATGGCCGAGGTGTCCTCGCCATCTAGCTTGCCGTGGACGCCTTGTCTAGCTTGTTGTGGACGTTTTGTCAGAGACTTGTCTTGTCAATCAGTCACCTTTTGAGTTAAACCAACTCGGTGACGCCACGTGTCCGAGCTTGTCACCGCACCTAATACATCATTTTGCATCATTTTGTATCTTTGTGTATCTTTGGTATCATTTAGTTAAGTCTTGTTCTTGTTGAGAGAGAGAAACACTAGAGAGGAAGCAGTAGAGTGCTAGAGAGGAGTCGACCTTCCAAGCTTGATCCTTAGAGTTTGAACCGTTGGATTCGTGATCTGAGGTTAGAATCTTGATCTCCTCTTGTTGTTCTTGTTGAACATCTAGCTGCATTGTATGATTGAGTTGTTTTGCATGCCATGCATCGATTTGAAGGTTCGGTTTTGAAAGAGAACATGGTGTTCTTGAGTTCTTGATAAAAAGCCTATTTTGATCCGAAAGTTTTGAACAAGAACCATGTCTTTGTGTTTGTAGGACCTTGACCCTTGCTTTGAGCCTACACCTGAAGACCGAGGTGAGTGGTATTTCTAGTAAAGCTATGTTATAAAGCTTTTAATGAATCTTGTTTTGCTTTGTTTTGATGAAAGTTTTTGTTAGGCATGAATGTCTAGCCTATTTCGATGTATCTTGTGTAAACCTTGTTTTGATGCTAACCTTGAAAAGTCCCTTGTGCTAGAGGACTCTAAACTTTCAGAGCACTAAGCATAAAAAGGATACGGTCCTTTCTTGAAAAGAGTATTCGTTAAAAAGGGCTACGCCTAAGTAACAAAAGTCCCTTGTGCTAGAGGACTCTAAACTTTCAGAGCACCAAGTATGAAAAGGATACGGTCCTTTCTTGAAAAGAGTGTTTGGTTAAAAGGGCTACGGCCTAAGTAACAAAAGTCCCTTGTGCCGAGGACTATAAACTTCGCAGCACTTTGTTTAATCGACACGGATCGCATGCCTCTTGTTTTGCCACGACGGTTTACCGGCGTGGATATGTGTTGCTCGGAAAGCATGCCTTGTATTTGCCGACGTCCGTGGATATCCCTTGGTTTACTTGCTTGGAAGAATGAATACGGTTCATCCCTTGATGTATAAGTTTTGACAGAAAATACCGCTTTTGCCGATGTTAGTAAGCATCCTTGAGATTGTAAGACTTGTTAGATGAATACGGTTCATCGCTTGATTGGTACAACTTTGATGTGTTTGTTCAGAAGAACCTCGGCTAAGGTTTGTATGGTTTTGACTCGCTTTGCCTTGATGTAATCTTGATGTAAACTTGAATGGTTTGATGAGTTTTGTTTTGAAGGACCTCGGCTATATTCATGCTAAAACCTTTATTACTAGTACCATTCATCGAGTTTCAAGACTCACCCTCTATATATATGTAGGTGATGAGCGTGACGGCGGCGACGCCTAGTTGTGTCTTGCGAGCTCGTTTTGGACTCTTGTCATGTCGGCTTAGACCGCTTATGTCGGCCATTTTGTGTTTACCTCGAGAACGCAGTATTTATGTCGGCGTAATCTTGAAGATTATGCTTCTTTGGCTTGTAATTATTGTTTTGCACATGTCGGCTCTAGAAGCCTTTTGATCAAGATTGTAATATGTATTTTGTTGTCGGGTTAATGATAAACCATGTCTTGTATGTCATATCATTTGATTTATGCACGCCTCTTCCGACCACTTGTATTTGATTATCGCTTCCGCATTTGTAAGCCCCCTTATGTAAACTCTGTTTGTGTGTGAAACTTTGTAAGAGGCCTTTGGTAATCTCGGATTACTGGCCATCATGGCACCATCCTACTAGGGGCTGGTTGGGGTCGTGACAATAACGATCTATTCGGAAATTGAATAAAAAAGGAAGTTGAATAGAAATGGAAGTTAAATAAAAATGGAAGTTGTATAAAAAGAAAAAATGGAGGTTCATTAAAAAAACCACTATACCTTAATGATCTATTTGGAAATTAAATAAAAAAGGAAGTCAAATAAAAATGGATGTTGCATAAAATTAACAATGGAAGTTCATTCAAGAAACTACTATACCATAACGATCTATTCGGAAATTGAATAAAAAAGGAAGTTGAATAGAAAATGGAAGTTAAATAAAAATGGAAGTTGTATAAAAAGAAAAAATGGAGGTTCATTCAAGAAACCACTATACCTTAATGATCTATTCGGAAATTGAATAAAAAAGGAAGTTGAATAGAAATGGAAGTTGAATAAAATTAAAAAATGGAGGTTCATTCAAGAAAGCACTATAGCTTAACGATCTATTTGGAAATTAAATAAAAAAGGAAGTCGAATAAAAATCGATGTTGCATAAAATTAACAATGGAAGTTCATTCAAGAAACTACTATACCATAACGATCTATTCGGAAATTGAATAAAAAAGGAAGTTGAATAAAAATGAAAGTTGAATAAATATGGATGTTGCCTAAAATTAACAATGGAAGTTCATTCAAGAAACCACTATACCATAACGATCTATTTGGAAATTGAATAAAAAAGGAAGTTGAATAGAAATGGGAGTTGAATAAAAATAAAAAATGGAGGATCATTCAAGAAATCACTATATCTTAACGATCTATTTGGAAATTAAATAAAAAAGGAAGTTGAATAAAAATGAAAGTTGAATAAAAATGGATGTTGCATAAAATTAACAATGGAAGTTCATTCAAGAAACCACTATACCATAACGATCTATTTGGAAATTGAATAAAAAAGGAAGTTGAATAGAAATGGGAGTTGAATAAAAAGAAAAAATTGTGGTTCATTCAAGAAACCAATATACTTTAATGATTTAGTTGGAAATTGAAAAAAAAGGAAGTTGAATAGAAATGGAAGTTGAATAAAAATGGAAGTTGAATAAGAATTAAAAATGGAGGTTCATTGAAGAAACCACTATATCTTAACGACCTATTTGCAAATAAAATAAAAAAGGAAGTTGAATAAAAATGAAAGTTGAATAAAAATGGATGTTGCATAAAATTAACAATAGAAGTTCATTCAAGAAACCTACTATACCTTAACGATCTATTTGGAAATTGAATAAAAAAGGAAGTTGAATAGAAATGGAAGTTGAACAAAAATGGAAGTTGAATAAAAATGAAAGTTGAATAAAAATGGATGTTGCATAAAATTAACAATGGAAGTTCATTCAAGAAAACACTATACCATAACGATCGAAATGGAAATTGAATAAAAAAGGAAGTTGAATAGAAATGGAAGTTAAATAAAAATGGAAGTTGAATAAAAAGAAAAAATGGAGGTTCATTCAAGAAACCACTATACTTTAACGACCTATTTGGAAACTGAATCAAAAAGGAAGTGGAATAGAAATGGAAGTTGAATTAAAATGAAAGTTGAATAAAATTAAAAAATGGAGGTTCATTCAAGAATGCACTATATCTTAACGATCTATTTGGAAATTAAATAAAAAAGGAAGTCGAATAAAAATGGATGTTGCATAAAATTAACAATGGAAGTTCATTCAAGAAACCACTATACCATAACGATCTATTTGGAAATTGAATAAAAATGGAAGTTGAATAGAAATAGAAGTTGAATAAAAATAAAAGTTGAATAAAAAGAAAAAATGGAGGTTCATTCAAGAAACCACTATACGTTAATGATCTATTTGAAAATTGAATAAAAAAGGATGTTGAATAGAAATGGAAGTTGAATAAAAATTAAAAATGGAGGTTCATTCAAGAAAGCACTATATCTTAACGATCTATTTGCAAATTAAATAAAAAAAGAAGTTGAATAAGAATGAAAGTTGAATAAAAATGGATGTTGCATAAAATTAACAATGGAAGTTCATTCAAGAAACCACTATACCATAACGATCTATTTGGAAATTGAATAAAAAAGGAAGTTGAATAAAAATGGGAGTTGAATAAAAAGAAAAATTGGAGGTTCATTCAAGAAACCAATATACCTTAATGATTTTTTTGGAAATTGAATAAAAAAAAAAAAGTTGAGTAGAATTGGAAGTTTAATAGAGGTGGAAGTTGAATAAAAATGGAAGTTGAATAATAATTAAAAATGGAGATTCATTCAAGAAAACACTATATCTTAACGTTCTATTTGGAAATTAAATAAAAAAGGAAGTAGAATAAAAATGAAAGTTGAATAAAAATGGATGTTGCAAAAAACTAACAATGGAAGTTCATTCAAGAAACTACTATACCTTAACGATCTGTTTGGAAATTGAATAAAAAAGGAAGTTGAATAGAAATGGAAGTTGAATAAAAATGAAAGTTGAATAAAAATAAAAAATGGAGGTTCATTCAAGAAAGCACTATATCTTAACGATCTATTTGGAAATTAAATAAAAAAGGAAGTTGAATAAAAATGAGAGTTGAAGAAAAATGGATGTTGCATAAAATTAACAATGAAAGTTCATTCAAGAAACCACTATACCTTAACGATCTATTTGGAAATTGAATAAAAAAAGAAATTGAATATAAATGGAAGTTGAATAAAAATGGAAGTTGAATAAAAATAAAAAATGGAGGTTCATTCAGGAAAGCCCTATATCTTAACGGTCTATTTGGAAATTAAATAAAAAAGGAAGTTGAATAAAAATGGATGTTGCATAGAATTAACAATGGAAGTTCATTGAAGAAACCACTATATCTTAATGATCTATTTGGAAATTGAATAAAAAAGGAAGTTGAATAGAAATGGAAGTTGAACAAAAATAAAAAATGGAGGTTCATTCAAAAAAGCACTATATCTTAACGATCTAATTGGAAATCAAATAAAAATGGAAGTTGAACAAAAATAAAAAATGGAAGTTCATTCAAGAAACCACTATATCTTAATGTTCTATTTGGAAATTGAATAAAAAACGAAGTTGAATAGAAATGGAAGTTGAATAAAAATGGAAGTTGAACAAAAATAAAAAATGGAGGTACATTCGAAAAAGCACTATATCTTAACTATAGCGACCCCGGTCTTTTTCCCATTTGATTATTGTGTCCGGACTTACGTTCCGTGGATTCCGCTGTTATATTTGTTGTTGTTGTCCTTTAATTCCTTATTCTTGGGTTATAGGATGTGTTTAGCAGGTTGGTTGCAGATTGGTTGGGTTTAGAAACCAAGTCTGCATGTTCAGTTTTTGGCTTGGTCGCTCGAGCGAGCTTATCTTCGCTCGAGCGAGGTCTTCGTTTTTGGTTCTTCGCTCGAGCGAGAATTTCTTGGATCGAGCGAGGATTGCGTCCAGTGCTAGACCTGAGAGCAAGAAGTGGGCTCGAGCGAGCTTCTCTTCGCTCGAGCGAACTGTTAGTTCTTCGCTCGATCGAGCCTTTCTTGGATCGAGCGATGTTTTTTGTGTCTGGTCGCTCGAGCGACCAGGTCTTCGCTCGAGCGAGCCTATTTTGCTTAAATACGCAGCAGCGTGTTTCAGATCAGTTTTTCAGCCCCTTCAGTTTCAGAAAACCCTAGGTTACGAGTTCTCTCTCTCCCAACTCACCTTCTTCCCTAGGATTGATCTATCTAGAGTGGATTTCTACCCTAGTTTCTTCACAAACAAGATAGAGGAGAGTGAGGGCTTTCATTTAATCTGAACAAACTTGAATTTGGAGCACTTTGGAAATTGGGCTATCATCTTCGTCTTCTTCTTTTGGGTTCTTTGCTTCGAGGTAGGGATTTCCTACTCCATTTATACGCTTTAATCCTAAGTGTTGGTATTTTGGTATGTGGGGGTAGTTTGGTAATTTTGGTATGTGGGGGTAATTTGATAATTTGGAAAGAAACCTTAGGGTTTTGGTTTAGATTAAATTGTATAATTAATTTAAAGGAATAATGTGGAATTTGGTTTAATTCATGGAATTGGGAATGTTAAATTTACATTCATTGATTATTTATTTCTTGTTTAGAAATAACTGTTTTGGGCTATCGGTGGAGGATAGCCATTGATTGTTGTAGACCTTGCATGTGGCTTAGGTATAACTGGAATTAAGTCATTTATGTTGACTGTTGAATTAATACAGAACATTACTTGTATTGATTATGTGTTGTATATGGCAATTGCGTGTTTCATTGCATATGCATGTTGTTTGGAGAAGATAGGGGATGAACTCCACGGTTTAGGGGAAGATAGGGGATGGACCTCTAAACCGGATTTATTGGGAGGAGATACGGGATGGACTCCAGTAGCATCACTCTTATGTGTGCTTATTGATTAATGGACATATATCTATTTATTGTTGATATGATACATCACTAAAATGTGTATCAGTTGGGAAGTATGGAAGTGAATTGATTATGATTGATACAATACCAATATGTGTATTTGTTATGATTAGGTCTAACTTGAATTGTTATTCCTGTTGAATTGGAAGTAATGGTAATAAAAGATGAAACCCTGTTGAGTCATTTGGCCAGGTTCTGAGCCATAAGTGGAAAGTAAAATGCGCCATAGACAATGTGTCATAGGCAGTATAGACATTCGTGTCATGTATATTGTAACTCGATTATAGTGTGTTAACCATGTATCGATGCTAATACTTTAGTTAATTCTTATGCTTGGTTTAGTATTTCATCTGGCCGTGGCTCACCCTATATGGGAACTTTATTTTCGTGTTCAAAGTTCACTACCTCCAAAGACTTAGCTTGTGAGGATTTGGACTTGAAGATTTGTTTTATTTGTTTTAGTTGTTTTATTTAAATTATGTAAACATTCAAGCCTAGGGCTTTAATTGTTTTGAGTTAGAACTCATGGATTTGTGTCCAAGTGTTGGCTTGGCAAGATGTAAGCCCGTAGGGCATTTATTTTGATGTTTTATTTCATACTACTCTGATGATTCAAATAAGATAATGGTTTTCTTTTAATAATGCATGTTGTGTTTTATGTTTAATGGGTTTAATTTTGAGGGCGTTACATTAACGATCTAATTGGAAATTAAATAAAAATGGAAGTTGAACAAAAATAAAAAATGGAAGTTCATTCAAGAAACCACTATATCTTAATGTTCTATTTGGAAATTGAATAAAAAACGAAGTTGAATAGAAATGGAAGTTGAATAAAAATGGAAGTTGAACAAAAATAAAAAATGGAGGTTCATTCAAGAAAGCACTATATCTTAACGACCTATTTGGAAATTAAATAAAAAAGGAAGTTGAATAAAAATGAAAGTTGAATAAAAATGGATGTTGCGTAAAATTAACAATGGAAGTTCATTCAAGAAACCACTATACCATAACTTTCTAATTGAAAATTGAATAAAAAAGGAGGTTGAATAGAAATGGAAGTTGAATAAAACGAAAAAATGGCGGTTCATTCAAGAAACCACTATACCTTAATGATCTATTTGAAAATTGAATAAAAAAAGGAAGTTGAATAGAAATGGAAGTTAAATAAAAATAAAAAATGGAGGTTCATGCAAAAAAGCACTATATCTTAACGATCTATTTGGAAATTAAATAAAAAACAAAGTTGAATAAAAATGGGTGCTGTAGAAAATTAACAATGGAAGTTGATTCAAAAAACCACTATACCATAACGATCTGTTTGGAAATTGAATAAAAATGGAAGTTGAATAGAAATGGAAGTTGAATAAAGAGAAAAAATGTAGGTTCATTCAAAAAACCACTATACCTTGATGATTTATTTGGAAATTGAATAGAAAAAGAAGTTGAATAGAAATGGAAGTTGAACAAAAATAGAAGTTGAATAAAAATAAAAAATGGAGGTTCATTCAAGAAAGCACGATATCTTAAAGATCTATTTGGAAATTAAATAAAAATGAAAGTTGAATAAAAATGGATGTTGCAAAAAAATTAACAATGGAAGTTCATTCAAGAAACTACTATACCTTAACGATCTATTTGGAAATTGAATAAAAAAGGAAGTTGAATAAAAATGAAAGTTGAATAAAAATAAAAAATGGAGGTTCATTCAAGAAAGCACTATATCTTAACGATCTATTTGGAAATTAAATAAAAAAAGGAAGTTGAATAAAAATGAAAGTTGAAGAAAAATGGATGTTGCATAAAATTAACAATGGAAGTTCATTCAAGAAACCACTATAACTTAACGATCTATTTGGAAATTGAATAAAAAACGAAATTGAATATAAATGGAAGTTGAATAAAAATGGAAGTTCATTCAGGAAAGCCCTATATCTTAACGGTCTATTTGGAAATTAAATAAAAAAGGAAGTTGAATAAAAATGGATGTTGCATAGAATTAACAATGGAAGTTCATTGAAGAAACCACTATATCTTAATGATCTATTTGGAAATTGAATAAAAAAGGAAGTTGAATAGAAATGGAAGTTGAACAAAAATAAAAAATGGAGGTTCATTCGAAAAAGCACTATATCTTAACGATCTAATTGGAAATTAAATAAAAATGGAAGTTGAACAAAAATAAAAAATGGAGGTTCATTCAAGAAACCACTATATCTTAATGTTCTATTTGGAAATTGAATAAAAAACGAAGTTGAATAGAAATGGAAGTTGAATGAAAATGGAAGTTGAACAAAAATAAAAAATGGAGGTTCATTCAAGAAAGCACTATATCTTAACGACCTATTTGGAAATTAAATAAAAAAGGAAGTTGAATAAAAATGAAAGTTGAATAAAAATGGATGTTGCGTAAAATTAACAATGGAAGTTCATTCAAGAAACCACTATACCATAACTTTCTAATTGAAAATTGAATAAAAAAGGAGGTTGAATAGAAATGGAAGTTGAATAAAAAGCAAAAATGGCGGTTCATTCAAGAAACCACTATACCTTAATGATCTATTTGAAAATTGAATAAAAAAAGGAAGTTGAATAGAAATGGAAGTTAAATAAAAATGGAAGTTGAATAAAAATAAAAAATGGAGGTTCATGCAAAAAAGCACTATATCTTAACGATCTATTTGGAAATTAAATAAAAAGGGAAGTTGAATAAAAATGAAAGTTGAAGAAAAATGGATGTTGCATAAAATTAACAATGGAAGTTCATTCAAGAAACCACTATATCTTAATGTTCTATTTGGAAATTGAATAAAAAACAAAGTTGAATAGAAATGGAAGTTGAATAAAAATGGAAGTTGAACAAAAATAAAAAATGGAGGTTCATTCGAAAAAGCACTATATCTTAACGATCTAATTGGAAATTAAATAAAAATGGAAGTTGAACAAAAATAAAAAATGGAAGTTCATTCAAGAAACCACTATATCTTAGTGTTCTATTTGGAAATTGAATAAAAAACGAAGTTGAATAGAAATGGAAGTTGAATAAAAATGGAAGTTGAACAAAAATAAAAAATGGAGGTTCATTCAAGAAAGCACTATATCTTAACGACCTATTTGGAAATTAAATAAAAAAGGAAGTTGAATAAAAATGAAAGTTGAATAAAAATAGATGTTGCGTAAAATTAACAATGGAAGTTCATTCAAGAAACCACTATACCATAACTTTCTAATTGAAAATTGAATAAAAAGGAGGTTGAATAGAAATGGAAGATGAATAAAAAGAAAAAATGGCGGTTCATTCAAGAAACCACTATACCTTAATGATCTATTTGAAAATTGAATAAAAAAAAGAAGTTGAATAGAAATGGAAGTTAAATAAAAATGGAAGTTGAATAAAAATAAAAAATGGAGGTTCATGCAAAAAAGCACTATATCTTAACGATCTATTTGGAAATTAAATAGAAAAGGAAGTTGAATAAAAATGGGTGCTGCAGAAAATTAACAATGGAAGTTGATTCAAAAAACCACTATACCATAACGATCTGTTTGGAAATTGAATAAAAATGGAAGTTGAATAGAAATGGAAGTTGAATAAAGAGAAAAAATGTAGGTTCATTCAAAAAACCACTATACCTTGATGATCTATTTGGAAATTGAATAGAAAAAGAAGTTGAATAGAAATGGAAGTTGAACAAAAATAGAAGTTGAATAAAAATAAAAAATGGAGGTTCATTCAAGAAAGCACGATATCTTAACGATCTATTTGGAAATTAAATAAAAAAGGAAGTTGAATAAATATGGACGTTGCATAAAATTAACGATGAAAGTTCATTCAAGAAACCACTATACCTTAACGATCTATTTGGAAATTGAATAAAAAATGAAGTCGAATAGAAATGGAAGTTGAATAAAAATGGAAGTTGAATAAAATTAAAAATGGAAGTTCATTCAAGAAACCACTATACCTTAACGATCTATTTGGAAATTAAATAAATAAGGAAGTTGAATAAAAATGAAAGTTGAATAAAAATGGATGTTGCATAAAATTAAGAATGAAAGTTAATTCAAAAAACCACTATACCTTAATGATCTATTTGAAAATTGAATAAAAAGGAAGTTAGAAATGGAAGTTGAATAAAAATGGAAGTTGAATAAAAAGAAAAATGGAGGTTCGCTCAAGAACCCAAAGATACCTTAACGATCTATTTGAAAATTGAATAAAAAAGGAAGTTGAATAGAAATGGAAGTTGAATAAAAATTAAAAATGGAGGTTCATACAAAAAAGCACTATATCTTAACGATCTATTTGGAAATTAAATAAAAAAGGAAGTTGATTAAAAATGAAAGTTGAATGAAAATGGATGTTGCATAAAATTAACAATGGAAGTTCATTCAAGAAACCACTATACCATGACGATCGAAATGGAAATTTAATAAAAAAGGAAGTTGAATAGAAATGGAACTTGATTAAAAATGGAAGTTGAATAAAAAGAAAAAATGGTGGTTCATTCAAGAAACCACTATACCTTAACGATCTATTTGGAAATTGAATAAAAAAAGAAGTTGAATAGAAATGGAAGTTGAATAAAAATGGAAGTTAAATAAAATTAAAAATGGAGGTTCATTCAAGAAAGCGCTATATCTTAACGATCTATTTGGAAATTAAATAAAAAAGGAAGTCGAATAAAAATGGATGATGTGTAAAATTAACAATGGAAGTTCATTCAAGAAACCACTATACCTTAACGATATATTTGGAAATTGAATAAAAAAGGAAGTTGAATAGAAATGGAAGTTGAATAAAAATAAAAAGTGGAGGTTCATTCAAGAAAGCACTATATCTTAACGATCTATTTGGAAATTAAATAAAAAAGGAAGTTGAATAAAAATGGATGTTGCATAAAATTAATAATGGAAGTTCATTCAAGAAACCACTATACCATAAGGATATATTTGGAAATTGAATGAAAAAGGAGGTTGAATAGAAATGGAAGTTGAATAAAAATGGAAGTTGAATAAAAAGAAAAAATGGAGGTTCATTCAAGAAACCACTATACCTTAATGATCTATTTGAAAAATGAATAAAAAAGGAAGTTGAATAGAAATGGAAGTTGAATAAAAATAGAAGTTGAATAAAAATAAAAAATGGAGGTTCTTTCAAGAAAGCACTATATCTTAACGATCTGTTTGGAAATTAAATAAAAATGAAAGTTGAATAAAAAGGATGTTGCATAAAATTAACAATGGAAGTTAATTCAACAAACCACTATACCTTAACGATCTATTTGGAAATTGTATAAAAAAGGAAGTTGAATAGAAATTGTAACGCCCTCAAAATAATAATATTAAACCCATCAATAATGACATGCATTGACATAAGAAATAAACCCTTCCCATTCATCAGAGTTGTTCATTACAAAAAGATACATGTTAACAAGAAAAGCAAATGCCCTACGGGCTTACAGCTTTCCAAGTTAACACTTGGTTACAAAAAAAAAGAGTACTAACTCAAATACACATTAAGCCCTTGGCTTGAATTTACATGTATTACATCAAAAGATAACAAAAACAACAAAAGTCTGTCTGCCTCTAGCCTCCCAAGCTATGACCTTGGAGGTGGCATGCTACCGACCAAAATGATATCCCATAAAGGGTGAGCCACACCAAAGAGAAATATACTAAACCAGCTATGAACAATGACGAAAAGATTTGCAGTCGATAGATGGTCTACACATGTATATCCACTTATATCACGTTTGAGTTTCATGACATTGAAGTCTATGTAACATATCATTTCCCATTTCTTTTTCAACCTTGAGTTTGAAAACACAAATTAACTCGCCAATTAGCTTAATGAGGTTTAGGCTCATCTTTAAAACACTTTCAAATTCATGATGGATACACATTGTAGTGTCAGATCAATAGCATATAAAATCACTTCCTCATATCTCAAATAATACACATAGTAGTGTATTAATGAAACAAAACACTTCCATACGCTTTCAAATAATACACATTGTAGTGTCATTAATGAAACAAAACACTTTTATTTCGCAATGACACACATTATAGTGTCAGATCATCACACACAAAATCCGGTTTAGAGGTCCATCCCCCACCTTCTCCTAAAACGTGGAGTACATTCCCCATCTTCTCCCACACAACACAATGTATATAAACATAGATCATATACACAGTCAATCAATACAAAAGTTAATGTATTATTCCAACTGCTATATTCAATAGCACACTTAGTTGATTAGTTTTAGTTTGCCTAGTCATCATGCATTATCTACAACAATCAAGACTATCCTCCACCGATAGCCCAAAGAAGTTATTTCTAAACAGAAAATAAATGCATCAAATGGATATATAATCAACATTTCAACTTGGTGAGCAATAATTAAATTCGACTACACCCTTTAATTCCATACATCTTCAATTTTACCTTCCCAATTTAATTCTTCATTCCTCTAAATTAATTATACCAATTAATTTAACTATGTAATTAGGACATTTCCCATAATTAACATAACAACCCTGAGGTTCCATTTTCTTCAATAGATCATTATTAATCTCATTTCTTTCTATGCCAAATATGCAAATAGATTTATATAAACAAAGCCCCAACTTTTGTAAAATTACACAAAAGCCTCACACTTTCACAAAATTACCAAAACCAACCCCAACATATCAAAATGCAAAAATTCAAAGACAAAGCTCATAAAGAGGAGTAAGGTATCGCTACCTCGAAGTTTGAGCTCAAACGGGGAAGAGACCAAAACCAAAATGCTCCAAATTCCAAACTTTTCGAATCAAAACGACGCCCTCGACGATCAAGACAACTTTTGCAAAGGCCGAAGGAAAAGAGAACACTCTAAGTAGATCAAACCCTAGAGAGACGGGAATTTCTAGAGAGAGGAGCTCTCAAAATATCTTTTTAGTAAGTAAGGAGAGAGAGTGAATGCAAAAGTGATTCAAAATGCCTAATCGCTTCTCTCGATATACGACAAGTCCGCCGAGCGAAACACAACGCCGAAAGGCCAAGAACAAAAATCTGGGTCCGCTCGAGCGCAAGAAGGCCCGCTCGAGCACCAAGACACAAGAGTGAAACATATCTACTCGAGCGCGAAAAATCAGTCCGCTCCAGCGTGGATTATCCTATCCCAAAACTTCACCAAAAAAGGTACTACCCCCTCGTGCGCCACCAAGCCCGCTGAAGAACCCGCCGAGCGAGGAAACCCGCACGAGCGTAGAAATCACAGCTGTAGAAGCTTTGCAGGGACACAGAAAGCTGGAAGAGTGCAAACCCCGCTCGAGCGCAAGAAGACCCGCTCGAGCGGAACGACCAAAAACTGGGGAACAAGAAATTAGACTAGGGCTCAACCCACCTACTCGAAACATGGCCAACACATCCTAAAGCTTAATACAAAGTACGAAAGGATGCAAACAAGATATAAGTAACTACCAATGCCCACGGAGACAAGTTTGGATCACTACCCACAAGGGGTAAAACCCGGGATCGCTATAAGCTCCCCCCTTTAAAGAATTTTGTCCTCGAAATTAAGCACAAGTTTTCAAAAAAAAAACAAGTTTTTCTTTGTTTAAACAATGTTACAATACAACATTCAATAACTCGACCCATTACCGGTCATCCCATCTCCTATCAAGACGCATTTCACAATATGTAAACAACACATATATTTCAACATGCACTAACATTATGCATTTTCCTTCCAATTTCAACCATTTCATATCATAACCAATGTTCATGATACATTTCCAATTCTACAATATATTCAACATATATAATGTTACATTAAACTTCCATATTGAGGCAAGTTCCAAAACATACTTCCATTATACCAAAACATTTTCAATGTTTTACAACTTAAGACATATATAAAGCCCTTAAGTCCAACAATATTACAAAATCTACATACAAGATTACGTATCAACAAACATGTCCGGATATTTCTCACGGACTTCCAACTCACGCTCCAAGTGGCTTCCTCCACGTGATGTTTCCACAATACCTTTACCAAGGAATGGTCTTACCTCGCAAGACTTGATCCCGCCTATCCAAGACCCGAACCGTCTCCTCATACGAGGCATCCTCATCTACCTCCAAGTCGGTCCAATCCAATACATGCGATGGATCCGCTGCATTCAAGCATACCACATGAAACATGTCATGAACTCCGGACAACTGCGGCGGCAAGGCCAAACGATAGGCAACCTCGCCAATCCTCTCAAGGATCTCAAAAGGCCCAATAAACCGAGGGGACAACTTCCCTCTCTTCCCAAATCTCATCAATCCCCGCCTAAGTGATATCTTCAGAAAGACATGATCACCCACCTCAAATACCAAAGGTCTCCTCCTACGGTCGGCATATGATTTCTGACGACTCTGGACTATAACAAGCCTCCTACGGATAAGCTCAACTTTCTCCATCGTCTCCCTCACTAGCTCCGGACCCAACAAAGGTGCATCACCCACCTCGGCCCAACAAACTGGAGACCTACACGGTCGGCCGTACAAGGCCTCAAACGGTGCCATACCGATGCTAGACTGGTAACTGTTGTTGTAGGCAAACTCCACCAAAGGCAAGTGCCTCTCCCACGTCCCACTAAAATCAAGGACACAACCTCAAGCATATCCTCAAGGATCTCAATAGTACGCCGGACCGCCTGTCACCGAGGATGATAAGCCGCTAAAGGTCAATCTAGTGCCCAAGGCACTCGCAAACTCGCCACAACCTAGCAGTAAAGCGTGGATCTCTATCAGAGACGATCGTTACTGGGACCCCGTGCAACCTTACTATGTCCCGAATATACAAGTCAGTAAGATGATCTACCGAATCTCTCACGCGCATAGGAATGAAGTGCGCCGACTTAGTCAACCGGTCTACAGCCACCCAAATGACATCACTACCCCGCTGAGTCCTTGGAAGACCTACAACGAAGTCCATAGTGACATGCTCCCACTTCCACTCGGCAATAGGCAAGGGTTGTAACAAACCCACTGGCCTCTGATGCTCGGCCTTCACTTGCTGACAAGTAAGGCACTTAGACACAAACACCGCCACATCTCTCTTCATACCCCGCCATCAAAACTGGCGACCCAAATCCCGATACATCTTAGTGCCTCCCGGATGCATCGCAAGGCACGAATGATGAAACTCTCGGAGTACCTCCTCTCGGCAAGACTCCGGCACAAATAATCGGTCTCGGTATCTCACGCTCTGGTTGGGATACTCAGACAAACCCTTCTCAACCTTCCCGCTGGAGATCTTCTCTCGAAGGGATTCTACCTCAAGGTCACCTCTCTGTGCCTCTAACACTCGAGTCACAAGCGAGGGTCGCACAACAACAGTAAAATAAGGTCAGAAATTTCAACAGATTCGCCTGTAGCAAATCAAACTCACCAAGAGCACCCAACATCTCCCACTCGGATGGTTATACAAGCTACATCACTAACGGATTTTCACGCTAAGGCCACAACATTGGCCTTCCCGTGATAATGCAACTCAAGTCGTAATCCTCAATGAACTCCATCCACCTCCTCGCTTCAAGTTCAAGTCTTTACGTAAACAGTATTTCAGACTCTTATGATCCGAGAACACCTCGAATCTCTCACCATAAAGGTAGTGCCTCCAAATTTTGAAGGCAAAGATCACTGCTGCTAACTCTAGGTCATGTGTAGGGTAATTCTTCTCGTGTATTTTCAACTGACGTGAGCCATAAGCTACCACTTTTCCTCTTGCATCAACACACAACCCAAACCCTCTTGTGAGGCATCACAATAGACTGCATAACCCAACCCTCTCTCCGGAATAATCAAGACTAGAGCGGTGGTCAATCTAACTTTTAGCTCTTGGAACGACTTTTCACAAGTCTCACTCCACACAAATTTGACTCTCTTCCGAGTTAATCTAGTCAACGGCGAAGCTAGCCTGGAGAAATTCTTCACAAACCGGTGGTAATACCCAACTAAACCCAGAAAACTGCAGATCTCAAACACACTTAGGCTGTGCCCAATCTTGCACTACCTCAATCTTGGATGTATCAATAGACACCCCTTTCCCCGAAACTACATGGCCTAAGAACTTGACTTCTCCTAGCCAGAACTCACACTTCCCAAACTTGGCATACAACTTATGGGCTCTAAGTAACTCTAGCACCACTCTCAAGTGTGCCTCGTGCTCCTCCTTCGAAGGCGAATAGATAAGAATGTCATCCACGAAAACGACTACAAAACGATCTAAGAATTCCCGGAAGATCCGGTTCATCAATTCCATAAACACTACGGCATTGGCGAGCCCAAATGGCATCACTAGAAATTCATAATGGCCATACCGTATGGAATGCCGTCTTGAATATCCTCCTCCCCGACCTCAACCGGTGGTAACCCGATCTCAAGTCTATCTTAGAGAAACAACGAACCCTTCAATTGGTCAAACAGATCATCTATACGGGCATAGGGTACTTATTCTTAATCGTAGTCCGATTCAACTTCCTAGTCGATACACAATCTCAAGGCACCATCTTTCTTTTTAGCAAAGAGGCCTGCTCCCCTGCATGAAACACTAGGGCGAACAAAGCCCTTATCTAGTAATTCCTGGAGCTGAACTTTCAACTCAACCAACTCTACTAGGGCAAAACGATAAGGAGCCATGGAAATCAGCGCCGTGCCGGGCACTAAATCAATGGAGAACTCAATCTCACGATGAGGTGGTAAGCTAACAAGATCCTCAGGAAAGACATCTGAATACTCACACACCACCCTCGGCAATAAAATCTGGGTCTCATCACGTTCACCACTCATAAAGCTAGCAAGTAGACCACTAAGTTCACCCCGCCCTCGCGGATCATACACCGGTGGCAACATACTACCAACCCGGTCCCCCAAGAAATGGAAACACTCCCCGCTCAAGGTACAAACAAAGGACCCTCAAGGTAGCAATCTATAATGACCGTATGACGATAGCTACCCATACCCAAAATAACATCAAAGCCCTTCATGGGCATAACTACAAAAGGGAACGGAAGCCTATGGTCGGCGACCTCTATATCACAACCTCTACATCCATGCTTCAAAATCAATTCACCCCCAAGAGGTGATACAACACATATAAGAGATGCTAACTGTGCCAACTCCAACTCCAATACAGATGCAAATACAACAGATACAAAAGAATGAGACGCACCCGTATCAATCAACACACTACCAACCGAGTTGCAAAACGTAATCTGCATTCTCACAACCGATGGAGTCGGATTAGGTCCTACGCGGAATCGTGATCTACGCGCTCAGAGGCCCCTCGATCCACTGCCACCCCTGAGCATACGATCGTCAGATCGACCGACGACGGCTCCCGGATTGGACCTCGAGGCTCAGACAGACCGAGATGGCCGAAACCCTCACTGCTTAGAACCAGATGCCCCGTGGCACTCAACTGTGGAAAAATCTCTTCAGTACCCAGCCGACCACCGATAACAAGATAAGGGCCGGCCCTCGCCTCGACTCGCTCTGGGTCTAGTCAAGATGAAGCAGTTCTCGACCTCCTCCTCTGTGGCAAACCAAGCCTTGTGGCCCAAATTGACCACACTTGTAACAGAAATCTCCGACATTCTCTCCCGAGCTCAGACTCGCAATCGAAAGGTCGATCTAGCAACATCACCGAGATCGCTGAGGTTAGCACCCCTCTGCCTCGCCATCACCTCGACCATCCTGGCTCCTCTTGGAGCCTCTCTCCCTTCTCCTCTTGCATCATGATCTCCATATGGGCCGCAGATCAACCAAGCGCCCATAGTCTCGGATCATAGAACCCCAACTCTCATCTTGAGGCCGCCTTAACCTCTTCTCAAACTCGATATAGCGGCGTTCCTGACACCACAAGTTCAAAGTAACTCGACAAGCTAGTAAAAGCAAACCTCATACTCGGCCATCAAGAACTCAATTGCAAAAGGCGTAATTGGTCTCTCGCCTTCTCCTAATCGCCAAGATAAAAACTTTTCCCCGGAAAGCATTCACAAAGCCTCCCAAGTGCCCTCAATGCGACCCTTCACGAACTTCCACCATCGACCAAGATCCCCTTTAGCCGAAAGATGCCAAGGTCACTTTCAATGCCCGCCCTCGATGCCAAGCATCTCGAACGCCTTACTCATCCGCCCAACCACTCATCACCTTAAGTGGCTCCTTTGGATCCCCTACAAACTCATCCGGATTAGACCGAAAAACTCCTCTTCAAGAAGGAAGGCCTGCCTCAACAACTGGGCTCAGACTGAGCTCGAATCGATTCTTAGCTCGAGAATTCTATAGATTCCTCAAAGCATCACTATCCCACGGGCTAAGTTGCCCATAGCTCGCCGACCTTTGCTCGGCCACATTGGCTCGACCAATCCCTCTCGCCAGGCCGAATCTCCTCCCAGAAGGCATCTCCGCCTCCTAGGCCTACCTCGCCACCTCCACGCCCCGCCCCGACATCCTAATAAAGACCACGAAGAACATTAGCACATTCATAAATGTGCAAACTAAACACCCGCCCTAATACATGGACAATCAGAATTCATTCCACGTAAGCACATAATCACATAAGCACTTACAAATTTCATTTCCGGATAATGATAGTCCCGAGGCATTGCTAGAGTTCCGGTTAGAAACAGCATTGATCAAGTGCTTTTCGAACAAGACTCACAGAAACCCAAGGATCCAATCAACATCCTAAAAATTAAATCCTATACCCAAATAGTCACATAAGCATGTTATCACATAATTACATAACACTACATCTAAGTCTCTAACAAGCGAGACAAACCCATTGTGATCCTAATCACTTCCCACATACCAAGTTGTAATGCCCTCAAAATAATAACATTAAACCCATCAATAATGACATGCATTGACATAAGAAATAAACCCTTCCCATTCATCAGAGTTGTTCATTACAAAAAGATACATGTGAACAAGAAAAGCAAATGCCCTACGGGCTTACAGCTTTCCAAGTTAACACTTGGTTACAAAAAAAAAGAGTACTAACTCAAATACACATTAAGCCCTTGGCTTGAATTTACATGTATTACATCAAAAGATAACAAAAACAACAAAAGTCTGTCTGCCTCTAGCCTCCCAAGCTATGACCTTGGAGGTGGCATGCTACCTGCACCTGAAAATGATATCCCATAAAGGGTGAGCCACAGCCCAGTAGAAATATACTAAACCAGCTATGAACAATGACTAAAAGATTAGCAGTTGATAGATGGTCAACACAGATACATCCACTTATATCACATTTCGGTTTCATGACATTTAAGTCCATGTAACATTTCATTTCCCATTTCTTTTTCAACCTTGAGTTTGAAAACACAACTCAGGACCTGGCCAATTAGCTTAATGAGGTTTAGGCTCATCTTTAAAAAACTTTCGAAATTCATGATGGATACACATTGTAGTGCTGTATCAATAGCATATAAAATCACTTCCTCATATCTCAAATAATACACATAGTAGTGCTGTATTAATGAAACAAAACACTTCCATACATTTTAAATAATACACATTGTAGTGCTGTATTAATGAAACAAAACACTTCTATTTCACAACGTGATACACATTGTAGTGCTGTATCACTGTCACACAAAATCCGGTTTAGAGGTCCATCCCCCATCTTCCCCTAAACCGCGAAGTACATCCCCCATCTCCTCCCACACAACACAATGTATATAAACATAGATCATATACACTGTCAATCAATACAAAAATTAATGTATTATTCCAACTGCTATAGTCAATAGCACACTCAGTTGATTAGTTTTAGTTTGCCTAATCATCATGCATTGTCTACAACAATGAAGACTATCCTTCACCGATAGCCCAAAGCAGTTATTTCTAAACAGAAAATAAATGCATCAAATGGATATATAATCAACATTTCAACTTGGTGAGCAATAATTAAGTTCGACTACACCCTTTAATTCCATACATCTTCAATTTTACCTTCCCAATTCAATTCTTCATTTCTCTAAATTAATTATACCAATTAATTTAACTATGTAATTAGGACATTTCCCATAATTAACATAACAACCCTGAGGTTCCATTTTCTTCAATAGATCATTATTAATCTCATTTCTTTCTATGCCAAATATGCAAATAGATTTATATAAACAAAGCCCCAACTTTTGTAAAATTACACAAAAGCCCCATACTTTCACAAAATTACCAAAACCAACCCCAACATATCAAAATGCAAAAATTCAAAGACAAAGCTCATAAAGAGGAGTAGGGTATCCCTACCAAGTTTGAGCTCAAAAGGAAGAGACCAAAACCAAAATGCTCCAAATTCTAAACTTTTGATCAAACGACGCCCTCGACGATCAACACAACTTTGGCAAAGGCCGAAGGAAAAGAGAACACTCTAAGTAGATCAAACTCTAGAGAGAAGGGAATTTCTAGAGAGAGGAGCTCTTAAAATGTCTTTTTAGAAAGTAAGAAAGAGAGAGTGAATGCAAAAAGTGATTCAAAAATGCCTAACTGCTCTCTGATATACGACAGGTCCGCTCGAGCAAAAAACACAATGCTCGAGCGTCAAGAACAAAAATCTGGGTCCGCTCGAGCGCCAAGACACAAGAGTGAAACATATCCGCTCGAGCGCAAAAAACCAGTCCGCTCGAGCGTGGATTATCCCATCCCAGAACTTCACCAAAAAAGGTACTACCCGCTTGAGCGCCAACAAGCCCGCCGAAGAATGAAGCGAGGAAACCCGCCGAGTGTAGAAATCACACTGCAAGCTTTGGGGACACAAAAGCCGAAGAGTGCAAACCCCGCCGAAGCAAGAAGACCCGCCGAGCGAATGACCAAAAATCAAGCAACAAGAAATTAGACCAGGCTCAACCCACCGCCGAAACATGCCCAACACATCCTAAAGCTCAATACAAAGTACGAAAGGATGCAAACAAGATATAAGTAACTACCAACGCCCACGGAGACAAGTCTGGATCATTGCCCACAAGGGGTAAAACCCGGGATCACTATAGAAATGGAAGTTGAATAAAAATGAAAGTTGAATAAAAATAAAAAAATGGAGGTTCATTTATGAAAGCACTCTATCTTAACGATCTATTTGGAAATTAAATAAAAAAGGAAGTTGAATAGAAATTGAAGTTGAATAAAAATAAAATGGAGGTTCATTCGAGAAACCACTATACCTCAACGATCTATTTGGAACTTAAATAAAAAAGAAAGTTGCATTAAAATTAACAATAAAAGTTCATTGAAGAAACCAATATACCTTAACGATCTATTTGGAAATTAAATAAAAAAATAAAGTTGAATAGAAAAGGAAATTGAATAAAAATTGAAGTTGAATAAAAATGAAAATGGAAGTTGCATAAAAATAAAAATCGAAGTTGCATAAAATTAACAATGGAAGTTCATTCAAAAAACCACTCTACCTTAACGATCTATTTGGAAATTAAATAAAAAAGGAAGTTGAATAAAATAAAAATGAAACTTGCAAAAAATAATAATGGAAGTTAAATAAAAAAGGAAGTTGAATAGAAAAGGAAATTAAATAAAAATGGAAGTTGAATAAAAATAAAAATGAAAGTTCATTCAAGAAACCACTCTACCTTAACGATCTATTTGAAAATTAAATAAAAAAGGAAGTTAAATAGAAAAGGTAATTGAATAAAAGTTGAAATTGAAAAAATAAAATGAAAGTTGCCTAAAATTAAAAATGGAAGTTCATTAAAAAACCACTATAGCATAATGCTCTAGTTGGATAACAATGCAAGTTGCATAAAATTAAAAATGGAAGTTGCATAAAATTAAAAATGAAGTTGAATAGAAAAGGAAATTGAATAAAATAGAAATTGAATAAAATGGGAATTGGATAAAAATGGAAGTTGAATAAAAATGAAAATGGAAGTTGAAAAAAAATAAAGTTCTTCAATGAACTTCCATTGTTAATTTTATGCAACGTCTTTTTTTATTTAATTTCCAAATAGATCGTTAAGGTATAGTGGTTTCTTGAATTAAATTCCATTGTTAATTTTATGCAAATTCCATTTTTATTTTCCAAATAGATCGTTAAGGTATAGTGGTTTCTTGAATGAATTGCCATTTTTAATTTTATTCAACTTCCTTTTTTATTTAATTTCCAAATAGATCGTTAAGGTATAGTGGTTTTTTGAATTAAATTCCATTGTTAATTTTAGGCAACTTCCATTTTTGTAAAATTAACAATGGAATTTAATTTTTTTATTGAACTTCCTTTTATATTTAATTTCCAAATAGATCGCTAAGGTATAGTGGTTACTTGAATTAACTTTCATTTTTAATTTTATTCAACTTCTATTTTTATTTTTATTCAACTTCCATTTTTATTTAATACCCAAATAGAACGTTAAGGTATAGTGGTTTTTGAATGAACTTCCATTTTAATTTTAGGCAACTTCCTTTTTATTTACAATGGAAGTTTAATACAAATAAAAATGTAGTTGAATAAAAATGGAAGTTGCATAAAATTAAAAGTGGAAGTTCATTGAAGAAATCACTATACCTTAACGATCTATTTGGAAATTGAATAAAAAATGAAATTGAATAAAAATAAAACTGGAAGTTGCATAAAATTAAAAATAGAACCACTATACCTTAACGATCAATTTGAAAATAAAATAAAAAAGGAAGTTAACTAAAAAAGGACATTGAATAGAAAAGTAAATTGAATAACAAAGGATGTTGAATACAAAAAGGAAATTGAATAAAAATGGAAGTTGCATAAAATTAACAATGAAAGTTCATTGAAGAAACTACTATACCTTGACGATCTATTTGTAAATTAAATAAAAATGGAAGTTCATTCGAGAAACCACTATACCTTAACGAATTATTTGGAAATTGAATAAAAATGGAAGTTGAATAGAAAAGTAAATTGAATAAAAACGGACGTTGAATAGAAAAGGAAATTGAATAAAATTAAAAATGGAAGTTGCCTAAAATTAAAAATGAAAGTTAAATAAAATTAAAAGTGGAAGTTCATTTAAAAAACCACTATATCTTAACGATCTTTTTGGAAATTTAATTAAAAATGGAAGTTGAATAAAATAAAAATGAAAGTTGAATAAAAATAAAAATGGAAGTTGTATAAAATTAAAAAATTGAATAAAAACAAAAATGGAAGTTGCATAAAATTAAAAATGGAAGTTGAATAGAAAAGGAAACTGAATAAAACTAAAAATGGAAGTTGAATAAAAATAACAATGGAAGTTGATTCAAGAAACCACTATACCTTAACGATCTATCATTTTTAACTTCCAAATAGATTGTTAAGGTATAGAAAAGGAAATGGAAATTAAAGAAAAAAGGAAGTTGAATAGAAAAGTTAATTGAATAAAAATAGAAGTTGAATAAAATAAAAATGGAAGTTGAATAGAAAAGTAAATTGAATAGAAATGGAAGTTGCATAAAACTTAACAATGGAAGTTCATTCGAGAAACATTTTTAATTTTATGCATAAGATTAACAATGGAAGCTCATTCAAGAAACCACTATACCATAACGATCTATTTGGAAATTAAATAAAAATGGAAGTTGAATAGAAAATGAAATTGAATAAAAATGGAAGTTCAATAAAAATAAAAATGAAAGTTGCATAAAATTAACAATGGAAGTTCATTTAAAAAACCATTATACCTTAACGATCTATTTGGAAATAAAATAAAAGAGGAAGTTGAATAGAGAAACCACTATACCTTAATGATCTATTTGGAAATTTAAAAAAAAAAATAAGAAGTTGAATAGAAAAGGAAATTAAATACAAATGGAAATTGCATAAAAATGGAAGTCGAATAGAAAAGGAAATTGAATAAAAAATGAAGGTTGAATAAATATAAAAATGGAAGTTTCATAAAATTGAAAATGCAAGTTCATTCAATAAACCACCATACCTTAACGATCTATTTGGAAAGTAAATTAACAATGGAAGTTGAATAGAAAATGAAATTGAATAAAAACGGATGTTGAATAAAAAATAAAAAGGAAGTTGAATAGACAAGAAAATTGAATAAAAATGGATGTTGAATAAAAATAAAAATGGAAGTTGCATAAAATTAACAAAGGAAGTTCATTCAAGAAACCAATATACGTTAACAATCTATTTGGAAATTAAAGAAAAAAGGAAGTTGAATAAAAATAAAAATGGAAGTTGCATAAAATTAACAAAGGAAGTTCATTCAAGAAACTAGTATACCTTAACGATCTATTTGGAAATTAAATAAAAAAGGAAGCTGAATAGAAAAGGAAATTGAATAAAAATGGAAGTTGAATAAAAATAAAAATGGAATTTGCATGAAATTAACAATGGAAGTTCATCCAATAAACTACTATACCCTAGAAAAGGAAATTGGATAAAAATTGAAATTGAATAAAAATGAAAATGGAAGTTCATTCGAGAAACCACTATACCCTACAGATCTCTTTGGAAATTAAATAAAAAAAGAAGTTGAATAGAAATTAACAATGGAAGTTCATTCAAGAAACCACTATACCTTAACGATCTATGTGGAAATTAAATAAAAAAAGAAGTTAAATAGAAAAGGAAATTAAATAAAATGCAAGTTGCCTAAAAATAAAAATGGAATTTGAATAAAAATAAAATGAAAGTTGCATAACATAAAAATGGAAGTATATTCAAGAAACCACTATACCTTAACGATCTATTTGGAAATTGAATAAAAATGGAAGTCGAATAAAAATAAAAATGGAAGTTGAATAAAATTAAAAATGGAAGTTCATTCAAGAAACCACTATATCTCAACGATCTATTTGGAAGTTGGGTAAAAATGGAAGTTGAATAAAAATAAAAATGGAAGTTGCATAAAATTAAAAATGGAAGTTGCATAAAATTAAAAATAGAATTTGCATAAAATTAAAAATTGAAGTTGATTCAATAAACCACTATACCTTAACGATCTATTTGGAAATTAAAAAAAAAAAGAAGAAAGTCGAATAGAAAAAGATATTGAATAAAAAATGAAGTTGAATAAAAATGGAAGTTGAATAAAATTAAAAATGGAAGTTCATTCAAGAAACCACTATACCTTAACGGTCTATTTGCAAAATTAAATAAAAAAGGAAGTTGAATAAAAAATATAGTGGTTTCTTGAATGAACTTCCATTTTTAATTTTATTCAACTTCCATTTTTATGCAATTTCCTTTTCAATTTTTAATTATATTCAACTTCCTTTTTTATTTAATTTCCAAATAGATCGTTAAGATATAGTGGTTTCTTGAATGAACTTTCTTTTATTCAACTTCTATTTTTATTGAATTTCCTATTCTATTCAACTTCCTTTTTTATGTAACTTCCATTTTTATTTAATTTCCAAATAATTCGTTAACGTATAGTGATTTCTTGAATGAACATCCATTTTTAATTTTATGCAACTTCCATTTTTTTATTTAATTTCATTTTCTATTCAATTTCCATTTTCTATTCAACATCCTTTTTTATTTAATTTCCAAATAGATCGTTAAGGTATAGTGGTTTCTTGAATGAACTTCCGTTGAATAAAAATGGAAGTTGCATAAAAAATGGAAGTTAAATAAAAATGGAAGTTCATTTAAAAAACCATTAAGGTATAATGGTTTCTTGAATTGACTCCATTATTAATTTTATGCAACTTTCATTTTTATTTTTAATCAACTTCAATTTTTATTCAACTTCCGTAGTTATTTTTATTCATCTTCCATTTTTATTCAACTTCCATTTTTTATTCCATTTTTATTTACTTTCCTATTCTATTCAACATCCTGTTTTATTTTTATTTCTATTCAACTGCCTTTTTTATTTACTTTCCAAATAGATCGTTAAGGTATAGTGGTTTCTTGAATGAACTTCCATTGTTAATTTTAAGCAACTTGCATTTTTATTCAATTTTGTTTTCTATTCAATTTTCTTTTTTATTTAATTTCCAAATAGATCGATAAGGTATATTAGTTTTTTAAATGAACCTCCATTTTCAATTTTATGCAACTTCTATTTTTAATGTTATACAACCTCCATTTTTATTCAATTTTATGCAACTTCCATTTTTATTTTTATTCAATTTCCTATTCTATTCAACTTCAATGAACTTCCATTGTTAATTTTACGCAACTTCCATTCTATTCAACTTCTTTTTTTATTTAATTCCTTTTTTATTTAATTTCCCCTTTTATTTTTATTCAACTTCTATTTTTATTTTTATTCAACTTCCATTTTTATTCAACTTCCATAGTTCTTTTTATTCAACTTCCATTTTTTATTCCATTTTTATTTACTTTCCTATTCTATTCAACATCCTTTTTTATTTTTATTTCTATTCAACTGCCTTTTTTATTTACTTTTCAAATAGATCGTTAAGTTATAGTGGTTTCTTCAATGAACTTCCATTGTTATTTAATTTCCTTTTCTATTTAATTTCCAAATATATCATTAAGGTATAGTGGTTTCTTGAATGAACTTTCATTTTTAATTTTATTCAACTTCCTTTTTTATTCAACTTCCATAGTTATTTTTATTCAACTTCCATTGTTAATTTTATGCAACTTCTATTTTTATTTTTATTCAACTTCTAGTTTTATTCAACTTCCTTTTCTATTCAACTTCCTTTTTTATGAAACATCCATTTTTATTTTTATTCAACTTCCATTTTTATTTTTATTGAACTTCCATTTTTATTCAATTTTTGTTTTTATTTAATTTCAAAAAAGGCAGTTGAATAGAAATAAAAATAAAAAAGGATGCTGAATAGAATAGGAAAGTAAATAAAAATGGAATAAAAAATGAAAGTTGAATAAAAATGGAAGATGAATAAAAATGGAAGTTGCATAAAATGGAATAAAAATGGAAGTTGCATAACATGGAATAAAAATCGAAGTTGCATAACATTAAAAATGGAAGTTGCATAAAATTGAAAATGGAGGTTCATTTAAGAAACCACTATACCTTAACGATCAATTTGGAAATAAAATGAAAAATGAAAGTTCATTCAAGAAACCACTATGCCTTAACGATCTATTTGGAGATTAAAAAAAAAAGGAAGTTGAATAAAAATAAAAATGGAAGTTGCATAAAATTAACAATGTAAGTTCATTTAAGTTGAATAAAATAGGAAATTGAATAAAAATAAATATGCAAGTTGCCTAAAATTAACAATGGAAGCTAATTCAATAAACCAATATACCAAAACGATCTATTTGAAAGTTAAATAAAAAAGGAAGTTGAATAGAAAAGGAAATTTCCAAATAGATTGTTAAGGTATAGTAGGGTTTCTTGAATGAACTGCCATTGTTAATTTTATTAAACTTCCTTTTTTATTTAATTTCAAAATAGATCGTTAATACATAGTGGTTTAATTTCCAAATAGATCGTTAAGGTATAGTAAGTTGAATAAAAATAAAAATGGAAGTTGAATCAAATTAAAAATGGAAGTTGAATAAAAATAAAAATGGAAGTTGAATAAAAATAAAAATGGAAGTTGCATAAAATTAAAAATGGAAGTTGAATACAAATAGAATGGAAGTTCATTTAAAAAGCCATTATACCTTAACGATCTATTTGGAAATTAAATAAAAATGAAAGTTGCACAAAATTAACAATGGAAGTTCATTCAATAAACCACTCTTCCTTAACGATCTGTTTGGAAATTAAATAAAAATGACGTTGAATAGAAAACGAAATTTAATAAAAATGGAAGTTGAATAAAAATAAAAATGGAAGTTGCATAAAAATAAAAATGGAAGTTGTATAAAATAAAAATGGAAGTTGTATAAAATAAAAATGAAAGTTGCATAGAAATGGAAATTAAAAATAGAAGTTAAATAAAAATGGAAGTTGCATAAAATTAAAAAAGGAAGTTGAATAAATTCAAGAAACCACTATACCTTAACGATCTATTTGGAAATTAAATAAAAAAGGAAGTTGAATAGAAAAGGAAATTGAATAAAAATAAAAATGGATGTCGCATAAAATTAACAATGGTAGTTGAATAAAAATAAAAATGAAAGTTGCCTAAAATTAACAATGGAAGTTAATTCAAGAAACCACTATACCTTAACGATCTATTTGCAAATTAAATAAAAAAGGAAGTTCAAGAAACCACTATACCTTAACGATCTATTTGAAAAATAAAAGTTCATCCAATAAACTAACAATGGAAGTTCATTCAAGAAACTAGTATACCTTAACAATCTATTTGCAAATTAAATAAAAAAAGAAGTTGAATAGAAATAGAAGTTGTAGAAAAGTAAATGGAAGTTGCATAAAATTAAAAATGGAAGTTGCATAAAATTAAAAATGGAAGTTCATTCGAGAAAAGTTTCTTGAATGAACTTCCAGTTTTATTTTTATTGAACTTCCATTTTTAAGTATATTCAACTTCCATTTTTATTCAACTTCTATTGTTATTTTTATGCAACATCCATTTTTATTTTTATGCAACTTCCATTTTTATGTTTATTTAATTTCCTTTTCTATTCAACTTCATTTTTTATTTAATTTCCAAATAGATCGTTAAGGTATAGTGGTTATTTAATTTCCAAATAGATCTTTAAGATATAGTGCTTTCTTGAATGAACTTCCATTTTTATTCAATTTCCTTTTTTTATTTTTATTCAACTTCAATTTCTATTCAATTTCCTTTTCTATTCAACTTCCTTTTTCATTTAATTTTCAAATAGACCGTAAAGGTATAGTGGTTTCTTGAATGAACTTCATTTTTATTCAACATCCACTTTTATTCAACTTCCATTTTTATTCAGGAAACCATTATTCAATTTCCTTTGTTTTTTAATACCCAAATAGATCGCTAAGATATAGTGGTTTATTGGATGAACTTCAATTTTTAATTTTATGCAACTTCTATTTTTATTTTTATGCAACTTCCATTTTTATTCAATTTCCTTTTCTATTCAACTTCCTTTTTTTATTCAACTTCAATTGTTATTCAATTTCATGTTCTATTCAACTTCCATTTTTATTTTATTTCCATTTTTATTCAACTTCCTTTTTTATTTGTATTCAACTTCCATTTATATTTTTACTCAACTTCCATTTATATTCAATTTGAACTTCCATTTATATTTTTATTCATCTTCCGATTTTTATGCAATTTCCAATAGATCGTTAAGGTATAGTGGTTTCTTGAATCAAAACGGAAATTGAATAAAAATGGATGTTGAATAAAATTAACAATGTAAGTTCATTTAAGAAACCATGATACCTTAACGATCTATTTGGAAATTAAATAAAAAAGGACGTTAAATAGAAAATGTCACGCCCCAAAATAATACATAAAACCCGTCACTTTTAACATGCATTGATATATAAAAGACCTTCATTCTTCTATTCATCAGAGTAATTCATTGCAAAATATATTACATGTTAACAACAAACAAATGCCCTACGGGCTTACAACTTTCCAAGTTAACACTTGGTTACAAACAGAGAGTACTAACTCAATTACACATTAAGCCGTTGGCTTGAATGCACATGTAATACATCAAAAGAAAGAAAGACAATAAAGTTTGCCCGCCTTAAGCCTCCCAAGCTATACCCTTGGAGGTGGCATGCTACCTGTACCTGAAAATGATATTCCCGTATAGGGTGAGCTAATGACCAGAGAAATACACTAAACCTATGAACAATGACTAAAAGATTAACAGTTTGATAGATGGTTAACACTTTTACATTCTTTCATAACACATTCCAGTTTCATTTTCCATTCCTTTTCAATTCTCAATTCATAACCATAGTCCAGAACCTGACCAAATAACCGATATGAGACAGTAACTCATATTAAACATTTCCTCATTTCACAATAGATAAGCATACTAGTTATATCAATACATCAACAGATAAGCATATGAGCTATATCAACACTTCCACTGATAAGTATAAGAACTATATCACACTTCCAACAATAAGCATATAAGCTATATCAACACTTCAACAGATAAGCATATGAGCTGTATCTACGGAGTCCATCCCCTCTCTCCTCCCACACAACACCCGGTTTAGAGGTCCATCCCCTTTCTTCCCCTAAACCGTGGAGTACATCCCCTCTCTCCTCCAACACAACACAATGCATATAAACAATTATTATACACATCATCAGTCAATACATAAAGTTAATGTATTCTTTCAAACGTCATACTCAATGACACATTCTAGTGATTAGTTTTAGTTTGCCTAATCATCATGCATTGTCTACAACAATCAAGACTATATCCTCCACCGATAGCCCAAAGCAGTTATTTCTAAACAGAAAATAAATGCACAAAATGAGTATAAAATCAACATTTCAACTAGGTGAGCGATAAATAATTCAACTACACCCTTTAATCCCATACATTCCCAATTCTAACATTTCTCTATGCTAAACATGCAAATAGGTTTATTATAAATAAAACCCCAACTTTTGTAAAATTGCACAAAAGCCCCTAAACTTTCGCAAAATTACCCAACAACCCCGAACATATCAAAATGCTAAATTTTAAAGACAACTCATAAAGAGGAGTAGGTTATCCCTACCTCAAATTCGAAGCTCAAACGGAGAAGATGAAAAGAGTTGAAACTCGATCTCCACCACACACCACAAAGCCCTCGAGAATTAACACAACTTTGGCGAAGGAACTATGGCCAAAATCCAGCTCGGCACAACTAAAATTTATAACTCAAGCTCGGTTCGTAATGGTTAATTAAACCAAGAAAGAACCATAGAAGTTGGTAAGCTAACCCTATGCACTTGCACCTATATATAGGAGTTTGTCCACCTTAAAATGTGTCTTGTAACCGATGTGGGACTTCCAACAAACATATAGAAGTTTGTCCACCTAAAAATGTATCTTGTAACCGATGTGGGACTTCCAACAAACACACCAAAGGTTCCCAAAATAGAATGAAGGGTCCAAATACATTTACCAAAAGCCTTAAAAGGCACAAGTGCTACAGAAAAGGAAATAATTGAAAGTTCATTCAATATCTCACTATACCTTGACAATCTATGTGGAAATTAAATAAAAAAAGAAGTTCAATAGAAAAGGAAATTAAATAAAAAAAAAAGGAAATTTAATAAAAATGGATGTTGAATAAAAATAAAAAAGGATGTCGCATAAAATTAAAAATAAACCAGTATAACTTAGCGATCTATTTGGAAAGTAAATAAAAAAATGAAAGTTGAATAAAACAGGAAGTTGAATAAAAAAAAAAATGGAAGTTGAATAAAAATAAAAAAGGAAATTAAGTAAAAATAAAAAAATGAAAGTTGAATAAAAACAAAAATGGAAGTTGAATAAAAATGGAAGTTGCATAATATTAAAAAAGGAAGTTGAATAGGAAATTGAATAAAAATAAAAAAATGGAAGTTGAATAAAAACAAAAATGGAAGTTGAATAAAAATTGAAGTTGCATAAAATTAAAAAGTGATGTTGAATAGAAAATAGAAGTTGAATAAAAAAGGAAGTTGAGTAAAAATAAAAATGGAAGTTCATTGAAGAAATCTATAGCGATTCGCTTTTCCCTTTCAGATTTGTTGTACTCGGACTTTGGTTCCGTGGAGTTGGTGGTTGTATACCTTGTTATCATCCTTAAATTCCATATGTTTGAGTTTTAGGATGTGTTGGGCGTGTTTCGAATAGGTGGGTTGAGCCTTAGTTCAAATTCTTGTTGCCCAGTTTTTGAGTGGTCTGCTCGAGCGGGTCCTTGTGCACTCGAGTAGAGATTCCATACTTCCAAAGATTTCGTGCCTCTGCAAAACTTGCAGTGTGTTTTTCACGCCGGCGGGTTTCTTTACGCCGGCGGGTCGCTCAGCGGGTATGTTGGCGCTTGAGCGAGTAGTGCTTTGTCTGTGAAAGTTCGGGAGGAAGATCTCGCCGAGCGGATCGCTTTTGCGCTCAGCGGATGTACTTTATTCTTGTGTCTTGGCGCTCGAGTAGGCCTTCTTCGCCGGCGGATCGATTTTGTTCTTGGCCTTTCGGCGTCTGTTCTCACGCCGGCAGAGTGTCGTATATCAGTTGGCAGCTGGGCATTTTTTAATCACTTTTTACATTCACTCTCTCTCTCTTACTTTCTAAAAACACTTTTTGAGAGCTTCTCTCTCTAGGATCTCCCTTCTCTCTAGGGTTTGATCTAGTTAGAGTATTCCACTCCCTTGGTGCCTTTGTAAAAAGTGTGTTGATCGTCGAGGGCTACGTTTTGATCCGAAAAATTGTTGATTTGGAGCACTTTGAATTTCTTTCTCTTCTCCGTTTGAGCTCTAACTTCGAGGTAGGGATATCCTACTCCATCTTATCAGCTTTGTCTTTGGATTTTAGTATTTCGATATGTTGGGGGTTGTTAGGTAATTTTGAGAAAGTTTGGGGCCTTTGTGTAATTTTCAAAAGATGGGTTTTCAAACATATAAACTCTTATGTATGTAATACATTGGAAAATGGACTTGGTGTTGGATTGTTGATGAAAAAGGAACCTTAGGGTTGGTATTGTGAATTTGGGAAAAAGCCCTAATTGCATGATAAATTAATTGGTGTAATTAATTTTGGGAAATGAGAAATTGAATAGGAAACATTCAAATTGGAATGGTATGGGATTAAAGGATGTAGTTGGATTAATTTATCGCTCACCTAGGCAAATGTTGATATTTTATCCATTTGGTACATTTATTTCCTATTTAGAAATAACTGCTTTGGGCTATCGGTGGAGGATAGTCTTGATTGTTGTAGACAATGCATGATGATTAGGCAAACTAAAACTAATCAATGGAATGTGTCATCGAGTATGACGGTTGAAAAATACATTAACTTTATGTATTGCTTGATTATGTATATGATCTGTGTTTATATACATTGTGTTGTGTGGGAGGAGATAGGGGATGCACTCCACGGTTCAGGGGGAGATAGGGGATGGACCTCTAAACCGGAATTTGTGTGACAATGATACAGCACTACAATGTGTATCATGGTGAAGTATGGAAGTGTTTGTTTGATTAGATATAGCACTAAAATGTATATCATTATCAATTGTGAAGTATAGAAGTGTTTCTATGTTATATTGATACAGCACCAAAATGTGTATCACTTATGAAGTAAGGAAGTGGTTTATGTGTTATTGATACAACACCAAAATGTGTATCCGTCATGAATTTTGAAAGTGTTTTAGTGATGAGTTATAATCTCATTAAATTATTTGGCCAAGTTCTGAGCCTTGTTTTCAAATTCAAAGTGAATAAGAAATAGAAAGTCTAATGTAACATGGGTATGATTGTCATGAAACTGTAATATGGCATGAGTTGGAATATAAGTATGGACCATCTGTTGAATGCTATTATTTTAGTCATTGCTTATAGTGGTTTAGTATATTTCTACTGGGCTGTGGCTCACCCTATATGTGACATCATTTTCAGGTACAGGTAGCATGCCACCTCCAAGGACGTAGCTTGGGAGGCTTAGTGGCTGGGACTCCTTTTGTTGTTTTGTTGTATTACATGTATATCAAGCCAAGGGCTTTCTTTGTATAGAGTTAGCACTCTCTTTTTGTAACCAAGTGTTGACTTGGAAAGTTGTAAGCCCATAGGGCATTTACTTTTGTTGTCAAAATGTCATGTAATACATTTTGTAATGATTACTCTGATGGAATATATTTATGCTTCATTCTCTTATGTCTAAGCATGCTATTGTTGGATGATTTATGGGTTTATTTTAAGGGCATTACAAAACAATTATACCTTAACGATCTTTTTGGAAATTAAATAAAATGGAAATTGGATAAAAATGGAAGTAATAAAAAAGGTAGTTGAATACAAACAAAAATGGAAGTTGAATAAAAATAAAAATGGAAGTTCATTCAAGAAACCATAATACCTTAACGATTGAATAAATATAGAAATTGAATAAAAATGAAAGTTGCATAAAATTAAGGTATAGTGGTTTCTTGAATGAACTGCCATTTTTAATTTTATGAAACATCCATTTTTAATTTTATGCAACTTCCATTTTTATTCAACTTCCATTTTTCATTTTATGCAACTTCCATTTTTATTTTTATTCAACTTCCATTTTTAATTGTATTCAATTTCCATTTTAATTTTATGCAACTTCCATTTTTATTTTTATTCAAATTCTATTTTTATTCAATTGTTTTTCTATCTATCTTTCTTTTTTATTTAATTTCCAAATAGATCGTTAAGGTATAGTAGTTTCTTGAATGAACTTCTATTTTTATTTTTATTCAACTTCCATATTTATTTTTATTCAACTTCCATTTTTCTTCAATTTCTTTTTCTATTCAACTTTCTTTTTTAATTTTTATTCATCTTGCATTGAAACCACAATACCTTATTTTCTATTCAACTTCCATTTTTATTCAATTTACTTTTCTATTCATCTTTCTTTTTTATTTAATTTCCAAATAAATCGTTAAGGTATAGTGGTTTCTTGAATGAACTTCCATTTTTATTTTTATTCAACTTCCATTTCTATTCAACTTTCTTTTTCCTTTCAACTACCTTTTATATTTAATTTCAAAATAGATCGTTAAGGTATAGTGGTTTCTTGAATGAACTTCCATTGTTAATTTTATGCAACTTTCAATTTTATTTCTATTCAACTTCCTTTTTTTATTTAATCTTCAAATAGATCGTTAAGGTATAATGGAAGTTGGATAGAAAAGGAAGTTGAATAAAAATGGAAGTTGAATAAAATTAACAATGTAAGTTCATTTAAGAATGGAAGTTGAATAAAAATAAAAATCGAAGTTGAATAAAAATAAAAATAAAAGTTGTATGAAATTAAAAATGGAACAAAAATGGAAGTTGAATAAAAATAAAAATGAAAGTTGCATAAAATTAACAATGGAAGTTCATTTAAGAAACCACTATACCTTAACGATCTATTTGGAGATTAAATAAAAAGGAAGTTGAATAGAAATAAAAATGAAAGTTGAATAAAAATAAAATGGAAGTTGCCTAAAATTAAAAATTAAAGTTCATTCAAGAAACCACTATACCTTAACAAAAGGAAATTGAATAAAATGGAAGTTGCATAAAATTAAAAATGGAAGTTGAATAAAAAATGGAAGTTCATTGAAGAAACCACTATACCTTAACAATCTATGTGGAAATTAAATAGAAAATGAAATTGAATAGAAAAGGAAATTAAATAAAATGGAAATTAAAATTATAAATGGAAGTTCATTCAATAAACTACTATACCCTAACGATCTATTTGAAATTAAATAAAAAATGAAGTTGAATAGAAAAGGTAATTTTCAAATAGACCGTTAAGGTATAGTGGTATGTAACTTCCATTTTTATTTGTATTCAACTTCGATTTTTATTTCTATTCAACTTCCTTCTCTATTCAACTTCCATTTTATTCAATTCCTTTCTATTCAACTTCATTTTCTATTTAATTTCCAAATAGATCGTTAACGATAGTGGTTTCTTGAATTAACTTCCATTTATATTTTTATGAACTTCCATTTTAATTTTATTGAATTTCCTTTTCAATTCAACTTCATTTTATTCAACTTCAAGTTACTTTTCTATTCAACATCCCTTTTTATTTAATTGCCAAATAGATTATTAAGGTATAGTGGTTTCTTGAATGAACTTCCATTTTAGTTTTATGCAACTTGCATTTTTATTCAATTTTGTTTTCTATTCAACTTCTTTTTTTATTTAATTTCCAAATAGATCGTTAAGGTATAATGGTTTCTTAAATGATCTATTGGGAAAATAAATAAAAAAAAAGAAGTTGAATAGAAAAAAAAATTAAAGAAAAAAAGAAGTTGAATAGAAATGGAAATTGAATAAAAATTGAAATTCATCTAATAAACTACTATACCCTTAACGAATTATTTGCAAATTAAATAAAAAATGATCGTTAAGGTATAATGGTTTCTTGAATGAACTTCAATTTTTAATTTTATGCAACTTTCTTTTTTATTTAATTTCCAAATAGATCGTTAAGGTATAGTGGTTTCCTGAATGAACTTCCATTTTTAATTTTATGCAACTTCCATTTTTATTTTTATTCAACTTCTTTTTTTATTTAATTTTCAAATAGATCGTTAAGGTATAGTGGTTTCCTTAACGATCTATTTGGAAATTAAATAGAAAAAAAATGGAAGATGAATAGAATTAACAATGGATTCAATTTTCTATTCAACTTCATTTTTTTATTTAACTTCCAAATAGATCGTTAAGTTATAGTGGTTTATTGAATGAACCACTATACCCAAATAGATTGTTGAAGTTCATCCAATAAACTACTATACCCTAACGATCTATTTGGAAATTAAATAAAAAAACGAAGTTGAATAGAAAATTGAATCCATTGTTAATTCTATTCATCTTCCATTTTTATTCAATTTCCTATTCATTTCAACTTCAATTTCTATTCAACTTCCTTTTTTATTCAATATTCTTTTTTTATTCAACTTCCATTTTTATGCAATTTCAATTTTAATTTTATGCAACTTCCATTTTTATTCAATTCTATTTTTTATTCAACTTCCATTTTTATTTAATTTCCAAATAGATCGTTAAGGTATAGTGGTTTCTTGAATGAACTTCTATTTTTAATTTTATTCAACTTCCATTTTTATTCAATATCTTTTTCTATTCAACTTTCTTCTTTTTTTTTAATTTCCAAATAATTCGTTAAGGTATAGTGGTTTCTTGAATAAACTTCAATTGTTAATTTTATGCAAATTCTGTTTTTAATTTTATGCAACTTCCATTTTTAATTTTATGCAACTTCCATTTTTATTTTTATTCAACTTCAATTTTTACCCAACTTCCAAATAGATCGTTAAGGTATAGTGGTTTCTTGAATGAACTTTCATTTTTAATTTTATGCAACTTCCATTTTTAATTTTATTCAACTTCCATATTTTTTATTCAATTTCCTTTTCTATGCAACTTCCAATTTTTATTTTTATTCAACTTTCATTTTTATTCAATTTACCTTTCTATTCAACTTCCATTTTTATTTTATTCAACTTCCTCTTTTATTCAATTTGGAAATAGATCGTTAATGTATAGTGGTTTCTTAAATGAACTGCCATTTTTAATTTTATGCAACTTTCATTTTTATTTTTATTCAACTTTCATTTTTATTCAATTTACATTTCTATTCAATTTACTTTTCTATTCAACTTCCATTTTTATTTTATTCAGTTTCCATTTTTATTCAACTTCCTTTTTTATTCAATTTGGAAATAGATCGTTAAGGTATAGTGGTTTCTTGAATGAACTGTCATTTTTAATTTTATGCAACTTCCATTTTTATTTTTATTCAATTTACCTTTCTATTCAATTTACTTTTCTATTCAACTTCCATTTTTATTTTATTCAACTTCCATTTTTATTCAACTTCCTTTTTATTCAATTTGGAAATAGATCGTTAAGGTATAGTGGTTTCTTGAATGAACCGTCATTTTTAATTTTATGCAACTTCCACTTT
The DNA here is from genome assembly GCA_025200525.1 of Camellia lanceoleosa. Lineage (NCBI taxonomy): Eukaryota > Viridiplantae > Streptophyta > Magnoliopsida > Ericales > Theaceae > Camellia > Camellia lanceoleosa. The sequence goes on from JANUSC010000024.1 coordinate 782,095, forward strand.
TATTTTTATTCAACTTTCATTTTTATTCAATTTATCTTTCTATTCAATTTACTTTTCTATTCAACTTCCATTTTTATTTTTATCCAATTTCCTTTTATATTTCTATTCAATTTCCTTTTTTTATTTAATTTCCAAATAGATCGTTTCAACTTATAGCGATCCCGGGTTTACCCCTTGTTGTATAGTGATCCGGACGTGTGTCCGTGGATGTTGGTAGTGGATTGTTGTCCTGTTTACGACCTTTCATATATTGTATTTGAGTTATAGGATGTGTTGGGCAGGTTTGTTTCAGGTTGGTTGTGTTCGGGAGCCAAGGGTTCGCCTGTAATTTTTGTCCTTCGCCGAGCGAGTTGGTCGCCGAGCGGGCGTTGAGTTTTGTGTCTGGTGGGCCGAGCCAGAGCGGCTCCGCCCGAGCGCGCGACTGCGTCTGGGCTGGACCTGAACACCATGATTTCTGGCTCGAGCGAGCTGATTCTTCGCTCGAGCGATCTGGTTGATCTTCGCTCGAAGCGGTTCGCCGCCGAGCGCAAGGCCTAGTTGCAGACTGAAGGTCGAGCTCCTGCTCGCGAGCTTTATTCGCCGAGCGAGCTTAGGATGTTGGCTCGAGCGAGACCTTCTTGGCTCGAGCTACGGTTTTCAGTGTTCCGTCGCCGAGCGACCAAGTCTTCGCCGAGCGAGCTTTGTTTATATCGATTCATGACAATGATCTAAACTTCATTTTTGAAGCTTTTACTTTTTAAAACCCTAAATTTGAGAGCTCTCTCTAGACTTGCCTTCTCTCTAAGAAATCATCTCCCTAGAGGGTGAATCTTCCCTAAGTGCTTTGTTAAAAAGGTAGAGGTGACTTGGGCTTCGATATAATCAAAATATTGGTTTTGGAGCAAGTTGGGTGTTGGGTCTTCATCTCCTTTTGAGCTCAAACTTTGAGGTAGGGATATCCTACTCCTCTTTATGGATTTTGTCTTTGAATTTTAGCATTTTGATATGTTGGTAGTTGTTGTGTAATTTTGGGAAACTTTGGGCCATTGTGTAATTTTATAAAAGTTTGGGGTTTTGTCTATAATAAACCTAGAAGCATGTTTGGTATAGAAACATGGAATTAATGTTGAAACATTAGTGAAATTGGAACCTAAGGGTTGTAATGTTAATTATGGAAACGTCCTAATTACATTGATTAATTAATTTGAATAATTAATTGTGGAAAATGAGGAATTGAGATAGAATTGGGTCATGGGTTATGACGATGGAAAGAATATATTGATTTTATGTATTGATATGTGATGTGTATAATTGTTATATATATGCATTGTGTTGTGTTGGAGGAGATAGGGATGTACTCATGGTTTAGGGAAAGATAGGGATGGACCTCTAAACCCGGATGTTATTGGGAGGAGATAGGGGATGAACTCCGTAGATAGAGCATGTATGCTTATCTAGAAATGTATTACAGAGCGTATATGCTTGTCATTGGAAGTATGAATATAACTGTTTTGTTTATATTTGTTGAAGTGATGAAAGAATGTAAAAGAGTTGGCCATCATCAACCGTTAAACTTTTAGTCATTATTTATAATCGGGTTTAGTGTATTTCTACTGGGCTGTGGCTCACCCTATATGGGAACATCATTTTCAGGTACTGGTAGCATGCCACCTCCAAGGACTTAGCTTGGGAGGCTAGTGGCGGACGGACTTTTGGGTTGTCTTTCCTTTTGCAGTGTTACATGTAAATTCAAGCCTAGGGCTTAATGTGTAAATGAGTTAGCACTCTACTTTCTTGTAACCAAGTGTTAACTTGGAAAGCTGTAAGCCCGTAGGGCATTTGCTTTTGTTGTTAACATGTAATACCTTTTGTAATAGCACTCTGATGAATGGAAGGACATGGATCTTTTATATATCATAGCATGTTAATATTGTTGGTTTAATATCATTATTTTTGAGGGCGTTACAACTTGGTATCAGAGCATACCGGGTTCGAATACTTTGGGTACGTGGGAAGTGATTAGAATCACAATGGGTTTGTCTCGCTTGATAGAGACTTAGGTGTATTGATATATGCTTATGTGATAACATGCTTATGTGATTATTTGGGTATGGGATTTAGTCTCTAGGATGTTGACTGGATCTTTGGGTTTCTGAGAGTCCCGTTGGAAAGGCACTTGATCAATCTTTGCTTCTAACCAGACTCTAGTAACGCCTTGGGACTGTCATCATCCGGAAATGAAATCGTAAGTGCTTATGTGTTTATGTGCTTACGTGGAATGAATTACAGTTATCCATGTATTAGGACATGAGTGTCTAGTTTTGGCACGTTTATAAATGTGCTAATGTTTTGGGTTACCTTTATTAGGATGTCGGGCAGCAAGAGGTGGTAGGCGTGGTAGGCCTAGAAGACAGAAGTGCCATTACCGGATGAGATTCCGATTCAGAAGGGGTTGGTCAGCCAATGTGGCCGAGCCGTGGGTCAACAGTTATGGGTGCCTTGGCCCGAGAGATAGCAGGGCCTTAGGTATTCTCAGAGCAGAAATCGTGCAACCGAGGCAGACCTTCTTTCTTGAAGAGGAGCTCTTCCTGTCTAACCCGGAGGAGTTTGTTGGGGATCCTAAGGAGCCATTGAAGGCGCATTTAGTGGCTAGAACAGATGAGTAAAACGCTCAAATGCTAGGCATTGAGGACGGAGCATTGAAAGTGACCTTGGCATCCTTCCAAATGAAGGAGATGCGGGTCAATGGTGGAAGTATGAGAAAGTTCGTGTGGGTGGTACTTGGGAGCTTTCAGAGAGGTTTTTATCCGATGGCTAGAGAGAGACTGAGGGATCGCTTGCTGCTTAAGCAGGAGGGTTTGTCTGCGGGTCGAGTTTGAGGCTACATTTACTAGCTTGTCTGGTTTGCACTGAACTGGTGGCGACAGAGGAGCGCCGTTACTCGAAGTTTGAGCGGAAGTTGAGGTGGGACCTCAAGTTGAAAGTTGGTGGACCTTACATTCGAGAGTACAGCATTTAGGACGCTGCACTCATATGGAGCCGATGATGCAGAGGAGAAGAGGAGAAACATGGGGCTCCAAGAGGGCCAAGAGGGACAGGTGATGGCGAGGCGAGGGTTATAACCCTCGGCCGTCCTGTGGTGGTTTGGCCAGTCGACTTTCCGACACCGAGTGCAGTTCCGGAGGGGCGATCGAGAGTTCACTGCTACAAGTGTGGCCACCGGGTCACAAGGCTTTGATTTCAACGAAGGCGGGTCGAGTCGCTTCTTCGTCCGCACTACGAGTCGAGTTCAGGCGAGGCACCATATCGTGTTACCAGTGTGGACAGCCCGCACATGAAGAGGTATTGCCCACGGTTGAGTGCCACTTCAGGAGCGTCTGGTTCTAGACAGACGCAGGATTTCAACAGCTCCATCAGGCAGCCTCGAGGCCCAATCTGGGGCTTGGTCGTCCCGATCAAGGCAATCCTATGCTCCGAGAGGCGGCAGTAGATCGAGGGCCTCAGGCGCTGTATGTCGTTATCACAGACCTAGTACCGGCTCCATCAGTAGTGAGAGGTACTTTTTGTTTTGCAACTCGTTGCTAGAGTGTTGATTGACACGGTGCATCTCATTCTTTTGTATCTGGCATTTGCATCTCGTGTTGAACCGAGTTAGCACTTTTAGCATCTCCTATTTGCGTTGTGTCACCTATTGGGGTGAGTTAATTTTGAGGCACGGATGTAGAGGTTGTGATATAGAGGCCGACGATCATCGACTTCCTTTTCCATTTGTAGTTATGCCCATGAAGGGCTTTGATGTTATTTTGGGTATGGACTCAGTTATCGTCATACCGGCGGTTATTGATTGCTACCGCCAGAGGGTTACTCTTGTCTGATGAACAGGGAGTTTTTCCACTTTTTAGGAGACCGGGTTGGTAGTATTGTGCCACGTGGATGCGGTCCGCTGCGGAATGAGCTTAGTAGTTTACTTGCTAGTTTTGAGAATGGTGAGTGTGATGAGACCCAGTTGAGTTGCCGAGGGTAGTTTGTGAATCTGCAGATGTCTTTTCGAGGATCTTATTGATTTGCCACCCCACCGAGAGACGAGTTCTCTATTGATTTAGTGCAAGACGCCGATTTCTATGGCACCTTATCGCTTTGCACCGGCAGAGTTGATTGAGTTGAAAGTTCACTCAAGAATTGCTAGATAAGGGCTTCGTTAATTCTAGTGTATCATCAGGAGCACCGCCCTCTTTGCTAAAAAGAAAGATGGTGCCTTGAGGTTGTGTATCGACTAGGAAGTTGAATCGGCTACGGTTAAGAATAAGTACCCTATGCCCGTATAGATGATTTGTTCGACCCGGTTGAAGGGTTCCGTTGTTTCTCTAAGATAGATTTGAGATCGGGTTACCACCATTGAGGGTCGAGAGGAGGACATTCAAGACGGCATTCCGTGTGATATGGCCATTATGAGTTTCTAGTGATGCCATTTGGGCTCACCAATGCACGGCGATCTTTATGGACTTGATGAACCGGATCTTCCGGAATTCTTGGATCGTTTTGTGGTCGTTTTTGTGGACGACATTCTTATCTATTCACCCTCAGAGAAAGAGCACGAGGAACACTTGAGAGTGGTGCTTGAGTTGCTTAGAGCCCATAGGCTGTATGCCAAGTTTGGGAAGTGCGAGTTCTGGCTAAAAGAAGTCAAGTTCTTAGGCCATGTAGTTTTAGGAAGGTATCTGTTGATACATCCAAGATTGAGGCAGTGCAAGACTGGGCACAGCCTAAGAATGTGTTTGAGATTCGCAGTTTTCTGGGATTAGCCGGGTACTACCGTCGATTTGTGAAAGATTTCTCCAGGTTAGCTTCGCCGTTGACTAGGTTGACTCGCCAGGGAGTCAAATTTGTATGGAGTGAGACTTGTGAAAAGTCGTTTCAGGAGTTGAAAGTTAGATTGACCACCGCTCCAGTCTTGATTATTCCTAGAGAGGGTTGGGTTATGCGCCTATTGTGATGCCTCACGAGAGGGTTTGGGTTGTGTGTTGATGCAGGAGGAAAGTGGTAGCTTATGGCTCACGCCGCTTAAAAATACATGAGAAGAACAACCCTATACACGACCTAGAGTTAGCGGCGTGATTTTTGCCTTGAAAACTGGAGGCACTACCTTTATGGTGAGAGATTCGAGGTGTTCTCGGATCATAAGAGTTCCAAATATCTGTTTTCACGTAGGACTTGAATTTGAGGCGAGGAGGTGGATGGAGTTTATAGAAGATTACGACTTCGAGTTGCATTATCACCCAGGGAAGGCCAATGTTGTGGCCGATGCTCTTAGTAGGAAATCCATTAGTGATGTAGCTTGTGTAGCGATCCTAGAGTGGGAGATGTTGGGGGCACTTGGCGAGTTTGACTTGCTTCTGGGCGAATCCGTTGAGGTCATGCGGCCTTGTTTTCGTTGTTCGAACCTACACTTGTGACTCGAGTGTTAGAGGCACGAGAGGTGACCTTGAGGTAGAATCCTCGGAGAAGACCTCCAGTGGGAAGGTTGAGAAGGGTTTGACGGCGTATCCCGACCTGAGTTTGAGATACCGAGACCGTCTGTTTGTGCCGGAGTCCTGTCGAGAGGAGGTACTCCGAGAGTTCCATCATTCGCGCCTTGCGGTACATCCGGAGGTACTAAGATGTATCGGGATTTGGGTCGCCGCTTTTGGTGGCGGGTATGAAGAGATGTGGCGATCTGTGTCTAAGTGCCTTACTTGTCGAAAGTGAAGCATCGAAGAGGCCATGGGTTTGTTACAACCCTTGCCTATTGCCGAAGTGGAAGTGGGAGCATGTCACCATGGACTTCGTTGTAGGTCTTCCAAGACTCGTAGTAGTGACACTATTTGGGTGGTTGTAGACCGGTTGACCAAGTCGGCGCATTTCATTCCAATGCGCGTGAGAGATTCAGTAGATCATCTTGCCGACTTGTATGTTCGGGACATAGTAAAATTGCACGGGGTCCCAGTGACGATCGTCTCAGATAGAGATCCTCGTTTTACTGCTAGGTTGTGGCAGAGTTTGCAGAGTGCTTTAGGTACTAAGTTGACCTTTAGTACAGCTTATCATCCTCAGACTGATGGGCAGTCCGAGCGTACCATCACAATCCTCGAGGATATGCTTCGGGGTTGTGTCCTTGATTTCAGTGGGACATGGGAGAGGCACTTACACGGTGGAGTTTGCCTACAATAATGATTTCGATCTAGTATCGGTATGGCACCGTTTGAGGCCTTGTATGGCCGACCTTGTAGGTCTCCAGTTTGTTGGGCCGAGGTGGGTGACACACCTTTGTTGGGTCCGGAGTTGGTTAGGGAGACGACGGAGAAAGTTGAGCTTATCCGTAGGAGGCTTGTTACGACCAGTCGTCGAAGTCCTATGTGGCCGTGGAGGAGGAGACCGTTGAGTTTGAGGTGGGTGATCACGCTTTTCCAAGATATCACCTAGGCGGGGTTTGTTGAGATTTGGGAAGAGTGGGAAGTTATCCCTCGGTTTATTGGTCCTTTTGTGATCCTTGAGCGGATTGGCGAGGTTGCTTATCGCTTAGCTTTGCGCCACAGTTGGCGGAGTTCATGACGTGTTTCATGTGAGTATGCTCCGAAAGTTTGAGCCGAATCCTACACTCGTGTTGGTTTGGACTGAATAAGAGGTAGATGAGTATGCCTCGTATGAGGAGAGACCGTTCAGTCTTGGATAGGCGGGATCAAGTCTGCGTGGTAAGACCATCCCTTTGGTTAAGGTTTTGTGGAAACATCACGGAGTGGAGGAGGCCACTTGGGAACGTGAGTTGGGAGTCCGTGAGAAATATCCGGACTTATTTGTTGATGTATAATTAAGTGTTGCAATTTTGTAATTGTAATGAACTTTAAGAACATTTGAAATGTCTTAAGTTGTAAAACATGATGTATGTTTTGGTTAATGTAAATGTTGTAGAGCTTGCCCTGTTATGGGAGTTGATTATAATATTGCATATGTTGGCTATATTATAGAAATAAAATTGTATCATGATTATTGCTTATGATATAAATTGTAAACCATATATGTGGGAAATGGTTGAAATGGAAAGAAATTGCATGTTGAAATGTACATGTTGAGAAATGTCTCTTAATAGGAGATGGATGACCGGTAATGGGTCGAATTGTTAAATGTTGTGTTATGACATTGTTTAAAATGGAGAAAAAGGCTTTCCAAAACCTTGTTTTAATTTCGGGGACGAAATTCTTTAAGGGGGGGAGGTTATAGCGATCCCGGGTTTACCCCTTGTTGTATAGTGATCCGGACGTGTGTCCGTGGATGTTGGTAGTGGATTGTTGTCCTGTTTACGACCTTTCATATATTGTATTTGAGTTATAGGATGTGTTGGGCAGGTTTGTTTCAGGTTGGTTGTGTTCGGGAGCCAAGGGTTGCTGCCCAGAATTTTTGTCCTTCGCTCGAGCGAGGAGTTGGTCGCTCGAGCGAGCGTTGAGTTTTGTCGGTGGGTCGAGCAGGCGGCTTCGCTGAGCGAAGCGATCGTCTGGGCTGGACCTGAACACCATGATTCCTGGCTCGAGCGAGCTGATTCTTCGCTCGAGCGATCTGGTTCGGTCTTCGCTCGAGCGAGCGGTTCGTCGCTCGAGCGTGCGTCTAGTTGCAGACCTGAAGGGTCGAGCTCCTGGCTCGAGCGAGCTTTTATTCGCTCGAGCGAGCTTCTAGGATGTTGGCTCGAGCGAGACCTTCTTGGCTCGAGCTACGGTTTTCTGTGTCTGGTCGCTCGAGCGACCAAGTCTTCGCTCGAGCGAGCCTGTTTATATCAGTTCGCAGCCAGCGATCTAAACTTCACTTTTTTGAAGCTTTTACTTTTTAAAACCCTAAATTTGAGAGCCTCTCTCTCTAGACTTGCCTTCTCTCTAAGAAATCATCTCCCTAGAGGGTGAATCTTCCCTAAGTGCTTTGTTAAAAAGGTAGAGGGTGACTTGGGCTTCGATATAATCTGAAAATATTCGGTTTTGGAGCAAGTTGGGTGTTGGGTCTTCATCTCCTTTTGAGCTCAAACTTTGAGGTAGGGATATCCTACTCCTCTTTATGGATTTTGTCTTTGAATTTTAGCATTTTGATATGTTGGTAGTTGTTGTGTAATTTTGGGAAACTTTGGGCCATTGTGTAATTTTATAAAAGTTTGGGGTTTTGTCTATAATAAACCTAGAAGCATGTTTGGTATAGAAACATGGAATTAATGTTGAAACATTAGTGAAATTGGAACCTAAGGGTTGTAATGTTAATTATGGAAACGTCCTAATTACATTGATTAATTAATTTGAATAATTAATTGTGGAAAATGAGGAATTGAGATAGAATTGGGTCATGGGTTATGACGATGGAAAGAATACATTGATTTTATGTATTGATATGTGATGTGTATAATTGTTATATATATGCATTGTGTTGTGTTGGAGGAGATAGGGGATGTACTCACGGTTTAGGGAAGATAGGGATGGACCTCTAAACCGGATGTTATTGGGAGGAGATAGGATGAACTCCGTAGATAGAGCATGTATGCTTATCTAGAAATGTATTGGCAGAGCGTATATGCTTGTCATTGGAAGTATGAATATAATCGCTTTGTTTATATTTGTTGAAGTGATGAAAGAATGTAAAAGAGTTGGCCATCTATCAACTGTTAAACTTTTAGTCATTATTTATAATCGTTTAGTGTATTTCTCTTGCTGTGGCTCACCCTATATGGGAACATCATTTTCAGGTACTGGTAGCATGCCACCTCCAAGGACTTAGCTTGGGAGGCTAGTGGCGGACGGACTTTTGGGGTGTCTTTCCTTTTTGTGTGGTACATGTAAAATCAAGCCTAGGGGTTAATGTGTAAATGAGTTAGCACTCTACTTTCTTGTAACCAAGTGTTAACTTGAAAGTCAGAAGTCTGTGAGGGCATTTGCTTTTGTTGTTAACATGTAATACCTTTTGTAATAGCACTCTGATGAATGGAAGGACATGGATCTTTTATATATCATAGCATGTTAATATTGTTGGTTTAATATCATTATTTTTGAGGGCGTTACACAACTTCTTTTTTATTCAACTTCCATTTTTGTTTTTATTCAACTTCTATTTTTATTCAATTTCCTATTCTATTCAACTTCATTTTTTATTTAATTTCCAAATAGATCGTTAGGGTATAGTAGTTTATTGGATAAACTTCAATTTTTAATTTTATTCAACTTCTTTTTCTATTCAACTTCCATTTCTATTGAACATCCTTTTTTATTTAATTGCCAAATAGATCGTTAAGGAAGAGTGGTTTCCTGAACGAACTTACATTTTCAATTTTATGCAACTTCCTTCTTTGGTTATTCCATTTCATGTTCTATTTGGGTATTAAATAAAAAGTAAAACCGATAAAAATGGAAGATGAATAAAAAAGAAATTTAATAAAAAAGGAAGTTGCATAAAAATGGAAGTTGAATAAAAATAAAAATGGATGTCGCATAAAATTAAAAATGGAGGTTCATTCAAGAAACCACTATAACTTAACGATCTATTTGGAAATTAAAAAAAAGAGGAAGTTGAATAGAAATGGAAGTTGAATAAAAATAAAACTGGAAGTTGCATAAAAATAAAAATGGATAAAAATGGAAGTTGTATAAAGTTAACAATGAAAGTTAATTCAAAAAACCACTATACATTAACAATCTATTTGGAAAGTAAATAAAAAAAAGAAGTTGAATAGATTATTCAAGAAACAACTATACCTTAACGATCTATTTGTAAATTAAATAAAAAATGAAGTTAAATAAAAAAGGAAGTTGACTAAAAATAAAAATTGAATAAAAAAAAAATGGAAGTTGCATAAAATTAACAATGAAAGTTGAATAGAAATGGAAATTGAATAAAAATGGATGTTGAATATTCATAAAAATCGAAGTTGAATAAAAATAAAAATGGAAGTTGCATAAAATTAACAAAATGGAAGTTCATTTAAGAAACCACTATACCTTAACGATCTATTTGGAGATTAAATAAAAAAGGACATTGAATAAAAATTGAAGTTGAATAAAAATAAAAATGGACGTTGCATAAAATTAAAAATGGAAGTTGAATTTTCTTTTCTATTCAATTTCTTATTTTTATTCAACTTCTATTTTATATTTTTATTCATCTTCCATTTTTATTTTTATTTGGAAATTAACTAAAAACGGAAATTGAATAAAATTAAAAATTGAATAAAAATAAAAGTTGCATAAAATTGAAAATTGAAGTTCATCCAATAAACTACTATATCTTAAAGATCTATTTGGAAATTAAATAAAAATGAAAATTGAATAAAAAGGAAATTGAATAGAAATAGAAATTGAATAAAAAGGACATTGATCAAAAATGGAAATTTAATAAAAATGGAAGTTGCATAAAAATAAAAAAAGGAAGTTGAATAGAAAAGGAAATTAAATAAAAATGGAAGTTGCATAAAATTAATAATGGAAGTTGCATAAAATTAAAAATGAAAGATGAATAAAGAAACGACTATACCTTAACGATCTATTTGAAAATTAAATAAAAAAGGAAGTTGAATAAAAATAAAAATGGAAGTTGAATAAAATTAAAAATGGAAGTTCATTCAAGAAACCACTATACCTTAACGATCTATTTGGAAATTAAATAAAAAAGAAAGTTGAATAAAAATAGAAATGGAAGTTAAATAAAAAAGGAAGTTGAATAGAATTAAAAATGGAAGTTGAATAGAGAAGGAAATTTAAATAAAAATGGAATTTGAATAAAAATAAAAATGGAAGCTAAGGTATAGTGGTTTCTTGAATGAACTTCCATTTTTAATTTTACGCAACTTCCATTTTTATTTTTATTCATCTTTCATTTCTATTCAATTCTCTTTTCCATTCAACTTCCTTTTGAATAAAAAAGGAAGTTGAAAGGAAATTGAAATAAAATAAAAAATGGAAGTTGAATAGAAAAGTGAATTTAATAAAAAGGGAAGTTGAATAAAAAAAAATGGAAGTTGAAAGCAAGTTGAATAAAAATGGAAGTTGAATAGAAAATGAAATTGAAAATTAAAAATGGCAGTTCACTGAAGAAGCCACTATAACTTAACGATCTATTTGCAAATTAAATAAAAAAGAAGTTCAATAGAAAAGGAAGTTGAATAAAAATAAAAAAGGAAGTTGAATAAAATTAAAAATGGAAGTTGCATAAAATTAAAAGTGGAAGTTGCACAAAATTTAAAATGGAAGTTCATTCAAGAAACCACTATAACTTAACGATCTATTTAGAAATTAAATAAAAAAAGGAAGTTGAATAAAATGGACATTGAATAAAAATAGAAGTTGCATAAAATTAACAATAGAAGTTGTATAAAATTAACAATGGAAGTTTATTTAAAAAACCACTATACCTTAACGACCTATCTGGAAATTAAATAAAAAAATAAGTTGAATAGAAAAGTAAATTGAATAAAAATGGAAGTTGAATAAAAATAAAAATGGAAGTTCATTGAAGAAACCACTATACCTTAACGATCTATTTGGAAATTAAATAAAAAAGAGGAAGTTGAATAGAAAAGGAAGTTGAATAGAAATGGAAATTGAATAAAAATGGAAATTGAATAAAAATGGAAGTTGAATAGAGAAGGAAATTTAACAAAAAAGAAAGTTAAATAAAATAGAAGTTACAGAAAAGGAAATTGAATAAAAATTGAAGTTCATTCAAGAAACCACTATACCTTAACGATCTATTTGGAAATTAATTTCCATTTCTTCAATGAACTTCCAATTTCATGTTCTATTCAACTTCCATTTTTATTCAATTCTATTTTCTATTCAACTTCCTTTTTTATTTAATTTCCAAATAGATCGTTAGGGTATAGTAGTTTATTGGACGAATTTCAATTTTTAAGGTTGGTTTGCGGTGTCCTAAAAAAGTGCACTTTTTGTCTTTTTACGAAAAGATGTGCAGAAAAGTAGAGAGGTGATGTGATGGAAAAAAGATAAAAAGATAAAAACATGGATTATATGGGTTATGCCAAACCTAGCCTTAATTTTATGCAACTTCCATTTTTATTTTTATTCAACTTCAATTTTTATTAAACTTCATTTTTCATTTAATTTCCATTTCTATTCAATTTCCATTTTTATTTTTATTCAACTTCCATTCTTAAATGAACTTACATTGTTAATTATATGCAACTTCTATTTTGTTTAATTTTCAAATAGACCATTAAGGTATAGTGGTTTAATTTTCAAATAGACCATTAAGGTATAGTTGTTTCTTGAATGAACATCCATAAACTTCCATTTTTATTTTTATTCAACATCATTTTTTATTTAATTTCCAAATAGATCGTTAAGTTATAGTGGTTTCTTGAATGAACTTCTATTTTTAATTTTAGGCAACTTCCATTTTTATTCAATTTCCTTTTTTATTAAATTTCCTTTTCTATTCAACATCCTTTTTTATTTAATTTCCAAATAGATCGTTAAGGTATAGTGATTTATTGGATGAACTTCAATTTTGAATTTTATGCAACTTCCATTTTTATTCAATTTCCTTTTTTATGCAACTTCCATTTCTTTTCAATTTCCTTTTTTATTCAACTTCATTTTTATTGAATTTCCTTTTCTGTTCAACTTCCTTTTTTATTTTATTTTTAAATTGATCGTTAAGGTATAGTGGTTTTTTGAATGAACTTCCATTTTATTCAACTTCTATTTTTATTGAATTTCCTTTTCTATTCAACTTCTTTTTTTATTTAATTTCCAAATAGATCGTTAAGGTATAGTGGTTTCTTGAATGAACTTCGATTTTTATTTTTAGGCAACTTCCAGTTTCATTCAATTTTGTTTTCAATTCAACTTCCTTTTTATTTAATTTCCAAATAGATCGTTAAGGTAGAGTGGTTTCTTGAATGAACTTGAATTTTAAATTTATGCAACTTCCATTTTATTTTTATTCAACTTCAATTTTTAAATAGATCGTTAAGGTATAATGGTTTCTATTCAACTTCCGTTTTTATTCAACTTCTTTTTCTATTCAACTTCATTTTTTATTTAATTTCCAAATAGATCATTAAGCTACCAAATAGATCGTTAAGGTATAGTGGTTTCTTGAATGAACTTCCATTTTTAATTTTATTTAATTTCCTATTCTATTGAACATCCTTTTTTTATTTAATTGCCAAATAGATCGTTAAGGTATAGTGGTTTTTTGAATGAACTTCCATTGTTAATTTTACGCAACTTCCAGTTTTATTCAATTTTGTTTTCTATTCATTTTCCTTTTATTTAATTTTCAAATAGATCGTTAAGGTATATAGTGGTTTATTGAATAAACTTCCAGTTTTGTTCAACTTCTATTTTTAATTACAACCGCGATTGGGAGCTCGAATCCGAGCTCCCCCGAATCCCCCGAATCCATTTTTTTTTTTTTTTTACAAGAAGACGGGGAGGGGCGAGGAGAGGGGAGGAGGAGGAGGAGGAGGAGGGAGGAGGGGGACTGGAGGGGGCATATTCATTGGGGGAGGAGGAGGCGGAGGCGGTGGGCGGAGGTGGGCCGGAGGCGGTGGTCGGTGGCTGCGACGATCGACGATCGCCTCTCCTTCCCCCTCTCCTCTCTGCTTCCCCTCTCTCTTTCTCCCTCTCCTCTCTCTTCTCCTCAGACACGAGGAAGAAGAAGAAGAAAAAAAAAAAAAAAATTTAAATCCGTGAAACGACGTCGTTTCACGGATTAGGGGGATTCGGGGCCAAAATTTTCGAGCTACAAATCTTTTTTCTTTTAATTATATGCAACTTCCATTTTTATTCAATTTCTAGTTTTATTCAACTTCCATTTTTATCCAATTTCCTTTTCTATTTAACTTCCTTTTTTTATTTAATTTCCAAATAGATCGTTAGGGTATAGTGGTTTCTTAAATGAACTTCCATTTTTAATTTTATGAAACTTCCATTTCTATTCAACTTCATTTTTTACATAACGATCTATTTGGAAATTAAATAAAAATGGAAGTTCAATAAAAATAAAATTGGAAGTTCATTCAAGAAACCACTATACGTTAACGATCTATTTGGAAATTAAATATAAAAGGAAGTTGAATAGAAAAGGAAATTGAATAAAAATGGAAGTTGAATAGAAAAGGAAATTTAATAAAAAAGGAAGTTGAATAAAAACGGAAGTTGGAAGTTGCATATAATTAAAAATGGAAGTTCATTTAAGAAACCATTATACCTTAACGATCTATTTAGAAATTGAATAAAAAATGAAATTGAATAGAAATCGAAATTGTATAAAAATGGAAGTTGAATAAAAATAAAAATGAAAGTTGCCTAAAATTAACAATGGAAGTTGAATAAAAATGAAAGTTCATTGAAAAAATCACTATACCTTAACGATCTATTTGTAAATTAAATAGAAAAGGAAGTTGAATAGAAAATGATATTGAATAAAAATAAAAATGGAAGTTCATTCAAAAAACCACTATACCTTAACTTTCTATTTGGAAGTTGAATAGAAAAGTAAATTGAATTAATATGGAAATTGCATAAAACTTACAATGGAAATGGATGTTGAATAAAAATGGAAGTTCATTGAAGAAACCACTATACCTTAGCGATCTATTTGGAAATTAAATAAAAATGAAAATGGAAGTTCATTCAAGATCACCCTATACCTTAAAGATCTATTTGGAAATTAAAAAACAAAGGAAGTTGAATAGCAAAGGAAATTAAATAAAATTTGAAGTTGAATAGAAAGGAAAATTGAATATAATTGGAAGATGAATAAAAATAAAAATGGAAGTTGCATAAAATTAAAAATTGAATAAAAAAAGGAAGTTGCATAAAAAATAAAAATGCAAAATGAATAAAAATAAAAATGGAATTTGCATGAAATTAACAGTGGAAATGGAAACCACTTGGAAATTAAATAAAAAATGAAGTTGAATAGAAAAGGAAATTGAATAAAAATGGAAGTTGAATAAAATTAACAATGGAAGTTCATTCAATAAACTACTATACGTTAACGATCTATTTGGAAATTAAATAAAAATGAAAGTTGCATAAAATTAATAATGGAAGTTGCATAAAGAAACCACTATACCTTAATGATCTATACCTTAATGATCAATTTTGTTTTCTATTCAACTTCATTTTTTATTTAACTTCCAAATAGATCGTTAAGGTATAGTGGTTTCTTGAATAAACTTCAATTTTTATTAAGGTATAGTGGTTTCTTGAATAAACTTCCATTTTTATTTTTATTCAAGTTCCTTTAATTTCCAAATTGATCGTTAAGGTATAGTGGCTTATTGAATGAACTTCTATTTTTATTTTTATGAACTTCCACTTTTAATTTTATTCAACGTCATTTTTTATTTAATTTCCAAATAGACCGTTAAGTTATAGTGGTTTCTTCAATGAACAGCCATTTTTATTTGTATTCGGCTTCCATTTTTATTAAATTTCATTTTCTATTCAACTTCCTTTTTTATTTAATTTCCAAATAGATCGTTAAGGTATAGTGGTTTATTGAATGAACTTCCATTTTTATTCAATTTCCTTTTCTATTCAACTTCATTTTTTTTTTAAATTTCCAAATAGATCGTTAAGGTATAATGGTTTCTTGAATGAACTTCCAATTTTAATTTTATGAAACTTTCATTTTTATTCAATTTCCTTTTCTATTCAACTTCCATTTTTATTCAATTCTCTTTTCTACTGAGCTTCTATTTTTATTCAATTTCCTATTCTATTCAACTTTCTTTTTTTTTCATTTAATTTCCAAATAGATCGTTAAGGTATAGTGGTTTTTTCAATGAACTTCCATAACGATCTATTTTTATTCAACTTCCTTTTTTATTCAATTTCCTATTCTAGTCAAATTGATCGTTAAGGTATAGTCGTTTCTTAAATGAACTTTCAATTTTTATGCAACTTTCTTTATTTTTATTTAATTGCCATTTCTATTCAACTTCTTTTTTTCTTTAATTTTCAAATAGATTGTTAGGATATGGTGGTTTCTTGAATGAACTTCCATTGTTAATTTTATTCGACTTCCGTTTTTAAACAATTTCCAAATAAATCGTTACGGTATAGTGGTTTCTTGAATGAACTTTCATTTTTAATTTTATACAACTTCCATTTTTATTCGATTTTTTTTTTCTATTCAACTTCATTTTTTTATTTAATTTCCAAATAGATTGTTAAGGTATAGTGGTTTCTTGAATTAACTTCCACTTTTAATTTTATACAAATTCCATTTTTGTTTTTATTCATCTTGCATTTTTATCCAATTTCGTTTTCTATTCAACTTCCTTTTTATTCAATTTCATTTTCTATTCAACTTCCTTTTTTATTTAATTTCCACATAATTCATTAAGGTATAGTGGTTTCTTGAATGAACTTCCATTGTTAATTTTAGGCAACTTCCACTTTTATTTTTATTCAACTTCCATTTTTGTTTTTATGCAACTTCCAATTTTATTTAACTTCTTTTTTTATTCAATTTCCTTTTCTATTCAACTTCATTTTTTAAAATTACTTTCCAAATAGATCGCTAAGGTATAGTGGTTTCTTGAATGAACTTCCATTGTTAATTTTAGGCAACCTCCATTTTTATTTTTATGCAACTTCCATTTTTATTATAGTTTCTTGAACTTCCAATGTTAATTTTATGCAACTTTCATTTTTATTTAAGAAACCACTATACCTTAACGATCTATTTAGAAATTAAATAAAAAAGTAAGTTTATTCAAGAAACCACTATACCTTAACGATCTATCTGAAAATTTCATAAAAAACGAAGTTGAATAGCAAAGGAAATTGGATAAAAATGCAAGATGAATAAAAATGGAAGTTGAATATAAAAGGAAATTGAATAAAAATGGAAGTTGAATAAAATAAAAATGGAAGTTGAATAAAAATGAAAATGGATGTTCATTCAAGAAAGCACTATACCTTAACGGTCTATTTGGAAATTAAATAAAAATGGAAGTTGAATAAAATTAACAATGGAAGTTCATTCAATAAACCACTATACCTTAACGATCTATGTGGAAATTAAATAAAAATGGAAGTTGAATAAAAATGAAAATGGATGTTCATTCAAGAAAGCACTATACCTTAACGATCTATTTCGAAATTAAATAAAAATGGAAGTTGAATAAAAATAAAAATTTAATTCAAGAAACCACTCTACCTTAACGATCTATTTGGAAATTAAATAAAAAAGGACGTTGAATATAAAATGAAGTTGAATAAAAATGGAAGTTGAATAAAAATAAAAATGGAAGTTGCATTAAATAAAAAAGGAAGTTGAATAGAAAAGGAAATTGAATATGTAACGCCCTGAAAATAAACCCAATAATCATGCATTCTTAACATGCTCAGACATAAGAGAATAAAGCATAAGTATATTTCATCAGAGTATTTCTTACACATGTATCACATGTTAACAACAAAAGCAAATGCCCTATGGGCTTCTGACTTTCCAAGTCAACACTTGGTTACAAAAAGAAGAGTTCTAACTCTATACAAAATAAGCCCTTGGCTTGATTTACATGTAATACAAATAAAGTAATCACAAAAGATGACCCAGCCACTAATCCCCTCAAGCTATGTCCTTGGAGGTGGCATGCTACCTGTACCTGAAAATGATGTCCCATATAGGGTGAGCCAACGCCCAGTAGAGATATGCTAAACATTGTATGAGCAATAACTAAAACATCAGCATCTGATAAATGTTTAATTCACATAAATCAATTCATATTTCATTTTAAATACATGACCATTGTGTCCATGTTTTTTTTTTTTCATCTCATAACCAATTCTCGATTAACAACCCTGGCTCAGAACCTGGCCATATACTTTAAGTGAGATTACATCCGATATCAATAATGTTTCTATTTCAATAAAAATAACAACTCAAATTAATCATTTCATGCTTCATAATAGATACATATTTTAGTACTGTATCCATCTCAGACAAAACACTTCCATATTCCACATATGATACACATTTTAGTGCTGTATCAATGTTAAACAAAACACTTCCATATTCCACATATGATACACATTTTAGTACTGTATCAATGTCAAACGATATCCGGTTTAGATGTCCATCCCCTATCTTCTCCTAAACCATGGAGTACATCCCTTATCTCCTCCCACACAACACAATGTATATAAACACATATCATATACATAATCAAACCAATACATAAAATTCATGTATTATATCAACCGCCATATTCAATGGCATACTCAATTGATTAGTTTTAGTTTGCCTAATCATCATGCATTGTCTACAACAATCAAGACTATCCTCCACCGATAGCCCAAAGCGATTATTTCTAAACAGATAATAATTATGTTCACGGATAAATATAAAAAATTTCAAAATTGAGCGATTAATAAATCCAACTTCACTATTCCATCTCATACTGAGCCAATTTCAATATATTCAACTCAATTTTATACTCTCATGATTTTCCCAAATTAATTATACCAATTAATTTATGCACAAATTAGGGCTTTCGCCCATTTCTCAATATTAACCCAAAGGTTTAAATATCAACAACTCTTCAATAATACCGTCATTTTGAGGCCCAAATACATATTCAAGAATTAAAAATCACAAATCCCCCTTTATTCATTTTGAAACCCTAAGTCCCAAAATTTCCCAACTCAAGCCATCTATACAAATAGCTCAATATTTAGGTTAAAACACATAAGAATGAGTAGGAATCCTACCTCAAATTCGGAGCTCAAAGGAAGATGATGAAGAAATTGAAGATGCTCCAAACCAAGAAATTTTGGATCAAAATAAAGCCCTCGACGATCCCTACAACTTTTACAAAGGCCCAAGGCAGGAAACCACTCCTACTAGATCAATCCCTAGAGAGAAGGTAAGATTTTAGAGAGAGGGCTCTCAAATCGTGTTTGGGAAAGTAAGAGAGAGAAAGAGTGTTGAAAAAGTGATCCAAAAAGTGAAATCCCGAAGTGATATACCAGTCGCCCCGCTCGAGCGTGGAAACCCCCGCTAGAGCGTCGGACACAGACTCACGCTCGAGCTTCAAAAGCGCCGATCGAGCGTAGATTGCACACTTCCAGAAGTTTTGCAGACATGGTCCCTGCTCGAGCGTCAAACTCCCCGCTCGAGCGGAGGAACAAAAACAAAGGTTCACGCTTGAGCGTCAAAACTCCCGCTCAAGCGTTTGAAGACCTACAGACAAAAGTACTGGGAGATGGAAAATCACGCTCGAGCGTCGAAACTCCCGCTCGAGCGGAGAAACAACAACAAAGGGCCCGCTCGAGCGTCAAAATCCCCGCTCGAGCGTGAAGGCCAAAATCTGGGCATCAACTCTAGGTTTCAAAACACAACCAACCTATTTCAAACCTGCCCAACACATCCTATAACTCAAATACAAAGTACGAAAAGATGTAAACAAGATATAAACAACTGCTAACATCCACAGAACCAAGTCCGGATCATCAGACAACAAGGGTAAAACCGGGATCACTATAACCTCCCCTTAAAGAATTTCGTCCCGAAATTAAGTGCAAGTTTTCAAAAGAACAAGTTTTTCTCCATTTTAAACAACGTTACATTCAGCATTCAATAACTCGACCCATCCCGGTCATTCCATCTCTTGTCAAGAGGCATTTCACAACATATACATTTCAACATGCATTTCCTTTCCATTTCAACAGTTTACAATATACATGATTCCCATTTCTATATCATATTCATTTTTCATGATATAATTCCATTTCTACAATATAATCAACATATGCAATGTTACATTAAACTTCCATTTCGAGGCAAGTTCCAAAATACTTCCATTAAACCAAAACATATACCATGTTTCACAACCTTAGATATATTCAATACTCTTAAGGTCCACTAATACAGCAAAATACACAACATATACTCAAACATCCACAAATAGATCCGGATATTTCTCTCGGACCTCCAACTCACGTTCCCAAGTGGCTTCCTCTACCCCATGATGTTTCCACAAGACTTTTACCAAGGGAATGGTCTTGACTGCATAAGACTTGATCTCGCCTATCCAAGACCGAACCGGTCTCTCCTCATCTGAGGCATCCTCATCAACCTCTAAGTCGGTCCAATCCAATACATGTGATGGATTTGGCTCATACTTCCGAAGCATACTCACATGAAACATGTCATGAACTCCGGACAACTGCGGCACAAAGGTAAACGATAGGCAACCTCGCCAATCCTCTCAAGGATCTCAAAGGGCCAATAAATCGAGGGATAACTTCCACTCTTCCCAAACCTCATCAAACCTCGCCTCGGTGATATTTTCAAGAAAACATGATCACCCGACTCAAATGCCAAAGGCCTCCTCCTACGTCGGCATAACTCTTTTGGCGACTCAGAATAAGCCTCCCTACGGATAAGCTCAACTTTCTCGGTCGTCTCCCTAACCAATTCCTAGCGCAACAAAGGTGCATCACCCACCTCGGCCCAACATACTGGAGACCTACAAGGTCAGCTATACAAGGCCTCAAATGGTGGCATACCGATACTAGATCGAAAAGGTTTGTTGTAGGCAAACTCCACCAAGGGCAAGTGCCTCTCCCATATCCCACTAAAGTCAAGGACACAACCTTGAAGCATATCCTCAAGGATCTGGATAGTATGCTCGGACTGCCCATCAGTTTGAGGATGATAAGACGTACTAAAGGTCAACTTAGTACCCAGGGCACTCTGCAAACTCTGCCACAACACAGCGAGAAGCGAGGATCTCTATCTGAGACAATAAATCCTTTGGGACCCGTGCAACCTCACTATATCCCGAATATACAAGTCGGCAAGATGGTCTCTAGAATCTCTCGCGTATAGGAATGAAGTCGCCGACTTAGTCAATCGGTCTACAACCACCCAAATAGCATCACTACCCCGAGTCTTCGGGAGACCCACAACGAAGCCCATGGTGTCATGCTTCCACTTCCACTCGGCAATAGGCAAGGGTTGTAACAAACCCAAGAGCCTCGATGTTCGGCCTTCACTTGGCGACAAGTAAGGCACTTAGACACTAAATCGCCACATCTCTCTTCATACCCCGCCACCAAAAGCGGTGACTCAAATCTCGATACATCTTAGTGCCTCGGGATGCACCGCAAGGCTTGAATGATGAAACTCGCGTAGTACCTCCTTTCGGCAAGACTCGCACAAACAAATGGTCTCGGTATCTCACACTCTGGTGGGATACTCAGTCAAACCCTTCTCAACCTTCCCACTGGAGATCTTCTCTCGGAGGGATTCTACCTCAAGGTCACGTCTCTGTGCCTCTAACACTCGAGTCACAAGTGTAGGCAGAGCAACAACAGAAAACAAGGCCGCAGCCTCAACGGATTTGCCTAGAAGCAAATCAAACTCGCCAAGCGCACCTAACATCTCCAACTCCCAGATGGCTATACAAGCTATATCACTAATGGATTTCCTGCTAAGGGCATCGGCCACAACATTGGCCTTCCCCGGATGATAGTGCAACTCGAAGTCGTAATTCTCAATAAACTCCATCCACCTCCTCTGCCTCAAGTTCAAGTCTTTCTATGTAAACAGATATTTCAGACTCTTATGATTCGAGAACACCTCGAATCTCTCACCATAAAGGTAGTGCCTCCAGATTTTCAAAGCAAAGATCACTGCTGCTAGCTCTAGGTCATGTGTAGGGTAATTCTTCTCGTGTATTTTCAACTGACGTGAGCCATAGGCAACCACTTTCCCCTCTTGCACCAACACACAACCCAAACCCTCTCGTGAGGCATCACAATAGATCATAACCTAACTCTCTCTCAGAATAATCAAGGCAGGAGGCGGTGGTCACCTAACTTTCGGCTCTTGGAATGACTTTTCGCAAGTCTTACTCCATACAAATTTGACTCCCTTCCGTCGGTCTAGTCAGCAGCAAAGCTAATCGAGAAATCCTTCACAAACCGGTAATACCCGGCTAATCCCGTAAGCTGCGGATCTCAAACACACTCTTAAGGGTCAGTCCAATCTTGCCTTTGCCTCAATCTTGGATGTATCAGCAGACACCCTTCTCCAAAAACCACATGGCCTAAGAACTTGACTTCTCCTAGCGAACTCACACTTCCCAAACTTGGCATCTGACCTATGGGTTCTAAGTAACTCGAGCACCACTCTCAAGTGTTCCTCCTGCTCCTCCTCTAAAGATGAATAGATGAGAATGTCGTCCACAAAAACGAGCACAAAACGATCTAAGAATTCCCAGAATATCCGGTTCATCAAATCCATAAAGACTGCCGGTGCATTGGTGAGCCCAAATGGCATTACCAGAAACTCATAATGGCCATACCACGTACAGAATGCCGTCTTTGGAATATCCTCCTCCCTGACCCTCAACTGGTGGTAACCCGATCTCAAGTCTATCTTAGAGAAACAACAGGACCCCTTCAACTGGTCAAACAGATCATCTATACGGGGCATGGGGTACTTATTCTTCTTAGTAACCCGATTCAACTTCCGGTAGTTGATACAAAGTCTCAAGGCGCCATCTTTCTTTTTAGCAAAGAGGGCCGGTGCTCCCCACGGTGAAATACTAGGGCGAATAAAGCCCTTATCCAGCAATTCTTGGAGCTGAACCTTCAACTCAACCAACTCGGCTGGGGCAAAATGGTAAGATGCCATAGAAATCAGCGCCGTGCTAGGCACTAGATCAATAGAGAACTCAATCTCTCGATGAGGTGGCAAACTAACGAGATCTTCGGGAAAGACGTCCGAGTACTCACAAACCACTCTCGGCAACACAGTTTGGGTCTCACCACACTCACTACTCAAGAGGCTAGCAAGTAGACCACTAAGCTCACTCCGCCCTCGCGGATCATACACCGGTGGCAACACACTACCAACCCGATCCCCTAGAAAATGGAAACAATCCCCACTCAAGGTACAAATTGTGACCCTCTGGCGGTAGCAATCAATATGACCGGTATGACGATAGCAGTCCATATCCAAAATAACATCAAATCCAGACATGGGCATTACTACAAAAAGGAAGCAGGCCGTGATCGGCGACCTCTATATCACAACCCCTACATCTTTGTTTCAAAATCAACTCACCCCAATAGGTGACACTACACAAATAGGAGATGCTAAGCGTGCCAACTCAATCCCAAAGCAGATGCAAATGTAGCAGATACAAAAGAATGAGATGCACTGTATCAATCAATACACTAGCAACCAAGTTGCAAAACAAGAAGGTACCTCTCTGGCCCGATGGAGGCGGTACAAGATCTGTAGCGATAACGACATACACGTGCCCAGAGGGCCCCTGATCCACTGCTCACCCTCAGAGCATCTGATGCTGCCTGAGGGGGACGAAGCTCCGGATTGGCCCTTGAGGCTGCCGCAGACTGGTGGTGAAAACCCTGCGTCTGCCTAGAACCAGACGCACCCGAAGTGGGCAAAACCTCTTCAGGTGCCCAGGCTGACCACACTGATAACAAGACAAGGGCCCCCTACGACTCGCTCTGCGGTCTAGTGAAGATGAAGCGACTCTCGACCTCCTTCCCTCTGTGGGCAAACCGAAGCCTTGTGGCCCAGCTGACCACACTTGTAACAGGTGAAATCTCCCTGATTGCCTCTCCCCGAGCCTGCACTCGGCACTGGAAAGGTCGATCTAGCAACACCACCCTGAGACTGCTGAGGGTTAGCACCCCTCTGTCTCCTGCCATCACCCTGACCATCCTGGCTCCTCTTGGAGCCTCTCTGTCCCTCCTCCTCCTGCATCATGATCTCCATATGGGCTGCAGCATCAACCAAGTGCCCATAGTCTCGGATCATAAAACCCTCAACTCTCATCTTGAGGCCGCACCTCAACCTCTTCTCAAACTCGTCTGGCGGTGTTCCTCGAGCATACAAGTTCAGTGTGAACTGGACAAGCTAAGTAAAAGCGACCTCATACTCGGCCTTTGAAGAACCCAAGCGCAAAAGGTGGCGGGCGGTCTCTCGGCTTCTTTCGACGGTGGAGATAAGTACTTCTCTGAAAAGCCTCCACAAAGTCTCCCACGTGCCAAGAATCTGCCCTCATGTATTTCCTGTGACCCGCACCCCCTTTAAGCTGGAAGGATTCTAGGGTCACTTTCAATACCCTGTCCTCAACGCCAAGCATCTCGAACGTCTTACTCATCTGCTCCAACCACTCGTCAGCCTTAAGTGGCTCCTTTGGATCCCCAACAAACTCGTCCGGGTTAGACCGGAAGAACTCCCTCTTCAAGAAGGAAGGCCCTGCCTCAACAACCTGGGCCTACACTGGAGCCTAAACTGGATTTTCAGCTCTGAGAATTCCCATAGACTCCCTCAAAGCATCGGCTATCCCACGGGCTAAACACCCATAGCTTGTTGACCCGCTGGCTCGGCCACATTGGCCTGGCCAACACCCTCCTGCTGCTCCGGAATGTCATCCGGTATAGGCATCTCTTGCCTCCTAGGCCTACCTCGCCTACCACCACGTCCTCGACTTGACATTCTAATATAGGTAACGAAGAACATTAGCACATTCATAAATGTGCCAAAACTAAACACCCGTGTCCTAATACATGGACAACTGTAATTCACTCCACGTAAGCACATAAACACATAAGAACTTACGAATTTCATTTCCGGATAATGATAGTCCCGAGGCGTTACTAGAGTTCCGGTTAGAAACAGCATTGATCAAGTGCTTTTCTAACAAGACTCACAGAAACCCAAGGATCCAATCAACATCTTAGAAACTAAATCCCATACCCACATAGTCACATAAACATGTTATCAAATAAACACATAATGTCACACATAGGTCTCTAACAAGCGAGAGAAACCCATTGTGATACTAATCACTTCCCACGTACCCAAAGTATTCGAACCCAGTACGCTCTGATACCAAGTTGTAACGCCCTAAAAATAAATCCAATAATCATACATTCTTAACATGCTCAGACATAAGAGAATAAAGCATAAGTACATTTCATCAGAGTATTTCTTACACATGTATCACATGTTAACAACAAAAGCAAATGCCCTATGGGCTTACAGTTTTCCAAGTCAACACTTGGTTACAAAAAGAAGAGTTCTAACTCTATACAAAATAAGCCATTGGCTTGATTTACATGTAATACAAATAAAGTAATCACAAAAGATGACCCAACCACTAATCCCCTCAAGCTATGTCCTTGGAGGTGGCATGCTACCTGTACCTGAAAATGATGTCCCATAAAGGGTGAGCCAACGCCCAGTAGAGATATGCTAAACATTGTATGAGCAATAACTAAAACATCAGCATTTGATAAATGTTTAATTCACATAAATCAATTCATATTTCATTTCAAATACATGACCCATGTGTCCATTTTTTTTTTCATCTCATAACCAATTCTTGATTCACAACCCTGGCTCAGAACCTGGCCATATACTTTAAGTGAGATTACATCCCATATCAACAACGTTTCTATTTCAATAGAAATAACAACTCAAATTAATCATTACATGCTTCATAATAGATACACATTTTAGTACTGTATCCGTCTCAGACAAAACACTTCCATATTCCACATATGATACACATTTTAGTGCTGTATCAATGTTAAACAAAACACTTCCATATTCCACATATGATACACATTTTAGTCTTTGTATCAATGTCAAATGATATCCGGTTTAGAGGTCCATCCCTATCTTCCCTAAACCGTGGAGTACATCCCTATCTCCTCCCACACAACACAATGTATATAAACACATATCATATACATAATCAAACCAATACATAAAAATCATGTATTATATCAACTGCCATATTCAATGGCATACTCAATTGATTAGTTTTAGTTTGCCTAATCATCATGCATTGTCTACAACAATCAAGACTATCCTCCACCGATAGCCCAAAGCAATTATTTCTAAGCAGATAATAATTACGTTCAGCAGATAAATATCAACAATTTCAAAAGCGGCGATTAATAAATCCAACTTCACTATTCCATCTCATCTTGAGCCAATTTCAATATATTCAACTCAATTTCATACTCTCATGATTTTTCCAAATTAATTATACCAATTAATTTATGCACATATTAGGGCTTTCTCCCCCATTTCTCAATATTAACCCAAAGGTTCAAATATCAACAACTCTTCAACAATACCGTCATTTTGAGACCCAAATACATATTCAAGAATCAAAATTAACAAAACCCCTTATTCATTTTGAAACCCTAAGTCCCAAAATTTCCCAACTCAAACCATCTATACAAATAGCTCAATATTTAGGTTAAAACACATAAGAATGAGTAAGAATCCCTACCTCAAATTCGGAGCTCAAAGGAAGATGATGAAGAAATTGAAGATGCTCCAAACCAAGAAATTTTCGGATCAAAATAAAGCCCTCGACGATCCCTACAACTTTTACAAAGGCCCAAGGCAGGAAACCACTCCTACTAGATCAATCCCTAGAGAGAAGGTAAGATTTTAGAGAGAGGGGCTCTCAAATCTGTGTTTGGGAAAGTAAGAGAGAGAAAGAGTGTTGAAAAAGTGATCCAAAAAGTGAAATCCCGAAGTGATATACCAATCGCCCCACTCGAGCGTGGAAACCCCCGCTCGAGCGTCAGACACAGACTCACGCTCGAGCTTCAAAAGCGCCGCTCGAGCGTAGATTGCACACTTCCAGAAGTTTTGCAGACATGGTCCCCGCTCGAGCATCAAACTCCCCGCTCGAGCGGAGGAACAAAAACAAAGGTTCACGCTCGAGTGAGGGCTTTCATTTAATCGGAGAAATTGTTGATTTGGAGCACTTTGGGGTTTTGAGCATCATCTTCTTCTTCTTCTTTTGGGTTCTTCTGTTTAAGGTAGGGATTTCCTACTCCATTTATACGCTTTAATCATAAGTGTTGGTATTTTGGTATATGGGGGGGTAGTTTGGTGATTTTGGGAGAAACCCTAGGTTTTGACTTAGATTAATTTGTGTAATTAATTTAAGGGAAGTATGTGGGATTGAGTTTTAATTCATGAAATTGAGGGGTTATGGGATAAATTGATGTAGTTGGATATTTAATTACTTATCGGTGGAATTAGGATTATATGTATTGTATGTTTATTTACCTTAGAAATTATTGTTTGGGCTATCGGTGGAGGATAGCCAGTGATTGTTGTAGACCTTGCATGTGGCTTAGGTATAACTAGAATTGAGTCAACTATTTGGCTGTTGAATTAATACAGAACATTACTTGTATTGATTATGTGTTGTATATGGCAAGTATTGATTATGTTGCATATGCATTTGGTTTTGGAGGAGATAGGGGATGGACTCCCGGTTTAGGGAAGAAAGGGATGGACTTCTAAACCGAATTTGTTGGAGGGTTTAGGGGAGAAAGGGGATGGTCCTCTAAACCAGATGTGTTGGGAGGAGAAAGGATGGACCCCACTTGCATCACATACATGTATGTTTATTGTTAATAGAAGTATTTCTATTTATTGTTGGCATGATACATCACCACCATGTGTATCAGTTGGGAAGTATGGAAGTGAATGTGGTTATGATTGATACAATACCAGCATGTGTATTTGTTATGTTGTAGAGAGGTTTAACTTGACTTGTTAGCCTTGTTCAATTAATGTTAATAAGAGAGGGAAGTCCCGTTGAGTTATTTGGCCAGGTCCTGAGCCGTAGGTGGAAGGTGAGATGTGCCATAGACAATGTGTCATAGGCAATATAGATATTCATGTCATGAAAACTGTAATCGGAATATAGTGTGTTAATTATATATCATATGCTAATACTTTAGTTAATTCTTATGCTTGGTTTAGTATTTCTCTACTGGGCTGTGGCTCACCCTATATGGGAACTTCATTTTCAGGTGCAGATGGTTCACTGCCTCCAAGGACTTAGCTTGTGAGGAATTGGAACTCGAAGATTTGTTTTTAGTTTATTTGCTTTTATATGTAAAACACTCAAGCCTAGGGCTTTATTTGTTTTTGAGTTAGAACTCATGGATTTGTGTCCAAGTATTGGCTTGGCAAGATGTAAGCCCGTAGGGCATTTATTTTGATGTTTTATTGCTTAATACTCTGATGAATGGGATTATCTTCTTGTTTTAGTATATTGATGCATGTTAATATTATATATTATGGGTTTAATTTTGAGGGTGTTACAACTTGGTATCAGAGCGTACCGGGTACGAATACTTTGGGTGCGTGGGAAGTGATTAGTATCACAATGGGTTCGTCTCGTTTGATAGAGACTTAGTGTAATGATTGCATGCTTATATGATAACATGTTTATGTGACTATGTGGGTATGGAATGTAGTTTCTAGGATATTGATTGGACCCTTGTGTCTCTGAAAGTCTTGTTGGACAGGCACTTCATCAATGTTGTTTCCAACGAACTTTAGTGACGTCTCGGGACTATCACTATCGAAATGAAATTGTGAGGTGCTTATGTGATTATGTGCTTACGTGGTGTGATTTATTGTTGTCCAATGTGTTAGGGGCGAGTGTCATAGTTTTGGCATATTATTTAGAGTGCTAACGTCTTTGTTTCCTTTATTAGGATGTCGGGGCGAGGGCGAGGTCGTGGTAGGCGTGGTGGGCGAGCCGGGCAAGAAGTGCCTATCTGGGAGGAAATTCCGGCGGTTCGAGGAGGTGTTGGCCGTGCCAATGTGGCCGAGCCAAGAGGCGGCGAGGTATGGGCGCTTTGGCCCAAGAGATAGCAGGGCATTTTGACGTCGATGGACATTACGAGTGCGAATCCAGGCGGTTCGGCCCAGTAGTTCTTTGCGGATCGAGGGCCTTCTTTTACGAAGAGGGAATTTTTCGGTCTCAACCGAAGTGTTTGTAGGTGATCCTAGCGAGCCGCTTAAAATGACGCATTTAATGGCTCGAGCGGACAACGAAAACGTTTGAGATGCTTGGCATCGAAGACGAGGGGTTGAAGGTGACCTTGGCATCTTTCCAGCTGAAAGGGGATGCGGGTCAGTGGTGGAAGTTCACCAAGAGTCGTATTGGACGTACTTGGAAGGAGTTTGTTGATGCTTTTCAGGAGAAGTACTTGTCTCTAGCTGTTCAGGAGACGTTGAGAGATCAGTTCTGTCAGCTGAAGCAGAATAGTTCATCAGTGGCTGAGTTTGAGGCCTTATTTACTAGTTTGTCGAGTTACTTTGAGTTAGTGGCGTCAGGAGCCCGGTGTATAGAGTTCGAGAAGAAGTTGGTAGCGCCCTCAAATTGAGAGTTGTGCCGACTATGATTAGGGATTTTGGGCGTTTGGTTGATGCAGCAGCCCATACTGAGATTGCGATGCGAGAGGAGGAGGAAGGACAGAAAGGCTCCAAGAGGAGTCAGGATGGTCAGGGCGATGGCAGGAGGCAGAGAGGTTTCACGCCTCAACGACCTCGAGTAGTTTTCTAGATCTACTTTTCCAAGGTCCGAGTGCTAGTTACGGGAAAAGCGTCGGGAGACATTACTGTTTCAAGTGTGGCGGTGGGCCATAAGTCTTCGATTTGTCCTCGAAGGGAGGAGTGCAAAGCGGCATCTTCATCACCGATCTCGAGCGAGTCGAGTAGAGGCGATCGCTCTCTTGTTTGCAGTGTGGTTAGCCGGGGCATATGATGAGGTTACATCGCGATTGAGTGGCACACAGTGCGTCTGGGTTGAGTTGTTTCGGTCACGGTCGGCGGGGCACTGAAGAGGTTTTGCCAGTTGAATAGCACATCTAATGCATCTGGTTTGAGGCGGAACTCGAGTCGGCCAGTTCGATCCGTTCGAGCCTCGAGGGCCAATCAGGGGGCTTCATCGTCCCAGTCTGTGCAGCAATCTTATGCTCCTAGGGGTGAGCAGGTTGATTAGAGGTCATCTGGGCGCGTGTATGTTGTTACCGCGCAGGATCTTGTACCGGCTCCGTCGGTTGTGAGAGGTACCTTCTTGTTTTGCAATTCAGTTGCTAGTGTTTTGATCGATACGGGTGCATCTCATTCTTTTGTGTCTGCTGCATTCGCATCTATTTTGGAGTTGGAGTTAGCACAGTTAGCATCTCCTATTTGTGTAGTGTCACCACTTGGGGGCGAGTTAATTTTGAAACAAGGTGTTAGGGGTTGTGATATAGAGGTCGATGATCATAGAATCCCTTTTTCTTTTGTGGTTATGCCCATGAAGGGCTTCGACGTTATTTTGGGTATGGACTGGTTGTCGTCATACCGGGCAGTTATTGATTGCTACCGTCAGAGGGTCACTTGTTGTACCGTGGGCCGGGGAGTGTTCCGTTTTACGGGGGACGGGTTGGTAGTGTTTTGCCACGGGTATGATCCATGAGGCGGAGTGAGCTTAGTAGTCTACTTGCTAGTCTTTCAATTAGTGAGGGTGATGAGACTCGGGTTGTGTTACCGAGGGTGGTTTGTGAGTACGGGACGTCTTCCCGAGGATCTTGTTGGTTTGCCACCACATCGAGATTGAGTTCTCTATTGATTTAGTGCGATGCGGCGCCGATTTCTATGGCACCTTACCGTTTTGCTCGGCTTGAGTTAGTTGAGTTGAAGGTTCAACTCCGAGTTGCTAGATAAGGGCTATATTCGCCCTAGTGTTTAGTGGGAGCACCGGCCCTATTTGCTAAGAAGAAAGGTGGTGCTTTGAGGCGTGTATAGATTACGGAAATTGAATCGGACTACGGTTAGAATAAGTACCCTATGCCTCGTATAGATGACTTGTTTGACCGGTTGAAGGGTTCCGTTGTTTCTCTAAGATAGACTTGAGATCGGGTTATCATCGGTTGAGAGTCGAGGAGGAGGATATTCCAAAGACGGCATTAACGTCGCGGTATGGCCACTATGAGTTCTGGTGATGCGTTTGGGCTCACCTGCTTGCCGGCGATGTTTATGGATTTGATGAACCGGATCTTCCTAGAATTCTTAGATCGTTTGTGGTCGTCTTCGTGGGCGACATTGATTTATTCACCTTGAGGAGGAGGAGCACGAGGAGCATTTGAGAGTGGTGCTTGAGTTACTTAGAGCCCATAAGTTGTATGCTAAGTTTGGGAAGTGTGAATTCGGCTAGAAGAGGTAAAGTTTTTAGGCCACGTAGTTTACGGGAAAGGGGTGTCTTGATACATCCAAGATTGAGGCGGTGCAAGATTGGGTACAACCTAAGAGTGTGTTTGAGATCCGATTTTACGGGATTGGCGAGGTATTATCGTCGGTTTGTGAAGGATTTCTCCAGGTTAGCTTCACCGTTGACTAGATTGACTCGGAAGGGTCAAATTTGTGTGGAGTGAGACTTGTGAACAGTCGTTTCAGAGTTGAAGGTTAGATTGACCACCGCTCGGTCTTGATTATTCCGGAGAGGGTTGGGTTATCACGTTCTTGTGGCGCCTCACGAGATGCAGGTTGTGTGTTGATGCAAGAGGGGAAGGTGGTTGCCTATGGCTCACGGCAGTTGAAAATACATGAGAAGAATTACCCTCGCATGATCTAGAGTTAGCAAATGTGATATTTGCCTTGAAGATTTGGAGGCATTATCTGCTTGGTGAGAAATTTGAAGTATTCTCCGATCATAAGAGTTCAAATATCTGTTTACAGAAAGACTTGAATCTGAGGCGAGGAGGTGGATGGAATTTATTGAGGATTATGATTTGAGTTGCACTATCATCCGGAAAGGCCAATGTTGTGGCGATGCCCTTAGTAGGAAATCTGTTGGCGGCGTTGCTAGTATAGCCATCCGAGAGTGGGAGATGTTGGGTGCAATTGGGGAGTTTGATTTGCTTCAGGCGAATCCGTTGAGATCGCGACCTTGTTTTACTGTTGTTGCCTGACCTACACTTGTGACTCGAGTGTTAGAGGCTCGGAGGGTGATCTTGAGGTAGAATCTCTTGGAGAAGATTTCTAGTGGTAAGGTTGAGAAGGGTTTGACGGTGTATCCCGACTGAGTGTGAGATACTGAGACCGTCTGTTTGTCTTGGGAGTCGTGTCGAGAGGAGGTACTCAGAGTTTCATCATTCGCGTGCGGTGCATCCGGAGGCACTAAGATGTATAGAGATTTGGGTCGCCGATTTTGGTGGCGAGGTATGAAAGAGATGTGGCGACTTTAGTATCTAAGTGCCTTACTTGTCGACAAGTGAAGGCCGAGCATCGAGGCCGGGTTTGTTGCAACCCTTACTTATTGCAGTGGAAGTGGGAGCATGTCACTATGGACTTCGTTGTGGGTCTTCCTAGGACTCGGCGAGGTAATGATGCTATTTGGGTGGTTGTGGATCGGTTGACTAAGTCGGCACACTTTATTCTATCTTGGCGTGAGAGATTCGGTGGATCATCTTGCCGATTTATATGTTCGGAAATAGTAAAGTTGCATGGGGTTCGATGGCGATTGTCTCAGATAGAGATCCTCGTTTCACTGCCAAGTTGTGGCAGAGTTTGCAGAGTGCTTTAGGCACTAAGTTGACCTTTAGTACGGCTTACCATCCTCAGACTGACGGGCAGTCTGAGCGTACCATTCAGATCCTGGAGGATATGCTTGAGGTTGTGTTCTTGATTTGATGGGTCGTGGGAGGCACTTGCCATTGGTGGAGTTTGCCTATAACAACAGTTTTCAGTCTAGTATCGGTATGGCACCGTTTGAGGCCTTGTATGGCCGACCGTGTAGATCTCCAGTTTGTTGGGCCGAGGTGGGTGATGCACCTTTGATAGGTCCGGAGTTAGTGAGGGAGACGACGGAGAAAGTTGGGCTTATCCGTAAGAGACTTATTCTGACCCAAAGTCGTCGAAATCTTATGCCGACGTAGGAGGAGACCTTTGGTGTTTGAGGTAGGTGATCATGTCTTTCGAAAATCTCACCTAGGCGAGGTTTAATGAGGTTCGAAGAGTGGGAAGTTGTCCCTCGGTTTATTGGCCTTTGAGATCCTTGAGAGGATTGGCGAGGTTGCTTATCGTTTAGCTTTGCCACCATGATTGTCCGGAGTTCATGGCGTGTTTCATGTGAGTATGCTTGAGTATGAGCCGGATCCATCGCATGTGTTGGATTGGACCGATTTAGTTGTTGATGAGGATGCTTCGTATGAGGAGAGACCGATTCGAGTCTTGGATAGGCGGGATCAAGTCCTGCGTGGTAAGACCATCCCTTTAGTGAAGGTTTTGTGGAAGCATCACGGAGTGGAGGAGGCCACTTGGGAGCGTGAGTTGGAAGGCCGTGGGAAATATCCGGACTTGTTTGTGGATTTGTAATATTGTGTTTAGATTATGTAATATTGTGGAACTTGGGAATTTTATATATGTCTTAAGCAAGAAAACATTGAGAATGTTTTGGTTTAATGTCAACATGTTGAAACTTGCCTTTTTATGGAAGTGAGGTATAACATTTATATATATTGAATGTGTTGTTTATATCATGAGATTGAATATGATATAAAAATTGTTAACATTGAGAAGAATAATGCATATTATTGATGCAAGTTGAAATATATATTGATTTGTACATACTGTGAGATGGCTCTTGATAAGAGATGAAGTGACCGGTTTTGGGTCAAGTTGTTGTTTATTGTTGTGTTTATATCATTGGGAATTGAGAAAAAAAAAAAAAAAATTATTTCAAACTCATGCTTAATTTCGGGGACGAAATTCTTATAAGGGGGGGAGGTTATAGCGACCCCGGTCTTTTTTCCCGTTTGATTATTGTATCCGGACTTATGTTCCGTGGATTCCGTTGTCATATTATTGTCGTTGTTGTTCTTGACTCCTTATTCTTTGGTTATAGGATATTTTGGGCAGGTTGATTACAGGATGGTTGAGTCTAGAAACCAATTCTTGTTGTTCAGTTTTTGGCTTGGTGCTCGGCGAGCTTCTCTTCGCTTCGGCGAGGTCCTTTACAGGTTCGCTCGGCGAGACTTTCTTGGCTCGGCGAGGTTGCGTCGATGCTAGACACGAAGGCGGTGTTTGTTGGCTCGGCGAGCTTTCTTCGCTCGGCGAGATGGTTTGTCTTTGGCTCGGCGAGATTCTTTTCGCCGGCGAGGTCTATTTTGTGTCAGTCGCTCGGCGACGAGTCTTCGCCGAGCGAGCACATCGATATTTAAGCAGCGGCGGTTTTTTAAAACGTCCTTTTTCACAATTTTGATCCGAAACCCTAGTTCGAGTTTCTTTTCTCTCAACTCATCTTTTCCTTGGGTTTGATCTATCTAGAAGGCGTTTCTAACCTAGTTCCTTCATTAAAAGGTAGAGAGTGAGGGCTTTCATTTAATCGGAGAAATTGTTGATTTGGAGCACTTTGGGGTTTTGAGCATCATCTTCTTCTTCTTCTTTTGGGTTCTTCTGTTTAAGGTAGGGATTTCCTACTCCATTTATACGCTTTAATCATAAGTGTTGGTATTTTGGTATATGGGGGGGTAGTTTGGTGATTTTGGGAGAAACCCTAGGTTTTGACTTAGATTAATTTGTGTAATTAATTTAAGGGAAGTATGTGGGATTGAGTTTTAATTCATGAAATTGAGGGGTTATGGGATAAATTGATGTAGTTGGATATTTAATTACTTATCGGTGGAATTAGGATTATATGTATTGTATGTTTATTTCTGCTTAGAAATAATTGTTTGGGCTATCGGTGGAGGATAGCCAGTGATTGTTGTAGACCTTGCATGTGGCTTAGGTATAACTGGAATTGAGTCAACTATTTGGCTATTGAATTAATCCAGAACATTACTTGTATTGATTATGTGTTGTATATGGCAAGTATTGATTATGTTGCATATGCATTTGGTTTTGGAGGAGATGGGGATGAACTCGGTTTAGGAAGAAAGGGATGGACTTCTAAACCGAATTTGTTGGAGGGTTTAGGGGAGAAAGGGGATGGACCTCTAAACCCGGATGTGTTGGAGGAGAAAGGGATGGACCCCACTTGCATCACATACATGTATGTTTATTGTTAATAGAAGTATTTCTATTTATTGTTGGCATGATACATCACCACCATGTGTATCGGTTGGGAAGTATGGAAGTGAATGTGGTTATGATTGATACAATACCGGCATGTGTATTTGTTATGTTGTAGAGAGGTTTAACTTGACTTGTTAGCCTTGTTCAATTAATGTTAATAAGAGAGAAGTCCGTTGAGTTATTTGGCAGTCTGAGCCGTAGGTGGAAGGTGAGATGTGCCATAGACAATGTGTCATAGGCAATATAGATATTCATGTCATGAAAACTAATCGAATATAGTGTGTTAATTATATATCATATGCTAATACTTTAGTTAATTCTTATGCTTGGTTTAGTATTTCTCTCTTTGTGGCTCACCCTATATAGAACTTCATTTTGGTCGAGATGGTTCACTGCCTCCAAGGACTTAGCTTGTGAGGAATTGGAACTCGAAGATTTGTTTTTAGTTTATTTGCTTTTATATGTAAAACACTCAAGCCTAGGGCTTTATTTGTTTTTGAGTTAGAACTCATGGATTTGTGTCCAAGTATTGGCTTGGCAAGATGTAAGCCCGTAGGGCATTTATTTTGATGTTTTATTGCTTAATACTCTGATGAATGGGATTATCTTCTTGTTTTAGTATATTGATGCATGATAATATTATATATTATGGGTTTAATTTTGAGGGTGTTACATTATTCAACTTCCATTTCAATTCAACTTCAATTTTTATTCAATTTCCAAGTAGATCGTTATGGTATAGTGATTTCTTGAATGAACTTCCATTGTTAATTTTCTGCAACATCCATTTTTATTCAACTTCCTTTTTTATTTAATTTCCAAATAGATCGTTAAGATATAGTGCTTTGTTGAATGAACCTCCATTTTTTATTTTTATTCAACTTCCATTTTTATTCAACTTCCATTTTTATTCAACTTCCTTTTTTATTCAATTTCCAAATAGATCATTAAGGTATAGTGGTTTCTTTGATGAACCCCGATTTTTTCATTTTATTCAACTTCCGCTTTTATTCAACTTCCATTTCTATACAACTTTCTTTTTTATTCAATTTCCAAATAGATCGTTATGGTATAGTGGTTTCTTGAATGAACTTCCATTGTTAATTTTATGCAACATCCATTTTTATTCAACTTTCATTTTTATTTAATTTACAAATAGATCGTTAAGATATAGTGCTTTTTTGAATGAACCTCCATTTTTAATTTTTATTCAACTTCCATTTTTATTCAACTTCCATTTCTATTCAACTTACTTTTTTGTTAAATTTCCAAATAGATCAAATGGTATAGTGGTTTCCTGAATGAATTTCCATTGTTAATTTTTTGCAACATCCATTTTTATTCAACTTTCATTTTTATTCAACTTCCTTTTTTATTTAATTTCCAAATAGATCGTTATGGTATAGTGGTTTCTTGAATGAACTTCCATTGTTAATTTTATGCAACGTCCATTTTTATTCAACTTCCTTTTATATTTAATTTCCAAATAGATCGTTAAGATATAGTGCTTTGTTGAATGAACCTCCATTTTTTATTTTTATTCAACTTCCATTTTTATTCAACTTTCATTTCTATTCAACTTTCTTTTTTATTCAATTTCCAAATAGATCATTAAAGTATAGTGGTTTCTTGGATGAACCCCGATTTTTTCCTTTTATTCAACTTCTGCTTTTATTCAACTTCCATTTCTATTCAACTTTCTTTTTCATTCAATTTCCAAATAGATCGTTATGGTATAGTGGGTTCTTGAATGAACTTCCATTGTTAATTTTATAAAACATCCATTTTTATTCAACTTTCATTTTTATTCAACTTTCTTTTTTATTTAATTTCCAAATAGATCGTTGAGATATAGTGCTTTTTTGAATGAACCTCCATTTTTAATTTTTATTCAACTTCCATTTTTGTTCAACTTACTTTTTTATTCAATTTCCAAATAGATCGTTATGGTATAGTGGATTCCTGAATGAATTTCCATTGTTAATTTTTTGCAACATCCATTTTTATTCAACTTTCATTTTTATTCAACTTCCTTTTTTATTTAATTTCCAAATAGATCGTTAAGATATGGTGCTTTCTTGAATGAACATCAATTTTTAATCTTTATTCAACTTCCATTTCTATTCATCTACCTTTTTTATTCAATTTCCAAATAGATCATTAAGGTATAATGCTTTCTTGAATAAACCTCCATTTTTTATTTTTATTCAACTTCCATTTTTATTCAACTTCCATTTCTATTCAATTTCCTTTTCTATTCAATTTCCAAATAGATCAGTAAGTTATAGTGGTTTTTTGAATGAACTTACATTTTTTCTTTTTATTCAACTTCCATTTCAATTCAACTTCCATTTTTATTCAATGTCCAAGTAGATCGTTATGGTATAGTGGTTTCTTGAATGAACTTCCATTGTTAATTTTCTGCAACATCCATTTTTATTCAACTTCCTTTTTTATTTAATTTCCAAATAGATCGTTAAGATATAGTGCTTTCTTGAATGAACCTCCATTTTTTATTTTTATTCAACTTCCATTTTTATTCAACTTCCATTTCTATTCAACTTCCTTTTTTATTCAATTTCCAAATATATCATTAAGGTATAGTGGTTTCTTGAATGAACCCCGATTTTTTTCTTTTTATTCAACTTCCGCTTTTATTCAACTTCCATTTCTATTCAACTTTCTTTTTTATGCAATTTCCAAATAGATCGTTATGGTATAGTGGTTTCTTGAATGAACTTCCATTGTTAACTTTATGCAACGTCCATTTTTATTCAACTTCCTTTTATATTTAATTTCCAAATAGATCGTTAAGATATAGTGCTTTGTTGAATGAACCTCCATTTTTTATTTTTATTCAACATCCATTTTTATTCAACTTCCATTTCTATTCAACTTCCTTTTTCATTCAATTTCCAAATATATCATTAAGGTATAGTGTTTCTTGGATGAACCCCGATTTTTTCTTTTTATTCAACTTCCGCTTTTATTCAACTTCCATTTCTATTCAACTTTCTTTTTCATTCAATTTCCAAATAGATCGTTATGGTATAGTGGGTTCTTGAATGAACTTCCATTGTTAATTTTATGAAACATCCATTTTTATTCAACTTTCATTTTTTTTGAACTTTCTTTTTTATTTAATTTCCAAATAGATCGTTAAGATATAGTGCTTTTTTGAATGAACCTCCATTTTTAATTTTTATTCAACTTCCATTTTTATTCAACTTACTTTTTTATTCAATTTCCAAATAGATCGTTATGGTATAGTGGATTCCTGAATGAATTTCCATTGTTAATTTTTTGCAACATCCATTTTTATTCAACTTTCATTTTTATTCAACTTCCTTTTTTATTTAATTTCCAAATAGATCGTTAAGATATGGTGCTTTCTTGAATGAACATCAATTTTTAATCTTTATTCAACTTCCATTTCTATTCAACTTCCATTTCTATTCATCTACCTTTTTTATTCAATTTCCAAATAGATCATTAAGGTATAGTGCTTTCTTGAATGAACCTCCATTTTATATTTTTATTCAACTTCCATTTCTATTCAATTTCCTTTTCTATTCAATTTCCAAATAGATCAGTAAGTTATAGTGGTTTTTTGAATGAACTTACATTTTTTCTTTTTATTCAACTTCCATTTCAATTCAACTTCAATTTTTATTCAATTTCCAAGTAGATCGTTATGGTATAGTGGTTTCTTGAATGAACTTCCATTGTTAATTTTCTGCAACATCCATTTTTATTCAACTTCCTTTTTTATTTAATTTCCAAATAGATCGTTAAGATATAGTGCTTTGTTGAATGAACCTCCATTTTTTATTTTTATTCAACTTCCATTTTTATTCAACTTCCATTTCTATTCAACTTCCTTTTTTATTCAATTTCCAAATAGATCATTAAGGTATAGTGGTTTCTTTGATGAACCCCGATTTTTTCATTTTATTCAACTTCCGCTTTTATTCAACTTCCATTTCTATACAACTTTCTTTTTTATTCAATTTCCAAATAGATCGTTATGGTATAGTGGTTTCTTGAATGAACTTCCATTGTTAATTTTATGCAACATCCGTTTTTATTCAACTTTCATTTTTATTCAACTTTCTTTTTTATTTAATTTCCAAATAGATCGTTAAGATATAGTGCTTTTTTGAATGAACCTCCATTTTTAATTTTTATTCAACTTCCATTTCTATTCAACTTACTTTTTTGTTAAATTTCCAAATAGATCAAATGGTATAGTGGTTTCCTGAATGAATTTCCATTGTTAATTTTTTGCAACAACCATTTTTATTCAACTTTCATTTTTATTCAACTTTCTTTTTTATTTAATTTCCAAATAGATCGTTATGGTATAGTGGTTTCTTGAATGAACTTCCATTGTTAATTTTATGCAACGTCCATTTTTATTCAACTTCCTTTTTTATTTAATTTCCAAATAGATCGTTAAAATATAGTGCTTTGTTGAATGAACCTCCATTTTTTATTTTTATTCAACTTCCATTTTTATTCAACTTCCATTTCTATTCAACTTCCTTTTTTATTCAATTTCCAAATAGATCATTAAGGTATAGTGGTTTCTTGGATGAACCCCGATTTTGTCTTTTTATTCAACTTCCGCTTTTATTCAACTTCCATTTCTATTCAACTTTCTTTTTCATTCAATTTCCAAATAGATCGTTATGGTATAGTGGGTTCTTGAATGAACTTCCATTGTTAATTTTATAAAACATCATTTTTTATTGAACTTTCATTTTTATTCAACTTTCTTTTTTATTTAATTTCCAAATAGATCGTTAAGATATAGTGCTTTTTTGAATGAACCTCCATTTTTAATTTTTATTCAACTTCCATTTTTGTTCAACTTACTTTTTTATTCAATTTCCAAATAGATCGTTATGGTATAGTGGATTCCTGAATGAATTTCCATTGTTAATTTTTTGCAACATCCATTTTTATTCAACTTTCATTTTTATTCAACTTCCTTTTTTATTTAATTTCCAAATAGATCGTTAAGATATGGTGCTTTCTTGAATGAACATCAATTTTTAATCTTTATTCAACTTCCATTTCTATTCATCTACCTTTTTTATTCAATTTCCAAATAGATCATTAAGGTATAGTGCTTTCTTGAATGAACCTCCATTTTTTATTTTTATTCAACTTCCATTTTTATTCAACTTCCATTTCTATTCAATTTCTTTTTCGATTCAATTTCCAAATAGATCAGTAAGGTATAGTGGTTTTTTGAATGAACTTACATTTTTTCTTTTTGTTCAACTTCCATTTCAATTCAATTTTCATTTTTATTCAATTTCCAAGTAGATCGTTATGGTATAGTGGTTTCTTGAATGAACTTCCATTGTTAATTTTCTGCAACATCCATTTTTATTCAACTTCCTTTTTTATTTAATTTCCAAATAGATCGTTAAGATATAGTGCTTTGTTGAATGAACCTCCATTTTTTATTTTTATTCAACTTCCATTTCTATTCAACTTCCTTTTTTATTCAATTTCCAAATAGATCATTAAGGTATAGTTGTTTCTTGGATGAACCCCTATTTTTTCTTTTTATTCAACTTCCGCTTTTATTCAACTTCCATTTCTATTCAACTTTCTTTTTCATTCAATTTCCAAATAGATCGTTATGGTATAGTGGGTTCTTGAATGAACTTCCATTGTTAATTTTATAAAACATCCATTTTTATTCAACTTTCATTTTTATTCAACTTTCATTTTTATTTAATTTTCAAATAGATCGTTAAGATATAGTGCTTTTTTGAATGAACCTCCATTTTTAATTTTTATTCAACTTCCATTTTTGTTCAACTTACTTTTTTATTCAATTTCCAAATAGATCGTTATGGTATAGTGGATTCCTGAATGAATTTCCATTGTTAATTTTTTGCAACATCCATTTTTATTCAACTTCCTTTTTTATTTAATTTCCAAATAGATCGTTAAGATATGGTGCTTTCTTGAATGAACATCAATTTTTAATCTTTATTCAACTTTCATTTCTATTCATCTACCTTTTTTATTCAATTTCCAAATAGATCATTAAGGTATAGTGCTTTCTTGAATGAACCTCCATTTTTTATTTTTATTCAACTTCCATTTTTATTCAACTTCCATTTCTATTCAATTTCCTTTTCTATTCAATTTCCAAATAGATCAGTAAGGTATAGTGGTTTTTTGAATGAACTTACATTTTTTCTTTTTGTTCAAGTTCCATTTCAATTCAACTTCCATTTTTATTCAATTTCCAAGTAGATCGTTATGGTATAGTGGTTTCTTGAATGAACTTCCATTGTTAATTTTCTGCAACATCCATTTTTATTCAACTTCATTTTTTATTTAATTTCCAAATAGATCGTTAAGATATAGTGCTTTGTTGAATGAACCTCCATTTTTTATTTTTATTCAACTTCCATTTTTATTCAACTTCCATTTCTATTCAACTTCTTTTTTTATTCAATTTCCAAATAGATCATTAAGGTATAGTGGTTTTTTTGATGAACCCCGATTTTTTCATTTTATTCAACTTTCGCTTTTATTCAACTTCCATTTCTATACAACTTTCTTTTTTACTCAATTTCCAAATAGATCGTCATGGTATAGTGGTTTCTTGAATGAACTTCCATTGTTAATTTTATGCAACATCCGTTCTTATTCAACTTTCATTTTTATTCAACTTTCTTTTTTATTTAATTTCCAAATAGATCGTTAAGATATAGTGCTTTTTTGAATGAACCTCCATTTTTAATTTTTATTCAACTTCCATTTCTATTCAACTTACTTTTTTGTTAAATTTCCAAATAGATCAAATGGTATAGTGGTTTCCTGAATGAATTTCCATTGTTAATTTTTTGCAACATCCATTTTTATTCAACTTTCATTTTTATTCAACTTCCTTTTTTATTTAATTTCCAAATAGATCGTTAAGATATAGTGCTTTCTTGAATGAACTTCAATTTTTAATCTTTATTAAACTTCCATTTTTATTCAACTTCCATTTCTATTCATCTACCTTTTTTATTCAATTTCCAAATAGATCATTAAGGTATAGTGCTTTCTTGAATGAACCTCCATTTTTTATTTTTATTCAACTTCCATTTTTATTCAACTTCCATTTCTATTCAACTTCCTTTTCTATTCAATTTCCAAATAGATCATTAAGTTATAGTGGTTTTTTGAATAAACTTGCATTTTTTCTTTTTATTCAACTTCTATTTCAATTCAACTTCCATTTTTATTCAATTTCCAAATAGATCGTTATGGTATAGTGGTTTCTTGAATGAACTTCCATTGTTAATTTTCTGCAACATCCATTTTTATTCAACATCCTTTTTTATTTAATTTCCAAATAGATCGTTTAGATATAGTGCTTTCTTGAATGAACCTCCATTTTTTAATTTTATTCAACTTCCATTTTTATTCAACTTCCATTTCTATTCCACTTCCTTTTTATTCAATTTTCAAATAGATCATTAAGGTATAGTGGTTTCTTGAATGAACCTCCATTTTTTATTTTTATTCAGCTTCCATTTTTATTCAACTTGCGTTTCTATTCAATTTCCTTTTTTATTCAATTTCCACATAAATCGTTACGATATAGTGGTTTCTTGATTGAACTTCCATTGTTAATTTTATGCAACATCCATTTTTATTCAACTTTCATTTTTATTCAACTTCATTTTTTATTTAATTTCCAAATAGATCGTTAAGATATAGTGATTTCTTGAATGAACTGCCATTTTTTTTATTATTTAACTTCCATATTTATTCAACTTCAATTTCTATTCAACTTCATTTTTCATTCAATTTCCAAATAGATCGTTAAGGTATAGTGGTTTTTTGATTGAATTTCCATTGTTAATTTTATGCAACATCCATTTTTATTCAACTTTTTTATTTAATTTCCAAATAGATTGTTGAGATATAGTGTTTTCTTGAATGAACTTCTATTTTTTATTTTTATTCAACTTCCAATTCTATTGAACTTACATTTTTATTCAATTTCCAAATAGATCGTTAAGGTTTA
The DNA here is from genome assembly GCA_025200525.1 of Camellia lanceoleosa. Lineage (NCBI taxonomy): Eukaryota > Viridiplantae > Streptophyta > Magnoliopsida > Ericales > Theaceae > Camellia > Camellia lanceoleosa. The sequence goes on from JANUSC010000024.1 coordinate 825,053, forward strand.
GTGGTTTATTGAATTAACTTCCATTGTTAATTTTATGCAACATCTATTTTTATTCAACTTTCATTTGTATTCAACTTCTTTTTTTATTTAATTTCCAAATAGATCGTTAAGATCTAGTGCTTTCTTGAATGAACTTCCATTTTTTATTTTTATTCAACTTCCATTTTTATTCAACTTCCATTTCTATTCAACTTCCTTTTTTATTCAATTTCCAAATATATCATTAAGGTATAATGGTTTCATGAATGAACTTCCATTGTTAATTTTATGCAACATCCATTTTTATTCAACTTCCTTTTTTATTTAATTTCCAAATAGATCGTTAAGATATAGTGCTTTCTTGAATGAACCTCCATTTTTTATTGTTATTCAACTTCCATTTCTATTCAACTTCCTTTTTTATTCAATTTCCAAATAGATCATTAAGGCATTGTGGTTTCTTGAATGAACCCCGATTTTTTCTTTTTATTCAACATCCGCTTTTATTCAACTTCCATTTCTATTCAACTTCCATTTTTATTCAATTTCCAAATAGATCATTACGGTAAAGTGGTTTCCTGAATGAATTTCCGTTGTTAATTTTTTGCAACATCCATTTTTATTCAACTTTCGTTTTTATTCAACTTCCTTTTTTATTTAATTTCCAAATAGATCGTTAAGATATAGTGCTTTCTTGAATGAACTTCCATTTTTAATTTTTATTCAACTTCCATTTCTATTCATCTACCTTTTTTATTCAATTTCCAAATAGATCATTAAGGTATAGTGCTTTCTTGAATGAACCTCCATTTTTTATTTTTATTCAACTTCCATTTTTATTCAACTTCCATTTCTATTCAACTTCCTTTTTTATTCAATTTCCAAATAGATCGTTAAGGTATAGTGGTTTCTTGGATGAACTTCCATTGTTAATTTTATGCAACATCCATTTTTATTCAACTTCATTTTTTATTTAATTTCTAAATAGATCGTTAAGATATAGTTCTTTCTTTAATGAACCTCAATTTTTTATTTTTGTTCAATTTCCATTTTTATTCCTCTTCCATTTCTATTCAACTTCCTTTTTTATTCAATTTCCAAATAGATCGTTAAGGTCTACTGGTTTCTTGAGTAAACTTTCATTGTTAATTTTATGCAACATCCATTTTTATTCGACTTCCTTTTTTATTTAATTTCCAAATAGATCGTTAAGATATAGTGTTTTCTTGAATGAACCTCCATTTTTTATTTTTACTCAAGTTCCATTTTTATTCAACTTCCATTTCTTTTCAACTTCCTTTTTTATTCAATTTTCAAATAGATCATTAAGGTATAGTGGTTTCTTGAATGAACCTCCATTTTTTCTTTTTATTCAACTTCCATTTTTCTTCAGCTTCCATTTCTATTCTATAGCGATCCCGAGTTTTACCCCTTGTTGTACAGTGCTTCCATAGATGTTAGCAGTTGTTTAAATCTTATTTACATCCTCTCATAATTTGTATTTGAGTTATAGGGTGTGTTGAATAGGTTTGTTACTGGTTGGTTGAACTTAGAACCAAAAGTAGTTGCCCGGATTTTGCCCTGTCCGCTCGAGCGGAGCTTTTGACGCTCAAGCGGGGCCTTTGTTGTCGCTTCTCCACTCGAGCGGGGGGTTTGGCGCTTGAGCGGGAAAATCAGCCTTCCAGTATCTCCTCTGTAGTGTTGTTCGCTCGGCGAGGTTTGGGCCTTCGGCGGGGAGTTTGTGTGTGACGCTCGAGAGGGGAGTTGAGCGCTCGAGCGGGAGACCTGTCTGCAAAAGTTCTGAGAGTGTGCATCCGCCGCTCGAGCGGGGATCTGTGAGTGACGCTCGAGCGGAGCTTTTGACGCTCGAGCGGGGCGACTGGGTTAAAGCTCCGTGTTTTGACTTTTTGAAATCACTTTTTCACATCTCTTCTCTCTCTTACTTTTCCAAAAACACCATTGTTGAGCTTCTCACTCTAGAGCTCTACCTTCTCTCTAGGTATTGATCTAGTAGTAGTGATTTCCCTACCTTTGACCTTTACAAAAAGGTTGTTGATCGTCGAAGGCTATCTTTTGATCCGAGAAATTTGTGATTTGGAGCATTTTCGTTTCCTTCATCTTCTTTGTTGGAGCTCAAACTTTGAGGTAGGGATATCCTACTCCTCCTTATGGATTTTGTCTTTAAATTTTAGCATTTTGATATGTTGGGTGTTGTTGGGTAGTTTTGAGAAAGTTTGGGCCTTTTGTGTAATTTTACAAAAGTTGGGGTTTTGTTTATAATAAACCTAAATGCGAGTTTGGCATAAAAAAAATGAGATAGATGATGGAATGTGAATGAAAATGGAACCTTAGGGTTGTTTTGTTAGTTAATGGAATTTGCCTAATTGACTTAAAAATTAATTGTGTAATTAATTTGAGAAAATGAGGAATTGAATTAGAAATGTTGGAATTGGGAATGTATGGGATTAAAGGGTGTAGTTGAATTATTTATCGCTCACCAAATTGAAATGTTGATATATTATCCATTCTGCATTTATTTTCATTTAGAAATAACTGCTTTGAGCTACCGGTGGAGGATAGTCTTGATTGTTGTAGACAATGCATGATGATTAGGCAAACGAAAACTAATCAATGGAATGTGTCATGGAGCTTGACGGTTGATAGAATACATTAACTTTATGTATTGGTTGATTGTATATAGAACCTATGTGTTTATATGCATTGTGCGTAGAGGAGGAGATGGGGGATGTACTCCGCGGTTTAGGGGAAGATGGGGGATGGACCTCTAAACCGGATAGTGTTGGGAGGAGATAAGGGATGAACTCTGTAGATACAGCTCATATGCTTACCTTTGAGAAGTGTAGACACAGCTCATATGCTTATCTAGAGAAGTGTAGATACAACTCATATGCTTATCTCTGGTTGTATGATATAGTTCTTATACTTATCTGTTGAGATGTTGATATAGCTAATATGCTTATCTGTTGATGTATTGATTTAGCTAGTATGCTTATCTACTGAAAATGGAATAATGAAAAGTGACATAGACTTGTAAGTCATGTAATTGTAATGAGATATAAGTGGATGTATCTGTGTTGGCTATCTATCAACTGCTAATCTTTTAGTCATTGTTCATAGCTGGTTCAGTGTATTTGTACTGGGCTGTGGCTCACCCCATATGGGAACATCATTTTCAGGTACATGTAGCATGCCACCTCCAAGGACATAGCTTGGGAGGCTAGAGGCAGTCAGACTTTTTGGATGTTATTTTTCTTTTGATGTATTACATGTAAATTCAAGCCTAGGGCTTAATGTGTATATGAGTTAGTACTCATTTCTTGTAACCAAGTGTTGGCTTAGAAAGTTGTAAGCCCATGGGGCGTTTACTTTTGTTGTCAACATGTAATACTTTTTGTAAGGAAATACTCTGATGAATAGAAGGATGTTGATCTTTTATATATCAATGTTTGTCAATATTGTTGAGTTTAATGTTATTATTTTGAGGGCGTTACAACTTGGTATCAGAGCGTACCGGGTTCGAATACTTTGGGTTCATGGGAAGTAATTAGGATCGCAATGGATTTGTCTCGCTTGATAGAGACTTAGGTGTAGTGTCATATGCTATGTGCTTATGTGATAACATGTTTATGTGATTATTTGGGTATGGGATTTAATTTCTAGGATGTTGATTGGATCCTTGGGTTTCTGGGAGCCTTGTTGGAAAAGCACTTGATCAATGCTGTTTCTAACCGGAACTCTAGTAACGCCTCGGGACTATCATTATCCGGAAATGAAATTCGTAAGTGCTTATGTGTTTATGTGCTTACGTGGAGTGAATTACAGTTGTCCATGCACTAGGACGCGAGTGTTTAGTTTCGGCACATTTATGAATGTGCTAATGTTCTTCGTTTCCTTTATTAGGATATCAGGACGAGGAAGAGGTGGTAGGCGTGGAAGGCCTAGGAGGCAGGAAGTGCCTATACCGGATGAGATTCCGGCAGTACAAGAGGGAGTTGGTCAGGCCAATGTGGCCGAGCCAACGGGTCAGCAAGCTATGAGTGCCTTGGCCCGAGAGATAGCAGGAGCTTTGGGTATTCTCAAAGGAATCAGTTCTTTGGCGGGGCCTTCTTTCTTGAAGAGGGAGTTCTTCCGGTCTAACCCGGACGAGTTTATTGGGGATCCGAAAGAGGCACTGAAGGCAGACGAGTGGTTGGAACGAATGAGTAAGACGTTCGAGATGCTTGGCATCGAGGACGGAACACTGAAAGTGACCTTGGCATCCTGCCAGCTGAAGGGAGATGCGGGTCAAAGGTGGAAGTACGAGAAGGTTCGTGTTGGTGGTGCATGGGAGGCTTTTGTAGATGTTTTCCAGGAGAGGTTTTTATCTTCAGCTGCTAGGGAGAAGCTGAGGGATCAGTTTTGCCGGCTTAATCAGCAGGGTTTGTTTGTAGCCGAGTTTGAGGCTACATTTACTAGCTTGTCTTATTTAATTTCCAAAGAGATTTGTTAAGATATAGTGGTTTCTTGAATGAACTTCCATTGTTAATTTTATGCAATTTCCATTTATATTTTTATTCAACTTACTTTTTTATTTAATTTCCAAATAGATTGTTAAGGTATAGTGGTTTCTTGAATTAACTTCCATTGTTAATTTTATTCAACTTCCATTTTTATTTAATTTCCAAACAGATTGTTAAGGTATAGTGGCTTCTTGAATGAACTTCCATTTTTATTCAACTTCCATTTTTATTTTATTCATTTTTATTTCTATTTAACTTCTATTTTTATTTTTATTCATCTTCCGATTTTATCCAATTTCCTTTTCTATTCAACTTCCTTTTCGATTTAATTTCCAAATAGATCGTTAAGGTGTAGTGGTTTCTTGGATGAACTTCCATTTTTAATTATATGCAACTTCCATTTTTACTTTTTTTATTAAATTTCCGTTTCTATTCGACTTCCTCTTCTTTTTTTTTAATTTACAAATAAATCGTTAAGGTATAGTGGTTTCTTGAATGAACTTCTATTTGAAAATTAAATAAAAAAGGAAGTTGAATGGAAAATGGAAAATAGAAATTGCATAAAATTAACAGAAAGTTGAATAGAAAAGGAAATTGAATAAAAATGGAAGTTGAATAAAATTTAAAAAATGGAAGTTCATTCAAGAAACCACTATACCTTAACGATCTATTTGAAAATTAAATAAAAAAATGAAGTTGAATAGAAAAGGAAATTGGATCAAATCGGAAGTTGAACAGAAATGGAAATTAAATTTGGATCAAATTAAAAATGTAAATTCATTCGAGAAACCACTATACCTTAACGATCTATTTGGAAATTAAATAAAAAAGGAAGTTGAATATAATTAAAAATTTAAAAAAAAAAGGAAGTTGAATAGAAAAGGATGTCATTCAAGAAACCACTATAACTTAACGATTTACTTGGAATCCAATTTCTTTTGCTATTCAACTTCCTTTTTTTTTTTTAATTTTATTCAACTTTCATTTTTATTTTTATCCAATTTCCTTTTCTAGTCAACTTCCTTTTTTATTTAATTTCCAAATAGATCGTTACGATATAGTGGTTTTTTCAATGAACTGTCATTATTATTTTACGCAACTTCCATTTTTAATTTGATGCAATTTTCATTTTTATTTTTATTCAACTTTTGTTTTTATTTAATTTCTTTTTCTATTCGACTTCCTTTTTTCATTTAATTTCCAAATAGATCGTTAAGTTATAGAAAAAGAAATTGCATAAAAATAAAAATGGAAGTTCAACTTCCCTTTCTATTCAACTTCTTTTTTTATTTACTTTCCAAAGAGATTTGTTAAGGTATAGTGGTTTCTTGAATGAACTTCCATTGTTAATTTTATGCAACTTCCATTTATAATTTTATTCAACTTACTTTTTTATTTAATTACCAAATAGATCGTTAAGGTATAGTGGTTTCTTGAATTAACATCCATTGTTAATTTTATTCAACTTCCATTTTTATTTAATTTCCAAATAGATCGTTAAGGTATAGTGACTTCTTGAATGAACTTCCATTTTTATTCAACTTCCATTTTTATTTTATTCATTTTTATTTCTATTCAACTTCTATTTATAATTTTATTCATCCTCCGATTTTATCCAATTTCTTTTTCTATTCAACTTCCTTTTCGATTTAATTTCCAAATAGGTCGTTAAGGTGTAGTGGTTTCTTGAAAGAACTTTAATTTTTAATTATATGCAACTTCCCTTTTTATTTTTATTCAACTTCCTTTTTTTATTAAATTTCCTTTTCTATTCGACTTCCTCTTTTTTTAATTTACAAATAAATCGTTAAGGTATAGTGGTTTCTTGAATGAACTTGTATTTGGAAATTAAATAAAAAAGGAAGTTGAATGGAAAATGGAAATTGCATAAAATTAATAGGAAGTTGAATAGAAAAGGAAATTGAATAAAAATGGAAGTTGAATAAAATTTAAAAAATGGAAGTTCATTCAACAAACCACTATACCTTAACGATCTATTTGGAAATTAAATAAAAAAATGAAGTTGAATAGAAAAGGAAATTAGATAAAATCGGAAGTTGAACAGAAATGGAAATTAAAATTAGATCAAATTAAAAATGTAAGTTCATTCGAGATACCATTATACCTTAACGATCTATTTGGAAATTAAATAAAAAAGGAAGTTGAATATAATTAAAAATTAACAAAAAAAGGAAGTAGAATAGAAAAGGACGTCATTCAAGAAACCACTATAACTTAACGATTTACTTGGAATCCAATTTCTTTTTCTATTCAACTTCCTTTTTTCTTTTTTAATTTTATGCAACTTCCATTTTTATTTTTATCCAACTTCCTTTTCTAGTCAACTTCCTTTTTTATTTAATTTCCAAATAGATCGTTACGGTATAGTGGTTTCTTCATTGAACTGCCATTATTATTTTACGCAACTTTCATTTTTAATTTGATGCAATTTTCATTTTTATTTTTATTCAACTTCCGTTTTTATTTATTTTCTTTTTCTATTCGACTTCCTTTTTTCATTTAATTTCCAAATAGATCGTTAAGTTATAGAAAAAGAAATTGCATAAAAATAAAAATGGAAGTTCAACTTCCCTTTCTATTCAACTTCTTTTTTTTATTTAATTTCCAAAGAGATTTGTTAAGGTATAGTGGTTTCTTGAATGAACTTCCATTGTTAATTTTATGCAACTTCCATTTATATTTTTATTCAACTTACTTTTTTATTTAATTTCCAAATAGATCGTTAAGGTATAGTGGTTTCTTGAATTAACTTCCATTGTTAATTTTATTCAACTTCCATTTTTATTTAATTTCCAAATAGATCATTAAGGTATAGTGGCTTCTTGAATAAACTTCCATTTTTATTCAACTTCCATTTTTATTTTATTCATTTTTATTTCTATTCAACTTCTATTTATAATTTTATTCATCTTCCGATTTTATCCAATTTCCTTTTCTATTCAACTTCCTTTTCGATTTAATTTCCAAATAGATCGTTAAGGTGTAGTGCTTTCTTGAAAGAACTTCAATTTTTAATTATATGCAACTTCCATTTTTATTTTTATTCAACTTTCTTTTTTTTATTAAATTTCCTTTTCTATTCGACTTCCTCTTTTTTTTTTTTAATTTACAAATAAATCGTTAAGGTATAGTGGTTTCTTGAATGAACTTCTATTTGGAAATTAAATAAAAAAGGAAGTTGAATGGAAAATGGAAATTGCATAAAATTAACAGGAAGTTGAATAGAAAGGGAAATTGAATAAAAATGGAAATTGAATAAAATTTAAAAAAAGGAAGTTCATTTAACAAACCACTATACCTTAACGATCTATTTGGAAATTAAATAAAAAAATGAAGTTGAATAGAAAAGGAAATTAGATAAAATCGGAAGTTGAACAGAAATGGAAATGAAAATTGGATCAAATTAAAAATGTAAGTTCATTCGTGAAACCACTATACCTTAACGATCTATTTGGAAATTAAATAAAAAAATAAGTTGAATATAATTAAAAATTTAAAAAAAAAAAGGAAGTTGAATAGAAAAGGATGTCATTCAAGAAACCGCTATAACTTAACGATTTACTAAGAATCCAATTTCTTTTTCTATTCAACTTCCTTTTTTCTTTTTTAATTTTATGCAACTTCTATTTTTATTTTTATCCAATTTCCTTTTCTAGTCAACTTCCTTTTTTATTTAATTTCCAAATAGATCGTTACGGTATAGTGGTTTCTTCAATGAACTGCCATTATTATTTTACGCAACTTCCATTTTTAATTTGATGCAATTTTCATTTTTATTTTTATTCAGCTTCCGTTTTTATTTATTTTCTTTTTCTATTCGACCTCCTTTTTTCATTTAATTTCCAAATAGATCGTTAAGTTATAGAAAAAGAAATTGCATAAAAATAAAAATGGAAGTTCCACTTCCCTTTCTATTCAACTTCTTTTTTTATTTAATTTCCGAAGAGATTTGTTAAGGTATAGTGGTTTCTTGAATGAACTTCCATTGTTAATTTTATGCAACTTCCATTTATATTTTTATTCAACTTACTTTTTTATTTAATTTCCAAATAGATCGTTAAGGTATAGTGGTTTCTTGAATTAACTTCCATTGTTAATTTTATTCAACTTCCATTTTTATTTAATTTCCAAATAGATCGTTAAGGTATAGTGACTTATTGAATGAACTTCCATTTTTATTCAACTTCCATTTTTATTTTGTTCATTTTTATTTCTATTCAACTTCTATTTTTAATTTTATTCATCTTCCGATTTTATCCAATTTCCTTTTCTATTCAACTTCCTTTTCGATTTAATTTCCAAATAGATCGTTAAGGTGTAGTGGTTTCTTGAAACAACTTCAATTTTTAATTATCATAACTTCCATTTTATTTTTATTCAACTTCCTTTTTTATTAAATTTCCTTTTCTATTCGACTTTTTTTAATTTACAAATAAATCGTTAAGGTATAGTGGTTTCTTGAATGAACTTTTATTTGGAAGTTAAATAAAAAAGGAAGTTGAATGGAAAATGGAAATTGCATAAAATTAACAGGAAGTTGAATAGAAAGGGAAATTGAATAAAAATGGAAGTTGAATAAAATTTAAAAAATGGAAGTTCATTCAACAAACCACTATACCTTAACGATCTATTTGGAAATTAAATAAAAAAAATGAAGTTGAATAGAAAAGGAAATTGGATAAAATCGAAAGTTGAACAGAAATGGAAATTAAAATTGGATCAAATTAAAAATGTAAGTTCATTTGAGAAACCACTATACCTTAACGATCTATTTGGAAATTAAATAAAAAAGGAAGTTGAATATAATTAAAAATTAAAAAAAAAGGAAGTTGAATAGAAAAGGATGTCATTCAGGAAACCACTATAACTTAACGATTTACTTGGAATCCAATTTCTTTTTCTATTCAACTTCCTTTTTTTTTTTTTTAAATTTTATGCAACTTCCATTTTTATTTTTATCCAATTTCCTTTTCTAGTCAACTTCCTTTTTTATTTAATTTCCAAATAGATCGTTACGATGTAGTGGTTTTATAGTGATCCCGGTTTTCCCTTTCTGTAACTGTCGTATTCCGAACTCTGGTTCCGTGGAGTTGGTGGTTGTTTATCTTGTTGTCATCCTTTAATTTCTTATGATTGAGTTTTAGGATGTGTTGGGCGTGTTGTGAATAGGTCGGTTGAGTTTTGGCCTCTAGTGTTGTTGCCCAGAATTTTGGTGTTACGCTCGAGCGGGTCATTTTGCGCTCGAGAGGATTTTGGTCTTTGGTTGTCCGCTCGAGCGGACCTTATTGCGCTCAAGCGGAGTTTACGCACTCCCAGCATTTCGTGCCCCTGCAAAACCTCTGCAGGTGTGTTTTTCACGCTCGAGCGGGATTTCTTACGCTTGAGCGGGTTGCGCTCGAGCGGATCTTTGGGCGCTCGAGCGGGTAGTGTTTCGTCTGTGTAAGTTCTGGGAGGGGGGAATCTACGCTCGAGCGGACTGGTTTTCACGCTCGAGCGGATGTGTTTTATCTCGGTGTCTTGGAGCTAGAGTGGGACTTCTTGCGCTCGAGCAGACCATGTTTTTTGTTCTTGACGTTCGAGCGTTGTGTTTTCCGCTCGAGCGGCCTTGTCGTATATCAGATCGCAGTTAGACATTTTTTAATCACTTTTTGCTTTCTCTCTCTCTCTCTTACTTTCTAAAAAGATATTTTGAGAGCTCCTTTCTCTAGAAACTCCCTTCTCTCTAGGGTTTGATCTAGTTAGGGTGTTCTCCTCACCTTCGTCCTTTACAGAAGTTGTGTTGATCGTCGAGGGCTATGTTTTGATCCGAACACATTGAGTTTTGGAGCACTTTGGTTTTGGTCTTCTTCTCCATTCGAGCCCTAACTTCGAGGTAGGGATATCCTACTCCTCTCTATGAGCTTTGTCTTTGAATTTTAGCATTTTGATATGTTGGGGGTCGTTTGGTAATTATGAGAAAGTTTGGGGCTTTTGTGTAATTTTACAAAGGTTGGGGTTTTGTTTATATGAATCTATATGCATGTTTGGCATAGAAGGAAACGAGATTAATAATGATCTATTGAAGAAAATGGAACCTTAGGGTTTTAATGTTAATTATGGGAAATGTCCTAATTACATAGTTAAATTAGTGGGTATAACTGATTTGGAGGAATGAAGAATTGAATTGAGAAAGTGAAATTGAAGATGTATGGAATTAAAGGGTGTAGTCGAATTTAAATATTGCTCACCAAGTTGAAATGTTGATTATTTATCCATTAGGCGCATTTATTTTCTATTTAGAAATAACTGCTTTGGGCTATCGGTGGAGGATAGTCTTGATTGTTGTAGACAATGCATGATGATTAGGCAAACTAAAACTAATCAATTGAGTGTAATATTAGATATAGCGTTTGGTAAAATACATCTAATTGTGTATTGATTGATTGTATATGATAACTGTTTATATACATTGTTTGTGTGGGACGAGATGGGGGATGTACTCCACGGTTTATTAGAAGATGGGGGATGGACCTCTAAAAGCCGATTTTGTGTAACAGTGATACAACAATACAATGTGTATCAGGCTGCGAAATAGAAGTGTTTTGTTTCATTAATATAGCACTACAATGTGTATTATTTGAAACGTATGGAAGTGTTTTGTTTCATTAATACAACACTACTATGTGTATTATTTGAGATATGTGGAGGTGATTTTATATGTTATTGATACAGCACTACAATGTGTATCCATCATGAATTTCGAAAGTGTTTTAAAGATAAGCCTAACCCTCATTAAGTTAATTGGCCAAGTTCTGAGCCGTGTTTTCAAACTCAAGGTTGAGAAAGAAATGGTAAATGAACTGTTACATGGACTTAAATGTCATGAAACCAAAATGTGATATAAGTGGATGTATCTGTGTTGACCATCTATCAACTGCTAATCTTTTAGTCATTGTTCATAGCTGGTTTAGTGTATTTCTACTGGGCTGTGGCTCACCCTTCATGTGATATCATTTTCAGGTACAGGTAGCACGCCACCTCCAAGAACATAGCTTGGGAGGCTAGAGGCAGATAGACTTTTGTTGTTTTGTTATCTTTTGATGTAATACATGTAAATTCAAGCCAAGGGCTTAATGTGTATTTGAGTTAGTACTCTTTTTCTTGTAACCAAGTGTTAACTTGGAAAGCTGTAAGCCCGTAGGGCATTTGCTTTTGTTGTTAACATGTATTACTTTTGTAACAAACTACTCTGATGAATGAAAAGGGTTTATTTCTATATCAATGCATGTCAATATTGGTGGGTTCAATGTTATTATTTTGAGGGCATTACAATTTGGTATCAGAGCGTACCGGGTTCGAATACTTTCGGTACGTGGGAAGTGATTAGTATCACAATGGGTTTGTCTCGCTTGTTAGAGACTTAAGTGAAATGTAATGTGTTTATGTGATAACATGTTTATGTGACTATTTGGGTATGGGATTTAGTTCCTAGGATGATGATTGGATCCTTGGGTTTCTGTGAGTCTTGTCTGAAAAGTACTTGATCAATGCTGTTTCTAACCGGAACTCTAGTAACGCCTCGGGACTATTATTATCCGGAAACGAAATTCGTAAGTGCTTATGTGTTTATGTGCTTTCGTGGAGTGAATTACAGTTGTCCATACATTAGAATGTGAGTGTTATAGCTTCGGCACATTTGTGAATGTGCTAACGTTCTTCGTTATCTTTATTAGGATGTCAGGACGAGGACGTGGTGGTAGACGAGGTAGGCCTAGGAGGCAGGAGATGCCTTTACCGGATGATATTCCGGCGCAACAGGAGGGGTTTGGCCAGGCCAATGTGGCCGAACCAGCAGGTCAGGAGGCTATGGGCGCTTTGGCCCGAGGGATAGCCGATGCTTTGAGGGAGTCTATGGGTATTCTCGGCCGAGAATCCGATTCGAGCTCAGTCTGAGCCCAGTTCTTTGGCGAGGCCTTCCTTCTTGAAGAGGGAGTTCTTCCGGTCTAACCCGGATGAGTTTGTTGGGGATCCTAAGGAGCCACTCAAGGCTGACGAGTGGTTGGAGCAGATGAGTAAGACGTTCCAGATGCTTGGCATCGAGCACGGGGCGTTGAAGGTGACCTTGGCATCTTTCCAGCTGAAGGGGGATGCAGGTCAGTGGTGGAAGTTCGTGAAGAGTCGTTTGGATAGCACTTGGGAGGCTTTTGTGGGTGCTTTCCAGGAGAAGTTCTTATCTCCAGTGATCGGAGAAGCCGAGAGATCGGTTTGTCGACTTTTGCGATTAAGTAATTCAAGGCGAGTATGAGGCTACTTTTACTAGCTTGTCCAGGTTCGCACCTGAACTTGTGGCGTCAGGAACGCATTTATGTCGAAGTTGAGAAGAGGTTGAGGCGCGACCTCAAGATGAGAGTTAGTGGTTCTATGATCCGAGACTATGGGCGCTTGGTTGATCTGTGACCCATATGGAGATCATGATGCAGAGGACGAGATGAGGGGCTCCAAGAGGAGCAGACGGTCGAGGTGATGGCGGAGACAGAGGTGCTAACCCTCGGCGATCTCGTGGTGGTGTTGCTAGATCGACTTTTCCAGGTCTGCAGTCGAGGCTCGGGGAGGGCAATCAGGAGACTTCACTTGTTACAAGTGTGGTTAGGTGAGCCACAAGGCTTCGGTTTGCCCACGAGGAGGAGGTCGAGAGTCGCTTCATCTGCAGCCTAGACCACGAGTCGAGTCAAAGTAGGGGCGGCCCTTGTCTTGCTATCGCGGTGTGGTCAGGGCACTGAAGAGGTTTTGCCCAGCTGAGTGGCACATCTGGTGCATCTGGGCAGAGTCTGACCCAGCTCGGTCAAGGCACCTCGAGGGCCAATCGAGGCTTCATCGTCCCAATCAGATAGCGATCGTATGCTCAGGGGTGAGCAGTAGATCGAGGCCCTCTTGGATCGTGTATCTTGTTACCACCACGAGGATTTGGTACCGGTTCCGTCAGTTGTGAGAGGTACCTTTCTGTTTTGCAACTCGGTTGCTAGTGTATTGATTGATATGGGTGCGTCTCATTCTTTTGTATCTGCTGCATTTGCATCTGTTTTGGAATTGGAGTTGGCACAATTAGCATCTCCTATATGTGTTGTATCCCCCGTTGGGGGTGAATTGATTTTGAAGTACGGATGTAGAGGTTGTGATATAGAGGTTGCCGACCATAGGCTTCCTTTTCCCTTTGTGGTTATGCCTATGAAGGGTTTTGATGTTATTTTGGGTATGGACTGGCTATCGTCATACCGGGCTGTTATCGATTGCTACCGCCAGAGGGTCACAGTATGTACCTTGAGCGGGGAGTGTTTTCATTTCTTAGGGGATCGAGTTGGTAGTGTGTTGCCACTGGTGTATGATCCGCGAGGGCGGAGTGAGCTTAGTGGTCTACTTGCTAGCTTTTTGAGTGGTGAGTGTGACGAGACCCAGATTGTTTTACCGAGAGTGGTTTGTGAGTATTCAGATGTCTTTCCCGAGGACCTCGTTGGTTTGCCACCTCACCGTGAGATTGAGTTCTCCATTGATTTAGTGCCCGGCACGGCGCTGATTTCTATAGCACCTTACCGTTTTGCCCCAACTGAGTTGAGTGAGTTGAAGATTCAGCTCCAGGAGTTGTTGGATAAGGGCTTTGTTCGCCCTAGTGTTTCACCATGGGGAGCACCGGCCCTCTTTGCTAAAAAGAAAGGTGGGGCCTTGTGACTTTGTATCGACTACCGAAAATTGAACCGGGCTACGGTCAAGAATAAGTACCCTATGCCCCGTATAGATGATCTGTTTGATCAGTTGAAGGGTTCCCGTTGTTTCTCTAAGATAGACTTGAGATCGGGTTACCACCAGTTGAGGGTCTGGGAGGAGGATATTCCGAAGACGGCATTAAAATGCCGTGAGTATGGCCATTATGAGTTTCTGGTGATGCCATTTGGGCTCACCAATGCACCGGCAGTCTTTATGGATTTAATGAACCGGATCTTCCGAGAATTCTTAGATCGTTTTGTAGTCATTTTCATGGACGACATCCTTATCTATTCGCCTTTGGAGGAGAAGCACGAGGAACATTTGAGAGTGGTGCTTGAGTTGCTTAGAGCCCATAGGCTATATGCCAAGTTTGGGAAGTGTGAGTTCTGGCTAGGAGAAGTCAAGTTCTTAGGCCACGTGGTTTCTGGGGAAGGGGTGTCTGTTGATACATCCAAGATAGAGGCAGTGCAAGATTGGTCACAACCTAAGAGTGTTTTTGAGATCCACAGTTTTCTGGGATTAGCTGGGTATTATCGCTGGTTTGTGAAAGATTTCTCCAGACTAGCTTCGCCGTTGACTAGGTTGACGAGGAAAGGGGTCAAGTTTGTATGGAGTGAGACTTGTGAAAAGTCGTTTCAAGAGCTGAAAGTTAGATTGACCACCGCTCCGGTCTTGATTATTCCGGAGAGAGGGTTGGGTTATGCAGTCTATTGTGATGCCTCACGAGAGGGTTTGGATTGTGTGTTGATGCAAGAGGGGAAAGTGGTTGCCTATGGCTCACGTCAGTTGAAATTACACGAGAAGAATTACCCTACACATGACCTAGAGTTAGCAGCAGTAATCTTTGCCTTGAAAATCTGGAGGCATTACCTATATGGTGAGAGATTCGAGGTATTCTCGGATCATAAGAGTCTGAAATATCTGTTTACACAGAAAGACTTGAATTTGAGGCAGAGGAGGTGGATGGAGTTTATTGAGGATTACGACTTCGAGTTGCATTATCATCCGGGGAAGGCCAACGTTGTGGCCGATGCCCTTAGTAGAAAATCCATTAGTGATGTAGCTTATATAGCCATCCAGGAATGGGAGATGTTGGGGGCACTTGGCGAATTCGATTTGCTTTTGGGCGAATCTGTTGAGGCTGCAGCCTTGTTCTCTGTTGTTGCGCAGCCTACACTTGTGACGAGAGTGTTAGAGGCACAGAGAGGTGACCTTGAGGTAGAATCCCTCAGAGAGAAGATCTCCAGTGGGAAGGTAGAGAAGGGTTTGATGGTGTATCCCGACCAGAGTGTGAGATACCGAGACCGTCTGTTTGTGCCGGAGTCTTGCCGAGAGGAAGTACTCCGAGAGTTTCATTATTCGCGCCTTGCGGTGCATCCGGGAGGCACTAAGATGTATCGGGATTTGGGCCAGTTTTGGTCGCGAGGTATGAAGAGAGATATGGCGGTTTTCGTATCGAAGTGCCTTACTTGTCAATAAGTGAAGGCCGAGCATCAGAGGCCAGCGGGTTTGTTACAACCCTTGCCTATTGCCAAGTGGAAGTGGGAGCATGTCACTATGGACTTCGTTGTAGGTCTTCCGAGGACTCAGCGGGGTAGTGATGCTATTTGGGTGGTTGTAGACCGGTTGACTAAGTCAGCGCACTTTATCCCTATGCGCGTGAGAGATTCGGTGGATCATCTTGCCGACTTATATATTCGGGACATAGTGAGATTGCACGGAGTCCCAGTGACAATCATCTCAGACAGAGACCCTCGTTTTACTGCTAGGTTGTGGCAGAGTTTGCAGAGTGCCTTGGGCACTAAGTTGACCTTTAATGCGGCTTATCACCCTCAAACCGGCAGGCGATCGGCGTACTATTCAGATCCTTGAGGATATGCTTCGAGGTTGTGTCCTTGACTTTAGTGGGATGTGGGAGAGGCACTTACCCTTGGTGGAGTTTGCCTAAAACAATAGCTTTCAGTCTAGTATCGGTATGGCACCGTTTGAGGCCTTGAATGGTCGACCGTGTAGGTCTCCAGTTTGTTGGGCCGAGGTGGGTGATGCACCTTTGTTGGGCCCGGAGTTAGTGAGGGAGACGACGGAGAAAGTTGAGCTTATCCGTAGGAGGCTTGTTACAGCCCAGAGTGGTCAGAAATCTTATGCCGACCGTAGGAAGAGACCTTTGGTGTTCGAGGTAGGTGATCATGTCTTTCTGAAGATATCACCTAGGCAGGGATTGATGAGGTTTGGGAAGAGTGGGAAGTTGTCCCCTCGGTTTATTGGACCTTTTGAGATCCTTGAGAGGATTGGAGAGGTTGCCTATTGCTTAGCTTTGCCCCCGCAGTTGTCCAGAGTTCATGACGTGTTTCATGTTAGTATGCTTCGGAAGTATGAGCCGGATCCATCGCACGTGTTGGATTGGACCGATTTAGAGGTTGATGAGGATGCCTCGTATGAGGAGAGACCGGTTCGAGTCTTGGATGGCCGGGAGCAAGTCTTGCGAGGCAAGACCATTCCCCTAGTGAAAGTGTTGTGGAAACATCACGGAGTGGAGGAAGCCACTTTGGAACGTGAGTTGGAAGTCCGAGAGAAATATCCGGATCTATTTGTGGATGTTTGAACATGTATTGTATATTTTGTTGTATTATTGAACCTTAAGAGTATTGAATATATCTTAGGTTGTAAAACATGGTTTATGTTTTGGTTTAATGGAAATGTTTTGAAACTTGCCTCAAAATGGAGGTTCGATATAACATTGCATATGTTGAGTATTGTAAAATTGGGAATGTATCATGAACATTAGTTATGATATGAAATTGTTGAAATTGGAAAGGAAATGTATGTTGATATATATATGTTGTAAATTGCCTCTTGAAAAGAGATGAGATGACCGGTAACGGGTCGAGTGGTTAAAAGCCGCATTGTAATAATGGTGGGAATTGAGAAAATCTTGTTTTCGAAAAGCTTGTATTTAATTTCGGGGACAAAATTCTTTAAGGGGGGGAGGTTATAGTGATCCCAGTTTTCCCTTTTTGTAACTGTCGTATTCCGGACTTTGGTTCCGTGGAGTTGGTGGTTGTTTATCTTGTTGTCATCCTTTAATTTCTTATGATTGAGTTTTAGGATGTGTTGGGCGTGTTGTGAATAGGTCGGTTGAGTTTTGGCCTCTAATGTTGTTGCCCAGAATTTTGGTGTTACGCTCGAGCGGGTCATTCTGCGCTCGAGCGGATTTTGGTCTTTGGTTGTCCGCTCCAGCGGACCTTATTGCGCTCGAGCGGAGTTTACGCACTCCCAGTATTTCGTGCCCCTGCAAAACTTCTGCAGGTGTGTTTTTCACGCTCGAGCGGGATTTCTTACGCTCGAGCGGGTTGCGCTCGAGTGGATATTTAGGTGCTCGAGCGGGTAGTGTTTCGTCTGTGTAAGTTCTGGGAGGGGGGAATCTACACTCGAGCGGACTGGTTTTCGCGCTCGAGTGGATGTGTTTTATCTCTGTGTCTTGGAGCTCGAGCGGGACTTCTTGCGCTCGAGCGGACCATGTTTTTTGTTCTTGACGCTCGAGCATTGTGTTTTCCGCTCGAGCAGACCTGTCGTATATCAGATCGCAGTTAGACATTTTTGAATCACTTTTTGCTTTCTCTCTCTCTCTCTCTCTCTCTCTTACTTTCTAAAAAGATATTTTGAGAGCTCCTCTCTCTAGAAACTCCCTTCTCTCTAGGGTTTGATCTAGTTAGGGTGTTCTCCTCACCTTCGTCCTTTACAGAAGTTGTGTTGATCGTCGAGGGCTACGTTTTGATCCGAACATATTGAGTTTTGGAGCACTTTGGTTTTGGTCTTCTTCTCCAGTCGAGCCCTAACTTCGAGGTAGGGATATCATATTCCTCTCTATGAGCTTTGTCTTTGAATTTTAGCATTTTGATATGTTGGGGGTCGTTTGGTAATTATGAGAAAGTTTGGGGCTTTTGTGTAATTTTACAAAGGTTGGGGTTTTGTTTATATAAATCTATATCCATGTTTGGCATAGAAGGAAATGAGATTAATAATGATCTATTGAAGAAAATGTAACCTTAGGGTTTTTATATTAATTATGGGAAATGTCCTAATTACATAGTTAAATTCGTGGGTATAACTGATTTGGAGGAATGAAGAATTGAATTGAGAAAGTGAAATTGAAAATGTATGGAATTAAAGGGTGTAGTCAAATTTAAATATTGCTCACCAAGTTGAAATGTTGATTATTTATCCATTGGGCGCATTTATTTTCTATTTAGAAATAACTGCTTTGGGCTATCGGTGGAGAATAGTCTTGATTGTTGTAGACAATGCATGATGATTAGGCAAACTAAAACTAATCAATTGAGTGTGCTATTAGATATAGCGTTTGGTATAATACATCTAATTGTGTATTGATTGATTGTATATGATAAATGTTTATATACATTGTTTGTGTAGGAGGAGATGGGGGATGTACTCCACGGTTTATTGGAAGATGGGGGATGGACCTCTAAACCGGATTTTGTGTGACAGTGATACAGCACTACAATGTGTATCAGGCCGCGAAATAGAAGTGTTTTGTTTCATTAATACAACACTACAATGTGTATTATTTGAAACGTATGGAAGTGTTTTGTTTCATTAATACAGCACTACTATGTGTATTATTTGAGATATGTGGAGGTGATTTTATATGTTATTGATACAGCACTACAATGTGTATCCATCATGAATTTCGAAAGTGTTTTAAAGATGAGCCTAAACCTCATTAAGTTAATTGGCCAAGTTCCGAGCCGTGTTTTCAAACTCAAGGTTGAGAAAGAAATGGTAAATGAACTGTTACATGGACTTAAATGTCATAAAACCAAAATGTGATATAAATGGATGTATTTGTGTTGACCATCTATCAACTGCTAATCTTTTAGTCATTTTTCATAGCTGGTTTAGTGTATTTCTACTGGGTTGTGGCTCACCCTTTATGGGATATCATTTTCGGGTACAGGTAGCATGCCACCTCCAAGAACATAGCTTGGGAGGCTAGAGGCAGATAGACTTTTGTTGTTTTGTTATCTTTTGATGCAATACATGTAAATTCAAGCCAAGGGCTTAATGTGTATTTGAGTTAGTACTCTTTTTCTTGTAACCAAGTGTTAACTTGGAAAGCTGTAAGCCGTAGGGCATTTGCTTTTGTTGTTAACATGTATTACTTTTGTAACAAACTACTCTGATGAATGAAAAGGGTATATTTCTATATCAATGCATGTCAATATTGGTGAGTTCAATGTTATTATTTTGAGGGCGGTACAGGTTTCTTCAATGAACTGCCATTATTATTTTACGCAACTTCCATTTTTAATTTGATGCAATTTTCATTTTTATTTTTATTCAGCTTCCGTTTTTATTTAATTTCTTTTTCTATTCGACTTTCTTTTTTCATTTAATTTCCAAATAGATCGTTAAATTATAGAAAAAGAAATTGCATAAAAATAAAAATGGAAGTTCAACTTCCTTTTCTATTTAACTTCTTTTTTTATTTAATTTCCAAAGAGATTTGTTAAGGTATAGTGGTTTCTTGAATGAACTTCCATTTTTAATTTTATGCAACTTCCATTTATATTTTTATTCAACTTACTTTTTTATTTAATTTCCAAATAGATTGTTAAGGTATAGTGGTTTCTTGAATTAACTTCCATTGTTAATTTTATTCAACTTCCATTTTTATTTAATTTCCAAATAGATCGTTAAGGTATAGTGGCTTCTTAAATGAACTTCCATTTTTATTCAACTTCCATTTTTATTTTATTCATTTTTATTTCTATTCTAATTTTATTTTTATTCATCTTTCGATTTTATCCAATTTCCTTTTCTATTCAACTTCCTTTTCGATTTAATTTCCAAATAGATCGTTAAGGTGCAGTGGTTTCTTGGATGAACTTCCATTTTTAATTATATGCAACTTCCATTTTTATTTTTATTCAACTTCCTTTTCTATTAAATTTCCTTTTCTATTCGACTTCCTCTTTTTTTTAATTTACAAATAAATCGTTAAGGTATAGTGGTTTCTTGAATGAACTTCTATTTGGAAATTAAATAAAAAAGGAAGTTGAATGGAAAATAGAAATTGCATAAAATTAACAGGAAGTTGAATAGAAAAGGAAATTGAATAAAAATGAAAATTGAATAAAATTTAAAAAATGGAAGTTCATTCAAAAAACCACTATACCTTAACGATCTATTTGGAAATTAAATAAAAAAATGAAGTTGAATAGAAAAGGAAATTGGATAAAATCGGAAGTTGAAAAGAAATGGAAATTAAAATTGGATCAAATTAAAAATGTAAGTTCATTCGAGAAACCACTATACCTTAATGATCTATTTGGAAATTAAATAAAAAAAAGAAGTTGAATAGAAAAGGATGTCATTCAAGAAACCACTATTACTTAATGATTTACTTGGAATCCAATTTCTTTTTCTATTCAACCTTTTTTTTTTTTTTAATTTTATGCAACTTCCATTTTTGTTTTTATCCAATTTTCTTTTCTTGTCAACTTCCTTTTTTATTTAATTTCCAAATAGATCGTAACGGTATAGTGGTTTCTTCAATGAATTGCCATTATTATTTTACGCAACTTCCATTTTTAATTTGATGCAATTTTCATTTTTATTTTTATTCAACTTCCGTTTTTATTTAATTTCTTTTTCTATTCGACTTCCTTTTTTCATTTAATTTCCAAATAGATCGTTAAGTTATAGAAAAAGAAATTGCATAAAAATAAAAATGAAAGTTCAACATCCCTTTCTATTCAACTTTTTTTTATTTAATTTCCAAAGAGATTTGTTAAGGTATAGTGGTTTCTTGAATGAACTTCCATTGTTAATTTTATGCAACTTCCATTTATATTTTTTTTCAACTTACTATTTTATTTAATTTCCAAATAGATCGTTAAGGTATAGTGGTTTTTTGAATTAACTTCCATTGTTAATTTTATTCAACTTCCATTTTTATTTAATTTCCAAATAGATCGTTAAGGTATAGTGGCTTCTTGAATGAACTTCCATTTTTATTCAACTTCCATTTTTATTTTATTCATTTTTATTTCTATTCTAATTTTATTTTTATTCATCTTTCGATTTTATCCAATTTCCTTTTCTATTCAACTTCCTTTTCGATTTAATTTCCAAATAGATCGTTAAGGTGCAGTGGTTTCTTGGATGAACTTCCATTTTTAATTATATGCAACTTCCATTTTTATTTTTATTCAACTTCCTTTTTTATTAAATTTCATTTTCTATTCGACTTCCACTTTTTTTTAATTTACAAATAAATCGTTAAGGTATAGTGGTTTCTTGAATGAACTTCTATTTAGAAATTAAATAAAAATGATGTTGAATAGAAAATGAAATTGAATAAAAATAAAAATGGAAGTTGCATAAAATTAAAAATAGAAGTTTATTCAAGAAACCACTATACCTTAACGATCTATTTGGAAATTAAAAAACAAAGGAAGTTGAATAAAAATAAAAATGGAAGTTCATTCAAGAAAATCACTATACCATAACGATCTATTTGTGTATTAAATAAAAAGGAAGTTGAATAAAAATGGAAGTTGAATAAGAAGGCAAGTTGATTCGAGAAACCACTATACGTTAACGATCTATTTGGAAATTAAAAAGAAAGGACGTTGAATAGAAAAGGAAATGGCATAAAAATGAAGTTGAATGAACTTTTATTGTTAATTTTATGCAACTTCTATTTTTTTTTTTATTCAACTTCTAGATTTATCCAATTTCCTTTTCTATTCAATTTCATTTTTTATTTGATTTCCAAATAGATCTTTAAGGTATAGTGGTTTCTTGAATGAACTTCCATTTTTAATTTTATTCAACTTCCATTGTTATTTTTATTTAGCTTCCATTTTTATTAAATTTTCATTTTTATTCAACTTCCATTTTTAATTTCATACAACTTCCATTTTATTTTTATTCAATTTCCGTTTTTATTCAACTTTTTTTATTTAATTTCTATTTTTATTTTTATTCAATTTCCTTTTCTATTCAACATCCTTTTTTATTTAATTTCCAAATAGATCGTTAATGTATAGTGGTATCTTAAAATTAACAATAAAAGTTCATTGAAGAAGGATGTTGAATAGAATTAACAATGTAAGTTCATTTAAGAAACCACTATACCTTAACGATCTATTTGGAAATTAAAGAAAAAAAGAAGTTGAATAGAAATGGAAGTTGAATAAAATTGAATAAAAATGGAAGCTGAATAAAATTAAAAATGAAAGTTGAATAAAATAAAAATGGAAGTTGCATAAAATTAAAAATGAAAGTTCATTCAAGAAGCCACTATACCCTGACGATCTATTTGGAAATTAAAAATAAAAATGAAGTTGCATAAAATTAAAAATGGAAGTTCATTTAAGAAAACACTATACCTTAACGATCTATTTGGAAATTAAATAAAAAAAAGAAGTTCAATAGGAAAGGAAATTGAATAAAAATGGATGTTGAATAAAAATAGACGTTGAATAAAATTAAAAATGGAAGTTCATTCAAGAAACCACTCTACCTTAACTTGTATAAAATTAAAAATGGAAGTTCATTCAAGAAACCACTATAACTTAACGATCTATTTGGAAATTAAGAAACAAAGGAAGTTGAATAAAAATGGAAGTTGCATAAAAATAACAATGGAAGTTCATTCAAGAAACGTATATACCAAAACGATCTATTTTGAAGTTAAATAAAAAAGGAAGTTGAATAGAAAAGGAAATTGAATAAAAATGAAAATTGCATAAAATTAAAAATGGAAGTTCATTCAAGAAACCACTCTACCTTAACGGTTTATTTTGAAACTAAATAAAAAAAAGAAGTTGAATAGAAATGGAAATTGAATAAAAACGAAAGTTGAATAAAAATAACAATGGAAGTTCATTCAAGAAACCACTATACCTTAACGATTTACTTGGAAATTAAATAAAAAAGGAAGTTGAATAGAAAAGGTAATTGAATAAAATTAACAATGGAAGTTGCATAAAATAAACAATGGAAGTTGAATAGAAAAGGAAATTGAATAAAAATGAAAGTTGCATAAAACTAAAAATGGAAGTTCATTCAAGAAACCACTATACCTTAACGGTCTATTTGAAAATTAAATAAAAAAGGAAGTTGAATGGAAAAGAGAATTGAATAAAAATGGAAGTTGAGTAAAAATAAAATGGAAGTTGAATAAAAATAAAAATGGAAGTTGCATAAAATTAAAAAATGGAAATTCATTCGAGAAACCACTATACCTTAATGATTTATTTGGAAATTAAATAAAAAAGGAAGTTGAATAGAAAAGGAAGTTCATTTTTTATTGAATAAATCGACCTATCTTATGCAACTTCCATTTTTGTTTTTATTCAATTTCCTTTTCTATTCAACGTCCTTTTTTATTTAATTTCCAAATAGATCGTTAGGGTATACTAGTTTATTGGATGAACTTCCATTGTTTTTTTTATTTAAATTCCATTTTTATTCAATTTCCTTTTCTATTCAATGTCCTTTTTTATTTAATTTCCAAATAGATCGTTAAGGTATAGTGGTTTCTTGAATTAACTTCCATTTCTATTCAATTTCTTTTTCTATTCAACTTCCTTTTTTATTTAATTTCCAAATAGATAGTTATGGTATAGTGATTTCTTGAATGAACTTCCTTTTTTAGTTTTATGCAACTTCTATTTTTATTTATTCATCTTCCATTTTTATCCAATTTCCTTTTCTATTCAACATCCTTTTTTATTTAATTTCCAAATAGATCGTTAAGGTATAATGGTTTCTTGAATTAACTTCCATTGTTAATTTTAGGCAACTTCCAGTTTTATTCAATTTTGTTTTCTATTCATTTTCCTTTTTTATTTAATTTTCAAATAGATCGTTGAGGTATATAGTGGCTTATTGAATGAACTTCCATTGTAAATTTTATGGAACTTGCATTTTTATTTTTATTCAATTTCCTATTCTATTCAACTTCTTTTTTTAATTTTATGCAAGTTCTTTTTTTATTCAATTTCCTTTTCTATTCAACTTCCATTTTTATTTAATTTCCAAATAAATCTTTAAGGTATAGTGGTTTCTTGGATGAACTTCATTTTTTAATTTTATGCAACTTCCATTTTTGTTTTTTATTCAATTTCCTTTTCTATTCAACGTTCTTTTTTTTATTGAACTTAAATTGTTAATTTTATACAACCTCCATTTTTATTCAACTTCTTTTTTTATTTAATTTTCAAATAGATCGTTAAGTTATAGTGGTTTTTTTTTTTTATTTAATTTCCAAATATATCGTTAAGGGATAGTGGTTTCTTGAATAAAATTCCATTTTTAATTTTATGCAACTTCCATTTTTAATTTTATGCAACTTCTATTTTTATTTTTATTGAACTTCCATTTTTATTCAATTTCCATTTCTATTCAACTTTCTTTTTTATTTAATTTCCAAATAGATCGTTAAGTTATAGTGGTTTCTTGATTGAACTTTCATTGTTAATTTTCTGCAACTACCATTTTTAATTTTATGCAACTTCTATTTTTATTTTTATTCAACTTCAATTTTTATTCAATTTCCTTTTCTATTAAACTTCAATTTTTAATTTTATTCAACTTCCATTTTTATTCAACTTCATTTTTTATTAAATTTCCTTTTCTATTCAACTTCATCTTTTTTTTAATTTACAAATAAATCGTTAAGGTATAGTGGTTTCTTGAATGAACTTCCATTTTTAATTATATGCAACTTCCAGTTTTATTTTTATTCAATTTGTTTTTCTATCTATCTTCATTTTCTATTTAATTTCCACATAGATCGTTAAGGTATAATGGTTTATTGAATTAACTTCCATTGTTAATTTTATGCAACTTCCATTTTTATTTTTATGCAACTTCCATTTTTATTCAACTTGCTTTTCTATTTAATTTCGAAATAGATCGTTAAGTTATAGTGGTTTCTAGAATGAACTTCCAATTTTATTTTTATTCAGCTTCTAGTTTTATCCAATTTCCTTTTGTATTCAACTTCCTTTTTTATTTAATTTCCAAATAATTTATTAAGGTATAGTGGTTTCTTGAATGAACTTCCATTTTTATTCAATTTCCTTTTCTATTCAACTTCATTTTTTATTTAATTTCCAAATAGATCGTTAAGGTATAGTGATTTTTTGAATAAACTTCCATTTTTAATTATATGCAACTTCTATTTTTATTTTTATTCAATTTCCTTTTCTATTCTACTTCCATTTTTAATTTTATTCAACTTCCATTTTTATTCAATTTCATTTTCTATTTAACTTCCTTTTTTTTTATTTAATTTCCAAATAGAAATAGACCACTATGGTACAGTTGTTTCCTGAATGAACTTGCATTTTCAATTTTGATGCAGTTTCCATTTTTATTTTTATTCAACTTCCTTTTTTATGCAATTTTCATTTTTATTCAACGTCTTTTTTTATTTAATTTCCAAATAGATCGTTAGGGTATAGTGGTTTATCGGATGAACTTTAATTTTTATTTTTATGCAACTTCCATTTTTGTTTTTATGCAACTTCAATTTTTAATTTTAAATAAAAATGGAACTTGCATTTTTATTCAATTTTATTTTCTATTCAACTTTCTTTTTTATATAATTTCCAAATAGATCGTTAAGGTATAGTGGTATCATGAATGAACTTCTATTTTTATTTAATTTCCTTTCCTATTCAACTTCCTTTTTTATTTAATTTCCTTTTCCATTCAACTTACTTTTTTATTTAAATTTCTTTTTTATTCAACTTCCATTTTTATTCGATTTCCTTTTCTATTCAACGTCCTTTTTTACTTAATTTCCAGATTGATCGTTAAGGTATAGTGGCTTCTTGAATGAACTTTTAGTGTTAATTTTACTTAGCTTCGATTTTTATTTTTATTCAACTTCTATTTTTATTTAATTTCCAAATTGATCGTTAAGGTATAGTGGTTTCTTCAATGAACTGCCATTTTTAATTTTATACAATTTCCATTTTTAATTGTATGCAACTTCCATTTTTATTTAAAATTAAAAATTGAAGTTCATTGAATAAACTACTATACCCTAATGATCTATTTGGAAATTAAATAAAAAAAAAGAAGTTCAATAGAAAAGGAAATTGAATAAAAATGGAAGTTGTATAAAAATAAAAATGGAAGTTCAGTTTCCTTTTCTATTCAATTTTCATTTCTATTCAACTTCATTTTTTATTCAATTTCCTTTTTTATTCAACTTCCATTTTTATTCAATTTTCCTTTCTATTCCATTTCCTTTTTTATTTAATTTCCAAATAGATCGTTAAGGTATAGTGGTTTCTTGAATGAACTTCAATTTTTATTTTTATTCAACGTCCATTTTGTTAATTTTATGCAACTTCCATTTTTAATTTTGTGCAACTTCCAATTTTATTTTTATTCAACTTCCATAGTTATTCAATTTCCTTGTCTATTCAACTTCCTTTTTATTTAATTTCCAAATAGATCGTTAAGGTATAGTGGTTTCTTGAATAAACTTCCATTGTTATTTATATGCAACTTTCATTTTTATGTAATTTCCAAATAGATCGTTAAGGTATAGTAATTTCTTGAATGAAATTCGATTTTTATTTTTATTCAACTTGCCTTTGTTATTGAATTTCAGTTTCTATTTAATTTTCTTTTCTATTCAACTTCCTTTTTTTATTTAATTTCCAAATAGATCGTTAAGGTATAGTGGTTTATTTAATTAACTTCCATTGTTAACTTTATTCAACTTCCAATTTCCTATTCTATTCAACTGCATTTTTTTATTTACTTTCCAAATAGATCGTTAAGGTATAATGGTTTCTTGAATGAACTTCCATTTGTAATTTTATGAAACTTTCATTTTTATTTTTATTCAACTTGCATTTTTAGTTTTATTTAATTTCGAAATAGATCGCCAAGGTTGTTGGCTACATATTTTGTAAAAGCCAATTACAATTAAACCGTGGCGAGAATAAGGGTATGATGGGAAGATGATTTTAATCTTCGATCCCAATCGTACACGTGGGAATAAATATTGGTTCTCAAGTGATCTGAGTAGCACTAGATCAGTAATGGGATACAAGGTGAGGTGGCTTCAACGGTTACCTATATTCTAATTTAAATACAGGAGGGAAGCTCAATTGCAAATGATGGCGTAGTGGAACTATTTCTAAGCGGCATGATCGCGATCATGGAGGAAGCGATTCGACGGTTGATGCAGTTCGAAGGCCATCCTTGACAAGTATAAATAGCAAGGAAGTCCCCAGAAAAGACCCACAGACTCAGATCATACAAACCAGTCTTTACTTCATATTTTCCTTTCCAGTTTTACCTTTCCTGTACTTTAAATTCCTGCACTTTAAATACTTGTTCTTTAAATACCTGCACTTTAAATATCCGCACTGCACTTCGATTCATAGGAGTAGTTTCAAATAGATTCAAGTAGGTCATTTATTCTAAACCTCCTCGAAATTTGAGTTTGGACTATTGTAAGTGTTCATTTTAATGAAATACTTCGATTGTTCTTCATATTAACTGTTATTTCTCTTAAATTCTCCTAAGTCAAGCCACCAGTAAAAGTCCTCTTCATTGAGGCTGAAAGAACTAAAACACAATCGCCTGATAATTGATTGGCAATAATAATTTCTGTAAGGACTGATTGATCCTTGCTGGCACGCTCGCATTTACAAATATACCCTTCGAAAAGCCAACATATATTTTTGGCACGCCCAGTGGGACTTGTTAAAATGGCTAGACGAAGACGACAAGGAGAAAATGAACGCTTGGAAGAAGGCGTAGAAGGAGAGGTAGAAATACCTAATCCAAAGGAGAATGTGGTAACACATCCTGCGGAGACTCCTATGTTATCAGAACCTTTGGTCGAACAGACCAGTACTTCTGGACAAGAACCATATGTTCATAATATTGGACGAAACCAAGGAATTGGACCATCCACCGTTCCATCTACTCAGCCAACAAATCCATGGGATGGCTTGGTAGATGCTATGGGACAATAATTAATGAATACAATGGAAAGGTGGGCAACATCTTTTTTGGATCGAATGAATAACCACCAACCAACAAATACAAGACATACAGAGGAAATTTTAAATGTCCCTCAGCAAAGATTGGCTAGAGAAAAATAGCCTATGCAAGTTAATGGACAAATTAATGGTCAGACTAGTACTCAGAACTATGAAAGACCATCGCCTCAGTCTTGGTATGAACCCATTTCAAGGCCTGTAGTAGGCCAAAATGCCTCAGTACTCAACAATGAAGCCACACAAGTTGGTGGATCTGGCCAAGTACAAGAAACTGGCATAAGAATGGTGGCA
The DNA here is from genome assembly GCA_025200525.1 of Camellia lanceoleosa. Classification (NCBI taxonomy): domain Eukaryota; kingdom Viridiplantae; phylum Streptophyta; class Magnoliopsida; order Ericales; family Theaceae; genus Camellia; species Camellia lanceoleosa. Next base: position 853,674 of record JANUSC010000024.1, read on the forward strand.
AATCCCATGTTCGAAGCCATACCTGGCACTAGGGGGTATAATAATCCCTTATTCGAATTTATACCCGGGGGGTTGGAAGGTTTGCCCACAAATGGAAGGGACACAATGCCTGTTCCAATACCTTTCACAGGTCCCTTCGCAGGACAGGCTCAAAGGGGTTACCCATACCCCACAAGAACTCAACACTGCAACCAGTCCCAAATGTACCACCTTATGGACCAAGAGGACCACAGGCACAAGTTTGTCCACTAAACCCTGTGTTTGTCCCTCCAGTAGTGGTTCAGCAAGCCCAAAATATGGTCCCTAGGGACCAAATTGCTGATATTGTTAGGGAGATGTGTGAACCGTTGGCTCGGGGGGTCCAGACTCCTGTATACAGAAAACCATACCTAGAGTGGGTAGATAGGGTACATGAATACCCAAGAGGATTCAGAATACCAGATTTTACCCTATTCTATGGAACTGGAAATCAACCAACAGTAGAGCATATTGCCAGATTCGCTGCTCAATGTGGTGAATTTACTAATCATGACTACATAAAACTGAGATTATTTCCAAACTCTTTAACTGGGGGAGCATTTGTATGGTATATCAACCTTACACCTAGCTCCATTCAAACTTGGCAACAAATGGAAGAGGCATTTCATGCCCAATTCTTCCAATCGGAGCCAGAGGTGTCCATGGCAGACTTGGCAAGATTGAGTCAAAGGCCTGAAGAAAAGGCTACTCAGTTCATTGCCAGATTTAAAAGGGCTCGAAATAAATGCAGAGTCATCCTTCCAGAGCCAGAATTTGTAAGATTGGCTCAAAACGGTTTAGAGTTCAGGCTTCGAAAGAAGTTTGACTCAACTGAATTCAGGGATTTGGTCGAGTTAACCTATAAGGTGTCTCGATATGAAGCATTACTAGAGGAAGAACAAGATCGAAACAATGCTTCGTATAAGACATACTATAGAGATCCCAATTATGAGATCGATGCAGCAGAGATTGTGGGCAAAGAACCCGTAATCTGTGAAGCATTAATTCATAAGGATACAACCATCGACCAGCAGTTTAAAAAGAAAGACTTTCACAGAAAGTATTCTTTCGATTTAACAAAAGCAGATGACATTTTTGATCATTTACTTGCAGCCAATTTCCTTAAGTTACCAAAAGGGGTAAAACTGCCGTCTCTTGATGAACTTAAAGGAAAAGTATACTGTAAATGGCATAATTCTTGGTCTCACTCGACTAAAAATTGCATCATTTTTCGAGACAGGATCCAAGAGCAAATCTGGAAAGGAAGTCTGAAGTTCCCAGCCAAAACAAAGAAAGCCATGGGAATTGACAGTAACCCGTTTCCAGAAGTTGGAGAAAGCGCGGCTAAGAGGTCAATGTGCAAATGCATATTGCCAACCAGACAGCTGCCAAGAAGGAGACCAGAAATCCGCCAGTTATTGGACAGGGTCTCTCACATCAGAAGGAATACTCTGATGAAGAAATACTGGATGACGATTCTTTGGAAGCAGCTGTAATGCAAAGGATGTGTCCCAGATGTAGACTAAGCTACAAATGGTTGAAGGGGCTTCCAATTGATGGGAAGCAATACTATAAGGATGTTCAGAGACGTCCTAAATCAACCAACGCTTACAACAAAAGGTCGTACCCGGCTAGTGATAGGCAGCGACCAGTGGTGGTTGAGCCTGCAGTTGACAGAATAAATGCTAAAGGCAAAAGGCCCTTGTATGAGTCTAGGCCACTTAACTACTACAGAATGTAGAGCAAACATTCTGAAAGAAGATTAGAGAGGAGTTCAGGTTATGGGACTAAAGCCAGAGATTGGCCCCTGCACCAACCTCACCTGACGAGAAAATGGCCATCTCCATCAAAGGCGTAATCAAGCTCAAAGCATGAGACCGTAACCAAGCACTTACCTCCACGGCGGTTTCTAAGATGGCTTGAAGGTGGAAAAGGGTGATTCAAAATCTGAATCGATAGCTCTTGGGTACACAGGTTCAGATTGGTTTGTAATGCAAAACAAACCTAGGGAATTGCCTGCCAGGAGAGATATTGGAATCACAGGCAGAATGGTCAAACCTCCTTTGGTGGCTCCCAACAACTGGGCATTGCTGAAGCACCCAAAGACAAAGGAACCAAATATGGTTCCGGTTATTTCCATATCACAAAAGAGGAAGATTCAGCGCAGGTACACCCAGTACCAGCAAGATCTGAAAGAGAGTGGAGAGAGTTCTTCACAAGTCAAGACAGAAGAAAAGAAAATTTCGAAGTCAGACCATGCTCCAAAACCGACTCTACAAGGTAAAGTGGTTTGTAGCAGAGAACAATTGGCCCAAGTTCATTCTGAACTAAAGGCCAGGGAGAAGTCTAGTTTGGCAGGGTTGGAGAAGGCTCTGATTGAAAGTGATAGTGAAATGGAAGAAGGGATTGGCATGAGCCAAAAGAAGGAAATGGCAGAAGAAGAAATGTTCGAAGCCTTCATGGCTGAACAAACATTTCTGACTGAAGAACCAGTTGAGAAGGATCCTTCGAAGGGATCAGTTATCAATGAAATACTAGAATGCAGCATGGAGGATGCTGCTGAAGACACTGAGCAAGGTAGCCAAGAGGGGAAGAAGGTACAATACCATCCGGTTTGGCTCATTTCCCCTATGTCGATCAACATGGTACACATACTACCTCATGAATTCCAGGCTGAAAATGAGGATCAGGATGACCAAGACATGGATCCAATTCCTGTCTCTAGCGAGGAGTCACAAATGAGTATGGTACAGGATGCTCCTGAAATGGCTATTCCAATGGAAACTGAGTGTGAAAGCGAGGAGGAGGTGAGCATCAACCTCTCGTATCCTTTTGAATACCCCTCGAATTCCATGACCCAACATGTCAAGCCTTTGTACATTAAGGCTTTCTTTGATGGGATCTGATTAAACCGAGTCTTAGTAGACAATGGGGCGTGTAAATTTATTCTTGAAATCTTCTTTGAAGAAATTAGGAAGAAGAATCCTGTGTTGATCCTAACCAAGTACAACCATTCTTTGGCTTTCTTTGGAGATAAGCAGATGGCCCAGGGAATTCTGTCTATTAATTTGAGTGTGGGAACCCGGGATTGTATGACAGCATTCTTCGTGATCGACAGCAATGCTAAATATAATGCCTTACTTGGGAGAGATTGGATTCACACCAACAAATGTGTGCCTTCCTCTTTGCATCAGAAGATCATGATGGCCCTGGGCAATGGAGAGACAGAGGAGATTGATGCAGAGGCCAAGTTGTATATTGAGGGAGTGACCCCACTCAGTATACTGAGGAAAGCTGATGGCTCAGCCGAAGTGACGGCTGATGAGGAAGTAACACACCTGAAGCACTTAGTCCAAGAAAGTGCTGATGAAGAGGTTGTCGTGAAAGATAACAATGATGCCTGGTTGTAGGCAAAGAAGTGAAGAACGAGAAGCCAAGTCATTGGCTTTGATTAAATTCTCATCATTGGATGTAAAAGCAATAGTCCAGAAAGTACAGAAACAAGAGAGAGAGGCCATGATAATTGGCTGTAAACAAGAGCAGCAACAGGTCAGAAGTTTAACCTTTGGGAAATATTGTGCATTGGACATTGAAACAAAAGTCCAGGAGATACAGGAAAAAGACGCCTTATGGACAGATTTTGTCTATGAGGAAGAGGGCAGAGATGTCGAATTAAAGAACCTAGGAGCAGAACAAGGCGAAAAGGTTGCTTCGAAGGTTGAAGAAACCAAAGAGGAAGCTTCGATGAATTCTCAGACGCAAGACCCCTTAGAAGAAGTGAATTTAGGGGGAAGGTTCTGTGCAGCAGCCCACCTATATAAGTACTTGTTTGAATGTTCTGGACAGAGACCAGTTATTGGTTGTTCTAAAGAAATACAAAGATTGCTTTGCATGGTCCTATAATGAACTGCCAGGATTGGATAGATCATTGGTGGAACATAGGCTCCCTATGAAGCCTAATTTCAAGCCATACAAGCAGAAACCAAGAAGGATGAGTCCAGAAGTAATTCAGAAGGTCAAGGAAGAAATTCTCAGACTACTTAAGGCAGACTTTATTAGGACAGCCAGATATGTTGAATGGCTATCTAATATTGTGCCTGTAGTTAAGAAAAATGGCAAAATGAGGGTATGCATCGATTTCAGAAATTTAAATCTAGCAACTCCTAAAGATGAGTACCCTATGCCTATAGTGGATCTCTTTGGTAGAAGCAGTTCGAGGGCATCAAGTTTTATCGATGATGGATGGCCACTCTGGTCATAACCAAATATGCAATGCAGAGGAACATATCTCCAAGACAGCGTTCAGATCTCGTGGGAATATTCGCACCTTCGAATGGGGTAAAATGCCATTTGGTCTGAAGAATGCTGGAGCTACATAGCAGAGGGTTATGAATACTATCTTTCAGGACCTTATTGGAGGGTATCTAGAATGTTATATTGATGACATTGTGGTGAAATCGATCCATGGAGAAGCATTTGTTTCATTTAGAAGCGACTTCGAAAGAATGAGGAAGTTCAAGTTGAAACTCAACCCTCTTAAATGTGCTTTTGGTGTGTCATCTCGAAATTTCTTGGGTTATGTAGTGCACAAGAAAGGAATACAGATTGATCAGAATAAAGCCAAAACCATCATCGGCTAGGCCTCCATCAAGTAAGAAAGAGTTACAAAGGTTCCTTGGCAGTTAACTTTCTTGAAGGTTTATTTCTAACAACTGAGGAAAACTAAAGTATTTTCTTCCTTGTTAAAATTTGAAAGATGAAGAGGAATTTGTGTGGACAGCAGAGCATCAAATTGCTTTCGAAGGTATCAAAGCCTACTTGGCCAACCCTCCGATCTTGATGCCACCAAAAGGGAATAAGCCCTTGAAATTGTACATAGCTGCAGCAGAAGATTCATTGGGAGCTTTCTTAGCCCAAGACAACGATGAAGGCAAAGAGCAAGCTGTTTATTACCTTAGTAGGTTTTTAAATCCTTGTGAATGTAAATATTCAGCTGTTGAAAAGCTGTGTCTTGCTTTGTATTTTGCTGCAATGAAATTAAGATATTATCTTTTACCTACAACTGTCTTGGTAATTGCAACCACGGATTTGGTTAAATATATGTTATTTAGACCTATGTTGAGGGGAAGAATTGGCAAGTGGATACTAGCCTTATCGGAATTTCATTTAGAATATGTCCCTCAAAGGGCAGTAAAAGGGCAAGTATTAGCTAATTTTCTGGCATATCATCCATCTCAAACAGAGAGCCAAGAGGTAATGGAACTCGGTATGGCTAGTGTTGAACCATGGCAAATGTGGTTCGATGGATCGAAGGCCAATGGATTAATTGGGATTGGTATTGTGATTAAGTCTCCACAAGGGGTAGAAACCACACATGGTTTTAGAGTGGATGAAGCTAGCTATTCCAATAACCAGGCTGAATATGAAGCCTTAATAGTAGGACTAGAAATCCTTATTGGATTACAAGTACATGCAGTTGACATATTTGGGGACTCTCAATTGGTGGTTAACCAAGTGAAAGGGATTTTCAAGTGTCAAAACATAAGCATCCTACCATATTATGTTGTTGCATTACATCTGCTTTCTCAGTTTCAAATAGCAAATGTAACCCATGTTCCAAGATTCTTGAACAATAGAGCTAATGATGTGGCTCAAAAAGCTTCGAACTTCAAGAGAAGGGATAATACCCAAAGGGATATAAGCCAAACAACATATCGTAGATCAATACAACCTTTGAATAAAAGGAATGTGATCTTGAAGTCAATCATAATGACTTACAAGAACAGGATTGGAGGCATCCAATAATGTAAGATTTGGTGTCCATCTTGAAGGCAATGAGAAAAGTCAAATTGCAGTCTATGCAATACATGATATATGGTAATGCTCTCTACAAAAGGGGGGGGGGGGAGATGGCTTATTATTGGAATGTTTAGGCCCAAAAGAAGCATTAACAGCCATGGCTGAGGTTCATGAAGTCATTTGTGGTGCTCATCAGCCTGGTGTAAAGATGAGATAGTTGCTTCGAAGGCATTCCTACTATTGGCCAACTATTCTTAAAGATTGCATAGAATATGCAAAGGGTTCCCAGGTATGCCAAAAACATGGCACAATAAGACATGTGCCCATAACTGACCTACATGCAGTAGTGAAGCCTTGGCCATTCAGAGGATGGGCCATGGATATGATGGGTAAAATACACCCACCTTCTTCGAAGCATCATTGTTTCATTCTAGTGGCCACTGACTACTTCACTAAATGGGTCGAAGCCAAACCATATAAGGCTGTAGACCAGACAGAGGTCATTGGGTTCATTAAAGATCTGATCCATAGATTTGGCATTCCACAAACCATAACAGTTGATAATGGAACTGTGTTCGATGGGAAAATGGTAAAGTCCTTTGTGGCAGAATTTGGGATTAGCCTTATTAATTCCACTCCCTATTATGCACAAGCCAATGGTCAAGCTGAATCATCCAATAAGTCCTTGAAAAAAGGAATACAAAAGGTGGTGGAAGATAATCCTAGGGATTGGCATAACCTATTGTTGGATGTTTTATGGGCTTACAGAACTTCCCCAAGGTCGAGCACAGGAGTCACCCCTTATGCCTTAGTATACGGGCATGATGCAGTGTTATCTGTGGAAAAAAATCTTAAATCGCTGAGGGTAAGATGTCAAGATCATATAGAACTGAGCAATATCATCAAAGCATGTGCTTGGAATTAGAAGGCATAGATGAAGCGAGATTTTGGCATTAAATAGCATTCTTTTCAAAAGAAGAAAGCGACCAAGAATTATAACAAGAAAGTCAAGCATATTGGCTTTGATGAAGGTGACTTGGTATAGAAAACAATACTCCCAATAGGGATTAAAAGCCATAAGTTTGGCAAATGGTCACCTAACGGGAAGGACCATATCAAGTTCATAGAGTTTTGCCTTTTGGAGCATACCATTTAAGAAATTTGAATGGCTATGTACATCCCAAAAGATTAATGGCGGATATTTGAAGCCTTATTTTCCAACCATTTGGGAAACACAAGGAATAAAATAAACATTGAATACAAAAACATAAGACTACTCAAAGGATAGACAAAATTTGTTCTTTTATAAAGAATTAAATACATTATGCCCGCAGATTGGCCCGTAAATCATTACAATGTCTTAATTGTTTTTGTACAATGATTTCCTATTACTAAGTGATGGGAGCAGTTTAATAAATGACCATGTCCTCTTTTCGTTCGGCCGGTTCTTGGTTAGTGATCTGCAATTTGGTGTCGATTCGAACCAAGGCGGTTCTTCTTGACTAACTCCTCCTCAAGTTGAGCCTTCTTCTCTAGCAGCTGGATTCAAAACTGGGAAACAGAGGAATGTTGTTCCTTGAGTTCTGATACTTCGGTATGCACTTGAGAAACAAAACTCTGGTCCCTAGCTAGTTTCTCATCCGCAGCCTTAGCAGCATGACAAATGTTGAGATAGAAATCGATGGTGGCTGCTGCCTGAGATAGATGACTTGAAACATTCATGCCAGACTGCTCAGCAACGTTACAACACTGAAGGAACCCATTTCTGATAATAGGCCTTTGCAGAGCCTCAAAGGGAATCCTTAAAAAAGAAATTAGCAGTTCTAGACATGTGTCTATGTCTATCGAAGGTGTAGAGGGCTTGCTTCTGAAGGAAGAACTCTCAAAAATCTCTAGCAAGGAGTCAGCCAAGACTAATGGTGTAATAACCCTCACACTGCTTTGATCATACTCATATGCATATTACATGATTTTGCCTTGTTTAGCTTGCATTTTGAACCTTGACTTGCTTTGCATAAGTACCACTTGGATGTTATGTCTCTGGGTGGGTGTGCGTGTGTTTCAGCCGAGGTCATCTTGAGCATAGGTTACCCTTTTTATACTCTTATACTTAGAACCACCTTAGGATTTCTTTGCTGACCTCCACCTTTGTCCTGACATATTGGCCGAGATGATTATCATCTGGGCCGAGGTGTGTATCGCCAAGGCCGAGATGTGTATTATTTGGGCCGAGATGTTATCCTTGTACCGAGGTGATCTTGTCTGAGTGGTATGACATAGACCGGTGTGGCACATCTAGGCCAAGGTGTGTACGCCTTAGTCAAGTGTTGTTCTTCCTAGCGAGATCATTGTTCTTTGACTTGCGAAATTTGTCTTTAGCCGATGTTATCTCTTGCGAAGTCTTGATGTTGGCGATGTCATTACTCATGGGAGTCCTTGTGCCTAACTTCTTGAACACGCTTTGTCGAGTCTTGTCTCTTCAATCACCACCTTTTAAGTTGAACCAACCAACTATTGCCACGCGTGTCCGAAGTGAGTGTTATATCGGTAAGCACATCTAGAAATGTCTCATTTTGTCTCAAACCTTGTTCTTGAGGAGTAAGAAGCTCTAGGAAGAGTTCTAGAGTGAGAAAGTAGATTACAAGCTTGATCCTTGGTGTTTGATCCGTTGAATCGCGGACTGAGGTTAGAACCTTCGCCTCCTCTTGTTGTTTTTATTGATCATATAGCTACATTGCATGATTGAGTCTGTTTTGCATGCCATGCATCGATCTAAAGTTGGTTTTAGAAAGAGAAAGCTAATGTTCATGAGTTCTTGTGAAAAGCCATGATTTGATCCAAAGTTTGCAACAAGTCACATGCATTTGTGTTTGTTTTTGTAAGATCTTCTAGTATGGGTACCCAAGTCCATGTTTTTTTTAACTCCTAGCATGAAATATCAAGTCTTATAATTATAAGTTGAGATCCTTGCATTCATCCCCTTCATGTTCTTCATGTTCTTCATGTTCTTCATGTTCTTGGCGAGAGGAAAAACCAGTTTTCCCGGCTCCATCTCTTTGAAAGTGGCCCTGGGGACGACACCTCGGCGAGGAGGTGTTGGACCTCGGCCAAGACCTGGTTAATGCCCAGCATGTTTCCCCGAGAAGAGGAACAGTGTTAGTTTTGATTTGACTTAGCTTTGGTGAATGCCGAGGTCATTTGTGTGCATGTGAAGCTTGTTTAAAATTACATTCAATAGACTTGCCATGTGTTTGTAGGATTTGGACTCGCCTTGACGCCGACGTCCGAAGAACTATGTGAGTGGTATTTTCGATAAAGCTATGTTGCAATGTCTTGATAAAAGTCTTGTTTTGTCTTATTTTGAAAAGTGTTTGTAAACATGAATGATTAACCCTATCTTGAGTATTCAGTACTATATCTTGTTTGATGACATTCTTGGAAGTCCGTACGTGCCAGGGGACTTTAAGCATTTGTGGCACTAGTCCGTACGTGCTAGGGGACTATAAGCATTTGTAGCACAAAGTTTGGAAGTCCGTGCGTGCTAGGGGACTATAAGCATTTGTAGCACAAAGTTTGGAAGTCCGTGCGTGCTAGGGGACTATAAGCATTTGTAGCACAAAGTTTGGAAGTCCGTGCGTGCTAGGGGACTATAAGCATTTGTAGCACATTCTTGTCTTGCCTTGCCACTGACGGTTTTACCGCGTGGGTTATTGTCCAGAATGTCAATCTTTTGCCTTGTATTGAAGTTAATGAGCATCCCTTAAAGCTTGAAAGACTTGACAGACGGACTTGATTTATACTATGTATTGTTTTGTTAAAAGACCTCGGATATCATTCATGTAAACCCTTTATTGTTTATGCCATTCACTGAGTATCCAAGCTCACCCTCTCTATATATATGTAGGTGATGAGCAGGGCGGCGGAGACGCCTAGACTTGTTCTTGATGTGTTTGCCGACGTGTTTTGTATTCATGTTTTGCAACATCTTGAAGATCATGCTTCTTAGTTAGTTCATTATATTTTGTATTTGATGGCCGAGAAGCCTTTTGGTCAGGATGTAATTTTTGTACTCGATTTGTTGTATTGGAACTATTTTAAGATGAATGACATTCCATTTAACTTAAGCACTGCTCTTATGGACTACTTGGTTTTATTTATTGCTTCCGCATTTGTAAGCCCCATATGTTTTACTCTGTTTTGTGTGTGTGATCTTGTAAGTGGCCTTTGGTAACCTCGGGTTACTGGCCATCTCAGCGCCGGCCTTCTGGGGGCGGGTTGGGGTCGTGACAGATTGGTATCAGAGCACAAGTTCCTTGTAATGCGTTATTCACACACTTTGAGTCCTAAGGAGCATAGGATTTCCCTTAGGAAGATGTTAGGCGCACCATGTTGCTTGCTATTTGACAACATGTGCATCATCTCAAGATGACTACTTGTTGCTAGCATACATACCTTGTTGTGCATTTTGTTTTAAAGTCACATTTTGTACACTCATAGCACTATGAGAGGAAGACCACCGGTTGGCGAGGTCAATCGAAGAAACCAGTGGACCGACTAGAAAGACTAGTTGAAGGTTTAACTCGAGAGTTGAGACAAGTCGGACAACAGAATGCTAGTGCTACAACTACTCGGGCGAAGCGGACTAATGGCCGACATACTGCCGCCTCCACCTCCTCCACCTCCAGTACCTCAAGTGCCCCTACAACCTGGCTTGTATGGTGAGGGAACCTTGACTTTGGTTAAGGAGTTCAAGAAGATGAACCCGCCGAGGTTTCAAGGGGGCATAGAGCCGATGAAAGCCGAAGCATGGGTTCTAGGAATGGAGAAGCTATTTGAAATCTTTCCCAGCACAGACGCACAGAATGTGGCATTGGCTGCATTCACGTTAGATGATGACGCTAGAAGATGGTGGATGCTGACTCGAGAAGAAAATCCCGACTTAACGTGGGCCAAATTTTTGGAGTTATTCTACAACAAGCATTTCCCTATCAGCGTTCGAGACCGCAAGACCACGGAGTTCCAGATTTTGACACAGGGAAACAAGACAGTGGCAGAATACGACCGTGCCTTCACCGAATTGGCGAGGTATGCGCCTCATATGGTCAGTGATGAATATAGGAAAGCTAGGAAATTTGAAAGCGGATTGCGCGGACCAATACAAGATAGAGTTAACATGCTTAATATGCCGACTTATGCTGGAGTTTTGGACAAGGCCATTCTTGCAGAAGCTAATTTGAACCGATATCAGAATACAGGAGAGAACCAGAGGAAGAGGCAGAGTTATGATAACCGCCGAGTCCCGTTCAATGCCAAGAAGAAGGCAAACGTGGGCAGCTCAAGCAACTCGAACCAGGAAGGTAATACGAAGCCGATGTGTGCGGACTGTGGGAAGCCGCATTCCGGAGTTTGCCGTTGGGCGTCAGGCACTTGTTTTGAATGTGGAGAGATGGGTCATCGTGTGAAAGATTGTCCGAAGTCAAGGAATTATGATGGTAAGAAAAGTGGGAGCACCTCGGGCTCTGCACAGGGAAGCAACGTCGGCAGGACCCAGACGAGGCAAGGCAGGGTTTTCGCTAGTGCCGGAGACACCGAGAATCTTTGAAAGCAAGAGTGTCGGTATACTTCAATTTGTTCTCAAGATGCGTACATATTGATAGATTCGGTTCTACACATTCATTCGTATCTGCTAAGTTTGCCGAGAAATTGAATAGACAACAAGAACCTCTTGATTATGTGTTATATGTATACGCTCCATCTGGGAGAACTATGATTGCATCTATTTATAGGGAGTGTGTTATTGTGATTGAGGGTGTAGAATTATTAATTGATTTCTTTGCCATTAAACATGACTCACTTTGATGCCATATTAGGAATGGATGGTTAGTAAAGAATTATGCATCTATTGATTGTGTTTCTAAGAGTGTTACCTTGAGACCTCCGGACCAAGCGAGGTTATATTCGAGTAAAGGGTAGTGCCTCCACCTTACGATTTACGTCCATTAAGGCCTATAAGTTAATCGGAAGGGTGCCATGGCTACTTGTGTAGTATATTGAGGACGAATGGGAATGTTAATTTAGCCGATATTCCAGTTGCTAGTGAGTTTCCCGATGTCTTTCCGAACGAATTGCCTGGCCACTTAGTTGATAGGGGAATAGAATTTACTGTGGACATCATGTCGGGAACACAACCGATCTCCAAAACGCCCTATAGGATGGCCCCAGCCGAACTTAAGGAATTGAAAGTGCAACTACAGGAATTATTAGATAAAGGTTTTGTTAGGCCGAGCACTTCACCGTGGGGAGCACCAGTCTTGTTTGTTAAGAAAAAGGATGGTACACTCCGCCTTTGCATTGACTACAGAGAACTTAACAAGGTAACCATTAAGAACAAGTATCCGTTGCCTAGGATTGATGATTTGCTAGATCAACTTCAAGGAGCACGAGTATTTTCTAAGATTGACCTTAGGTCGGGCTACCATCAGTTAAAGGTTAAAACCGAGGATATTGAGAAGACTGCTTTTCGGACAAGGTATGGCCACTACGAGTTTTTAGTAATGCCATTTGGGGTGACTAATGCGCCTGCAGCATTCATGGACCTAATGAACAGAGTCTTCAAGCCGTACCTAGATGAGTTCGTGGTTGTCTTTATTGATGATATATTGATCTACTCCAAGAGTACAGCCGAGCATGAGAGTCATCTGAGACTTGCTCTACAGACCTTAAGGGACAGGAAGCTGTATGCTAAGCTGAGTAAGTGTGAGTTTTGGCTTTCCAACATTTCATTTTTAGGGCATGTGATTAATGAAGAAGGTATCTCTGTTGACCCCAGCAAGATTGAAGCCGTGGTAAATTGGCCAACGCCGACCAACGTGTCCGAGGTTCGTAGTTTTCTGGGTTTGGCAGGTTATTACAGGAAGTTTGTAAGGGACTTTTCAAGAATCGTAGTGCCATTGACACAGTTAACTCAGAAAGGAGTGACATACGAATGGACCGAAGATAGAGAATCAGCCTTCCAGGAGTTGAAGACGAGGTTAGTTCTGACACAGTTCTTGTACTCCCATCAAGTAATGAAGAATTTCAGATTTTCAGTGATGCTTCACATAAGGGTTTGGGTTGTGTGTTAATGCAAGGGGGTAAGGTCATAGCATATGCATCTCGCCAATTAAAACCTCATGAGAAAAATTATCCCACCCATGATTTAGAGCTAGCAGCCGTGGTGTTTGCTTTGAAGATTTGGCGTCATTACTTGTATGGAGCTTCTTGCCAAGTTTTCACGGATCATAAGAGTTTGAAGTACTTGTTTACTCAGAAGGAACTAAATTTGAGGCAGAGAAGATGGTGGAATTATTGAAGGACTACGACATGCAGATTCAAGACCATCGAGCAAAGCCAACTCGATGGCCGATGCATTGGCGAGAAAGACAAAGGGAAGTTTGGCATGTTTAGCCATAATCTCGTGAGCCGACCATTATTAATGAAGTAAAGACAAGACAAATGGAGGATGGATTCCTCGGGAAGGTAGCCAGGAGATTGATACAAAGCCGAGATTAGGGTACCTTTGTTGAAAACCAAGTGCTCAAGTTTGAAGGAAGATTGTGTGTGGCCGACATTCGAGTTGAAAACAAAGATTTTGCAAGAATTCCATAGTTCGAATTCTTTGTTCATCCGGGGAATACTAAGATGTATCATGATGTAAAGCAGACCTTTTGGTGGCGAACATGAAAAGAGATAGCGAGTTCGTATCCCAATGCATGCAATGTCAACAAGTGAAAGCAGAACATCGAGGCGGCGGGACTTCTTCAACCTTTGACAATTCGAGAATGGAAATGGGAACATATCTCCATGGATTTTGTGATTGATTTGCCGAGGACACACAAGGGAATGGATTCGATTTGGGTCAGAGTTGACAGATTAACTAAGTCAGCACACTTCTTGCCTGTTCAGACTACATTTAATGCTGACCGACTAGCTGTGTTGTACATGAGTGAGATTGTGGGACTTCATGGAGTGCCGATGTCTATTGTTTCAGTCCGGGATCCGAAGTTTGTTTGTAGATTTTGGCAGAGTTTACAAAGAGCCTTGGGAACCGAGTTGAAATTCAGTACAGCTTTTCACCCCCAAACCGATGGGCAAACAGAAAGGACAATTCAGACACTTGAAGATATGCTCAGGCTATGTGTACTAGGTTTCCAGGGAAGTTGGGGAGCACATTTACCATTAGTGGAATTTGCTTACAACAACGATTACCAAGCTAGCATTGGCATGGCACCGTCTGAAGCTTTGTATGGAAGGAAGTCACGGTCGCCGATATGTTGGTGAGGTAGGAGATAAAGTTTTGATCGGCCCGAGCTGATTCAAGTGACAACCGAGAAGATTAAGCTTATTGACGAGAGGATCAAAAGCGCCCAAAAGTCGTGAGAAGAGCTATCTTGAGCCGAGAAGAAGAGAATTGGAATTTGAAGTTGGAGACCATGTATTCCTGAAGATTTCGCCGATGAAAGGAGTTTCCAGATTTGGGAAGAAGGGTAAGTTAGCACCTCGTTATATCGGACCATTTGAAATTCTTGAGAAGATTAACACGACTGCTTACAGACTTGCTTTACCACCAGAATTGAGTCAAGTGCACAATGTGTTCCATATTTCGATGTTGAGGAAGTATATCCGAGACCCACTGCATGTGATTGATCATTTTGGGATTGTGGTAAATGAAGATTTGGGTTATGAGGAGAAGCCGATGAGAATTCTTGACAGACAAGTGAAACAGTTGAGGAACAAATCTATAGCAATGGTGAAAATTGAATGGAAGGAACATTATGGCAAGGATGCCACATGGGAAATGGAAGAAGAAATGAGGATTCGACATCCAGAACTGTTTTTGCATCAAGGTAACTCAAGTTTGGGGACCAAACTTCTTTAAGGGGGGAAGGATGTAATAACCCTCACCTTTGCTTTGATCATACTCATATGCATATTACATGATTTTGCCTTGTTTAGCTTGCATTTCGAACCTTGACTTGCTTTGCATAAGTACCACTTGGATGTTATGTCTCTGGGTGGGTGTGCGTGTGTTTCAGCCGAGGTCATCTTGAGCATAGGTTACCCTTTTTATACTCTTATACTTAGAACCACCTTAGGATTTCTTCTTGACCTCCACCTTTGTCTGACATATTGGCGAGATGATTATCATCTGGGCGAGGTGTATCGCCAAGGCGAGATGTGTATTATTTGGGCGAGATGTTATCCTTATCGAGGTGATCTTGTCTGAGTGGTATGACATAGACCGAGGTGTGGCACATCTAGGCCAAGGTGTGGCACAGCTTAGTCAAGTGTTGTTCTTCCTAGCCGAGATCATTGTTCTTTGACTTGCCGAAGTTTGTCTTTAGCCGATGTTATCTCTTGCCGAAGTCTTGATGTTGGCCGATGTCATTACTCGCCGGAGTCCCTTGCTGCCTAACTTCTTGAACACGCTTTGTCAGAGTCTTGTCTCTTCAATCAGTCACCTTTTTAAGTTGAACCAACCAACTATTGCCACGTGTCCGAGCTGAGTGTTATATCAGCCGGCACATCTAGAAATGTCTCATTTTGTCTCAAACCTTGTTCTTGAGGAGAGAGAAGCTCTAGGAAGAGTTCTAGAGTGAGAAAGTAGATTACAAGCTTGATCCTTGGTGTTTGATCCGTTGAATCGCGGACTGAGGTTAGAACCTTCGCCTCCTCTTGTTGTTTTTATTGATCATATAGCTACATTGCATGATTGAGTCTGTTTTGCATGCCATGCATCGATCTAAAGTTGGTTTTAGAAAGAGAAAGCTAATGTTCATGAGTTCTTGTGAAAAGCCATGATTTGATCCGAAAGTTTGCAACAAGTCACATGCATTTGTGTTTGTTTTTGTAAGATCTTCTAGTATGGGTACCCAAGTCCATGTTTTTTTTAACTCCTAGCATGAAATATCAAGTCTTATAATTATAAGTTGAGATCCTTGCATTCATCCCTTCATGTTCTTCATGTTCTTCATGTTCTTGAAGCGAGAGGAAAACCAGTTTTCCCGGCTCCATCTCTTTGAAAGTGGCCCTCGGGACGACACCAGGGCGAGGAGGTGTTGGTCCCCGGCCAAGACCTGGTTAATGCCCCGCATGTTTCCCCGAGAAGAGGAACAGTGTTAGTTTTGATTTGACTTAGCATTGGTGAATGCCGAGGTCATTTGTGTGCATGTGAAGCTTGTTTAAAAGTACATTCAATAGACTTGCCATGTGTTTGTAGGATTTGGACTCGCCTTGGCCTTGACGTCCAGAAGAACTATGTGAGTGGTATTTTCGATAAAGCTATGTTGCAATGTCTTGATAAAAGTCTTGTTTTGTCTTATTTTGAAAAGTGTTTATAAACATGAATGATTAACCCTATCTTGAGTATTCAGTACTATATCTTGTTTGATGACATTCTTGGAAGTCCGTACGTGCCAGGGGACTTTAAGCATTTGTGGCACTAGTCAAATGCGTGCTAGGGGACTATAAGCATTTGTAGCACAAAGTTTGGAAGTCCGTACGTGCTAGGGGACTATAAGCATTTGTAGCACAAAGTTTGGAAGTCCGTGCGTGCTAGGGGACTATAAGCATTTGTAGCACAAAGTTTGGAAGTCCGTGCGTGCTAGGGACTATAAGCATTTGTAGCACATTCTTGTCTTGCCTTGCCAGCGGTTTTACGCGTGGGTTATTGTCGAGAATGTCAATCTTTTGCCTTGTATTGAAGTTAATGAGCATCCTTAAAGCTTGAAAGACTTGTGAGACGGACTTGATTTATACTATGTATTGTTTTGTTAAAAGACCTCGGATATCATTCATGTAAACCCTTTATTGTTTATGCCATTCATTGAGTATCCAAGCTCACCCTCTCTATATATGTAGGTGATGAGCGGCGGCGGAGCGCCTAGACTTGTTGCCGATGTGTTTGCCGGCGTGTTTTGTATTCATGTTTTGCAACATCTTGAAGATCATGCTTCTTAGTTAGTTCATTATATTTTGTATTTGATGGCCGAGAAGCCTTTTGGTCAGGATGTAATTTTTGTACTCGATTTGTTGTATTGGAACTATTTTAAGATGAATGACATTCCATTTAACTTAAGCACTGCTCTTATGGACTACTTGGTTTTATTTATTGCTTCCGCATTTGTAAGCCCCATATGTTTTACTCTGTTTCGTGTGTGTGATCTTGTAAGTGGCCTTTGGTAACCTCGGGTTACTGGCCATCTCGGCGCCGACCTTCTGGGGGCGGGTTGGGGTCGTGACAAATGGTTCAGCTTCAGCATTGAATGATGGAGAGATAGAGGGTATGTCAAAGAAACTAGCCAGCCTGGCTTCAAAGATGTCTACCTCATCCATAGACATGAAGGGTGCAGAGAGTGTGGTGGTGAAAGGCCCAAAGGATTGCATGGGGATAGGAGAAGTGAAAGAAGTGTCTTTGGCAGCCTCTATAGTCTTGGCCACCAGCGAATCAAGAGAAGAGGGGTTGGAAGTAGGCATAGACGATGAACCATGAATTGAAGGACTACCAGCACCCTCTGTGGAAGAATTAACTGCCATCAGAGATGGAGTGGCAATTGGAATTTCCGTGAAGGAAGGAGGAAGGACAAGGCTCGAAGAAGAAATAGACTGAGTGTCACGACCCCATTCCGCCCCTAGTAGAATGGTGCCATGATGGCCAGTAATTCAGGATTACCAAAGGCCACTTACAAGAAAACACACACAAATCAGAGTAAACATATGGGGCTTACAAATGCGGAAGCAATAATCAAAAGTAAAGTAGTCCATAAGAGCCGTGCTTGAGTTAAATGAGATGACAAACATCTTATAGTAGCTTTAATACAAAATAATGACGTACAAAAATTACATCTTGATCAAAAGGCTTCTCAGCCATCAAACACAAAATACAATAAAATAACCAAGAAGCATAATCTTCAAGATCTTTGCAAAACATGAATCCAAAACACATCGGCAAAACATGTCGCTAAGCACAACTAGGCATCACCGCACCGCTCATCACCTACATATATATAGAGAGGGTGAGCTTGGATACTCGATGAATGGCATAAGTAATAAAGGGATTACATGAATGATATCCGAGATCTTTTAAACAAATAATACATGAAACAAATCAAGTTCATCTATCAAATCTTTCAAAGCTTCAAGAGATGCTTACTAACATCAATATAATACAAGTGATGACATCTCGGACAAACAAGCCCACGCTGTAAACCGTCATGGCAAAAGCAAGACAAGACAAGAGATCTCAAAACAATGGTGTCGTTGCATTATAGTCCCCGGACACTAAGGACTTGTGCCACAAATGCTTATAGTCCCCCTGGCACGTCACGGACTTCCAAACTCATGCTACAAATGCTTATAGTCCCCTAGCACATACGGACTAGTGCCACAAATGCTTAAAGTCCCACAGCACGTCACGGACTTCCAAGAATGTCATCAAAACAAGATATAACATTTGGTATACAAAATAGGGATAACATTCATGCCTACAAATACTTTCCAAAACAAGGCAAAATAAGGCTTTTATCAAAACACTATAACATATCTTTATTAAAATACCACTCACATAGTTCTTGACGTCGGCGTCAAGGTAAGTCCAAGTCCTACAAACACATGGCAAGTCCATTGGATGCACACTTAAACAGACTTCACATGCACAAAAATGATCTCGGCATCCACTAAAGCTAAGTCAAATCAAAAGCAGGCCTTGTCCTCATCTCGGGAACAAGCTGGGCACTAACGAGGTCTTGGCGAGGTCCAACACCTCCTCGCCGAGTCTTGTCGAGGGCCACTTTCAAAGAGATGGAGCCGGGAAAAATCTGGGTTTTCCCCTCTGCTCAAGAACATGAAGAACATGAACATGAAGATCAAGAAGGAGATGAATGCAAGGATCATAACTTATGATTATAAGACCTGAGATTTCATGTTATGAGTTTAAAACCATGGACCTGGATACCCTTACAAGAAGACCATGCAAGAACAAACACAAATGCATGTAACTTGTTGCAAACTTTCGGATCAAATGAGGCTTTTCACAAGAACTTACGAACACTAGCTTTCTCTTTCTAAAACCAACTTGGGATCGATGCATGGCATGCAAAACATAATCAATCATGCAATGTAGCTAGATGCTCAATAGAAACAGCAAGAGTTAATCAAGATTCTAACCTCAATACTCGAATCTAACGGATCAAACGCCAAGGATCAAGCTTGCACTCTACTTTCTCACTCTAGAACTCTTCCTAGAGCTTCTCTCTCCTCAAGCACAAGATATGATACAAATGATACCCTACTAAGCTTGCTGGTTTAACCTTTCCGGACACGTGGCGCTACCGGGTTGGCTTAACTCAAAAAGGTGGTGATGGAAAAGACAAGTCCACGACAAAGTGTGTTCAACAAGCTAGGCGGCAAGGGACTCCGGCGGTAATGACATCGACCAATAACAAGACCTCGGCAAGCAAAGGACAATGACTTGACTAATGATCTCGGCTAGGAAGGACAACACCCAAGCGGTGTGCCACACCTTGGCCTAGATGTACCACACCTCGGTCTAGGTTGTACCACTTCGAGACAAGATCACTTGGGTTCAAGATAACATCTCGGCCTAGATAATACACACCTCGGCCTCGGCGATACACACCTCGGCCCAGATGTTAATCATCTCGGCCAATATGCCAGGTTAAAGGTGGAGGTCGGCTAAGGTTCAAAAACTGTTCTTAAATGCAAGGGCTCAAAGGTAAACTATGCTAAGCTGACCTCGGCTATACTCTAGACAAGGTGCGAATTCAAGCAAGCATCAAATAGACAAAGCAAAGCAAAACAAGATAACAGATTACAACCTCGGCAAGGCAAAATCATACAAAAGAGCAATGCATGCAAGCAAGACTAAGTCAAAGTGAGGGTTGTTACACTGAGGCAGATCAAAAGTCAAAAAAGGAAGATATGGCTCTAAGCCAAGGAAAAGAGAAGCAGGGATGCTTGGATTCAAAGAAGGTATATCGAATATAGGCTTAGAGAGTGGAAGCATGATTTGGATGGTTTACACACATTGCATTTGGTCAATTTCAACTGAAATCGAAGGAGGCCTCATTTGGAAAGATGAATCGATGGTATTCTTTGCAAGAGAAAGAAATACAAAGGAATTTGTCGAATTGAGATGTAAAAGCTGACAAAGGAAAACAGCGGAAGTGTGAAAGAAATTACTTGTTTTAGAAGCACCGCATGATGGGAGAGTCATGGAGGGAATAATGTTCGGTTTGTTGTTTTCGCCATTTCCTTTGCAATGCATCGGTAATGACAGCAATGACTTCTTCTCTTCAAATTTGTTGCTGCCGTCTCTTCTCGGCCCTCTCGAATACAATTATTGCCTTGGAATGTTCTTGCTCTACTGCCTTGGCAGCTGCCTCATGAATGGGATCTTCAAACAAGGCAGTAGTTAAAGCAGTCATTTTCCTTCTCTTTCCTATTGCTTGGGCAATTGTCTCAGAATCAGAATCCTCATCAAAGTCAGAAGGAGAGATAGTAATCTTTCTTCTCTTTTTTCTTTGAATCGGCATTGTCTGCTCCTCAATTGTCTTCTCAGCTCCTTCAGCCTGAGATTCAGATTCCCCAAAAGGAAGCTCTTCTTCTGTTCCTTTAGCAGCCGTCTCCTCGTGAACCAAATCAGTCACTCTTTTCCTCTTTATCAAGGGTGATTCATGCTCTTGGTCTTCTGCTTCTTCTGTTTCTTCTTCTTGCACCTCAATTGTTTTCTTCTCGGGCTCAAGCAATCTCCTCTTCTTTTGCTGCTGATCACCTTCACAAAAAGAAAAAAAAAACGAATTAAGAATAAGGTAACCAGCATTATAGAAAAGTCAAAGGAAAGAAAACAAATGTATATACCTTTCTTCGAAACGGCTCGAGTGACTCTGAGAGGAGTTGAAATGTGAGAACAGATTGAGTTGCGAGGCACATGGAAGAAGTGACAATTTGGCCCTTGGGTTGGGACACATCCAACACTTTTAGTCGGTTTTGAGGTGAAATGGCTAAATAAACTTCCATATTGCTCACCCACCACTTTTGGTGTCTCTTCAAAAAGTGCCTTGAGGATGAAAGGGTGCATTCAAAATTGGCTAAGTCATCTATAAATTTGATGATTGCCTCTTCTAGCCTTGATTTTTGAACCTTCAAATCTCTCTGGTCGGGGTTAGGTTGGTGTTCTTTGTAGAGGGTATTGGAACTCCTTGTGTGAGACCAAATTGTCTAGCAAATTGAGCGGAGACAAGAAGGCTCACTATGCATTTATAAGCTCTTGGGTTCGTGGTCCCAATAAACAGTTCTCTAGGGATCAGAAGGGAAGCCCATATGTCTTTGTGAATTGGTAAGGCACAGAGCCTGTCACTTAGGAAGTGACTCAACCAAGTTGGACCTATGCTGGCTTCGAAAGGACAGAAACGGTGATTAGGAAGGGCAGCTGGCAGTTGATGAAAGAAGGAGAAATAAAAGGCAAAAGTAGAGGGATAGAGTGAAGCATTGGCCAGTCTTATGCCATGGGTGAGAGAGTGTAGCCCATGAAATTTGAGATATTTGGATTGTAATTCAGTGAAATAGGCAAAAAGCCAAAGCTGAAGGATCCAGAATGGCCCCCCTTGATTGGCATCTAAAGGTTTCTCACAGAAGAGGGAGCAGACTCTATAAACGTGGCCTAGAACGTATGGGGCTAAGGCTACTCTTTTCTACAAAACAAAGGCTTTGGCAAGAGGAGCAAATTCAGGCATGATTCTTTGGGAGGAAGTACAAAATAGGAATTTGCAAAGCCAATATAATAAGAAGGAGAAGAGTTCCGTATCAGTTACTGGACCCTCCCTTTTGTTTGTCGTCTTAACAAAATCACTGTAAGATGAGTTAAGAGAGGGAAGGAAGAAAGGAACTGCTAAGTCAGGGAAATCTGGGGTAACGGGAGTGCCAATAGGGGATATCCCTAGAAGATGGCAAATGTCAAGAACGGCAGGGGCCATCATCCCATACCTAAATTGAAAGAAATTAAAGATGGGGTTCCAAAAGCATAAAGCAGCAAGAACTAAGAAAGGGTCTTCTGAGATAGTTACCCTGGATAATCGAAGAGCATCGAGAAGACGAAGCTCTTGAAGGTCTAGTATCCTGGCAGGGACAACCCGGTCGTACCATTCCTGTCATTCTGGTCTCATCGTGGGCCAGCATCGGTGGGGACGATTGATTCTCCAGCTCTTCCAGTCAAGACTACTTTCGTAAAGGAGACGTTGATCCTCCAGACGAGGATATAGGGCGGGAAGTTCAGTAAGGGTCTCCTTGAATATTGGCCCGAGCACGTAGTCTTGCTGCTCGTGACGACGAGGGATAAAGATGCGCCCATCGATAGCGCTTTTCTTCCCAGCCTTGTATTTCTCACATTCTGTATCAATAATCCTTTTTAAGACCACAGATGGGCTTAGACGCTCTATGGTTGGGACTTTTGATGAGGAAGAAGCCATTGATAGTATGCTTTTCGGAAAGTAAAGAAAGGAGTAGAGAGAAATGGAAGACTGATAAGGGTTTGTATGTTAAGAGCAAGTGATTTCAGAACATAAAACAAAGGGGCCTTTTAAAGGTTTCGTGTCTGAAAAATATAGTGCGTAGATCGTTAAGTACTAAAAGAACGAATACGAGGAGTCTCTCCCGATATTGATAGTTTTGGAGGGAAGAGCACATTTCGGATGTCGACGACAGCTTCGAAGTGAGATATTTGGCTTCGAAGCCAATTTTGGCGCCAAAAAAATCAAATAACAACGGCTTTGAAGCATACTACATGTTTGGAGATGCTAAGATGCTTGAGTATTGGTCTACTTCAAAGGGTTTAAAGACCTGTTTAAGGAACATTATTGAAAGTAATGACCTTTAAAGCAAAACTTAGGATTCTTTAAAGAACATCAAAACCAATCATTGGTTTTTGCAAGAGAAGATTGTCCATTGAATTAAGACAGCATAAGCTGCTTTTCGAAGCAAGAGTGGTCAATTTAAAATTGATTGGCTATATTAACTATGACCATATATTGGTTATAGTTAGCTTTGAAAAGTAAGGTTATTAAATTCGAAGCACTAATTTGAGATAATATTAACCAAAATTGTCAATTTTTACTCCATAAGTTGGAAAAAGACATGTTGGTTCCTTTTAGTGTTTCATTAAAGATAAGTGAGTCAGTTCGAAGGATGAGATTATTTAATTCGAGGCTCTGAATTGGCTTTTGAAGACAAAAGGAAACAGAGTCAAACAATGTCAAATACAGAAAGACTTTGCTTGTATTGAAGCCAAGATAATTACATTAAGTAATTCTATTTGGGTACAAATTCAAGCTCATAAAAATAAGGAATAGAATAAATAACAAGATCATGGAATTTTGTCCAACAATGATCAATGAATATTTGTTCTTTCTTTATGATATCTTCTATCTCCTCTAATGTTGGCTGCATAAGTTGGTGTGCTCTCACTTCATAGTAGAGCTCTTCAGCCTTTGTTTCGAAAGCCTCTTCCCTCAATTTTTGTTCTGACTCATCTATAACTAAATCATCCCAATACGCAGAATCTTTATTTTTGAAGTCATCGAAGTCTTCGATGAAGTTTTCTGCTTCGTACTGGGCATGAATTCGGAGAGATGAAAGTTGATCCAAAGATTGGATGGTGACCTTGGAATTTCGATGCCAGTGGAGGAGTACCGAAAGTTGATCCAGGAACATGTGAAGTTCTGCTTGGGCAATGGGATTAAGGACATGGCCCCTAGTCAGAATATCACAAGCCCATCGAAAGTTCTTGAGAGGGATGTCATCCTCAAGAACATTGAAGGGCAAGTGAGAAAAAGCCGCAAGCAGAAGTTGAGCTTGTTTCCGCTCAAATGGAGTGGGGGATGATGGAGGTTTGTAAGGAGGAAAGATTTTGTCCATGGGAAGGGCAAGCCTTAATTTCTCTGTCCAGGGAAGAGTGGGAGGAGGAGAAGGAGTAGATGGTTCTACTTCAGAAGATGGAGAAGGTGTGGATGCTTCTATTCTAGAAGGTGGAGAAGAAGGTGAGGATGCTTCAATTTCAGAAGATGGAGAGGAAGAAGTGGATGCTTCTGTTATTGAAGATGGCACGGGAGTGGAAGGAACAAAGGCATTAATGTAGTCAAGCCAGTCAGAAGAGCAAATCTTCGCTTTCTTAGCTAAAAATGAAGGGTTGTATCCTTGTGATTCTTCCAGACGCTGGGTAGTGTGCATTATGCTTGTGGGCATAGAGGATGTGTACCAGGCCACAAGTAGATTCTCCTCCAAACTACGTCGAAGGTCAATGGGCACATAAGGATAGACCACTGAGCTTCGAGCGTAAGAAGGAAAATCTAAAGGATCAGTGAACTCAACAAAATGGTGATTGATTCGTTCCCTCAACTCCCAGAACTCAGGTGTTGACCAATTTGTCCATCCGGAAACCCCAGAAGATGAAGAAGTGGTAGCTTCATCCCAAGTAGAGGTTTGTGAAGAAGAACTTCCCAAGTCCATATTTGCAACTTGTTGAAGCAAAGGCTTGAGAATAGTTCGTTCAAAATACAAGGGGAGTTTAGAGGAAAAACTTCTTGTATCTGTAAGTTTGTAAACCAAAGGATTAAGAGCAATGTGTTCGTAGTCCAAAGGTTGATAATCTGCAAAAGCTTCCATGACCTGAAGATAGAAGGGCGGATAAAGGCGGCTAATGAATGCGTGGAGATTCTTTCGAGGGGAAACAACATTACTCAATGGCTCTTCGTATGCTTGATCAGTAGAGTGAGAAGTTGATTGAGTCATAGTCCGTTTGAATGCTAAAGGTATTGGAATGTTCAACAAAATTAAGAGTTAATGCAAATGATCACCAAATAGGTGACGGTTGTGTTTCCTGAAGATGGATTCTATGCACGTTCTAAAAGCACGGGAAAAGCTTTTAATCCACTAATATCTCCAGGTATTGGGTATATTAGTGCGGGGGGTAATCTTGGCTACATATTTTGTAAAAGCCAATTACAATTCGACACGTGGCAGAATAAGGGTATGATGGGAAGATGATTTTAATCTTCGATCCCAATCGTACACGTGGCAATAAATATTGGTTCTCAAGTGATCTGAGTAGCACTAGATCAGTAATGAGATACAAGGTGATGGCTTCAAGCGGTTACCTATATTCAAATTCAAATACGAGAGGAAGCTCAATTGCAAATGATGGCGTAGTGGAACTATTTCTAAGGCAGCATGATCAGCGATCATGGAGGAGCAGTTCGACGGTTCGAAATACAGTTCGAAGGTCATCCTTGACAAGTATAAATAGCAAGGAAGTCCCCAGAAAAAGACCCCGGACTCGAGATCATACAAACCGATCTTTACTTCATATTTTCCTTTCGGTTTTACCTTTCTGTACTTTAAATTCACGCACTTTAAATACTTGTTCTTTAAATACTGCACTTTAAATATCCGCACTTCGATTCATAGGAGTAGTTTCAAATAGATTCAAGTAAGGTCTTTGTAAACCTCCTCGAGGTGAGTTTGGACTATTGTAAGTGTTCATTTTAATAAAATACTTGATTGTTCTTCATATTAAGCATTATTTCTCTTAAATTCTCCTAAGTCAAGCCACCAAGTAAAAGTCCTCTTCATTGAAATTTGAAAGAACTAAAACACAATCGCCGATAATTGATTGGCAATAATAATTCTGTGGATCGATTGATCCTTCTTTGGCACGCTCGCATTTACAAATATACCCTTCGAAAAGCCAAAAAGCCAACAAAGGTATAGTAGTTTCTTGAATAAACTTCCATTTTTAATCAATTTCCTTTTTTATTTTTATTCAACTTCCGTTTTTATTTAAGTTCCTTTTCTATTCAATTTCCTTTTTTATTTAATTTCCAAATAGATCGTCAGGGTATAGTAGTTTATTGGATGAACTTCAATTTTTAATTTTATGCAACTTCCATTTTTATTTTTATTCAACCTCCATTTTTATTCAATTTCCAAATAGATCGTTAGGGTATAGTAGTTTATTGGATGAACTTCAATTTTTATTCAATTTCCTTTTCTATTCAACTCCCTTTTTTATTTAATTTCCAAATAGATCGTTAAGGTATAGTGGTTTATTGGATGAACTTCAATTTTTAATTTAAGGCAACTTTCATTTTTATTTTCATACAACTTCCATTTTTATTCAATTACCTTTTCTATTCAGCTTCCTTTTTTTTATTCAATGTCCAAATAGATCGTTAAGGTATAATTGTTTCTTAAATGAACTTCCATTTCTAATTTTATGCAACTTCCATTATTATTTTTATGCAACTTTCATTTTTATTTTTTATTCATCTTCCATTTTTATTCAACTTCTTTTCTATTCAACTTTATTTTTTATTTAATTTCCAAATTGATCGTTAAGGTATAGTGGTTTCTTGAATCAACTTCCTTTTTTATTTAATTTCCAAATAGATCGTTAAGGTATAGTAGTTTCTTGAATTAATTTCCATTTTTGGTTTTATGCAACTTCCATTTTTTATTTAATTTCCCTTTCTATTCAACTTCCATTTGTATTCAATTTCCTTTTCTATTCAACTTTCTTTTTAACTTAATTTCCAAATAGGTCGTTAAGGTGTCGTGGTTTCTCGAATGAACTTCAAATTTTAACTTTATACCTTAATGATATATTTGGAAATTAAATAAAAAAAAGAAGCTGAATAGAAAAGGAAATTGAATAAGAATGGAAGTTGAATAAAAATAAAAATGGAAGTTGAATAAAAATAAAAATGGAAGTTGCATAAAATTAAAAATGGCAATTCATTGAAAAAACCACTGTACCTTAACGATATATTTTGAAATTAAATAAAAAAGGAAGTTGAATAGAACATGAAATTGAATAAAAATGGAAATTGAATAAAAATAAAATGGAAGTTGCATAAAAATTAAAAATGGAAGTTGAATAGAAAGGGAAATTAAATAAAAAATGGAAGTTAATTCAAGAAACCACTATACCTTAACGATCTATTTGGAAAATAAATAAAAAAGGAAGTTGATTCAAGAAACCACTATACCTTAACAATCAATTTGGAAACTAAATAAAAAAAAGGAAGTTGAATAGAAAAGAAGTTGAATAAAAATGGAAGTTGAATAAAAATAAAAATGAAAGTTGCATAAAATTAAAAACAGAAGTTCATTGAAGAAACCACAATACCTTAATGATCAATTTGGTCCATTTTTATTTAATTTCCTTTTCTATTCAACTTCCTTTTTTTTATTTAGTTTCCAAATAGACTGTTAAGGTATAGTGGTTTCTTGAATAAACTTCAATTTCTAATTTTATGTAACTTCCATTTTTATTCAATTTCGTTTTCTATTCGAGTTCATTTTTTATTTAATTCCAAAATAGATCGTTAAGGTACAATGATTTTTTGAATGAATTGCCATTTTTAATTTTATGCAACTCCCGTTTTTATTTTTATTCAACTTCCATTTTTATTTAATTTCCTTTTCTGTTCAGCTTCCTTTTTTTATTTAATTTCCAAACAGATCGTTAATGTATAGTGGTTTCTTGAATGAACCTTTTTTTATTAATTTCCAAATAGATCGTTAAGATATAGTGGTTTTTTGAAAGAAGTTCCATTTTTAATTTTATGCAACTTCCATTTTTATTTTTATTCAACTTCCATTTTTATTCAATTTCCTATTCTATTTAATTTTCAAATAGATCGTCAAGGTATAGTGGTTTCTTCAATGAACTTCCATTTTTAATTTTATACAACTTCCATTTATATTTTTATTCAACTTCCTTTTCTATTCAACTTCAATTTTTATTTAATTTCCAAATAGATCGTTAAGGTAGAGTGGTTTCCTGAATGAACTTCCATTTTTAATTTAATGCAACTTTCATTTTTATTCGATTTCTTTTTCTATTCAATTTCCTTTTCCATTCCACTTCCATTTTTATTTAATTTCCATATAGATCTTTAAGGTATAGTGGTTTTTTGAATGAACATCCATTTTTAATTTTATGCAACTTCCATTTTTATTCAATTTTCTATTCTATTCAACTACATTTTCTATTGAAATTTCAACTTTCATTTTTATTTAATTTCCAAATAAATCGTTAGGGTATAGTAGTTTATTGAATGAACTTCAATTTTTATTTTTATGCAACTTCCATTTTTATTTTTATTCAACTTCGATAGTTATTCAATTTCCTTTTCCAACTTTAGGCAACTTCCATTTTTATTTTTATGCAACTTCCATTTTTATTTTTATTCAACTTCCATTTTTATCCAATTTCCTTTTCTATTTAACTTCCTTTTTTAATTTTATGCAACTTACATTGTTAATTTTTTGCAACTTTCATTTTTATTTTTATTTAACTTCCATTTTTATTTTTATGCAACTTCTATTTTTATTTTTATTCAACTTCCATTATTAATTTTATGCAACATCCATTTTTATTTTTATTCATCTTCCATTTTTATTCAATTTCCTTTTCTATTCAACTTTCTTTTTTTATTTAATTTCCAAATAGATCGTTAAGGTATATAGTGGTTTATTGAATGAACTTCCATTGTTAATTTTATTCAACTTCCATTTTTATTTTTATTCAACTTTAATTTTTATTCAATTTCTTTTTCTATTCAATTTTGTTTTTTGTTCAATTTCTTTTTCTATTGAACTTCCTTTTTTATTCAATTTCCAAATAGATCGTTAAGGTATAGTGGTTTTTTGAATTAAGTTCCATTGTTAATTTTATTCAACTTCCATTGTTAATTTTATGCAACTTCCTGTAGACACCCCATTTTTGACCGTCCTCAAGACTTGGACGTCACCGCTTGGACACTCGGTGATCATCCATGTGTGTGTTCGTTTGGAGTTCCCGGAGTTCTCGGCTCGCGTGCCGTGCCTCAGGACCTCCGAACTCGACCGTTTGTGTTTGGTTTTGCACCAAACACCTGTGATTTGCCTTTGAGGGGCAGGGAATGCCTTCTGAGGCATCCCCACACACCACCGGCTGGGGCTAGAGGCTACCGGCTGGCTGTAGTTGTCACCGGCACTATATTGTGCCGGTCGGCACTATTTTGTGCCGGTCGGCACTGTTTTGGGCGAAATGACCATTTTGCCCTGCCGACCACTGTGCACTTGCTTGGTGAGATATTTTCTCACAGCTGTTTGCAACTTGTTTCCCCTCCATACACGTGTATGGAGGGATGGGCTTGCTTAGTGGCCAAGCTTGTAAGCTTTTGGCCTATAAGAGGGAAGCTCTCCCTCTTGGCTTGGGGGTTAGCAATTTTCAGAAGGTTAGCCATTGTTAGAGAGCTAGAGCTCTGGTTTTAGGGTTAGAATAGATATAACTTCTATATCTCTCCCATTCTCTTGTTTAACTAGGTGTTTTGTGCCTTACTTTTGCACACTAGCACCTAGTGTCCCACCTTTCTCTTGGTTCAGAGGTTCTAGAGGTTAGTTTTGGTGATTCTTGGTACCGTATTGGAGCTCAAGGGACCAAGCACAACAACCTTTGTGAAGGTAGTCAACAAGGGTAAGAAACTTACACTTTATTCCCCATTCTTGCAACTTGTTTTTACCTAGTTTAAAAACAGTTTTTGGCCTAGTGTTAGGCACATCAAATCTCTGTTTTTAAGTCCTCTTTATTGTATATCAAGAGTGCTTTGTGGTTTGAGGAACTTTGACCACCTTTAGGCCTTGAAAAGGCCACTTTTTGTGCCATTTTGTGAGAGATCCGAGACTTTGGTCTTGGGATCTCACCACTGAAATCTTGAGGGATTTCAGTGGTGAAGAGCATGCCTTGAAGTCTCAAGAAGGAGAGGGCCACCCCCTCTCCTTGATGTCCTTGAAAAGGACAAATTTTGCTTCCTTAAGGAGCTTCATGCTTGAGTGTGTGTTGGGCATGTTTGACTTGTTTTCCATGCTTATTATACCATGTTTTAACTTGGTTTTAAGTTGGTTTTGGTCTCCTATACATGCTTAGTATAGTTGCCTTGTAATACCTCTTTTATGTCTCAACATGTCCAGGTAGTGTGTCTATATTTCTAGCATGTTTTAGGCTTGTATCCATGAAGGTTGTGTGCTTATTTTGCCATGATTTAGCTCTGTCCATAGCCTTTTGGGTCAATCCTATCATGCATTATATAGCTCCTTTGTATTTGGCTTGTTGGCCTTGAGAATATGAGTGTGTAGCATGCCATGCTTGCTTCATTTTTGGTGGTTTAAAACCATCCAACATGCCATTTCAGACCTTATGATGTGCTTGTATGCATGCTTTGGTTGCTTCTTTAATGCTTTAAAAGCATGTGTTGAATGCTCCTTGTTTTGGTCATGTTGTATGCCTTTGTGCTTGAGCCTCTTAGATGCCATCTAGGTGCTCCTTAGGATTTGTTTAGGTCTGCTTGTGACCTATTTCAGTCCCTTTAGCCTTGTGAGGCTTGGTAGATTTGGCCTTGGTTTAAGCCTTCATGGCTTGTTTCAAGTACTTGGGCCATTTATTGTGTATTTGGCTCGCTTTGTTGCATGTTTTGGCAACATGTTTTGCTTGATTTTCAGAGCTTACAATGCATGCTATTAGTCCATGTTTGGCTTGTTTAAGAATGCATGAGAGTTGCTTGTGAATGCCTAAGTGTTGGACCATAATTGTATACATGTGTGTGTGCATTCTAGCCTTCATTTTCGAGCATGTTGGCCACTGTTCTTGGGCCTTTTAGAGCTGTCCAATTCATGTATAAGTCCATTCCTACTTTGCTTTGCATGCTTGTATGTTCATACAACAATATTCTTGCATTACGCCATATTGCATGCTAGATGACATGCTTAGGGTTGCATTTGGCATTGTGCATGCCAAGCCTCTTGAAGTGAGTTTGATAGAGGTTTGGCACCTTTGTTTGCATTGCATGCATTTGAAATCAAAGTTGCATTCTTGGTCCTTAGGGCCATCACGCATGGAAATGCGCGATTGGTGGCCCGGGAATCGAGGCACATGCCCTCTTAAGTCCATAGCATGATTTGGGATGTGTTTGGTGCATATATACCTTGAATTGCATTGCCTTGCCTTTTGTTCCCTCTCACATCGTGAGTTGCGTGTTCTGCAGGACTTTGTGCCGACCGGCACTTTTAGTGCCGACTGCCTTTGGGCACCGATAATGAAATTCAGAGCGGTGGATTCTTTCTTCAGCGGGTGGCTCTGTGCCGCAGCCGATGATACTTCTCAGTGCTCTGAGAGGCACTCCTGAAGTTTTGGGAATTTTCAGAGAAAGAGAGCAGAGGAAACAGAGGCACACTTGCACGGCCGGTCGATTCCGAGCGAGTCTCGAGGCGCTAGATCGACCCTCCTTCCGAGGCATTTATCGCTAAATAGATTAATTATTTGATTTAATTAATTTAGTTGATTTGTAATATTTAATTAGCTAGTTTAGTTAATTATTTATTTATTCTGTAATTATTTATTCGGTCCCTCCGAGTGAGGGCAAAATGTAATAAGTGTGTGTGAGTGGGCATGTATGTCTTCCAATCCCCACTTCTTTCTAACCCTTTTATTTACCCGCCACGGTGGTAGATTAGGGCATTTTCAATTAGCATACCTTATGTAAATGCATGCGTGCATCATTCATAAGTATTGCATACATTGAGCTCGACATCACGCAAACCGCATCGCACTTTCGATTTCCAAATTGAATACGTGCTATGTGGTAGCATTTCATATGCCATGTTAGGGTTAGCGAGCCTAGTCTAGCTTACATCTATGCATGTCGCATTAGCCACTTAACATGAAACTAGGTCATGCACGCTATAACCGGGTTTTGTTTTTTAGGCGAGTACGATGTAAGTCTTTATCGCTTTAGCATATCGCATGCGTGTGAATGTTAACATGACAATAGGATTGCCATGCGGCTAAGTGCTTATGTGATATAACTGTTTGTATGCCTGTGGGTGGAGGTTGGATTGTATGAGTTGGGAGTACTCGTTGAAATCCGCATTTTAGCCTACTTGCGAGTAGCAAAATCTAACACGTTTTTCAAAACAAAACGGATATGCAATGTTTATTTCCAAATTAGGCGATCTAGTCTATACTTTTGTGTTGTGCGCATCACATAGTGATTCTAGGTTAATAACAGGAATAAGAACGCATAAAGTTTTCAAAAACGGATATCACGGTTAGTAGAGGCCGGTCTTGGACCGGCGAAAGTGCTCATAGTCGACCTTCCCGATCGTACCCAAGCTCCGAGCCAAGACCACTTTGGTGATGACGGACGTGTGGCCTTGATCGAGTCGGGGTTTCTAAATTCCCCATTTTAAAAATATTTAGGTGGCGACTCAGAATCCGCAAAGCACCATGTTTGGCACTACTTTTCGAAAAATCTGTTTTCCTTAAAACGATTTGCCAGAGGTGGACTCTTTGGTTCAGATTTAGAACCGCAACAAACTTAAAGAGTCCGAGCTGTAGCGAGGTCCCCCCCGGGCTTGTTACAGTTTCTGGCGACTCTGCTGGGGAGTTTAGAGAGCTTGACTCGAACTCGTGATATCCTGTTTTGATTTCACTTATGTGTTTCTTTGCATTGCATGTGCATTGGTGCGCCTAGGACACCGTGTTGGCCATCTGCTATTCCTGAGCGGTTTGCCGGAGGCTTGTCTTGTCAAGGCATGTCCGTAAGGCTGACCGGTTGCGGGCTCTGCCAGTATGGGAACACAAACCCCGGTTTTACTGGGGCACCCCTTTTGACCATTCGACCTAGTTGCATAGTCGGAATCCATAGTGACCATCCCAAACTAGGACAGGTTGCTTACCCGATTTAGGTTGTTTGAAACCGCTGCGTGCGTAGTAAAACCCTAGTTCACGACAAAATAGGACAAGGAAGCCCTACCCCAACATAGGGGTGTATTGGCTCTCATTTACTTGCTATATGCTTTTAGAGTGTATCTCTACAGGGAATGCATATACCGGTTTATAGTCTGCAGATCCTACCGAGGGCATCAAGACGATTTTGAGAATCGATTATATCTGTGGAAATCGGGCCAGATTTGGGAACAAGAACTGGGGAACGAAGTGATCGCCAGATAGTACCGTTGTTCGCTACACCTGTTTGATCTGTCTGGGTGAAATACCGCTCGCTTTCCGTTTGATTCGAAATTCAGAGTTGAGTCGAAGCTTAGTGTCTTCCTTGCCGAGGCAGATCAACATGACGAACTCAAGAGATTGTGGTCATGACGGCCGCTGAGTCGAAACCATCCTACGAGTGATCTTCTTTGTTGATATGCCGCACCCGCCAGTCACCCGCACAACCGCCTGGACTCCCCAGTTCTATCAGCTCATGAGCCCACCACATTCGAGTTAATGGGGATGATAGGTGATCTCCAAAGGTCTATGGCGCACCTTGCTTATAGAATGTCAACTCGCCACCGGTTGCACCCTATGTTGAAAATTTCGAACCCCAGCAGCCTCCGATACTCGGGCGGATTGTGATCGAGCTCAATCAGTCAGAGATGACCTCCACCCACAACAGTGATGTACCAGTATCAACCCAAACCTCTCATCGTGCCGAGGCCGAAGAAAAGATAAGATGAAAGCATAACCGACCCATTGAACAAGCTGCTAGGCGAGAGAGGCTTTAAAAGCCGGGGAATGAATGAATGAGCGGCAGTATCCGCAGATTATGACAAAAGCTATGGAGAATGCCTTCCCACCCGCTTTGAGGGCGATCAGTCGACCAGAGAATCGGGACAGCCTGGCCATGCCAAAACAAACTTCTCCCATTCCCAATCCTCGCACCGAAAGAATCGAAACCCAAGGCGACTGCCACCCATTCGCCAAGACATCTAGCAGAGTGTTCAGTTCAAAGTACTGCCCCGAGGGCGCAGGGCCTTCCATCCTCTTTACATGCCTTTGTCTAGGGCACTTTTGATTTTGGCCAAGAAGGGGCATCTTACGCCTCTCGATCCTAGGCCACTCCCCAAACCCCTTCCAGCAGACCATGATGCCACTCAGTATTGTGCGTACCATCAACAGTCCGCCATGCTCTTGATAATCGCTCGCCTCGCCACGAGGTACAAGACTTGATTGATAATAAGATCATCCTTCCGCCGACTTCGGCCAAGTCAATTACTACGGAGTTCTTGGACTACGAGGATACAGATATCAAGGCACTGATATCATGAGTATGTGAACAGAAGATGATTCGCCTGCGGGCCACATTCGGTACCTTTTTGATGTGGTGTTTTGCACGTTATTTTGAGTACCCGGTGATGCTAGTTTTGTAAATCCTGGCTTGGGTGTCGAGGCAGTCTTACATTTGTTGTTAAGTTTGTCTCATTGTTTTGAGACATCCTTTGCTTAAGGGTCTGCATCTAATTGTAATGAGTCAATCCCTCTTCAGATAGAATGCTAGGTGACTTCGGTTGTTGCCTCAAGCACCGCTTTTGTTTTGTAATTACTTTTTGCTTTCCTTTTGGGTCTCTCTGTTGGAGCCAATTTACATCCGGGAATCAATGAAACAAATAGTGGCTACCGTGTTCCCATGTTTATTAACTGTGTTGTGCTAGTTGTGCTAGAGAATCCGAATGGGGTGACAGCGCATTCCGCCTGCTCTTTTGTGCCCTAAAGATTATTGCTTTGACTTAAGTTTTTTTTTTTTAAAAAAAAAAAAAAACCTTTTGAACACTGTGGTGAAAACGAAGAGGAAGGAATTCCTCGGGATTTGCAAAACTTTGATCAAATGAGAGAAAGAGAGGCATACTAAGCCCTTAATGAATGAAATCATGCTTGTCGACGTGAGTACTGAGAAGGACCCTAGCTTTGGTCCAGATTGGTCCTACGCTGTCTTCGGCGCGAGCGATTTGTCGCTCCCTTAAAAAATTTTCAAAAATATTTTGCGCGGTCTTGCGAAGACCTGTGTGGAATCGCTCTCGAGATCGTGCAGCCCAGGATCGCTCCCAGTCTCATAATTCGATTTAAATTGCAAACCCGGATCGGTTCAAGATCGTTGTCACGACACGCCTGTGTGGCCCAATTCGAAGTAGCCCTCGAACAAGAGGCACCAACGTCAGATCAAGGAGATCAGATCCCACCAAGCAAGGTTCATTCAGCGACCATGATGGGTTCTTCTGCAAATCAATAGCCACTCTCTTGGATACAGATGGCTTCAAAACCCCAAAACCATTTGGCATGGACTTGTTACATTTTTATCCTTTGAGAGGCTCGCTGGGCCGAAAACCCGGAAGGGCGACCCAGGCAAAAGTTAGAGCAAAGAAAAGAATGAAAGAAAAGAAAAAAGAAAGAGAAAAAAAGAAAAAGGTAATACAAAAATATAGGAAAAGAAGCTCGCAAGGTCGAAAACCCGCATCGGGCGCCTTGGCAAAAGTTAGAGCCTAAAAAAAAAAAAAAAAAGAGAAAATAAAGAAAAAGAAAAAAATGAAAAAGAATTGAAAAAGAAGAAAAAGAAGCTCGCAAGGTCGAAAACCTGCATCGGGCGCCTTGGCAAAAGTTAGAGCATAAAAAGGAGAGGTTAAATACCCGAGTGTACCTTAACCGGAACTACGTAAGGCTTGATTCCCATGTTTGGGATACGTAGGCAACTTCATCCTGAAGTCCAGCCCCCAACGCTCCCATAGCGTCTCAGGCCATGTCATGGTTTTGATCACTTTTGCCTTCTCCGAATCTAATGCCTTGATTACAGCAACCCGGAACCACGTGATTAACTTCCTAACCACCAACACCTTCCAGGTGACTATGTCCACATATTGATTCAAGCCATCTTCAACTCCTCCGTGTCCGAGGGTCCGATCGACGTCAATAAGGAGTGACATACAACATGCCGCGCATCATCCAAACAAGGGCAACTTTCCGTTGCACCCGCCGCCATCCATGTCCAAAAAGTTGCCCTAAGCTACCATTCAAACTAGGGCAACTTTCCGTGCCTTATCCCCCTTCAAGCCGGGGCAATTTTCCACTACCTCCGATCCGAGTTTGCATATCTCGAGGGTAAGTTTCATGCTCGTTGAGCATCGTTTGTTTGCAAAAATGGTTTTTGAAAATTTTCACTGAGGTTGACTTATTTTCTCGAAAACTGTTTCATTTTCAAAATTGGACCATGTTTGGACCCAAAAGGAGAATTTTCAGTGCTCACAGCCTGATTCACATGATTTTCAAATCAAAAATTGAATAAGTGTGTTTATCCAACTCTCACTCTGATCAAAACTGTTTTAAGAAGAAAACAAAAAAATGGTCAAGATAACGAACCAGGGGCACAGTCGAGTCAAATCTTCATCTTCCCCACTCACAAGATGCATTCGCGTAAAGGCGCCCCCATCTACCGTAAGAAGTAGCCGTGAGCTAGCCGTGTCGGGCATGAACCCAAGAACTTCCTATTCATCTGTCATTCACCTTGGGGAGGGATGAAAAATGAGAGAATAAAGAATAGAGAGGAGTAAGTTGAGAGAAAAATGGGAGAAGGGTTTTTGTGAGAAAAACCGAGCTTGAGGGCCGAGTGATGTGAGAGTCACAAATCAGAAAGGGGTGGGAAACCTACCCGGAGGAATTGGCTCCTCAAGCCCGAGGTCTTTTATTAAAAAAAAAAAAAAAACATGTCCGTGTGTCGTGTCTTTTGACTTATCAGTCTCAATGTTCGCTTTGAGTCTTTTCCGAGTGTGTCTCGTTGTGCTAGGTCGTGTGCCTTTTGTTTCTTCGTTTGAGTCTGTCTCGTCGCGTCCTGTGGTAGGCTCGATACCCCGGCTCGAAACCCATCCTCATCCACAAAGCAGTTGTTTGTACTCGGGATCTTTGGCCATTCTCTACATCCGCAAGGCAAGAAAAGGAAAGGGAAGATTTGAGACAGCCGAGGTGTTACAACTGCAACCATATCAGTTGCGTGATCCGTCTCGTAAGATTGAGGGATGTTTGTTCAAAAGTTTGCTGTGTGCGGAATGAACCGAATACTGAATTATGGGCAAAATGCAGATCAATCCCCAGCAGATTAATCCCCAGCAGAGCATGGGCTGTGTATTCAGTTTGATCCGTGGCTTATTTGAATTATTTCCTGCTAGTTGATTGGTTATCCCGTTATCGCAAGGCAAATGCTTGGTTGTTTTGTTAAACAAGATATCAATGCCATTTACATTTGAGGTGTGGTATGATGCAATGCGATGCAAAGTATGAAATGTGCGTATCGTAAACATACGATATAACACTCTTTTAGACAAAAAGTTTGTTTATATATAATCTTTTCGAAGACACGCTTTTGAAAGCAAAAACACTCAGCAAAGACATAGTGCTCTATCTACAAAAGGGAAAAGGTACAGAAAATAAAAGAAAACAGCAGGTCCAGGATCATCATCAGTGGCCTCGCCACGGGATCCGTCCTCGCCTCTTCTGGCGAAGCCAGAGCATCATCGAGCATCACCTTTCGAGCCACGAGCCCGAGTTGTCCCGGTCTCCTCCTCGATGCCCTCACCTCCTCATCTCCTCCTCGGACTCATCATCTGGGATCGCACCGCGAGCTACTCCCGCATGAGAATGCCCTCCTGCACGAGGGAACGCCCGCCATCCGGGTCGAAGGGGAGGCCCCGCATATGCGCCACCCTTTGGAGGGATCGGAAAGGAGGCCGAAAGTACAAAGAGTAAACACATCGAAAACCGTGAGCGGTCTATCGCGTGGGATGCAGTATGAGTACGGGTGTGAACGCCGTGACGGTTTATCAAGACACGTAATGCAGTATGAGTACAGCAGGCGAAAGCCGTGAGCATTGTCC
This sequence comes from Camellia lanceoleosa, assembly GCA_025200525.1. Taxonomy (NCBI): domain Eukaryota; kingdom Viridiplantae; phylum Streptophyta; class Magnoliopsida; order Ericales; family Theaceae; genus Camellia; species Camellia lanceoleosa. The sequence goes on from JANUSC010000024.1 coordinate 891,276, forward strand.
GATTTTTGCGAGATAGCAGATTGTGTGAAACGGAATATGATTTGAGACTGTGGTCAATAGAACATACCGGCAAGCCGTAGGCGGTCAAGGCGTCGAGAGTCCGCTGCAGCATCCCCAGCAGGGAGGCATTCAACTCCACAGACTGACGGGTATACTCGGAAGAAGTCTGCAAAAGTATTAAATACATCCAGATTCTTTGGGATATCTGAATGAATCAAGTGAAATAACAATGCAAGATGCGAAATAAAGTGATACATACCGAGGCAAGTCAGAATGCCACCAACTCATGACCAAATGGGAGGAGCAAAGGATCTGGTAGGTCTCCCCGCCGCCTCAGACGTCAACATAGTAGGCGGAGCAGCCAACCGCACCTCGTCCCTCTGCACCTTTGCCTCGGACTCGAGCTCGAGCCCCAGTGGACGGTCCGCTCCTATCCCCACCTTCGCCTGAAGCCAGCACCGCAGTCTCTCTGGATCAACTCGCGGCCACCACTCGAGGTCGCATGATAAAAGTCCGGACGTACTCGTAATAGTCGCCCTCGCCTCAAACCGCTCACGCCTACCAAGGGTGTAGTCCACCATCCGTCAAAGTGAACCTCTCAAGATCCTCATATGCTCGGGAGGGTGAACCGACTATCTCGCCTGCAACCCAAGGGTGCAGCGTGAAAACGCCCCCAGTACCAAGCCCGATGCATCGCCCTCCAAAAGAATCCAGAACGAGAGGTCTCTAAGACCGGGCGACGATCCTCGTCATCACAGCAAAGGAGCCCATGGTCGCCAGTGATCAAATCGAAATACGCTTTGTTATCTATTGGTATTGCAAATATACAAAGGAAAAACGAAACTTGGATGAACTACAAGTAAAACATACCTCTGCAGGGGTAATGGTGTCAAAATAACGCCGAAGAAGTGAAGGTGTCCCGGTCGCCGTGTGCACCTCCCATCAAAGCGGCGAGAAGGGGACCAGAGGAGTCTCCGTCGGCTGCATCGCTCCACTGGGAAAGTAGGCATACACCCACAATGCAAAACCGATATCGAGCATCATCGGATAAAGCGTAATGTAGAACAAAGCGAAATATCGAGCCATGTGTTGTGCGGTGTATTGAGCAGAGGGTATAGTGTGAACCGTGGTACACAAGTAAAGGTATATGTGTGCTGTGTACAAAGATACAACAAGCAGTGTAGCAGTCTGATGTAGAATACTGAAAGTATGTAGAGAAATGTAAAGCAGAAGGAGACATACCTCCCAAGCCCGCCAAGAGCCCCGAGCAACAGATCCTTTGCCGCGGAAACCGAACTCATATAGCCATAGAGGGTGGCGAGCCGCACCACCCCAATCAAAACGCAAAATGTCTCGACATCCACCGGCCTTGAGGAGGCAGAGACCTTTATGTTCGCCGGCCGGGCGAAGATCGTGCCCCTAGCAAAAACATCGAAGCCGCGTCGCATCGATCCACGACCTCTGGGGTCATCGAGTTGCATCACCAAGGGCATCTTTGGGCCCTAAACCGCCTCAAACCAAGAGTAGCGACAAAGCCGGGCGAAGCGAGAGGCGAGCTGCCGAGTAAATAGACTGGCGGCGATCCACTCGTCCATGTGCGTATCAAAGGATCGGATCACCCCCACCCCGAGGCCGAAGCATCGAGAAGTCATAAGGGTCATCGTCATGTCCCCGGTCGCCGACAGGTGAAACGAATCTGTGGTGTCCCACCACCTCTCTGCCAGGGCGGCAAGAAGAGGCTGCAAGCGTAAAGCCCGTAAGTCCTCGCAGAAACGCCAAGCCCCCTCGTCTACGATGTAACGAACCTCCTCGGGAAGCTCTGCGTACCAAGTGCGAGCGACGACGTTCCCATACCCGCGGATGGTATGGGAATCCCCCTGTTTTCAAAAGTACAGTTGCGAAGCAATGATGAATACACTGATTTATCTTTTTCTAAAGGCATGAAAAACTCTAGAGTAAATATAGCATGCGTACAAGTTTTCAGATTTCTAACAAGATACCGGGTGCCGGTGTGCTTACAGTAAACTACAGGTACGTGATACATCAGTGTGTTTTGGATACTCCTGTAAACTTGGTGCATGTGTGCACATTTTTTTAGATTCAAGCAGATATCGGGTTTCAGTATCCCAAAGGTAGATTGCGATCAGTGATATGTCGGTTCTGTGAGGATCGATTAAACGGCGTGTGATATGTCTGCGTGTTTGTGTAGTTTTCGCAAGTCGGCATGCGTGCGAGTTGTCGGGTTCAAATGAGCACCGTGTTAGTAAATTTGCATGTGATGTATGCCGTGTTTGGGTCTAGTGCAGTGTGTATGCATGTGCGTCGGTCCTAAGCAGATGTCGATTCTGGTTGTCCACAATCAACTTCTGACAAAGACATCAGATCAAGCGATTGATGGGTTCGATTAGCTATGGCGCGATGAAACATCCTACATTGCAGAAAATAAGAGGCAAGAGTGTTACCTCGGCGACGCCAAAAGACAAGTGGGAGGCCGGCTCACGCAGCAGAACCTCTGGATCCAAAGCCCTCTCGAAGCCGCGGAAGTGGCGGAGTCCGTCAGGTGGTAGCACGTGGATGGCCGGGCGATAGGTCGCCGGATCGAAGGGGCGCTCGCTCAGTGGCAAGAGCTCGACCCCGGGATCCATCTCAAGATCCGGGGGAGTCCCGACATGTGGAACATCGTCCGCCATGTGTAGTGGTGGTGAAAAATGAGCCGAAAGATGAAAAACGGGCCGGAATGCGAAAAGTCAACCGGCAAAGTCAACCCCGAGAGGGCCGGAAATGGCCGGGAAGGTCGGAAGATGGGAATATACGGAAATATAGAGGAAACCAAGGGGAACGAGTCCCGAAAAGGTGAAAATAGCAAAGGAAATCCCGAAACAAAGATTTGTTCTGAAAATGTCCAAGACGCGAAGGAGATCGCGAATCCGACGACGAAAATGGCGCGAAAACTCAAAGAAATGAGCAAAGGAGGAGAGAAAGAGACTCTAGAGAGAGAGAGTGAGAGATCTCGGCGGAAGAAAAGTGAAGAAATAGGGCTTCAAGCCCTATTTTATAAAGCCCAAGGTGAAATGGCAGAACTGCCCCCGATCAGCAACTTTTTGCCGGTCGGCACATTTTTGTGCCGGTCGGCACCTTTTTGTGCCGATGAAGTTTTTTATCAGCCGGTTGCCAGCCGGTGGCCATTCCACCCAGCCGGTGGTGTTCCTTGGGCCTTGTTTGGGCTATATTATCAGCTTTGGGTCTTCAAGTCTCAAGAAAATACGAGAAAATCGTCCCGATGCTCAACCGCCTCCGCTTTGACTTGGACCGTCTCTACTATGCGTGGTGCTCAATTTCAGCGAAGATTGTATCCTTTTGTATCCTTTGTCATCTACGGAGATCCAAAAGTTGCCCCTGTGTGTCACGCGTGCATCCATCATGTTGTCCGGCGCATCGTATCGCGCCATCTCGCCGCTCTCGCGACTTGCACCGTTTTGCATTGTCATGTGGCATGCGTGTCATACCGCTTCATTTTGCACTTCATTTTCCATCAAATGAGGTACGTGTGCCTCATTTCGCATTTCATCGCATCTCGAGGCACGTACGCCTCGTTTTGCACTTCATTTTCCATCAAATGAGGTACGTGCCTCATTTCGCATTCATTGCATCTCAAGGCACGTCGCCTCGTTTTGCACTTCATTTTCCATCAAATGAGGTACGTGTGCCCCATTTCGCATTTCATTGCATCTCGAGGCATGTAGGCCTCGTTATGCACTTCATTTTCCATCCAATGAGGTATGCGTGCCTCTTGTTTCGTTTCTTCTTCACTCACATTGTTTTTCATCCCGTGTGATACGTGTGTCACATTATACAATTTCTTCGGTCCGGGCGAGACCTTAAACACGCTGGTCCGGCGGGACCTAAGAATGCTGTCCGACGAGACCTTAAACACCTTGACTACATTGTCCGTGCTTTATTACAAGCACTATCATGCATTGCACTTTGCCTGAGTTGCCCCGATGCAGCGAGACCTTAAACACGCACGGTCTAGGAGACCTTAAGTCCTCGGGAGGTGTAAGACCTCCTGCATTACAAGAGCACCTCATTGCATTTGGCATGCATTCCATAGCGTTGTGTTGTGCACCTCATTGCATTTGGCACGCATTCCATCGCATTGTTTAGCGCACCTCATCAGTTGCCCCCCGGTCTGGCGAAACCTTAAACCCGCCATTTGCATTATCATGCATCTCAAAGCCGCGTTGCCAAGATTTCAAAGAAAAACACAACATGCATTGTCATGCATACGCCGCATCCGGTCTAGGAGACCTTAAATCCTCTGAAGGTGCAATTCCTTCGGTTTTGTCGTGCCGACGACTTTCGGTGGTAAAAGCCACCGCCTATGCTCATGATGAGTTCCTAGAAGATCAACTGACGGTGAAAACTAGAGTTCGAACGGCTTATGCCTAGAACGCAAAGGTTCGGTATTTCCGAGACTAAAGTCTGGTTTAAATACCCAGGGGGATGTACCCTCGGGTTGAAATCGTATGGTAGCCCATAGGTTGAGGCGCCGTGTTCACGCCTCAATTTCGATCTTGAACCAACCTAGTGTATCGCCCGTTGGTAAGATAGGAAAATCGCAATCATAGTCATTGCATCAACATGCATCATGCATCATTGTAGATATTGCATATGTCATGCATTGCTTTACATAAAACAACAAAAAAAAACATGCATATGTCATGCATCATTGTAGTATAGTGCATATGTCATGCATTTTCAGAATACCCATTGCATTGTAGTGCATGCACCCATTGCATCACCTTCCATCTATGGCTTGCGCCTTTCCAAGTCGAGCTTGGTCCGTATGTGCCCATGTTGTTCGTGTCGGGCACAGTTGTCGAGCTTTTGTGTCCGAGCCTAGAGGGTAGCGGCACCGTTGCTGTGTTAGACATGGGTTGTATGTGTACATGCCTTTCCTAGGCAAGATTTGGTTTGGCCCGCGTGCCATATCCATTGTATCTATTCCATTGCATGCATCCATTGCATCACCTTCCATCTATGGCTTGCGCCTTTCCAAGTTGAGCTTGGTCTAGTATGTGCCCATATTTTTCGTGTCGAAGCACAGTTGTCGAGCTTTTGTGTCCGAGCCTAGAGGGTAGCGGCACCGTTGCTGTGTTAGACATGGGTTGTATGTGTACATGCCTTTCCTAGGCAAGATTTGGTTTGGCCCGCGTGCCATATCCATTGTATCATTTATCCATTTCCATTACATTGTAGTGTAATTGTTGCATCGCGCATTTGCATCAGTGTTCTTTCAACAGCGGGTCGTCACCCCACTTATGTCAATCCACCCAATACTTGTTCTTGTGTCCGTGCGAAGTACACATAGATCAGACATCGATCTATGGGAGACGGACTCGTTACCTCCATCAATCTATTTGACATTTGTGAGGTTTTGAACCGCTCATGATTGAATCATGATTCAATTGCCCGCATGTAGTTCGCATTTAGTTTTAATTGCACTACATTTTCATTTGCATTATCTATACATAGTTTTGTATATATTGCATACCATTCAAGATTCACATTGCATATGACATGCATGTTGCTAATCATATTGTACCTGTAAGTTTGTTTTCTTTCCAGCACGATATTGTATGTACTCATTTATTTACCGTGAAACCGGACGAGTCGCACAGTATTGTATCTCCGAAAGTGAGACGCTTTGAGAATTGCATAATTCTCTTACATCCTTTCTACATTGTAGTGTAGATCGTTGCATGTTAGCTTATAAGCGTGATGTGTGCCCCATTACTTTCTTTTGCATGATCATAAGTTATGCTTGGCTTCTTGCATTTTCGGTTGCATTTTGCCCCCGCCACGGGCGATATCTTATCGTTGGCATGTGTGCCTCTTGCATGAACTACGCTGGTTTGATTCCTTGAGGATACGTGAGGCGACTTACGAGTTCAACCATTTGCGCTGCATGTTTGTCCAAGTCTTGACCTTGTCAAAATGGGTCGTCTCGGCTTTGACATTCACTCCGTCATTGTTATGACTTTCGAAGTTCACAAAGAGGGCAATCAGAGACACCCCATTTTTGACCGCCTCAAGACTTGGGCGCCACCGCTTGGACACTCGGTGATCATCCATGTGTGTGTTCGTTTGAGTTCCGGAGTTCTCGGCTCGCGTGCCGTGCCTCGGGACCTCCGAACTCGACCGCTTGTGTTTGGTTTTGCACCAAACACCGTGATTTGCTTTGAGGCGGGGAATGCCTTCGAGGCATCCCCACACACCACCGGGGCTAGAGGCTACCGGGTCAGTAGTTGTCACCGGCACTATATTGTGCCGTGCGGCACTATTTTGTGCCGGTCGGCACGCTTTTGGGCGAAATGACCATTTTGCCTCGCCGACCATGTGCACTTGCTTGGTGAGATATTTTCTCACATTTGTTTGCAACTTGTTTCCTCCATACACGTGTATGGAGGGATGGGCTGCTTAGTGGCCAAGCTTGTAAGCTTTTGGCCTATAAGAGGGAAGCTCTCCTCTTGGCTTGGGGGTTAGCAATTTTCAGAAGGTTAGCCATTGTTAGAGAGCTAGAGCTCTGGTTTTAGGGTTAGAATAGATATAACTTCTATATCTCTCCCATTCTCTTGTTTAACTAGGTGTCTTGTGCCTTACTTTTGCACACTAGCACCTAGTGTCCCACCTTTATCTTGGTTCAGAGGTTCTAGAGGTTAGTTTTGGTGATTCTTGACCTGTATTGGAGCTCATGGGACCAAGCACAACAACCTTTGTGAAGGTAGTCAACAAGGGTAAGAAACTTACACTTTATTCCCCATTCTTGCAACTTGTTTTTACCTAGTTTAAAAACAGTTTTTGGCCTAGTGTTAGGCACATCAAATCTCTGCTTTTAAGTCCTCTTTATTGTATATCAAGAGTGCTTTGTGGTTTGAGGAACTTTGACCACCTTTAGGCCTTGAAAAGGCCACTTTTTGTGCCATTTTGTGAGAGATCCGAGACTTTGGTCTTGGGATCTCTTCACCACTGAAATCTTGAGGGATTTCAGTGGTGAAGAGCATGCCTTGAAGTCTCAAGAAGGAGAGGGCCACCCCCTCTCCTTGATGTCCTTGAAAAGGACAAATTTTGCTTCCTTAAGGAGCTTCATGCTTGAGTGTGTGTTGGGCATGTTTGACTTGTTTTCCATGCTTATTATACCATGTTTTAACTTGGTTTTAAGTTGGTTTTGGTCTCCTATACATGCTTAGTATAGTTGCCTTGTAATACCTCTTTTATGTCTCAACATGTCCAAGTAGTGTGTCTATATTTCTAGCATGTTTTAGGCTTGTATCCATGAAGGTTGTGTGCTTATTTTGCCATGATTTAGCTCTGTCCATAGCCTTTTGGGTCGATCCTATCATGCATTATATAGCTCCTTTGTATTTGGCTTGTTGGCCTTGAGAATATGAGTGTGTAGCATGCCATGCTTGCTTCATTTTTGGTGGTTTAAAACCATCCAACATGCCATTTCAGACCTTATGATGTGCTTGTATGCATGCTTTGGTTGCTTCTTTAATGCTTTAAAAGCATGTGTTGAATGCTCCTTGTTTTGGTCATGTTGTATGCCTTTGTGCTTGAGCCTCTTAGATGCCATCTAGGTGCTCCTTAGGATTTGTTTAGGTGCCTTGTGACCTATTTCAGTCCTTAGCCTTGTGAGGCTTGGTAGATTTGGCCTTGGTTTAAGCCTTCATGGCTTGTTTCAAGTACTTGGGCCATTTATTGTGTATTTGGCTCGCTTTGTTGCATGTTTTGGCAACATGTTTTGCTTGATTTTGAGCTTACAATGCATGCTATTAGTCCATGTTTGGCTTGTTTAAGAATGCATGAGAGTTGCTTGTGAATGCCTAAGTGTTGGACCATAATTGTATACATGTGTGTGTGCATTCTAGCCTTCATTTTCGAGCATGTTGGCCTCGTTCTTGGGCCTTTTAGAGCTGTCCAATTCATGTATAAGTCCATTCCTACTTTGCTTTGCATGCTTGTATGTTCATACAACAATATTCTTGCATTGCATCGCCATATTGCATGCTAGATGACATGCTTAGGGTTGCATTTGGCATTGTGCATGCCAAGCCTCTTGAAGTGAGTTTGATAGAGGTTTGGCACCTTTGTTTGCATTGCATGCATTTGAAATCAAAGTTGCATTCTTGGTCCTTAGGGCCATCACGCATGGAAATCTGCGATTGGTGGCAGGAATCGAGGCACATGCCCTCTTAAGTCCATAGCATGATTTGGGATGTGTTTGGTGCATATATACCTTGAATTGCATTGCCTTGCCTTTTGTTCCCTCTGCTCTTTGTGAGTTGCGTGTTCTGCGAGGACTTTGTGCCGACCGCACTTTTAGTGCCGACCGGCTGCCATGGCAGCCGATAATGAAATCGAGCGGTGGATTCCTTCTTGACGGTGGCTCCTGACTCGACCGATGATACTTCCCGATGCTCCGAGAGGCACTCTGAAGTTTAGAATTTTCGAGAAAAGCGAGAGAAGCAGAGCACACTTACTTGCGGTCTTGATTCAGCGAGTCCGGTATGATCGACCCTCCTTCCGAGGCATTTATCGCCTAAATAGATTAATTATTTGATTTAATTAATTTAGTTGATTTGTAATATTTAATTAGCTAGTTTAGTTAATTATTTATTTATTCTGTAATTATTTATTCGGTCCCTCTGAGTGAGGGCAAAAATGTAATAAGTGTGTGTGAGTGGGCATGTATGTCTTCCAATCCCCACTTCTTTCTAACCCTTTTATTTACCCGCTTACAGTGGTAGATTAGGGCATTTTCAATTAGCATACCTTATGTAAATGCATGCGTGCATCATACATAAGTATTGCATACATTGGGCTCGGCACATCACATAACCGCATCGCACTTTCGATTTCCAAATTGAATACGTGCTATGTGGTAGCATTTCATATGCCATGTTAGGGTTAGCGAGCCTAGTCTAGCTTACATCTATGCTCGTCGCATTAGCCACTTAACATGAAACTAGGTCATGCACGTTTGCTAACCGGTTTTGTTTTTGGCGTAGTACGATGTAAGTCTTTATCGCTTTAGCATATCGCATGCGTGTGAATGTTAACATGACAATAGGATTGCCATGCGGCTAAGTGCTTATGTGATATAACTGTTTGTATGCTGTGGGTGGAGGTTGGATTGTATGAGTTGGGAGTACTCGTTGAAATCCGTATTTTAGCCTACTTAAGCAGTAGCAAAATCTAACACGTTTTCAAAACAAAAGCGGATATGCAATGTTTATTTCCAAATTAGGCGATCTAGTCTATACTTTTGTGTTGTCGCATCACATAGTGATTCTAGGTTAATAACAGAATAAGAACGCATAAAGTTTTCAAAAAGCGGATATCACGGTTAGTAGAGGCGGTCTTGACGGGCGAAAGGGTGCTCATAATGACCTTCCCGATCGTACCCAAGCTCGAGCCAAGACCACTTTGGTGATGACGGACGTGGCCTTGACCTTGAGTCGGGGTTTCCTAAATTCCCCATTTTAAAAATATTTAGGTGGCGACTCATGTCGCAAGCGGCCCATGTTTGGCCCTACTTTTCGAAAAATCTGTTTTCCTTAAAACGATTTGCCAGAGGTGGACTCTTTGGTTCAGATTTAGAACCGCAACAAACTTAAAGAGTCCGAGCTGTAGCGAGGTCCCCCCCGGGCTTGTTACACTTCCATTTTTATTTTTATTCAACTTCCTTTTTTATTTAATTTCCAAATAGATCGTTAAGTTATACTGGTTTCTTGAATGAACTTCCATTTTTATGCAACTTCCATTTTTATTTTTATTCAACTTCATTTTCTATTCAACGTCCTTTTTTATTCAACTTCCAAATAGATTGTTAAGGTATAGTGGCTTCTTGAATTAACTTCCATTGTTAACTAATACTTCCATTTTTATTCAATTTCCATTTCTCTTCAACTTCCTTTTTTCTTTAATTTCCAAATAGATCGTTAAGGTATAGTGGTTTCTTGAATGAACTTCCATTTTTAATTTTATTTAACTTCAATTTTTAATTTCATGCAACTTCGATTTTTAATTTTATGCAACTTCCATTTATATTTTTATTCAACTTCCATTTTTTATTTAATTTCCTTTTCTATTTAATTTCCAAATAGATCGTTAAGGTATACTGGTTTCTTCATTGAACTTTGATTTTTATTTTTATTCAACTTCAATTTTTACCCAATTTTTATTCAAATAAAAATGCAACTTCCATTGTTAATTTTATTCAACTTCCATTTTTATTTTTATTCAACTTTCATTTTTATTCAATTTCTATTTCTATTCAACTTCCATTTTTAGTCAAGTTTTTTTTTTATTTAATTTCCAAATACATCGTTAAGGTATAGTGATTTTTTGAATGAACTTCGATTGTTAACTTTAGGCAACTTCCCCTTTTATTTTTATTCAAATTCCTATTCTATTCAATTTTCTTTTCTATTCAACGTCCTTTTTTATTTAATTTCCAAATAGATCGTTAGGGTATAGTAGTTTATTGGATGAACTTCAATTTTTAATTTTATACAACTTCCATTTTTATTTTTATTCCACTTTTATTTTTATTCAATTTCTTTTTTTCTATTCAACTTCATTTTTTATTTGATTTCCAAATAGATTGTTTATTTTTATTCAACTTCCTTTTTTATTTAATTTCCAAATAGATCGTTAAGGTATAGTGGTTTTCTTGAATTAACTTCCACTGTTAATTTTATGCAACTTCCATTTTTATTTAATTTCCTTTTTTATTCAACTTCCTTTTTTAAAAATTATAATGGAAGTTGAATACAAGTGGAAATTGAATAAAAATAAAAAAGGAAGTTGAATAAAAATAAAAATGGAAGTTGCATAAAAATGAAAATCGAAGTTGAATAAAAATAAAAATGGAAGTTTATTCAAGAAGCCACTATACCTTAACGATCTATCTGGAAATTAAATAAAAAAGGACGTTGAATAGAAAAGGAAATTGAATAAAAATGGAAGTTGAATAAAAATAAAAATCGAAGTTCATTCAAGAAACTATTGTACCTTAACGCTCTATTTGGAAGTTAAACTTCCTATTTGTAAATTGAATAAAAAATGAAGTAGAACAAAAATGGAAGTTCAATAAAAAAAGAAGTTGAATAAAAAAGGAAGTTGATTTCAAGAAACCACTATACCTTAGCGACCGATTTGGAAATTAAATAAAAAATGGAACTTGAATGCAAAAGGACATTGAATAAAAATTGTTGTTCAATAAAAATAAAAATGGAAGTTGCATAAAATTAAAAATGCAAGTTCATTGAAGAAACCACTATACCTTAACGGTCTATTTGAAAATTAAATAAAAAAGGAAATTGACTAGAAAAGGACATTGAATCAAAATGGAAGTTGAATAAAATTAAACAATGGAAGTTCATTCAAGAAACCACTATACCTTAACGACCTATTTGGAAATTAAATAAAACTGAAAGTTGAATAAAAATATAAATGGAAGTTGCATATAATTAAAAATGGAAGTTCATTTAAGAAACGACTATACCTTAACAATTTGTTTGGAAATTAAATAAAAAAGGAAGTTGAATAGAAAAGGAAATTAAATAAAAATGGAAGTTGAATAAAAATAAAAATGGAAGTTAACTAAAAATAAAAATCAAAGTTCATTCAAGAAACCACTATACCTTAACGATCTATTTGGAAATCAAATAAAAAAGGAAGCTGAATAGAAAAGGAAATTAAATAAAAAATGAAGTTGAATAGAAAAGGAAATTAAATAGAAAAGGAAGTTGAATAGAAAAGGAAATTAAATAAAAAATGAAGTTGAATAGAAAAGGAAATTGAATAAAAATGCAAGATGAATAAAAATAAAAAAAAGAAGTTGAATAGAGACGGAAATTTAACAAAAATGGAAGTTGAATAGAAATGGAAATTGAATAAAAATAAAAATGAAGTTGCATAAAATTAAAAATGGAAATTCATTTAAGAAACCACTATACCTTAACGATCTATTTGGAGATTAAATAAAAAAAAAAAGGAAGATGAAAAGAAAAGGAAATTGAATAAATAAGAAAGTTGAATACAATAGGAAATTGGATAAAACTAGAAGTTGAATAAAAATAAAAATGAAAGTTGCATACAATTAACAATGGAAGTTCATTCAAGAAAGCACTATACCTTAACGATCTATGTGGAAATTAAATAAAAAAAGAAGTTCAATAGAAAAGAAAGTTGAATAAAAATGGATGTCGAATAAAAGTAAAAATGGAAGTAGCCTAAAAATAAAAATAGAAGTTAATTCAAAAAACCACTATACTTTAACTATAGCGATCCCGGGTTTACCCCTTGTTGTATAGTGATCCGGACGTGTGTCCGTGGATGTTGGTAGTGGATTGTTGTCCTGTTTACGACCTTTCATATATTGTATTTGAGTTATAGGATGTGTTGGGCAGGTTTGTTTCAGGTTGGTTGTGTTCGGAGCCAAGGGTTCTTGCCGAAATTTTTGTCCTTCGCCGAGAGGAGTTGGTCGCCGAGCGGCGTTGAGTTTTGTTCTGGTGGGTCGAGCGAGCGGCCGCTGAGCGGCGATAACGTCTGGCTGGACTCAACACCATGATTTCGCTCGGCGAGCCGATTCTTCGCCGGCGATCTGGTTTCGATCTTTGCTCGGCGGCGGTTCGCCGCCGGCGTCGTCTAGTTGCAGAACTGAAGCGGTCGAGCTCTGGCTCGAGCGAGCTTTATTCGCCGGCGAGCTTCTAGGATGTTGGCTCGGCGAGACCTTCTTGGCTCGAGCTACGGTTTCAGTCTGGTCGCCGGCGACCAAGTCTTCGCCGAGCGAAACTGTTTATATCGATTCGCGACCAGCGATCTAAACTTCATTTTTTGAAGCTTTTACTTTTAAAACCCTAAATTTGAGAGCCTCTCTAGACTTGCCTTCTCTCTAAGAAATCATCTCCTAGAGGGTGAATCTTCCCTAAGTGCTTTGTTAAAAAGGTAGAGGGTGACTTGGGCTTCGATATAATCAAAATATTCGGTTTTGGAGCAAGTTGGGTGTTGGGTCTTCATCTCCTTTTGAGCTCAAACTTTGAGGTAGGGATATCCTACTCCTCTTTATGGATTTTGTCTTTGAATTTTAGCATTTTGATATGTTGGTAGTTGTTGTGTAATTTTGGGAAACTTTGGGCCATTGTGTAATTTTATAAAAGTTTGGGGTTTTGTCTATAATAAACCTAGAAGCATGTTTGGTATAGAAACATGGAATTAATGTTGAAACATTAGTGAAATTGGAACCTAAGGGTTGTAATGTTAATTATGGAAACGTCCTAATTACATTGATTAATTAATTTGAATAATTAATTGTGGAAAATGAGGAATTGAGATAGAATTGGGTCATGGGTTATGACGATGGAAAGAATACATTGATTTTATGTATTGATATGTGATGTGTATAATTGTTATATATATGCATTGTGTTGTGTTGGAGGAGATAGGGGATGTATTCCACGGTTTAGGGAAGATAGGGATGGACCTCTAAACCGGATGTTATTGGGAGGAGATAGGGATGAACTCAGAGATAGAGCATGTATGCTTATTTAGAAATGTATTGGCAGAGCGTATATGCTTGTCATTGGAAGTATGAATATAACTGTTTTGTTTATATTTGTTGAAGTGATGAAAGAATGTAAAAGAGTTGGCCATCTATCAACTGTTAAACTTTTAGTCATTATTTATAATCGGTTTAGTGTATTTCTCTTTGGCTGGCTCACCCTATATGGGAACATCATTTTCGTCTCGTAGCATGCCACCTCCAAGGACTTAGCTTGGGAGGCTAGTGGCGGGGCGACTTTTGGGTTGTCTTTCCTTTTGGCGTGTTACATGTAAAATCAAGCCTAGGGCTTTATGTGTAAAAGAGTTAGCACTCTACTTTCTTGTTACCAAGTGTTAACTTGAAAGTCAGAAGTCTGAGGGCATTTGCTTTTGTTGTTAACATGTAATACCTTTTGTAATAGCACTCTGATGAATGGAAGGACATGGATCTTTTATATATCATAGCATGTTAATATTGTTGGTTTAATATCATTATTTTTGAGGGCGTTACAACTTGGTATCAGAGCATACCGGGTTCGAATACTTTGGGTACGTGGGAAGTGATTAGAATCACAATGGGTTTGTCTCGCTTGATAGAGACTTAGGTGTATTGATATATGCTTATGTGATAACATGCTTATGTGATTATTTGGGTATGGGATTTAGTCTCTAGGATGTTGACTGGATCTTTGGGTTTCTGAGAGTCCCGTTGGAAAGGCACTTGATCAATGCTGTTTCTAACCGGTACTCTAGTAACGCCTTGGGACTGTCATCATCCGGAAATGAAATTCGTAAGTGCTTATGTGTTTATGTGCTTACGTGGAATGAATTACAGTTATCCATGTATTAGGACATGAGTGTCTAGTTTTGGCACGTTTATAAATGTGCTAATGTTTTGGGTTACCTTTATTAGGATGTCAGGACGAGCAAGAGGTGGTAGGCGTGGTAGGCCTAGAAGACAGGAAGTGCCATTACCGGATGAGATTCAGCTCAGAAGGGGTTGGTCGAGCCAATGTGGCCGAGCCGTGGGTCGGCCAGCTATGGGTGCCTTGGCCCGAGAGATAGCAGGGGCCTTAGGTATTCTCAGAGCAGGAAATCAGGCAACTGAGGCAGGACCTTCTTTCTTGAAGAGGGAGTTCTTCCGGTCTAACCCGGAGGAGTTTGTTGGGGATCCTAAGGAGCCATTGAAGGCGCATTTAGTGGCTAGAACAGATGAGTAAAACGTTCAAATGCTAGGCATTGAGGACGAGCATTGAAAGTGACCTTGGCATCCTTCCACCAAGGAGATGCGGTCAATGGTGGAAGTATGAGAAAGTTCGTGTGGGTGGTACTTGGGAGCTTTCAGAGAGGTTTTATCCGCATGGCTAGAGAGAGACCGAGGATCGGTTGCCAAGCTTAAGCAGGAGGGTTTGTCTGCGTGGCCGAGTTTGAGGCTACATTTACTAAGCTTGTCGAGTTTGCACTGGCGAACGTGGCGACAGAGAGCGCCTGTTACTGAAGTTTGAGCGGAAGTTGAGGTGGGACCTCAAGTTGAAAGTTGGTGGACCTTACATTCGAGAGTACAGGCATTTAGTGGATGCTGCAGCTCATATGGAGCTGATGATGCAGGAGGGAGATGAGGCAAAACATGGGGGCTCCAAGAGGGGCCAAGAGGGACAGGGTGATGGCAGGAGGCAGAGGGGTTATAACCCTCAGCCGTCCCAGGGTGGTTTGGCCAGGTCGACTTTCCCAATACCAAGTTCAGGCTCCGGGAGGGGCAGTCAGGGAGAGTTCACCTGTTACAAGTGTGGCCAGCCGGGTCACAAGGCTTCAGTTTGCCCGCAGAAGGGCGGGGGTCAGAGAGCTGCTTCTTCGTCAGCCAGACCACAGAGTCAGAGTTCGGGCAGGGGGCAGCCCGTATCGTGTTACCAGTGTGGACAGCCCGGGCACATGAAGAGGTATTGCCCACGGTTGAGTGCCACTTCAGGAGCGTCTGGTTCTAGACAGACGCAGGGATTTCAACCACTCGGTCTGTCGCAGCCTCGAGGGCCAATCCGGGCTTCGTCGTCCATCGGCAAGCGATCCTATGCCCCGAGAGGCGAGCAGTAGATCGAGGGCCCTCAGTATGCGTGTATGTCGTTATCACAGACCTAATACCGCTCCATCAAGAGTGAGAGGTACTTTTTGTTTTGCAACTTCGGTTGCTAGAGTGTTGATTGACACGGGTGCATCTCATTCTTTTGTATCTGCATTTGCATCTGTGTTGGAACCGGAGTTAGCACTTTTAGCATCTCCTATTTGCGTTGTGTCACCTATTGGGGTGAGTTAATTTTGAGGCACGGATGTAGAGGTTGTGATATAGAGGTCATATCATCGACTTCCTTTTCCATTTGTAGTTATGCCCATGAAGGGCTTTGATGTTATTTTGGGTATGGGTAGTTATCGTCATACCGGCGGTTATTGATTGCTACCGCCAGAGGGTTACTCAGCATGATGAACGGGAGTTTTTCCACTTTTTAGGAGACCGGGTTGGTAGTATTGTGCCACAGGATGCGGTCCATGGCGGAATGAGCTTAGTAGTTTACTTGCTAGTTTTGAGAATGGTGAGTGTGATGAGACCCAGTTGAGTTGCCGAGGTAGTTTGTGAATACGCAGATGTCTTTCCCGAGGATCTTATTGATTTGCCACCCCACCGAGAGACGAGTTCTCTATTGATTTAGTGCAAAGACGCGCCGATTTCTATGGCACCTTATCGTTTTGCACCGCAGAGTTGATTGAGTTGAAAGTTCGGCTCCAAGAATTGCTAGATAAGGGCTTCGTCGCCTAGTGTATCACCGTGGGGAGCACCGGCCCTCTTTGCTAAAAAGAAAGATGGTGCCTTGAGGTTGTGTATCGACTACCGGAAGTTGAATCGGGCTACGGTTAAGAATAAGTACCCTATGCCCCGTATAGATGATTTGTTCGACCAGTTGAAGGGCTTCCGCTGTATCTCTAAGATAGATTTGAGATCGGGTTACCACCAGTTGAGGGTCAGAGAGGAGGACATTCCGAAGACGGCATTCCGTACGCGGTATGGCCATTATGAGTTTCTAGTGATGCCATTTGGGCTCACCAATGCACCGGCAGTCTTTATGGACTTGATGAACCGGATCTTCCGGGAATTCTTGGATCGTTTTGTGGTCGTTTTTGTGGACAACATTCTTATCTATTCACCCTCAGAGAAAGAGCACGAGGAACACTTGAGAGTGGTGCTTGAGTTGCTTAGAGCCCATAGGCTGTATGCCAAGTTTGGGAAGTGCGAGTTCTGGCTAAAAGAAGTCAAGTTCTTAGGCCATGTAGTTTCCGGGGAAGGGGTGTCTGTTGATACATCCAAGACTGAGGCAGTGCAAGATTGGGCACAGCCTAAGAGTGTGTTTGAGATCCGCAGTTTTCTGGGATTAGCTGGGTACTACCGTCGATTTGTGAAAGATTTCTCCAGGTTAGCTTCGCCGTTGACTAGGTTGACTCGCCAGGGAGTCAAATTTGTATGGAGTGAGACTTGTGAAAAGTCGTTTCAGGAGTTGAAAGTTAGATTGACCACCGCTCCAGTCTTGATTATTCCGGAGAGAGGGTTGGGTTATGCAGTCTATTGTGATGCCTCACGAGAGGGTTTGGGTTGTGTGTTGATGCAGGGAGGGAAAGTGGTAGCTTATGGCTCACGTCAGTTAAAAATACACGAGAAGAACTACCCTACACACGACCTAGAGTTAGCGGCTGTGATTTTTGCCTTGAAAATCTGGAGGCACTACCTTTATGGTGAGAGATTCGAGGTGTTCTCGGATCATAAGAGTCTGAAATATCTGTTTTCACAGAAGGACTTGAATTTGAGGCAGAGGAGGTGGATGGAGTTTATAGAAGATTACGACTTCGAGTTGCATTATCACCCAGGGAAGGCCAATGTTGTGGCCGATGCTCTTAGTAGGAAATCCATTAGTGATGTAGCTTGTGTAGCGATCCTAGAGTGGGAGATGTTGGGGGCACTTGGCGAGTTTGACTTGCTTCTGGGCGAATCCGTTGACGCATCTGCCTTGTTTTCTGTTAGTGCGCAGCCTACACTTGCGATCCTAGTGTTAGATGCACAGTGAGGTGACCTTGAGGTAGAATCCCTCGGAGAGAAGATCTCCAGTGGGAAGGTTGAGAAGGGTTTGACGGCGTATCCCGACCTGAGTTTGAGATACCGAGACCGTCTGTTTGTGCCGGAGTCCTGTCGAGAGGAGGTACTCCGAGAGTTCCATCATTCGCGCCTTGCGGTACATCCGGGAGGTACTAAGATGTATCGATTTGGGTCGCCGTTTTGGTGGCGGGGTATGAAGAGAGATGTGGCGTTCGTGTCTAAGTGCCTTACTTGTCGCCAAGTGAAGGCCGAGCATCGAGGCCGCCGGGTTTGTTACAACCCTTGCCTATTGCCGAGTGGAAGTGGGAGCATGTCACCATGGACTTCGTTGTAGGTCTTCCAAGACTTCAATGGGTAGTGACACTATTTGTGTGGTTGTAGACCGTTGACCAAGTCGGCGATTTCATTCCAATGCGCGTGAGAGATTCAAGAGATCATCTTGCCGACTTGTATGTTCGGGACATAGTAAAATTGCACGGGTCCCAAAGGACGATCGTCTCGAGATAGAGATCCTCGATTTACTGCTAGGTTGTGGCAGAGTTTGCAAAGTGCTTTAGGTACTAAGTTGACCTTTAGTACAGCTTATCATCCTCAGACTGATGGGCAGTCCGAGCGTACCATTCAGATCCTTGAGGATATGCTTCGAGGTTGTGTCCTTGATTTCAGTGGGACGTGGGAAAGGCACTTGCCATTGGTGGAGTTTGCCTACAATAACGCTCGATCTAGTATCGGTATGGCACCGTTTGAGGCCTTGTATGGCCGACCTTGTAGGTCTCCGCTTGTTGGGCGAGGTGGGTGACACACCTTTGTTGGGTCCGAGTTGGTTAGGGAGACGACGGAGAAAGTTGAGCTTATCCGTAGGAGGCTTGTTACAGCCCAGAGTCGTCGGAAGTCCTATGCTGACCGTAGGAGGAGTCCGTTGCGGTGTGAGGTGGGGGATCACGTCTTTCTGAAGATATCACCTAGGCGGGTTTGTTGAGATTTGGGAAGAGTGGGAAGTTATCCCTCGGTTTATTGGTCCTTTTGAGATCCTTGAGCGGATTGGCGAGGTTGCTTATCGTTTAGCTTTGCCGCCAGGTTGGCCGGAGTTCATGACGTGTTTCATGTGAGTATGCTCCGGAAGTATGAGCCGGATCCATCACACGTGTTGGATTGGACCGACTTAGAGGTAGATGAGGATGCCTCGTATGAGGAGAGACCGGTTCAGGTCTTGGATAGGCGGGATCAAGTCCTGCGTGGTAAGACCATCCCTTTGGTTAAGGTTTTGTGGAAACATCACGGAGTGGAGGAGGCCACTTGGGAACGTGAGTTGGGAGTCCGTGAGAAATATCCGGACTTATTTGTTGATGTATAATTAAGTGTTGCAATTTTGTAATTGTAATGAACTTTAAGAACATTTGAAATGTCTTAAGTTGTAAAACATGATGTATGTTTTGGTTAATGTAAATGTTGTAGAGCTTGCCTTGTTATGGGAGTTGATTATAATATTGCATATGTTGGCTATATTATAGAAATAAAATTGTATCATGATTATTGCTTATGATATAAATTGTAAACCATATATGTGGGAAATGGTTGAAATGGAAAGAAATTGCATGTTGAAATGTACATGTTGAGAAATGCCTCTTAATAGGAGATGGATGACCGGTAATGGGTCGAATTGTTAAATGTTGTGTTATGACATTGTTTAAAATGGAGAAAAAGGCTTGCTTTTCAAAAACTTGTTTTAATTTCGGGGACGAAATTCTTTAAGGGGGGGAGGTTATAGCGATCCCGGGTTTACCCCTTGTTGTATAGTGATCCGGACGTGTGTCCGTGGATGTTGGTAGTGGATTGTTGTCCTGTTTACGACCTTTCATATATTGTATTTGAGTTATAGGATGTGTTGGGCAGGTTTGTTTCAGGTTGGTTGTGTTCGGGAGCCAAGGGTTGTGCCTGAATTTTTGTCCTTCGCCGAGCGAGTTGGTCGCCGAGCGGCGTTGAGTTTTGTGTCTGGTGGGTCGAGCAGGCGGCTTCGCTTCAGCGGCGATCGCGTCTGGCTGGACTGAACACCATGATTTCGCTCGGCGGTGATTCTTCGCCGAGCGATCTGTGATCTTCGCCGCCGGCGAAGCGTTCGCCGCCGAGCGCGTCTAGTTGCGAACCTGAAGGGTCGAGCTCGCTCGGCGAGCTTTTTATTCGCCGAGCGAGCTTCTAGGATGTTGGCTCGGCGAGACCTTCTTGGCTCGAGCTACGGTTTTCTGTGTCTGGTCGCTCGAGCGACCAAGTCTTCGCTCGAGCGAGCCTGTTTATATCAGTTCGCAGCCAGCGATCTAAACTTCACTTTTTTGAAGCTTTTACTTTTTAAAACCCTAAATTTGAGAGCCTCTCTCTCTAGACTTGCCTTCTCTCTAAGAAATCATCTCCCTAGAGGTGAATCTTCCCTAAGTGCTTTGTTAAAAAGGTAGAGGGTGACTTGGGCTTCGATATAATCTGAAAATATTCGGTTTTGGAGCAAGTTGGGTGTTGGGTCTTCATCTCCTTTTGAGCTCAAACTTTGAGGTAGGGATATCCTACTCCTCTTTATGGATTTTGTCTTTGAATTTTAGCATTTTGATATGTTGGTAGTTGTTGTGTAATTTTGGGAAACTTTGGGCCATTGTGTAATTTTATAAAAGTTTGGGGTTTTGTCTATAATAAACCTAGAAGCATGTTTGGTATAGAAACATGGAATTAATGTTGAAACATTAGTGAAATTGGAACCTAAGGGTTGTAATGTTAATTATGGAAACGACCTAATTACATTGATTAATTAATTTGAATAATTAATTGTGGAAAATGAGGAATTGAGATAGAATTGGGTCATGGGTTATGATGGAAAGAATACATTGATTTTATGTATTGATATGTGATGTGTATAATTGTTATATATATACATTGTGTTGTATGGGAGGAGATAGGGGATGTACTCCACGGTTTAGGGGAAGATAGGGGATGGACCTCTAAACCGGATGTTACTGGGAGGAGATAGGGGATGAACTCCGTAGATAGAGCATGTATGCTTATCTAGAAATGTATTAGCGGAAGCGTATATGCTTGTCATTGGAAGTATGAATATAACTGTTTTGTTTATATTTGTTGAAGTGATGAAAGAATGTAAAAGAGTTGGCCATCTATCAACTGTTAAACTTTTAGTCATTATTTATAAGCGGTTTAGTGTATTTCTACTGGGCTGTGGCTCACCCTATATGGGAACATCATTTTCAGGTACTGGTAGCATGCCACCTCCAAGGACTTAGCTTGGGAGGCTAGTGGCGGACGGACTTTTGGGTTGGCTTTCCTTTTGCAGTGTTACATGTAAATTCAAGCCTAGGGCTTAATGTGTAAATGAGTTAGCACTCTACTTTCTTGTAACCAAGTGTTAACTTGGAAAGCTGTAAGCCCGTAGGGCATTTGCTTTTGTTGTTAACATGTAATACCTTTTGTAATAGCACTCTGATGAATGGAAGGACATGGATCTTTTATATATCATAGCATGTTAATATTGTTGGTTTAATATCATTATTTTTGAGGGCGTTACATTAACGATCTATTTTGGAAATTCAATAAAAAAGGAAGTGGAATAGAAAGTGAAATTGAATAAAAATGGAAGTCGAATAAAATTAAAAATGGAAGTTGCATAAAATTAACAATATAAGTTCATTTAAGAAACTACTATAACTTAACGATCTATTTGGAAATTAAATAAAAAAGGCAGTTGAATAGAAAGTGAAATTGAATAAAAATGATCAACTTTCATTGTAAGTTTTATGCAACTTCAATTTTTAATTTTATTCAACTTCAATTTTTGTTCAATTTCCATTTTTATTCGATTTCCTTTCCTATTCAACTTCCATTTTTATTCAATTTCCCTTTCTATTCAACTTCCATTTTTATTCAATTACCTTTTCTATTCAACTTCCTTTTTTATTCAATTTCCAATTAGATCGTTAAGTTATACTGGTTTATTGAATGAATTTCCATTTTTAATTATATGCAATTTCCATTTTTATTCAATTTCCATTTCTATTCAACTTCATTTTTTCTTTAATTTCCATTTTTAATTAATTTCCAAATAGATCGTTATGGTATAGTGGTTTCTTGAATGAACTTCTATTTTTATTTTCATGCAAATTCCAATTTATTTTTATTTAACTTCAACTTTTATTCAATTTTCTTTTCTATTCAACTTCATTTTTTATTTAATTTACAAATAGATCGTTAAGATATATTGGTTTCTTATTCAATTTCTTTTTCTATTCAACTTCCATTTTTATTTAATTTCCAAATAGATCGTTATGGTATAGTGGTTTCTTGAACGAACTTACATTTTTAATTTTATGCAACTTCCATTTTAATTTTTATTCAACTTCCATTTTTATTCAATTTCATTTTCTATTTTGATGCAACTTCTATTTTTTATTTTTTTTCAACTTCTATTTTTATTTAATTTCCTTTTCTATTGAAGTTCCTTTGTTTTTTCTTTAATTTCCAATAGATCGTTAAGGTATAGTGGTTTCTTGAATGAACTTTCATTTTTATTTTATTCAACTTTCATTTTTATTCAATTTTGTTTTCTATTCAAGGTATAGTAGTTTCTTGAATGAACTTCGGTTTTTATTTTTATTCAACTTCCATTTTTATTCAATTTCATTTTCTATTTTGATGCAACTTCTATTTTTTATTTTTATTCAACTTCGTTTTTATTTAATTTCCCTTTCTATTCAACGTCCTTTTTTATTTAATTTCTGAATAGATCGTTAGGGTATAGTAGTTTTTTGAATAAACTTCCAATTTTAAATTTCTTTTCCTATTCAACTTTCATTTATTCAAATTCCATTTTTATTTAATTTCCAAATAGATTGTTAAGGTATAGTGGTTTCTTGAATGAACTTTCATTTTTATTTTTAGGCTACTTCCATTTTTACTTTTATTCGACTTCCATTTTTATTCAACTTTCTTTTCTATTGAACTTCTTTTTTTATTTAATTTCCACATAGATCGTTAAGGTATAGTGGTTTCCTGAACGAACTTACATTTTTAATTTTATGCAACTGCTATTGTTATTTTTATTCAACTTCCATTTTTATTCAATTTTCTTTTCTATTCAGCTTCCTTTTTTATTTAATTTTCAAATAGATCGTCAAGGTATATAGTGGTTTCTTGAATGGACTTCCAATGTTAATTTTATGCAACTTCAATTTTTATTTTATTCAACTTTCATTTTTATTCAATTTCCATTTCTATTCAACTTCCTTTTTTTTTTTAATTTCCAAATAGATTGTTAAGGTATAGTGATTTCTTCAATGAACTTTCATTTTTAGTTTTATACAACTTCCATTTTTATTTTTATTGAACTTCAACTTTTATTCAATTTCCTTTTTATTTAATTTCCAAATAGATCGTTAAGGTATATTTCTTCAATTTCCTTTTCTACTCAACTTCTTTTTTTATTCAAGTTACTTTTCTATTCAACTTCCTTTTTTACAAAATTGAATAAAAACGAAAGTTGCATAAAATTAAAAATGGAAGTTGAATAAAAATAACATTGGCAGTTGCATAAAAATAAAAATTGAAGTTCATTGAAAAAGCCACTATACCTTAACGATCTATTTGGAAATTTAATAAAAAATCAAGTTGAATAGAAAAAAAGGAAGTTGAAGAAAAATGAGAGCTGAATAAAATTATAATGGTAGTTACATAAAATTAACAATGGAAGTTCATCCAATAAACCACTATACCTTAATAATCTATTTGGAAATTGAATACAAAAAGAAGTTGAACAGAAATGGAAATTGCATAAAAATGGAAGTTGAATAAAAATAAAAATGAAAGTTGCATAAAATTAACAATGGAAGTTTATTCGAGAAACCACTATACCTTAACGATCTATTTGGAAATTAAATAAAAAAAGAAGTTGAATAGAAATGGAAATTGAATAAAAATGGAAGTTGAATAAAAATAAAAATGAAAGTTGAATAAAAATAAAAATGGAAGTTCATTCCAAAAACCACTATACCTTAACAATCTATTTGGAAACTAACTAAAAAAGAAAGTTGAATAGACAAGGAAATTGGATAGAAAATAGAATTAAATTCCATTGTTAATTTTAGGCAATTTCAATTTTTAATTCTATTCAGCTTTTTTTTTATTTATTTAGTTTCCAAATAGATCGCAAAGGTATAATGGTTTCTTGAATTAACTTCCATTGTTAATTATATGCAACTTCCATTTTTCTTCAATTTCCTTTTCTATTCAACTTCATTTTTTATTTAATTTCCAAGTAAATAGTTACGGTATAGTGGTTTCTTGAATGAACATTCATTTATATTTTTATTCAACTTCCATTTTTATTTTTACTCAACTTCCATTTTATTCAACTTCCATTTTTATTCAACTTCTTTTCTATTCAACTTTCTTTTTTATTCCATTTTTAATTTTATTGAATTTCCCCTTTTATTTTTATTCAGCTTCCATTTTTATTCAATTTCCAAATAGATCGTTAAGGTATAGTGGTTTCTTGAATGAACTTCCATTTTAAATTTTGCGCAACTTTCATTTTTAATTTTATGCAAATTCCATTTTTATTTTTATTCAACTTCCATTTTTATGCAATTTCCATTTTTATTCAACGTCCTTTTTTATTTAATTTCCAAATAGATCGTTAGGGTATAGTAGTTTATTGGATGAACTTCAATTTTTAATTTTATGCAATTTCCATTTTTATTTTTATGCAACTTCCATTTTTATTCAATTTCCTTTTCTATTCAAGTTACTTTTCAATTCAACTTTCTTTTTTATTTAATCTCCAAATAGATCGTTAAGGTATAGTGGTTTCTTGAATGAATTTCCATTTTTTATTTTACGCAACTTCCATTTTTAATTTTATGCAACTTCCATTTTTATTTGATTTCTTTTTCTATTCAACTTCATTTTTTTTATTTAATTTCCAAACAGATCGTTAAGGTATAGTGGTTTCTTGAATGAACTTTCATTTTTTATTTTATGCAACTTCCATTTTTAATTTTATTCAACTTCCATTTTTATTCAATTCTAGTTTCTATTCAACTTCCATTTTTAATGTTATGCAACTTCCATTTTTATTTGTATTCAACTTTCATTTTTATTTTTATTCAACTTCCATTTTGATTCAAATTCCTTTTCTTATTTAATTTCCAAATAAATCGTTAAGGTATTATGGTTTCTTCAACAAACTTCCATTTTTAATTGTATGCAACATCCATTTTTTCTTTAATTTCCAAATAGATCGTTAAGGTATAGTAGTTTATTGAATGAACTTCCATTGTTAATTTTATTTTTATTGAACTTCCATTTTGATTCAATTTCCAAATAGATCGTTAAGGTATAGTGGTTTTTTGAATGAACTTCCATTGTTAATTTTATGCAACTTCCTTTTTTTGTTTTTATTCAATTTCCTTTTCTATTCAACGTCCTTTTTTATTTAATTTCCAAATAGATCGTGAAGGTATGGTGGTTTAATTTCCAAATATATTGTTAAGGTATAGTGGTTTCTTCAATTAACTTCCATTTTTAATTTTATTCAATTTCCTTTTCTATTCAACTTCATTTTTTATTTAACGATCTATTTGGAAAGTAAATAGAAATGGAAATTGAATAAAAAAAGAAGTTGAAGATCTATTTGGAAATTAAATAAAATAGGAAGTTGAATAAAAAAGGAAATTGAATAAAAATGGAAGTTGAATAAAATTAAAAATGAAAGTTCATTCAAGAAACCACTATACCTTAACGATCTATTTGGAAAGTAAATAAAAAAGGAAGTTGAATAGAAAAGGAAATTGGGTAAAAATGGAAGTTGAATAAAAATAAAAATCGAAGTTCAATGATGGAAGTTAAATAAAAAATGAAGTTTCAACTTCCTTTTTTATTTAATTGCCAAATAGATCGTTAGGGTATAGTGGTTTTTTGAATGAACTTGGATTGTTAATTTTAGGCAACTTGCATTTCTAATTTTATGCAATTTCCTTTTCTATTCATGTCACGACCCCATTCCGCCCCTAGTAGAATGGTGCCGTGATGGCCAGTAATCCGTGATTACCGAAGGCCAACTCTCAAAAATCACACACAATCAGAGTATAATATATGGGGCTCACAAATGCGGAAGCAATAAATCAAAATACAAGTGGTCCATGAGAGCTGTGCATAGATCAAATGAGAAGACACATACAATATGGTTTTACAACCAGTCTATAAATAATCAAAATACAAATACATCTTGATCAAAAGGCTTCTCAGCCGACATGTACAAACAAAGGAAATACAAGCCAAGAAGCATGATTTTCAAGATTTGCCGACATGAAATCAGCATTGCCGACATGAATACAAAACAAAGCCGACGTAATCAAGAACCCAAAACAAGCTTGCAAACATATCTAGGCGTCGCCGCCGTCCTGCTCATCACCTACATACATATAGAGAGGGTGAGCTTGGATACTCAGTGAATGGTACAAATAATAAAGGTTTTGCATGAATATAGCCGAAGTCTTAACAAAACAAAACAAGCCAAAACCATACGAATATTAGCTGAGATCCTTTCATAGCAAAACACATCAAAGCTTTATCAAAACAAGAGATGAACCGTATTCATCTATCAAGTCTTACAAGTCTCAAGGGATGCTTACTGACATCGGCAAAACACAAATCAAGCTTTCCGAACAACAAATCCACGCGGTAAACCGTCAATGGCAAAACAAAGACTGTGCGATCCGTAATCGATTAATCAAAGGTACTGCGAAAGTTTATAGTCCTCCAACACAAGGGACTTGTGTTACTTAAGCCCGTAGCTCTTTTTAACACGGTAGTCTAGTGTTACTTAGGCCCGTAGCCTGTTTTAACACGATAGTCTTTCCAAGAAAGGACCGTATCCTTTTTTACTTAGTGCTGCAAAATTTTAGAGTCCTCCAGCCAATGGACTTTTCAAAGATGACATCAAAACAAAGCTTGTACTTGATACATCAAAATAGAGCTAATCATTCATGCGTAACAAATACTTTCATCAAAACAAGGCAAGGCAAGGTTTATCAAAACAGTATAACATAGCTTTATTAAAAGCAGCACTCACATAGTTCTTCTCGGGTGTAGGCTCAAAGCGAAGATCAAAGACCTACAATCACATGGCAATTCACATTCTCAAAACAAGCCTTAAAGGCATGCAAATGATCTCCGCATTTCCACCAAATCTAAGTCAATAAGTCAATAACAAAGCAAAGCATGCTGAGAGTCAAAACACCGTTTTCCATCTCATGGAAACACACTGGGTACCATCCAGGTTTAGCCGAGGTTCCACACCTCCTTGCCGAGGTGTGGTCTTGATGGCCACACACAAAACGAAATCGGGGAAATCCTGGGTTTCCCCTTGAAAAATGCAAAGATCAAGATCATCAAGAACATCAAGAACATGCATGCTAAAAATCATAACTCGTTTATATAAAATCTTAGATTTCATGCCAAGAGTTCAAAAACATGGACCTGGGTACCCATACAAGAAGATCATGCAAGAACAAACACAAAAACATGATTATTGTTCCAAACTTTCGGATCAAAACGAGACTTTTCTTCAAGAATACATGAACATTATTTTCTCTTCAAAAACCAACTTCAAATCAATGCATTGCATGCAAAACGAATTCAATCATGCAATGCAGCTTGATAGTCAATAAGAATCACTAGAGCAAAGCAAGAATCTAACCTCAAAACTAAAATCTAACGGTTCGATCCTCCAAGATCCAGCTCGGAACTCTACTCCTCTCTCTAAAACTCTTCCTTCTTCCTCTAGAGCTTCTCTCTCTAAAAACAAAGATTGAGAAAAAATGATTTGTTTCTAGGTCTGCCGGCTGTCTTAACACTCAGCTCGGACACGTGGCACTACCGGGTTGGTTTAACTCAAAAGTGACTGATTGACAAGACAAGTCCAAGACAAGGCGTATGCAACAAGCTAAGGCAAGACACATCGGCAATCGAAGACATCGGCTAAAGACAAGCTTCGACAACAGGGTAACAAGGACATCGGCTAGGGAGGACGACACTTGACTAAGCTGTGCCACACCTTGGCCTGGATGTGCCACACCTCGGTCTAGGCCATACCTGCCCAAGGACGAAGATCACTAAGTGCAAAACATCTCGGCCTCAAAAGCGACATCTCGGCTATATGTCAAGGTGGAGATGGAGGTCAACGAAGTGGTTCCAAATGGTTCTAAGTACAAGGTTCAAAGGTGAACTAAGCTCAAGATGACCTCGGCCACACACCAAGCAAGGAACAAAATCATGCAAGCAACGCTTAAGCAAAACAAGGCAAGTCTCAAACAAAACAAGACAAGGCAAAACTTTGCAAAACAGCATAACAAGACAAGATCGAACATGAATGTATGCAAGTATGACTAAATCAAAGTGAGGGTTGTTACAATTCAATTTCCTTTTACTCAACTTCCATTTTTATTTAATTCTATTCAATTTCCATATTTATTTAATTTCCAAATAATTCGTTAAGTTATAGTGGTTTCTTGAATGAAATTCCATTGTTAAGAAAAATGGAAGTTGAATAAAAATTGAAGTTGAATAAAAATAAAAATGGAAGTTGCATAAAATTAACAATGGAAGTTAATTCAAAAAACCATTATACCTTAACGATCTATTCAACGTCCTTTTTTATTTAATTTCCAAATAGATCGTTAAGGTATTATGGTTTCTTGAATGAACTTCCATTTTTATTCAACATCCATTTTTATTCAATTTCCTTTTCTATTTAACTTCCTTTTTTATTTAACTTCCTTTTTTATTTTTATGCAACTTCCATTTTTATTCAATTTCCATTTTTGATCAATGTCCTTTTTTATTCAATTTCTTTTTATTCAACTTCCATTTTTATTTAATTCTATTTTCTATTCAACTTCTTTTTTTATTTAGTTAATTTCCAAATAGATTGTTAAGGTATAGTGGTTTCTTGAATTAACTTTCATTTTTAATTTTATGCAACTTCCATTTTTATTTTTATTCAACTTTCATTTTTATCCAATTTCCTTTTCTATTCCACTTCCTTTTTTTATTTAATTTCCAAATAGATCGTTAAGGTATAGTGGTTTCTTGAATGAACTTTCATTTTTAATTTTAGGCAACTTCCATTTTTGTTTTTATTCAATTTCCTTTTCTATTCAACTTTCTTTTTTATTTAACTTCCATTTTTATTTCTATTCAACTTCGATTTTTATTCAATTTCCATTTCTATTCAACTTCCTTTTTTATTCAACTTCAATTTTTATTCAACTTCCTCTTTTTATTTAATTTCCAAATAGATCGTTAAGGTATAATGGTTTCTTGAATTAACTTCCATTGTTAATTTTATGCAACTTCCATTTTTATTTTTATTCAACTTCCATTTTTATTTGTATGCAACTTCCAATTTTATTCAATTTCCAAATAGGAAGTTCAACTTCCTTTTTATTCAACTTCCATATTTATCCAATTTCCTTTTATATTCAAGTTCCTCTTTTTGAATGAATTGCCATTTTTATTTTTATTCAACTACCTTTTTTTATTAAATTTCCTTAACTATCTATTTGGAAATTAAATAAAAATTGAAGTCCAATAAAAATAAAAATGAAAGTTGCATAAAATTAAAAATGAAAGTTGAATAAAAATAAAAATGGAAGTTGAGTAAAAATAAAAATGGAAGTTGAATAGAAAAGGTAATTGAATAAAAATCGAAGTTGAATAGAAATGAAAATTGGATAAAAATTGAAGTTGAATAAAAATGGAAGTTGAATTGAAAAGGAAATTGAATAAAAATGGAAATTAAATAAAAAAAGAAGTCGAATAGAAAATAGAATTAACTAAAAAAGGAAGTTGAATAAAAATAAAAATGGAAGTTGCATAAAATTAAAAACGGAAGTTGAGCAAAATTAACGATGGAAATTAATTCATTTTTATTTTTATTTAACTTCCATTTTTATTTTTATTCAACTTCCATTGTTATTCAATTTCCCTTTCTATTCAACTTTCTTTTTTATTTAATTTCCAAATAGGCCGTTAGGGTATAATGGTTTCTTGAATAAACTTTTATTGTTAATTTTATGGAACTTACATTTTTATTTTTATTTAATTTCCAAATAGACTGTTAAGGTAGAGTGGTTTCTTGAATAAAATTAAAAATGGAGGTTCATTCAAGAAACCATTATACATTAACGATCTATTTGGAAATAAAATAAAAAAGGAAGTTGAATAGAAAGGGAACTTGAATAACAATGGAAGTGGAATATAAATAAAAATAGAAGTTGAATAAAAATAAAATTAAATAAAAATGGAAGTTGAATAAAAATAAAAATGGAAGTTGAATAAAAATAAAAAAGGAAGTTGAATACAAAAGGAAAATGGATAAAACTAGAAGTTGAATAAAAATTACCTTAGCGATCTATTTGGAAAGTAAATAAAAAAATGAAGTTGAATAGAATAGGAAATTGAATAAAAGTTAAACTTCCATTGTTAAAACGAAATTGAATAAAAATGGAAGTTGAATAGAGAAGGAAATTGAATAAAAATTAAAGTTGAATAAAAATAAAAAGGGAAGTTGCATAAAAATTAAAATAAAAATCGAAGTTCATTCGAGAAACCACTATACCTTAACGATTTACTTAGAAATTAAATAAAACAAGAAGTTCAATAGAAAATGAAATTGAATAAAAATGGAAGTTGAATAAAAATAAAAATTTAAGTTGAATAAAAATAAAAATAGAAGTTGCATATAATTAAAAATGAAAGTTGCATAAAATTAACAATGGGAGTTTCTTAAATGAACTTACATTTTTATTTTTATTCATCTTGCATTTTTATTCAACTTCCATTTAATTTCCAAATTGATCGTTAAGGTGTAGTGGTTTCTTGAATTAACTTCCACTTTTAATTTTATGCAACTTCCATTTTTATTTTTATTCATCTTGCATTTTTACCAAATTCCTTTTCTATTCAACTTCCTTTTTATTCAATTTCATTTTCTATTCAACTTCTTTTTTTATTCAACTTCCTTTTTATTCAATTTCATTTTCTATGAAACTTTCATTTTTATTCAATTTTCTTTTCTATTTAACTTCCACTTTATGCAACTTCAATTTTTATTTTATTCAATTTCATTTTTAATTTCCAAATAGATCGTTAAGGTATAGTTGTTTCTTGAATGAACTTCCATTTTGAATAGAATAGGAAATTGAATAAAAATGGAAGTTGCATAAAATTAAAATTGAAAGTTCATTCAATATCCCATTATACATTAACGGTCTATTTGGGTATTGGAATGAACTTCCTTTTTTATTTTTATTCAACTTCATTTTTTATTTTTATTCAACTTCCATTTTTATTTTTATTCATCTTCCATTTTTATTTTATGCAACTTCAATTTTTATTCAATTCTCTTTTCCATTCAACTTCCTTTTTTATTTAATTTCCAAATAGATCGTTAAGGTATAGTGGTTTCTTCAATGAACTTCCATTTTTAATTTTATGCAACTTTCAATTTTATTCAATTTCCATTTCTATTCAACTTCTTTTTTTTTATATTTAATTTCCAAATAGATCATTATGGTATAGTGGTTTCTTGAATGAACTGCCATTTTTTAAATTTTATTCAATTTCCATTTCTATTCAACTTCCTTTTTTATTCAACTTCCATTTTTATTCAACTTCATTTTTTATTCAACTTCTTTTTTTTGTTTAATTTCCTTTGCTATTCAACTTTCTTTTTTATTTAATTTCCAAATAGATCGTTAAGGTATAATGGTTTCTTCAATGAACTTCAATTTCTAATTTTATGCAACTTCTATTTTTATTTTTATTAAACTTCAACTTTTATTCAATTTCCTTTTCTATTTAACTTCCTTTTTTATTTAATTCCAAATGGATCTTTAAGGTATAGTGGTTTCTTGAAAGAACTTCAATTTCTAATTTTATGCAACTTCCATTTTTATTTTTATTCAACTTCCATTTTTATTCAATTTCCTTTTCTATTCAACTTCATTTTTTTATTTAATTTCCAAGTAAATCGTGAACGTATAGTGGTTTCTTGAAAGAACTTTCATTTTTATTTCTATTCAACTTTCATTTTTATTTTTACTCAACTTCGATTTTTATGCAATTCCATTTTATATTTATTCAACTTCCATTTTTATTTTTATTCATCTTCCATTTTTATTCAATTTCCTTTTCTATTCAACTTCCTTTTCTATTCAACTTCTTTTTTTATTTAATTTCCAATAAAAATAAAAATGGAAGTTGCCTAAAATTAACAATGGAAGTTATTTTTATTCAACTTCCATTTTATTTTTACTTAACTTCCATTTTCATTCAATTTACTTTTCTATTCAACTTGCTTTTTTCTTTAATTTCCATTTTGATCGTTAAGGTATAGTGGTTTCTTGAATGAGCTTCGGTTTTTATTCTTATTCAACTACCATTTTTATTCAATTTCCTTTTCTGTTCAACTTCCTTTGTTTTTTCATTTCCAAATAGATCGTTAAGGTATAGTGGTTTCTTGAATGAACTTCGATTTTTATTTTACTCAACTTCCATTTTTATTCAATTCTATTTTCTATTCAACTTCCGATCTATTTGAAATTAAATAAAAAAAGAAGTTGAATAGAAAAAGAAATCGAATAAAAATTGAAGTTGAATAAAAATAAAAATTGAAGTTGAATAGAGAAGGAAATTTAACAAAAAAGGTAGTTGAATAAAATTAAAAATGGAAGTTGCATAAAATTAACAATTGTAACGCCCTCAAAATAAACCCAAAGTCATACATTCCTAACATGCTCAGACATAGGAGAATAAAACATAAGTACATTTCATCAGAGTATTTCTTACAAATGTATTACATGTTAACAACAAAAGCAAATGCCCCATGGGTTACAGCTTTCCAAGTCAACACTTGGTTACAAAAAAAAGAGTTCTAACTCTATACAAAATAAGCCATTGGCTTGATTTACATGTAATACAAATAAGGTAATCCCAAAAGGTGACCCAGCCACTAATCCTCTCAAGCTACGTCCTTGGAGGTGGCATGCTACCTGTACCTGAAAATGATGTCCCATATAGGGTGAGCCAACGCCTAGTAGAGATATGCTAAACATTGTATGGGCAATAACTAAAACATCAGCATTTGATAAATGTTTAATTCGCATAGATCAATTCATATTTCATTTCAAATACATGACCAATGGGTCCATGTTTTATTCCTCTCTTAACCAATTCTCAATTCACAACCCTAGCTCAGAACCTGGCCATATACTTTAGGTGAGATTACATCCCATATCAACAACGTTTCTATTTCAATTGAAATAACAACTCAAATTAATCATTTCATGCTTCATAATAGATACACATTTTAGTACTGTATCCATCTCAGACAAAACACTTCCATATTCCACATATGATACACATTTTAGTGTTGTATCAATGTCAAACAAAATCCGGTTTAGAGGTCCATCCCCTATCTTCCCTTAAACCGTGGAGTACATCCCCTATCTCCTCCCATACAACACAATGTATATAAACACATATCATATACATAATCAAACCAATACATAAAATTCATGTATTATATCAACCGCCATATTCAATGGCATACTCAATTGATTAGTTTTAGTTTGCCTAATCATCATGCATTGTCTACAATAATCAAGACTATCCTCCATCGATAGCCCAAATCAATTATTTCTAAACAGATAATAATTACGTTCAGCAGATAAATATCAACAATTTCAAAAGTGAGTGATTAATAAATCCAACTTTACTATTCCATCTTATAATGAGCCAATTTCAATATATTCAACTCAATTTCATATTCTCATAATTTTCCGAAATTAATTATACCAATTAATTTATACACAAATTAGGGCTTTCTCCCCCGTTTCTCAATATTAACCCCAAAAGTCCAAATATCAACAACTCTACAGCAATACCATCATTTTGAGACCCAAATACATATTCAGAGTCAAAATAACAAAACCCCCTTTATTCATTTTGAAACCCTAAGTCCCAAAATTTCCCAACTCAAACCATCTATACAAATAGCTCAATATTTATGTTAAAACACATAAGAATGAGTAGGAATCCTACCTCAAATTTCGAGCTCAATGGAGAAGAAGATGAAAAGTCAAAGTGCTCCAAATCACGAGATTCTCGGATCAAAAGATAGCCTTCGACAAACTCAACAACTTTTACAAAGGCCTAAGGTGAGGGAATAACTCTTACTAGATCAATCCCTAGAGAAGGTCGTTTTAGAGAGGTAGTCTCCAATGGTGTTTTTCAAAAGTAGGAGAGATAAAGAAACCAAAAGTGATCCAAAAAGTCGGATCCGGTGATATACCGATCGCCCGCCGAGCGTGAAACCCCGCCGAAGCGTCGACAGAACTCACGCCGAAGCGTAAAAACGCCGCCGGCGTAGATTGCACACTTCGAAGTTTTGCAGACATTGTCCTCGGCGGAGGAACAAAACAAAGGGTCACGCTGAGCGCCAAAACTCCCGCCGGCGTCAAGACCTGCATAAAAATCTTGAGAGGTGGAAAATTACGCTCGAGCGTCAAAACGCTCGCTCGAGCGGAGAAGCAACAACGAAGGGCCCGGTCGAGCGGCAAAATCCGCCGGCGTGAAGGCCAAAATCTGGGCATCAACTCTAGGTATCAAAACACAACCAACCTGTTTCAAACCTGCCCAACACAACCCAAGCCTCAAGTACAAAGAGTAAGGGAAGGAAATGAGAATGAGACAACAACACAACCACAGAACCGAATCCAGAACACAATATACAAAGGAAAGGAAAATCGGGATCGCTATAACCTTCCCCCCTTAAAGAATTTCGTCCCCGAAATTAAGCACAAGTTTTCAAAAACAAGTTTTTCTCAATTCTCAACAACATTATAATTCATTTCCTAACAACTTGACTCATTACCGGTCATTCCATCTTTATTCAAGAGGCATTTCACAATATATACACAATATGCATCATTAGCATGCTTTTCCTTGAAATCTACCAATTTCAATACATTTTTCACAATTCCTTATCATAATCAATATTCATGATATAATTCCATTTCTACAATACATTTAACTTATGCAATGTTACATTAAACTTCCATAAATCCAAAACATATACGATGTTTTACAACTCAAGACATATTTAATGCTCTTAAAATTCATTAATATTACAAAATCCCAATACATGGTTAAACAATTACAAACAAGTCCGGATATTTCTCACAGACATCCACCTCACGTTCCCAAGTGGCTTTCTCCACTCCGTGATGCTTCCACAAAACCTTTACTAAGGGAATGGTCTTGCCTCGCAAGACTTGATCTCGCCTATTCAAGACACGAACCGGCCTCTCCTCATACGAGATATCCTCGCCAACCTCCAAATCGGTCCAATCCAACACATGGGATGGATCCGGCTCATACTTCCGAAGCATACTAACATGAAACACATCATGTACCTCGGATAATTGCGGCGGTAAAGCTAAACGATAGGTAACCTCCCCAATCCTCTCAAGGATCTCAAAGGGCCGATAAACCGAGGGGACAACTTCCCACTCTTTCCAAATCTCATCAAGCCTCGCCTAGGTGATATTTTCAGAAAAACATGATCACCCGTCTCAAATGCCAAAGGCCTCCTTCTACGGTCGGCATAACTCTTTTGGCGACTCTGGGCTGTAACAAGCCTCCTACGGATAAGCTCAACTTTCTCCGCTGCTTCTCACCAACTCCGGGCCCAACAAAGGTGCATCACCTACCTCGGCCCAACAAATAGGAGACCTACACGGTCGGCCATACAAGGCCTCAAACAGTGCCATACCGATACTTGACTGAAAACTGTTGTTGTAGGCAAACTCCACCAAGGGCAAGTGCCTCTCCCACGTTCCACTAAAGTCAAGGACACAACCTCGAAGCATATCCTCGAGGATCTGAATAGTACGCTCGAACTGCCCGTCAGTTTGAGGACGATAAGCCGTGCTAAAGGTCAACTTAGTACCCAAGGCACCCTGCAAACTCTGCACAACCTAGCAGTAAAACGAGGATCTCTATCTGAGACGATTGTCACTAGGACCCCGTGCAACCTCACTGTGTCCCGAATATACAAATCGGCAAGATGATCTACCGAATCTTTCACGCGCATTGGGATAAAGTGCTCGACTTAGTCAACGGTCTACAACCACCCAAATAGCATCACTACCCGCGAGTCCTCTAAGACCTACAACGAAGTTCATAGTGACATGCTCCCACTTCCACTCGGCAATAGGCAAGGGTTGTAACAAACCCGCTGGCCTCTGATGCTCGGCCTTCACTTGCTGACAAGTAAGGCACTTAGACACGAAAGCTGCCACATCCTTCTTTATTCCCCGCCACGAAAACTAGCGACCCAAATCTCGATACATCTTAGTGCCTCTTGAATGCACCGCAAGGCGTGAATGGTGAAACTCTCGGAGTACCTCCTCTTGGCAAGACTCCGGCACAAACAAACGGTCTCGGTATCTCACACTCAGGTCGGGATACACCGTCAAATCCTTTTCAACCTTCCCACTGGAGATCTTCTCTCGAAGGGATTCTACCTCAAGGTCACCTCTCTGTGCCTCTAATACTCTAGTTACAAGTGTAGGCTACGCAACAACGGAAAACAAGGCTGCAGCCTCAACAGATTCGCCCACAAACAAATCAAACTCGCCAAGTGCACCCAACATCTCCCACTCTCGGATGGCTATACAAGCGACATCACTAATGGATTTCC
The DNA here is from genome assembly GCA_025200525.1 of Camellia lanceoleosa. Taxonomy (NCBI): domain Eukaryota; kingdom Viridiplantae; phylum Streptophyta; class Magnoliopsida; order Ericales; family Theaceae; genus Camellia; species Camellia lanceoleosa. The sequence goes on from JANUSC010000024.1 coordinate 927,833, forward strand.
TACTAAGGGCATCGGCCACAACATTGGCCTTTCCCAGGTGATAATGCAACTCAAAGTTGTAGTCCTCAATGAACTCCATCCACCTTCTCTGCCTCAAATTCAAGTCCCTCTGTGTAAACAGATACTTCAGACTCTTATGATCCGAGAATACCTCGAACCTCTCACCATAAAGGTAGTGTCTCCAACTCTTTAGGGTAAAGATTACTGCTGCTAACTCTAGGTCATGTGTAGGGTAATTCTTCTCGTGAATTTTCAACTGACGTAAGCCATAGGCAACCACTTTCCCCTCCTGCATCAACACACAACCCAAACCCTCTCGTGAGGCATCACAATAAACCACATAACCCAACCCTCTCTCCGGAATAATCAAAATCGGAGCGGTGGTCAATCTAACCTTCAACTCTTGGAACGACTTTTCACAAGTCTCACTCCATGCAAATTTGACCCCTTTCCGCGTCAACCTAGTCAATGGTGAAGCTAGTCTGGAGAAATCTTTCACAAATCGGCGGTAATACCCAGCTAATCCCAGAAAACTGCGAATCTCAAAAACACTCTTAGGCTGTGCCCAATCTTGCACTGCCTCAATCTTGGATGTATCAACAGACACCCCTTCCCCGGAAACCACATGGCCTAAGAACTTGACTTCTCCTAGCTAGAACTCACACTTCCCAAACTTGGCATACAGCCTATGGGCTCTAAGCAATTCAAGCACCACTCTCAAGTGTTCCTCGTGCTCCTCCTCGGAAGGCGAATAAATCAGAATGTCGTCCACGAAAATGACCACAAAGTGATCTAAGAATTCCCGGAATATCCGGTTCATCAAATCCATAAACACTGTCGGTGCATTGGTGAGCCCAAATGGCATCACCAGAAACTCATAATTGCCATACCGCGTACGGAATGCCGTCTTCGGAATATCCTCCTCCCTGACCCTCAACTGGTGGTAACCCGATCTCAAGTCTATCTTAGAGAAACAACGGGAACCCTTCAACTGGTCAAACAGGTCATCTATACGGGGCATAGGGTACTTATTCTTAACCGTAGCCCGATTCAACTTCCGGTAATCAATACAAAGTCTCAAGGCATCGTCTTTCTTTTTAGCAAAGAGGGCCGGTGCTCCCCACGGCGAAACACTAGGGCGAATAAAGCCCTTATCTAGTAACTCCTGGAGCTGAATTTTCAACTCACTCAACTCGGCCGAGGCAAAACGATAAGGCGCCATAGAAATCGGCTGCGTCGCACTAGATCAATGGAGAACTCAATCTCTCGGTGAGGTGGCAAACTGACAAGATCCTCGGGAAAGACGTCCGAGTACTCACAAACCACTCTCGGCAATACAGTTTGGGTCTCATCACACTCACTACTCAAAAGGCTAGCAAGAAGACCACTAAGCTCACTTCGCCCTCATGATCATATATACCGGTGGCAGCACACTACCAACCCGGTCCCCTAAGAAATGGAAACAATCCCCGCTCAAGGTACATACTGTGACGCTCTAGTGATAACAATCGATAACAGCCCGGTATGATGATAACCAGTCCATACCTAAAATAACATCAAATCCCGACATGGGCATAACTACGAAAGGAAACGGAAGCTGACGATCTACTACCTCTATATCACACCCTCTACACCCTTGTTTCAAAATCAACTCACCCCCAACAGGTGATGCAACACATATAAGAGATGTTAACTGTGCCAACTCCAAACCCAAAACAGATGCAAATACAGCAGATACAAAGGAATGAGATGCACCCGTATCAATCAACACACTAGCAACGAGTTGCAAAACAGAAAGGTACCTCTCACAATAGATGGAGCAGATTAGGTCTCAAGTGTGAATAAAGATACACGCGCCTGAGGGCCTCGATCAACCTCATACCTCTAGGAGCAAAAAGATCGCTGCCAGATCGACGATGAAGCCCCTTGATTAGCCCTCGAGGCCTGCTCTGACTGAGCTGGCTGAAAACTCTGCCTCTGCCCAGATGTACCAGATGTGCCACTCAAGTGCCCCGCCTGACCACACTGATAACAAGACAGTGGCTAACCCCTACCCTGACTTTGGCTCTGCGGTCTAGCTGAAGATGAAGCAGCTCTCTGACCCCCTCCCCTCTGTGGGCAAGCTGAAGACTTGTGACCCAGCTGGCCACATTTAAAACAAGTCACGTCTCCCTGACTGCCTCTCCCGTAACTCCGCGTGACTCGCACTAGAAATGTAGATCTAGCAAAACCTCCCTGAGACTGCTGAGGGTGTGAACCCCTCTGTCTCCTGCCATCACCCTGACCATCCTGACTCCTCTTGGAGCCTTTCTGCCCCTCCTCCTCCTGTATCATGATCTCCATATGGGCTGCAGCATCAACCAAACACCCATAGTCTCGAGTTATAGACCCGTCAATTCTCATCTTAAGGTCGCGCCTCAACTTCTTCTCAAACTCGATACAACGGCATTCCTTGGACGCCACAAGTTCAGGTGCAAACCTGGACAAACTAGTAAATCAAATTTCAAACTCACCCTTTCAAGAACTCAGCTGCAAAAGCTGGCAGAACTGGTCTCTCAACTTCTCCCTAACAGCTGGAGATAAGAACTTCTCCTGGAAAGCATTCACAAAAGCCTCCCAAGTGCTATTTAAACGGCCCTTCACGAATTTCCACCACTGACCCGCATCCCCCTTCAGCTGGAAAGATGCCAAGGTCACTTTCAAGGCTCTGTCCTCGATGCCTAGCATCTCGAACGTCTTTTTCATTTGTTCCAACCACTCATCTGCCTTAAGTGGCTCCTTCGGATCACCAACAAAATCATCCGGATTAGACCGGAAGAACTCCCTCTTCAGAAAGGAAGGCCCTGCATCCACAACCTGGGCCTGAACTTGGGCCTGAACTGGATTCTCAGCTCTAAGAATGCCCATAGATTCTCTCAAAGCATCGGCTATCCCACAGGCTAAAGCGCCCATAACTCACGACCATTGGCTCGGCCACGCTGGCCGCCAACTCTCTTCAGACGCGGATTCTCCTCCCAGACACACTTGCCTCCTAGGCCTACCATGCCTACCACCACGTCCTCGTCCTGACATCCTAATAAAGATAACGAAAACATTAGCACATTCACAAATGTGCCGAAGCTATAACACTCACGTCCTAATGCATGGACAACTGTAATTCAATCCACGTAAGCACATAATCACATAAGCACTTACGAATTTCATTTTCGGATAATGATAGTCCCGAGGCGTTACTAGAGTTCCAGTTAGAAACAGCAGTGATCAAGTGCTTTTCCAACAAGACTCACAGAAACCCAAGGATCCAATCAATATCCTAGAAATTAAATCCCATACCCAAATAATCATACAAACGTGTTATCATATAAGCACATAACATTACACATAAGTCTCTAACAAGCGAGACAAACCCACTGTGATACTAATCACTTCCTACGTACCCAAAGTATTCAAACCCGGTAAGCTCTGATACCAAGTTGTAACACCCTCAAAATAAACCCAAAGTCATACATTCTTAACATGCTCAGACATAGGAGAATAAAGCATAAGTACATTTTATCAGAGTATTTCTTACAAATGTATTACATGTTAACAACAAAAGCAAATGCCCCATGGGCTTATAGCTTTCCAAGTCAACACTTGGTTACAAAAAGAAGATTTCTAACTCTATATAAAATAAGCCCTTGGCTTGATTTACATGTAATACAAATAAGGTAATCACAAAATATGACCCAGCCACTAATCCTCTCAAGCTACGTCCTTGGAGGTGGCATGCTACCTGTACCTGAAAATGATGTCCCATATAGGGTGAGCCAACGCCCAGTAGAGATATGCTAAACATTGTATGGGCAATAACTAAAACATCAGTATTTGATAAATGTTTAATTCACATAAATCAATTCATATTTCATTTCAAATACATGACCAATGGGTCCATGTTTTTATTCCCTCTTAACCAATTCCAATTTACAACCCCGCCTCGTAACCCCGACCATATACTTTAGGTGAGATTACATCCCATATCAACAACGTTTCTATTTCAATTGAAATAACAACTCAAATTAATCATTTCATGCTTCATAATAGATACACGTTTTAGTACTGTATCCATCTCAGACAAAACACTTTCATATTTCACATATGATACACATTTTAGTGCTGTGTTAATGTCAAACAAAATCCGGTTTAGAGGTCCATCCCCTATCTTCCCCTAAACCGTGGAGTACATCCCCTATCTCCTCCCACACAGCACAATGTATATAAACACATATCATATACATAATCAAACCAATACATAAAATTCATGTATTATATCAACCGTCATATTCAATGGCATACTCAATTGATTAGTTTTAGTTTGCCTAATCATTATGCATTGTCTACAACAATCAAGACTATCCTCCACCGATAGCCCAAAGCAATTATTTCTAAACAGATAATAATTACGTTCAACAGATAAATATCAACAATTTCAAAAGTGAGCGATTAATAAATCCAACTTCACTATTCCATCTCATAATGAGCCAATTTCAATATATTCAACTCAATTTCATATTCTCATAATTTTCCGAAATTAATTATACCAATTAATTTATGCACAAATTAGGGCTTTCTCCCGCTTTCAATATTAACCCCAAAAGTCCAAATATCAACAACTCTCCAACAATACCATCATTTTGAGACCCAAATACATATTCAAGAGTCAAAATAACAAAACCCCCTTTATTCATTTTGAAACCCTAAGTCCCAAAATTTCCCAACTCAAACCATCTATACAAATAGCTCAATATTTATGTTAAAACACATAAGAATGAGTAGGAATCCCTACCTCAAATATCAGAGCTCAACGGAGAAGAAGATGAAAACTTAAAGTGCTCCAAATCACGAGATTCTCGGATCAAAAGATAGCCCTCGACAAACTCAACAACTTTTACAAAGGCCCAAGGTGAGGGAATAACTCTTACTAGATCAATCCCTAGAGATAAGGTAAGGTTTTAGAGAGAGGTAGTCTCCAATGGTGTTTTTCGAAAAGTATGAGAGAGAAAGGAAACCAAAAAGTGATCCAAAAAGTCAGATCCCGGCGATATACTGCCCGCCGAGCGTGGAAACCCCGCCGAAAGGCCGACAGAGACTCACGCCGAAGGCCAAAGGCGCCGCTCGAGCGTAGATTGCACACTTCCAGAAGTTTTGCAGACATGGTCCCCGCTCGAGCTTCAAACTCCCCGCTCGAACGGAGGAACAAAAACAAAGGGTCACGCTCGAGCGTCAAAACTCCCGGTCGAGCGTCTGAAGACCTGCAGACAAAAGTACTAGGAGGTGGAAAATTACGCTCAAGCGTCAAAACGCCCGCTCGAGTGGAGAAGCAACAACGAAGGGCCCGCTCGAGCGTCAAAATCCCCGCTCGAGCATAAAGGCCAAAATCTGGGCATCAACTCTAGGTTTCAAAACACAACCAACCTGTTTCAAACCTGTCCAACACAACCCAAACCTCAAGTATAAAGAGTAAGGGAAGGAAATGAGAATGAGACAACAACACAACCACGGAACCGAGTCCAGAACACAATATACAAGGGAAAGGAAAACCGGGATCGCTATAACAATGGAAGTTCATTGAAGAAACCACTATAACTTAACGATCTATTTGGAAAATGAATAAAAAGAATGTTGAATAGACAAGGAAATTGAATAAAAATGGAAGTTGAATAAAAATAAAAATGAAAGTTGCATAAAATTAAAATGGAAGTTCATTCGAGAAACCACTATCCCTTAAATAAAAAATCAAGTTGAATAGAAAAAGGAAATTGAATAAAAGGATGTTGAATAAAAATTATAATGGAAGTTACATGAAATTAAAATGGCAGTTCATTGAAGAAACCACTATACCTTAACGGTCTATTTGAAAATTAAATAAAAAGGAAGTTGAATAGAAAAGGAAATTGAATAAAATCGAAGATGAATAAAATAAAAATGGAAGTTGAATAAAAATAAAAATAAAATGGAAGTTGCATATAATTAAAATAAAATGGAAGTTCATTCAAGAAACCACTATACCTTAACGATCTATTTGGAAATTCAATAAAAAATCAAGTTGAATTGAAAAGAAATTGAATAAAAATGAAAGTTGAATAGAAAAGAAGTTGAATAAAAATGGAAGTCGAATAAAATAAAAAGGACGTTGAATAGAAAAGGAAATTGAATAAAATAAAATGGAAGTTGCATAAAATTTAAAATGGAAGTTTATTCAAGAAACCACTATACCTTAACGATCTATTTGGAAATTAAATAAAAAGGACGTTGAATAGAAAAGGAAATTGAATAAAAATAAAAATGGAAGTTGAATAGAAAATTGAAGTTAATTCAAGAAACCACTATACCTTAACGATCTATTTGGAAATTAAATAAAAAAGGACATTGAATAGAAAAGGAAATTGAATAAAAACGAAAAGATCGTTAAGGTGCAGTGATTTCTCGAATGAACTTCCATTGTTAATTTTATGCAACTTTCATTTTTATTTTTATTCAACTTCCATTTTTATGCAATTTCCATTTCTATTCAACTTCCTTTTCTATTCAACTTCCTTTTTTATTTAATTTCCAAATAGATCGTTAATGTATAGTGGTTTTTTGAATGAACTTCCATTGTTAATTTAAGGCAACTTCCTTTTTTGTTTTTATTCAACTTCCATTTTTATTCAACTTCCATTTTTAGTTTTATGCAATTTCCATTTCTATTCAACGTCCTTTTTTTATTTCCAAATAGATCGTTAAGGTATAGCGGTTTCTTGAATGACTTTCCATTGTTAATTTTATGCAACTTCCATTTTTATTTTTGTTCAACTTCCATTTTTATTCAATTTCTTTTTCTATTCAACTGCCTTTTTTATTTAATTTCCAAATAGATCGTTAAGGTATAGTGGTTTTTTTAATAAACTTCAATTTTTAATTATATGCAACCTCCATTTATATTTTTATTCAACTTCCATTTTTATTAAATTTCATTTTCTATTCAACTTCCATTTTTAATTTTATACAACTTCCATTTTTATTCAACTTTATTTTTAAATTAATTTGTAGATAGATCGTTAAGGTATAGTGGTTTATTGAATGAACTTCCACTTTTAATTTTACGCAACTTCCATTTGTATTCAACTTCCATTTTTATTTTTATTCAACTTCATTTTTCATTTAATTTTCAAATAGATCGTTAAGGTATAGTGGTTTCTTAAATTAATTTCCATTGTTAATTTTAGGCAACTTCCATTTTTATTTCTATTCAACTTCCACTTTTATTCAATTTTCTTTTCTATTTCTATACAACTTTCATTTTTATTCAACTTCATTTTTCATTTAATTTCCAAATAGATCGTTAAGGTATAGTGGTTTCTTGAATTAACTTCCATTGTTAATTTTAGGCAACTTCCATTTTTATTTCTATTCAACTTCCATTTTTATTCAATTTCCTTTTCTATTTTTATGCAACTTTCATTTTTATTCAACTTCATTTTTCATTTAATTTCCAAATAGATCGTTAAGGAATAGTGATTTCTTGAATTAACTTCCATTGTTAATTTTAGGCAACTTGCATTTTTATTCAATTTTGTTATCTATTCAACTTGAACTTCCATTGTTAATTTTAGGCAACCTACATTTTTATTTTATTGAACTTCAATTTTTATTCAATTTCTTTTTTTATTTAATTTTCAAATAGATCGTTAAGGAATAATGGTTTCTTGAATGAACCTCCATTTTTAATTTTATTTAACTTCCATTTTTATTCAATTTCAATTTTTATTCAACTTCCTTTTTTATTTTTATTCAACTTCCATTTTTATTCAAGTTACTTTTCAATTCAACTTCCTTTTTTATTTAATTTCCAAATAGATCGTTAAGGTATAGTGGTTTCTGGAATGAACTTCCATTTTTAATTTTATGCAACTTCCATTTTTGTTTTTATTCAATTTTCATTTCTATTCAACTTCCTTTTTTATTTAATTTCCAAATAGATTGTTAACGTATGGTGGTTTCTTAAGTGAACTTCCATTGTTAATTAAATGCAACTTCCATTTATATTTTTAGTCAACTTCTATTTTTATTTTTATTCAATTTCCTCTTTTATTTTTAGGCAACTTGCATTTTTATTCAATTTCCTATTCTATTCAACTGCCTTTTTTATTTAATTTCCAAATAGATCGTTAAGGTATAGTGAACTTCGATTTTTATTTTATGCAACTTCCATTTTTATTCAATTTCATTTTCTATTCAACTTCCATTTTTATTCAATTCTATTTTCTATTCAACTTCATTTTTTCTTTAATTTCCAAATAGATCGTTACGGAATACTGGTTTCTTCAATGAACTTCCATTGTTAATTTTATGCAAATTCCATTTTTAATTTTATGCAACTTCCATTTTTCAACTTCCATTTTTATTCAATTTCCTTTTCTATTTAATTTCCACATAGATCGTTAAGATATAGTGGTTTCTTGAATGAACTTCCATTTTTATTTAATTTCCTTTTCTATTCAACTTCCTTTTTTCTCCAATTTCAAAATAGGTCGTTAAGGTATAGTGGTTTCTTGATTGAACTTCCATCGTTAATTTTATGCAACTTTTACTTTATTCAACTTCCTTTTTTATTCAATTTCCAAATAGATCGTTTTGGTAAGTTCATTCGAGAAACCACTATACCTTGACGATCTATGTGGAAATTAAATAAAAAAAGAAATTCAATAGAAAAAGAAATTGAATAAAAATGGAAGTTCATTCAAGAAACCACTATACCTTAACGATCTATTTACTTTCCAAATAGATCGTTAAGGTATAGTGGTTTCTTGAATGAACTTCCATTGTTAATTTAAGGCAACTTCCATTTTTATTTTTATTTAACTTCCATTTTTATCCAATTTCCTTTTCTATTCAATTTCCTTTTTTATTTAATTTCCAAATAGATCGTTAAGGTATACTAGTTTCTTGAATGAACTTCCATTTTTATTTTTATTCAATTTCCATTTCTATTCAACTTCCTTTTTTATTTTTATTCAACTTCCATTTTTATCCAATTTTCTTTTCAATTCAACTGCCTTTTTTTATTTAATTTCCAAATAGATCGTTAAGGTATAGTGGTTTTGTAACGCCCTCAAAATAATAACATTAAACCCATCAATCTAGACATGCATTGATATGAAAGATAACCATCATTCTATTCATCAGAGTAACTCATTACAAAAGTATTACATGTTAACAATAAAAGCAAATGCCCTACTAAGCCAATTTTCCAAGATAACACTTGGATACAAAAAGAGAGTACTAACTCAAATACACATTAAGCCCTTGGCTTGAAATTACATGTAATACATCAAAAGGAAATCAAACAACCAAAAAGTCTGCGCCTCTAGCCTCCCAAGTTATGTCCTTGGAGGTAGCATGCTACTGCATTCAAAAATGATGTCCCATATAGGGTGAGCCACACTTCAAGAGAAATATACTAAACCAGCTATGAACAATGACTAAAAGATTAGCAGTTTATAGACGGTCAATACAGATACATCCACTTATATCACATTTCAGTTTCATGACATTTAAGTCCATGCAACATTTCATTTCCCATTTCCTTTTCAACCTTGAGTTTGAAAACACGGCTCAAAACCTGGCCAATTAACTTAATGAGATTTAGACTCATCTTTAAAGCCCATTCGAAATTCATGATGGATACACATTGTAGTGCTGTATTAATGAAACAAAACACTTCCATACGTTTCAAATAATACACATTGTAGTGTTGTATTAATGAAACAAAACACTTCCATTTCGCAGCCTGATACACATTGTAGTGCTGTATCACTATCACACAAAATCCGGTTTGGAGGTACAACCCTTTTCTTCCAATAAACCGTGGAGTACAGCCCCTTTCTCCTCCCACACTAACTATGTATATAAACAGTTATCATATACAATCAATCAATACATAAAGTTAATGTATTATTCCAATCTCTATATTCAATAGCACGTTCAACTTATTAGTTTTAGTTTGCCTAATCATCATGCAATGCCTACAACAATCAAGACTATCCTCCACCGATAGCCCAAAGCAGTTATTTCTAAACAGAAAATAAATGCGTCAAATGGATATATATAATCAACATTTCAACTTGGTGAGCAATAATTAAATTCGACTACACCCTTTAATTCCATACATCTTAAGTTTCACTTTCTCAATTCAATTCTTCATTTCTCCAAATTAATTATACCAATTAATTTAACTATGTAATTAGGACATTTTCCATAATTAACATAATAACCCTAAGGTCCCATTTTCTTCAATAGATCATTATTAATCTCATTTCTTTCTATGCCAAACATGCAAATAGATTTATATAAACAAAACCCCAACTTTTGTAAAATTACACAAAAGCCCCAAACTTTCACAAAATTACCAAACCAACCCCAACATATCAAAATGCCAAAATTCAAAGACAAAGCTCATGAGAAGGAGTAGGATATCCCTACCTCAAAGTTTGAGCTCAAACAGGGAAGAGACCAAAACCAAAAGGCTTCAAACTCCAAACTTTTCGGATCAAAACGACGCCCTCGACGATCAACACCACTTTTACAAAGGCCGAAGGAAAAGAGAACACTCTAAGTAGATCAAACCCCAGAGAGAAGGAAGTTTCTAGAGAGAGGAGCTCTCAAAATATCTTTTTAGAAAGTAAGAGAGAGAGTGAATGCAAAATGTGATTCAAAAATGCCTAACTGCTATCTGATATACGACAAGTCCGCTCGAGCGGAAAACACAACGCTCGAGCGTCAAGAACAAAAATATGGGTCCGCTAGAGTGCCAAGACACAAGAGTGAAACATATCCGCTCGAGCGCGAAAAACCAGTCCGCTCGAGCGTGGATTATCCCATCCCAGAACTTTCACCAAAAGTGTACTACCCGCTCGAGCGCCAACAAGCCTGCTCGAGCACAACCTGCTCGAGTGTAGGAAACCCGCTCGAGTGTAGAAATCACACCTGCAGAAGTTTTGCAGGGACATAAAAAGCTGGAAGGGTGTAAACCCCGCCGAAGAAGAAGACCCGCCCCGAGCGGAACGACCAAAAACTGGGCAACAAGAAATTAGACCAAGGCTCAACCCACCTGCTCGAAACATGCCCAACACATCCTAAAACTCAGATACAAGGTACGAAAGGATGCAAACAAGATATAAGTAACTACCAACATCCACGGAGACAAGTCCGATCATCAGACAAGGGTAAAACCCTAATCGCTATAACCTCCCCTTAAAGAATTTCGTCCTCAAATTAGCACAAGTTTTCAAAACAGGTTTTTCCCGTTTAAACAATGTTATAATACAACATCCAATAATTCGACCCATTACCGGTCATCCCATCTCTTACCAAGAGACATTTCACAATATGTAAACGACATATATACGATGTTACATTAAACTTCCATATTGAGGCAAGTTCCAAAACATACTTCCATTAAATCAAAACATAAACCATGTTTTACAACCTAAGATATATTCAATACTCTTAAGGTTCAACAATTCAGCAAAATATACAATACATGCTCAAACATCCACAAATAGATCCAGATATTTCTCTCGGACCTCCAACTCACGTTCCCAAGTGGCTTCCTCCATTCCGTGATGTTTCCACAAGACTTTTACCAAGGGAATGGTCTTGCCTCGCAAGACTTGATCCCGCTTATCCAAGACCCGTACCGGTCTGTCCTCATACGAGGCATCCTCATCTACCTCCAAGTCGGTCCAATCTAATACATGCGATGCATCCCGCTCATACTTCCCAAACATACTCACATGAAACACGTCATGAACTCCGACAATCAAGCGGCAAAGCAAAACGATAGGCAACCTCGCCAATCCTCTCAAGGATCTCAAAAGGGCCAATAAACCGAGGGGACAACTTCCCACTCTTCCCAAACCTCATCAATCCCCGCCTAGGTGATATCTTCAGAAAGATATGATCACCCACCTCAAATACCAAAGGTCTCCTCCTACGGTCGGCATATGATTTTTGACAACTTTGTGCTATAACAAGCCTCCTACGGATAAGCTCAACCTTCTCCGTTGTTTCTCACCAACTCGGGCCTAACAAAGGTGCATCACCCACCTCGCCCAACAAACCGGAGATTTACACGGCCGGCCATACAAGGCCTCAACGGTGCCATCGCGATGTTAGATCGTAATCGTTGTTGTAGGCAACTCCACCAAAGGCAAGTGCCTCCCACGCCCCACTAAAATCAAGGACACAACCTCAAGCATATCCTCAAGGATCTGAATAGTACGCCGACCGCCTGTCACCGAGGATGGTAAGTCGCATCAAGGTCAACTTAGTACCCAAGGCACTCGCAAACTCGCCACAACCTAGCAAGAAACGAGGGTCTCTATTTGAGACGATCACCGGGACCCCGTGCAACCTCACTATGTCCCGAATATACAAGTCAAGAAGATGATCTACCGAATCTCTCACAAGATAGGAATGAAGTGCGCCGACTTAGTCAACCGTCTACAACCACCCAAATGGCATCACTACCTCGCCGAGTCCTCGAAGACCTACAATGAAGTCCATAGTGACATACTCCCATTTCCACTCTAAGAATAGGCAAGGGTTGTAACAAACCCGCTGCCTTCGATGCTCGGCCTTCACTTGTCGACAAGTAAGGCACTTGGACACAAACATCGCCACATCTCTTCATACCCCACCACCAAAACTGGTGACCCAAATCCCGATACATCTTAGTGCCTCCCGAATGCACCAAGGCGCTAATGATGAAACTCTGAGTACTTCCTCTCAAGAAGACTCAAGACAAACAGACGGTCTCAGATCTCACACTGCCTGGATACACCGTCAAACCCTTCTCCACCTTCCCACCGGAGATCTTCTCTCGGAGGATTCTACCTCAAGGTCATCTCTCTCGCGGCTCTAACACTCGAGTCACAAGCGAGGGTCACAAGAACAATGTAAAATAAGGCCGCAATTTCAACGGATTCACCCGTATAAATCAAACTCACCAAGAGCACCCAACATCTCCCACTCCGATGGCTATATAAGCTACATCACTAACGGATTTTCATAAGGGCGCCGGCCACAACATTGGCCTTCCCCGGTGATAATGCAACTCAAGTCGTAATCCTCAATGAACTCCATCCACCTCCTCGCCTCAATTTCAAGTCTTTCGTAAACAGATATTTCAGACTCTTATGATCCGAGAACACCTCGAATCTCTCACCATAAAGGTAGTGCCTCCAAATCTTCAAGGCAAAGATCATCGCCGCTAACTCTAGGTCATGTGTAGGGTAATTCTTCTCGTATTTTCAACCGACGTGAGCCATAAGCTACCACTCTCCTCCCGCATCAACACACAACCCAAACCCTCTCAGAAGGCATCACAATAAACCGCATAACCCAACCTCTCTCCTAATAATCAAGACCGAGCGGTGGTCAATCTAACTTTCAACTCTTGGAACGACTTTTCACAAGTTTCACTCCATACAAACTTGACCCTTTTCGCCAACCTAGTCAACGGCGGTTAGTCTGGAGAAATCTTTCACAAACCAAATAATACCCATTTAACCCGTAAAATCATGGATCTCAAACACACTCTTAGGTCAGGCCCAATCTTGCATCGCCTCAATCTTGATGTATCAACAGACACCCTTCTCCGTAAAACCACGGCCTAAGAACTTGACTTCCTAGCCGTAACTCACACTTCCAAACTTGGCATACAATTTATGGGCTCTAAGTAACTCTAGCACCACTCTCAAGTGTGCCTCGTGCTCCTCCTCGTAAGGTGAATAAATCGTAATGTCGCCCACTAAAACGACTACAAACAAGATAAGAATTCCTAATATCCGGTTCATCAAATCCATAAACATCGCCGGCATTGGTGAGCCCAAATGGCATCACCAGAACTCATAGTGGCCATACTCGCATTTTAATGCCATCTTCGAATATCCTCCTCCTTGACCTCAACCGGTGGTAACCCGATCTCAAGTCTATCTTAGAGAAGCAACGAACCCTTCAACTGGTCAAACAAATCATCAATACGGGGCATAGGGTACTTATTCTTGACCGTAGCCCTATTCAACTTCCGGTAGTCGATACACAGCCTTGAGGCCCCATCTTTCTTTTTAGCAAAGAGGGATGGTGCTCCCCACGGTGAAACACTAGGGCGAACAAAGCCCTTATCTAGCAATTCCTGGAGCTGAACTTTCAACTCAACCAACTTTGCTGGGGCAAAACGATAAGGTGCCATGGAAATCGGCGCCGTGCTGGGCACTAAATCAATAGAGAACTCTATCTCTCGGTGAGGTGGTAAGCTAACAAGATCCTCGGGAAAGACATCCGAGTACTCACACACCACCTCGCAATATAATCTAGGTCTCATCACACTCACCACTCATAAAGCTAGCAAGTAGACCACTAAGCTCACCCGCCTCATGGATCATACACCGGTGGTAACACACTACCAACCCGGTCCCCCAAGAAATGGAAACACTCCCCGCTCGAGGTACAAATAGTGACCTTCTGGCGGTAACAATCTATAACAGCCCGGTATGACGATAGCCAGTCCATACCCAAAATAACATCAAAGCCCTTCATGGGCATAACAACAAAGGGAAAAGGAAGCCTATGGTCGGTGACCTCTATATCACAACCTCTACATCCGTGTTTCAAAATCAATTCACCCCCAACAGGTGATACTACACAAATAGGAGATGCTAATAGCGCCAACTCCAACTCCAACACAGATGCAAATGCAGCAGATACAAAAGAATGAGATGCACCCATATCAATCAACACCCTAGCAACCGAGTTGCAAAAAAAGAAAAGTACCTCTCACAACTGATGGGACCGGTGCCAAGTCCTGCTGTAATAAAGATACACGCTACCAAGAGGGCCTCGATCCACTGCCACCCTGAGCATACGATCGATCACAGACAGATCGGGACGATGAAGCCCTCGTTGGCCCTCGAGACTCAGACTGACCGAGCTGGTTGAAGACTCGCCTCGCCAGATGCACCAGATGTGCACTCAACTGTGGCAAAACCTCTTCAGTGCCCGCTCGATCAAGACTACTAATAACAAGACAGGGTCGACCTCGCTCGACTCGCTCATGGTCTAGCCAAGAAGAAGCTCTCGACCTCCTCCTCTCAGGCAAATCAAGCCATGTGGCCCAACCGACCACTCTTGTAACAGGTGAACTCTCCTCGATTACCTCTCCCGAGCTCAGACTGCATCGAAAGGTCGATCTAGCCACACCACCTCGAGATCCGAGGTTAGCACCTCTGCCTCGCCATCTCCTCGACCATCCTCGACTCGTGGAGCCTCTCGTCCTCCTCCTCCTCAGATATGATCTCCATATGGGCCGCAGATCAACCAAGCGCCTATAGTCTCGGGTCATAGAACCCCTAACTCTCATCTTGAGGTCGCTACCAACCTCTTCTCAAACTCAATACAACAAGGCGTTCTCGACGCCACAAGTTCAAAGTCTGAACTCGACAAGCTAGTAAAAGCAACCTCATACTACCATCAAGAACTCAATGCAAAAGCCGGCAGAATCGGGTCTCAAATTTTCTCCTAATCGCTAAAGATAAAAACTTTTCCTGGAAAGCATTCACAAAAGCGTCCCAAGTGTCCTCAATGCGACCCTTCATGAACTTCCACCACTGACCCGCATCCCCCTTCAGCTGAAAAGATGCCAAGGTCACTTTTAATGCCCCGTCCTCGATGCCAAGCATCTCAAACGTCTTACTCATCTGCTCCAACCACTCGTCAGCCTTAAGTGGCTCTTTTGGATCCCTATCAAACTCATCCGGATTAGACCGGAAAAACTCCCTCTTCAAGAAGGAAGGCCCTGCCTCAACAACCTAGGCCTGCACTGGAGCCTAAACTGGATTCTCAGCTCTGAAAATTCCCATAGACTCCCTCAAAGCATCGGCTATCCCATGGGCTAAGTCGCCCATAGCCTGCTGACCTGCTGGCTCGGCCACATTGGCCTGACCAATCCCCTCCTGCTGTGCCGGAATGTTATCCGATAAAGGCATCTCCTGCCTCCTAGGCCTACCTCGCCTACCTCCACGACCTCGTCCTGACATCCTAATAAAGGCAACGAAGAACATTAGCACATTCATAAATATACCGTAACTAAACACCCTCGTCATAATATATGGACAACTGTAATTCATTCCACGTAAGCACATACTCACATAAGCACTTAAGAATTTCATTTCCGGATAATGATAGTCCCGAGGCGTTGCTAGAGTTCCGGTTAGAAACAGCATTGATCAAGTGCTTTTCCAACAAGACTCACAGAAACCCAAGGATCCGATCAACATCCTAGAAAGTAAATCCCATACCCAAATAGTCACATAAGCATGTTATCACATAAGTACATAACACTACATCTAAGTCTCTAACAAGCGAGACAAACCCATTGTGATCCTAATCACTTCCCACGTACCCAAAGTATTCGAACCCGGTACGCTCTGATACCAAGTTATAACGCCCTCAAAATAATAACATTAAACCCATCAATCTAGACATGCATTGATATGAAAGATAACCATCATTCTATTCATCAGAGTAACTCATTACAAAAGTATTATATGTTAACAACAAAAGCAAATGCTCTACGGGCTTACAGCTTTCCAAGTTAACACTTGGTTACAAAAAGAGAGTACTAACTCAAATACACATTAAGCCCTTGGCTTGAAATTACATGTAATACATCAAAAGGAAATCAAACAACCAAAAAGTCTGTCTGCCTCTAGCCTCCCAAGCTATGTCCTTGGAGGTGGCATGCTACCTGTACCCGAAAATGATGTCCCATATAGGGTGAGCCACAACCCAGTAGAAATATACTAAACCAGCTATGAACAATGACTAAAAGATTAGCAGTTGATAGATGGTCAACACAGATACATCCACTTATATCACATTTCAGTTTTATGACATTTAAGTCCATGCAACATTTCATTTCCCATTTCCTTTTCAACCTTGAGTTTGAAAACAGGGCTCAGAACCTGGCCAATTAACTTAATGAGATTCAGACTCATCTTTAAAACACATTCGAAATTCATGATGGATACACATTGTAGTGCTGTATCAATAACATATAAAATCACTCCCACATATCTCAAATAATACACATAGTAGTGCTATATTAATGAAACAAAACACTTCCATACGTTTCAAATAATACACATTGTAGTGCTGTATTAATGAAACAAAACACTTCCATTTCGCAGCCTGATACACATTGTAGTGCTGTATCACTGTCACACAAAATCCAGTTTAGAGGTACAGCCCCTTTCTTCCAATAAACCGTGGAGTACAGCTTGTTTCTCCTCCCACACTAACTATGTATATAAACAGTTATCATATACAGTCAATCAATACATAAAGTTAATGTATTATTCCAATCTCTATATTCAATAGCACATTCAACTGATTAGTTTTAGTTTGCCTAATCATCATGCAATGTCTACAACAATCAAGACTATCCTCCACCGATAGCCCAAAGCAGTTATTTCTAAATAGAAAATAAATGCATCAAATGGATATATATAATCAACATTTCAACTTGGTGAGCAATAATTAAATTCGACTACACCCTTTAATTCCATACATCTTAAATTTCACTTTCTCAATTCAATTCTTCATTTCTCCAAATTAATTATACCAATTAATTTAACTATGTAATTAGGAAATTTCCCATAATTAACATAACAACCCCAAGGTCCCATTTTCTTCAATAGATCATTATTAATCTCATTTCTTTCTATGCCAAACATGCAAATAGATTTATATAAATAAAACCCCAACTTTTGTAAAATTACACAAAAGCCCCAAACTATCACAAAATTACCAAACCAACCCCAACATATCAAAATGCCAAAATTCAAAGACAAAGCTCATGAGAAGGAGTAGGATATCCCTACCTCGAAGTTTGAGCTCAGACGAGGAAGAGACCAAAACCAAAATGCTCCAAACTCTCAACTTTTCGGATCAAAACGACGCCCTCGACGATCAACACCACTTTTACAAAGGCCGAAGGAAAAGAGAACACTCTAAGTAGATCAAACCCTAGAGAGAAGGGAGTTTCTAGAGAGAGAAGCTCTCAAAATATCTTTTTA
Source organism: Camellia lanceoleosa (assembly GCA_025200525.1). Lineage (NCBI taxonomy): Eukaryota > Viridiplantae > Streptophyta > Magnoliopsida > Ericales > Theaceae > Camellia > Camellia lanceoleosa. The sequence continues at coordinate 945,991 of JANUSC010000024.1, forward strand.
GAAAGTAAGACAGAGAGAGAGTGAATGCAAAAAGTGGTTCAAAAATGCCTAACTGCTATCTGATATACGACAGGTCCGCTCGAGTGGAAACACAACGCTCGAGCGTCAAGAACAAAAATCTAGGTCCGCTTAAGCGCAAGAAGGCCCACTCGAGCACCAAGACACAAGAGTGAAACATATCTGTCACGACCCCATTCCGCCCCTAGTAGAATGGTGCCATGATGGCCAGTAATTCGGGATTACCAAAGGCCACTTACAAGAAAACACACACAGATCAGAGTAAACATATGGGGCTTACAAATGCGGAAGCAATAATCAAAAGTAAAGTAGTCCATAAGAGCCGTGCTTGAGTTAAATGAAATGACAAACATCTTATAGTAGCTTTAATACAAAATAATGAAGTACAAAAATTACATCTTGATCAAAAGGCTTCTCAGCCATCAAACACGAAATACAATAAAATAACCAAGAAGCATAATCTTCAAGATGCTGCAAAACATGAATCCAAAAACACATAGGCAAGATACGCCGCTAAGCACAACTAGGCGTCACCACGACCGCTCATCACCTACATACATATAGAGAGGGTGAGCTTGGATACTCGATGAATGGCATAAATAATAAAGGGTTTCATGAATGGCATCCGAGGTCTTTTAACAAAATAATACACTGAGCAAATCAAGTTCATCTCACAAATCGTTCAAAGCTTCAAGGGATGTTTATTAACATCAATAGTACAAGGGATGACATCTCGGACAAAGGAGCCCACGCGTAAAAACCACAAGCTGGCAAGGCAAGACAAGACAAGAGAGATCTCAAAACAATGGTGTCGTTGCATTATAGTCCCCGGACACTAAGGACTTGTGCTACAAATGCTTATAGTCCCCTAGCACATACGGACTAGTGCCACAAATGCTTAAAGTCCCCTGGCACGTACGGACTAGTGCCACAAATGCTTAAAGTCCCCTGGCACGTACGGACTTCCAGAGATGTCATCAAAACAACATATAATACTTGGTATACAAAATAGGGATGAACATTCATGCTTGCAAATACTTTCCAAAACAAGCAGAACAAGACTTTTATCAAAACATCAGAATATAACTTTATTAAAATACCACTCACATAGTTCTTCTGACGTCAAGGCCAAGGTAAGTCCAAGTCCTACAAACACATGGCAAGTCCATTGAATGCACTTTTAAACAAGCTTCACATGCATACAAATGATCTCGATTCTTCTAGACTAAGTCAAATCAAAACAAGCATTGTTCCTCATCTCGAAACATGTCTTTGGGCACCAACCAGTCTTGGCCGAGGTCCCACACTTCGCCAAGGTGTGGTCCCGAGGGCCACTTTCAAGGAAATGAAGCCGGGAAAAATGGGTTTTCCTCCGCTCAAGAACATGAAGAACAAGAAGATCAAGAAGGAGATGAATGCAAGGATCACAACTTATGATTATAAGACTGAGATTTCATGTTATGAGTTTAAAACCGTGGACTCGATACCCATTCAAGAAGACCATGCAAGAACAAACACAAATGCATTTAACTTGTTGCAAACTTCGGATCAAATGAGGCTTTTCACAAGAACTCATGAATACTAGCTTTCTCTTTCTAAAACAATCTTTAAATCAATGCATGACATGCAAGACAGATTCGATCAAGCAATGCAGCTAAGTGATTGGTAAGAACAATCGAAGTAGGGCAAGAATCTAACCTTAAAGCTTAAATCCAACGGTTTGATCCTCAAGGGTTAAGCTTGAAACTCCACTTCTCTCTAGAATTCTTCCTAGAGCTTCTCTCTCTAAAACAAGGATTTGAGACCAAAATGATTTGGTTCTAAGTCTATCGGCCGTCTTAACCTTCTGCTCGGACACGTGGCGCTATCGGGTTGGTTTAACTCAAAAAGTGACTGATGGATAAGACAAGTCTCTGACAAAGTGTGTTCAACAAGCTAGGCGGCAAGGGACTCCGGCGAGTAATGACATCGGCTAACAACAAGACTTCGGCACAAGACAATGACTTCGGCAGGTCAAGGAACAATGATCTCGGCTAGGAAGGACAACACTTGACTAAGCTGTGCCACACCTTGGCCTAGATGTACCACACCTCGGTCTAGGTCATACCACTCAGACAAGATCACTTGGGTTCAAGATAACATCTCGCCCAGATAATGCACACGCCCTCGGCGATACACACCTCGCCCAGATGATAATCATCTCGCCAATATGTCAAAGTTAAAGGTGGAGGTCGGCTAAGGTTCAAAAACAGCTTCTAAATGCAAAGGCTCGAAGGTAAACTATGCTAGGTCGACCTCGGCTACACTCTAGACAAGGTGCGAATTCAAGCAAGCATCAAATAGACAAAGTAAAGCAAAACAAGATAACAGATTACAACCTCGGAAAGGCAAGATCATACAAAAAGAAGAATGCATGCAAACAAGACTAATTCAAAGTGAGGGTTGTTACATCCTACCCCCCTTAAAGAAGTTTGGTCCCCAAACTTAAGTTACCTTGATCCGAAAACAACTCAGGGTATCGAACTTTCATTTCTTCTTCCATTTCCCACGTGGCATCCTTGCCGAAGTGTTCCTTCCACTCAATTTTCACCATCACTATGGATTTGTTCCTTAATTGTTTCACTTGTCTGTCAAGAATTCTCATCGGCTTCTCTTCGTAGCCCAAATCTTCATTTATCACAATTCCAAAATGACTGATCACGTGCAGGGGATCCCGAATATACTTCCTCAACATTGAGATATGGAATACATTGTGCACTTGGCTCAATTCTGGTGGTAAAGCAAGTCCAGAGGCTGGTGTTAATCTTCTCAAGAATTCCATAGGGCCCGATGTAACGAGGTGCTAACTTACCTTTCTTCCCAAATCTAGAAACTCCTTTTGTTGGCGAAATTTTTAGGAACACATGGTCCCCAACTTCAAATTCCAATTCTCTTCTTCTCACGACTCGGGCGATTCGATCCTCGTCGAATAAGTTTGATCTTCTCGGTTGTCACTTGAATCGGCCGGGCGATCAAAACTTTATCTCCTACTTCATCCAACATATCGGCGATCTGCACTTTCTTCCATACAAAGCTTCGTACGGCGCCATGCCAATGCTAGCTTGATAACTGTTGTTGTAGGCGAATTCTACTAATGGTAAATGTGCTCCCCAACTTCCCTGAAAATCTAGTACACATAGCCTCAGCATATCCTCAAGTGTTTGAATTGTCCTTTCTGTTTGCCCATCGGTTTGGGGTGAAAAGTCATTGAACTTCAACTTTGTTCCAAAGCTCTTTGTAAACTCGCCAAAATCTACAAACAAACTTGGATCTCGATGGAAACAATGGACATCGGCACTCCATGAAGTCTCACAATTTCATTCATGTAATATACCAATGGTCAAGATTGAATGTAGTCCGAACAGCAAGAAATGTGCCGACTTAGTTAATCTGTCAATTATGACCCAAATCGAATCCATTCCCTTCAAGGCCTCGGCAAACCAATCACAAAGTCCATAGAGATATGTTCCCATTTCCATTCAGAATCGCAAAGGTTGAAGAAGTCCCCGCTGGTCTCGATGTTCGCTTTCACTTGTTGACACCGCAGTATTGGGATACGAACTCGCTATCTCTCTCTTCATGTTCGCCACCAAAAGGTCTCGCTTTACATCGTGATACATCTTAGTATTTCGGATGAACAAAGCAATCGATCCATGAGACTCTTGTAGAATCTTTCCTTTTAATTCAGTGGACGCCGCCACGCACAACCTTCCTCAAACTTTAGCACTCCATTCTCAAAGGTGTAACCCGACCTCGCCTCGGTGATAATCTCTCGCTATCTTCTTCAAGAATTTATCCTCCATTTGCCTTGCTTTTGCTTCTTCAATGATGGTCATTCAGAGATTATAGCTAAACACGCCAAACTTCCCAATGACTTCTCGCTTAATGCATCGGCTCTTGAGTTGGCTTTGCACGGGTGGTCTTGAATCAGCATGTCGTAGTCCTTCAACAATTCAAGCCATCTCCTCTCGCCTCAAATTTAGTTCCTTCCGAGTAAATAAGTACTTCAAACTTTTATGATCCGTGAAAACTTGGCAAGAAGCTCCATACAAGTAATGACGCCAAATCTTCAAGGCAAACACCACGGCGCTAGCTCTAAATCATGGGTAGGATAATTCTTCTCGTGAGGTTTTAATCGCGAGATGCATAAGCTATGACCTTACCCCTTGCATTAATACAACCCAAACCCTTATGTGAAGCATCACTATAAATCTGAAATTCTTCATTACTTGATGGGAGTACAAGAACTGGTGTCAGAATTAACCTCGTCTTCAACTCCTGGAAGGTCGATTCTCTATCTTCGGTCCATTCATATGTCACTCCTTTCGAAGTTAACTGGTTAATGGCATCGCAATCCTTGAGAAGTCTTTTACAAACTTCCGTAATAACCCCCAAACCTAGAAAACTACGACCTCGGACACGTTGGTCGGCCGGCCAACTTACCACACGGCTTCAATCTTGCTCGGATCAACAGAGATACCTTCTTCATTAATCACATGCCCCAAAAATGAAATGCCGGAAAGCCAAAACTCACACTTACTCAACTTAGCATACAACTTCCCCGTCCTCAAGGTCTCAGAGGGCAAGTCTCAAATGACTCTCATGCTCGGTACTCTTGGAGTAGATCAATATGTCATCAATAAAGACAACCACAAATTCGTCTAGGTACGGCTTGAAGACTCGTTCATTAAGTCCATGAATGCCGCCAAGATTAGTCACTCCAAACGGCATTACCGTAAACTCATAGTGGCCATATCTCGCTCGAAAGGCGCCTTCTCAACATCCTCGGCTTTAACCTTTAATCGGTGGTAGCCCGACCTAAGGTCAATCTTGGAAAAGACTCTTGCCCCTTGTAATTGATCTAGCAAATCATCAATCCTACGCAACAGATACTTATTCTTAATGGTTACCTTGTTAAGATCTCTGTAGTCAATGCAAAGGCGGAGCGTACCATCCTTTTTCTTAACAAACAAGACTGGTGCTCCCCACGGTGAAGTGCTCGGCCTTACAAAACCTTTATCTAATAATTCCTCAGAGTTGCACTTTTAGTTCCTTAAGTTCGGCTGGGGCCATCCTATAGGGTGTTTTGGAGATCGGCCGTGTTCCTGACACAATGTCCACAGTAAACTCTATTTCTCTATCAACTAAGTGGCCAGGCAAATCATTCGGAAAGACGTCGGGGAACTCACTAACAACTGGATGTCGGCTAAATCGGCTTTTTCCATTCTCGATCACTCAATATACTACACAAGTAGCCATGGCACCTTTCCTAATTAGCTTATAGGCCTTAATGGACTACCCCTTTACCTCTCGAAAATAACCTCGGCTTGGTCCGGGGTTTCAATGTGACACTCTTCAAAACACAATCAATAGATGCATAATTCCTTACTAACCATCCATTCCTAATATGGCGCGTCAAAGTGGGTCATGTCTAACGGCAAAGAAATCAATTAATAGTTCTACACCCTCAATCACAATAACACACGCCTTATAGATAGATGCAACAATCATAGTTCTCCCGGATGGAGCGGAATACATACAACACATAATCAAGAGGTTCTTGTTGTCTATTCAATTTCTCAAGAAACTTAGCAGATAACGAATGAATGTGTGGAACCCGAATCAATCAATATGTATGCATCTTGAGAGCAAATTGGGAGTATATACGACACTTGTCTCAAAGATTCAGGTGTCTCTCGGCACTAGCGCGCAAAAACTCCGCCTCGCCTGCTCACTCCCCGCCGTCTGCTGACAAGCTTCCTGCAGAGCCCGAGGTGCTCCCACTTTTCTTACCATCATCGATCCGGACTTTGACAGCCCTTCACACGGTGACCCATTTCTCCACATTCAAACAGCGCCGACGCCTAACGAACTCAAATGCGGCCTCCCACAACTTGCACACATCGGCTTAGTATTACCTTCTGGTTCGAGTTGCTTGAGCTGCCCACATTTGCTTTCTTCTTGGAGTTGAACTAACTCGGCGGTTATCATAGTTCGTCTCTTTCTCGATTCTCCTCAGATTCTCGATAGCGATTCAAATTAGCCTCGCAAGAATAGCCTTGTCCAAAACTCTGCATAAGTCGGCATGTTGTGCATGTTGACTCTATCCTCAGACGGTCCACGCAATCCGCTTTCAAACTTCCTAGCTTTCCTATACTCATCATCGATCATATGAGGCGTACCTACCAATTCGGTGAAAGCTCGATCAGATTCTCGCTTTTGTTCCCTTGTATTAAAGTCCGAACTCCGTGGTTTTGCGATCTCGCACACTAATGGGAAAGTGCTTGTTATAAAATAGCTCCAAAAATTTGGCCCAAGTTAAGTCGATTTTCTTCTGTCAAGATCCACCATCTTCGAGCCGTCGTCCAATGTGAATGCGCTGCCACCTTCAGACATCTCAGGCTGGAAAGATCTCGAATAGCTTCTCCATTCCTAGAACCCATGCTTCGCTTTCATCGGCTCTATGCCCTTGGAATCTCGGCGGGTTCATCTTCTTGAACTCCTTAATCAAAGTCGGGTTCCTCTCCATACAAGGTCGGGTCAGTAGTGGTACTTGAGGTGCCGGAGGAGGTGGAGGTGGAATTGCATGTCGCCATTAGTCCTGTTCGCCCGGTGGTTGTAGCACTAACGTTTCTTTGTCTCACTTGTCTCAACTCCTAGTTAACCCTTCCACTAGTCTTTCTAATCGGTCCAATCTGCTCTTCCGATCGATCTCGCCAACTGGTGGTCTTCCTCTCCTCATAATGCTATGAGTATGCAAAATGTAACTTTAAAACAAAATGCACAACAAGGTATGTATGCTAGCAACAAATAGTCATGCCAAGATGATGCACATATTGTCAAGTAGCAAGCAACATGGTGCAATCCTAACATCTTTCTAAGGGAAATCCTACGCTCTTTAGGACTCAAGTGTGTGAATAACGTACTACATGGAACTTGTGCTCTGATACCAATCTGTCACGACCCCATTCCGCCCCTAGTAGAATGGTGCCATGATGGCCAGTAATTCGGGATTACCAAAGGCCACTTACAAGAAAACACACACAGATCAGAGTAAACATATGGGGCTTACAAATGCGGAAGCAATAATCAAAAGTAAAGTAGTCCATAAGAGCCGTGCTTGAGTTAAATGAAATGACAAACATCTTATAGTAGCTTTAATACAAAATAATGAAGTACAAAAATTACATCTTGATCAAAAGGCTTCTCAGCCATCAAACACGAAATAAAATAAAATAACCAAGAAGCATAATCTTCAAGATGCTGCAAAACATGAATCCAAAAACACATCGGCAAGATACGCCGCTAAGCACAACTAGCGTCACCCCCGCCCTGCCCATCACCTACATACATATAGAGAGGGTGAGCTTGGATACTCAGTGAATGGCATAAATAATAAAGGGGTTTCATGAATGGCATCCGAGGTCTTTTAACAAAATAATACACGGAGCAAATCAAGTTCATCTATCAAATCGTTCAAAGCTTCAAGGGATGTTTATTAACATCAATAGTACAAGGGATGACATCTCGGACAAAGGAGCCCACGCGGTAAAACCGCTGGGCAAGGCAAGACAAGACAAGAGAGATCTCAAAACAATGGTGTCGTTGCATTATAGTCCCCGGACACTAAGGACTTGTGCTACAAATGCTTATAGTCCCCTAGCACATACGGACTAGTGCCACAAATGCTTAAAGTCCCCTGGCACGTACGGACTAGTGCCACAAATGCTTAAAGTCCCTCGCACGACGGACTTCCAGAGATGTCATCAAAACAACATATAATACTTGGTATACAAAATAGGATGAACATTCATGCTTGCAAATACTTTCCAAAACAAGGTAACAAGACTTTTATCAAAACATCAGAACATAACTTTATTAAAATACCACTCACATAGTTCTTCTGGACGTCAAGGCCAAGGTAAGTCCAAGTCCTACAAACACATGGCAAGTCCATTGAATGCACTTTTAAACAAGCTTCACATGCATACAAATGATCTCGATTCTTCTAGACTAAGTCAAATCAAAACAAGCATTGTTCCTCATCTCGAAACATGTCAAGCACAACCAGTCTTGGCCGAGGTCCCACACTTCGCCAAGGTGTGGTCCCGAGGGCCACTTTCAAGGAAATGAAGCCGGGGAAAAATGGGTTTTCCTCTCGCCAAGAACATGAAGAACAAGAAGATCAAGAAGGAGATGAATGCAAGGATCACAACTTATGATTATAAGACCGAGATTTCATGTTATGAGTTTAAAACCGTGGACCTCGATACCCATTCAAGAAGACCATGCAAGAACAAACACAAATGCATTTAACTTGTTGCAAACTTTCGATCAAATGAGGCTTTTCACAAGAACTCATGAATACTAGCTTTCTTTCTAAAACAATCTTTAAATCAATGCATGACATGCAAGATGATTCGATCAAGCAATGCATAAGTGATTGGTAAGAACAATCAAGTAGGGCAAGAATCTAACCTTAAAGCTTAAATCCAACGGTTTGATCCTCAAGGGTTAAGCTTGAAACTCCACTTCTCTCTAGAATTCTTCCTAGAGCTTCTCTAAAACAAGGATTTGAGACCAAAATGATTTGGTTCTAAGTCTATCGCCGTCTTAACCTTCCGCTTCGGACACGTGGCGCTATCGGGTTGGTTTAACTCAAAAGTGATCGATGGATAAGACAAGTCTCGACAAAGTGTGTTCAACAAGCTAGGCGGCAAGGGACTCGGAGTAATGACATCGGCTAACAACAAGACTTCGCACAAGACAATGACTTGGCAGTCAAGGAACAATGATCTCGCTAGGAAGGACAACACTTGACTAAGTCGTGCACACCTTGGCCTAGATGTACCACACCTCGGTCTAGGTCATACCACTCAGACAAGATCACTTGGGTTCAAGATAACATCTCGCCCAGATAATGCACACACGCCCGATGATAATCATCTCGCCAATATGTCGTGTTAAAGGTGGAGGTCGCTAAGGTTCAAAAAGCTTCTAAATGCAAAGGCTCGAAGGTAAACTATGCTAGGTCAATCGGCTACACTCTAGACAAGGTGTAATTCAAGCAAGCATCAAATAGACAAAGTAAAGCAAAACAAGATAACAGATTACAACCTCGGAAAGGCAAGATCATACAAAAAGAAGAATGCATGCAAACAAGACTAATTCAAAGTGAGGGTTGTTACAATATCCGCTCGAGCGCGAAAAACCAATCCGCTCGAGCGTGGGTTATCCCATCCCAGAACTTTCACCAAAAGTGTACTACCCACTCGAAGTAACAGCCCGCCGAGGAAAGGGGAAACCCGCCGAGCGAGAAATCACACTTGCGAAGTTTTGCGGGGACACAAAAAGTCGGAAGGTGTAAAAGCCGACGAAAACCTCGGGCAACAAGAAATTAGACCAAGGCTCAACCCACCTGCTGGAAACATGCCCAACACATCCTAAAACTCAAATACAAGGTACGAAAGGATGCAAACAAGATATAAGTAACTACCAACGTCCACGGAGACAAGTCCAGATCACTGTACACAAGGGGTAAAACCCGGGATCGCTATAGGTTTCTTGAATGAACTTCCATTTTTAATTTTAGTCTACTTCAATTTTTATTTTTATTCAACTTCCATTTTTATTCAATTTCCAAATAATTCGTTAATGTATAGTGGTTTCTTGAATGAACTACCATTTTTAATTTTATTGAATTTCGATTTCTATTCAACTTCCTTTTTTATTTTTATTCAACTTCCATTTTTATTCAATTTCCATTTTTATTCAATTTTCATTTCTATTCAACTTCCTTTTTTATGTAATTTCCAAATAGATCGTTATGGTATAGTGGTTTTTTGAAAGAACTTCCATTTTTAATTTTAGGCTACTTCAATTTTTATTTTATGCAACTTTCATTTTTATTTTATTCAATTTCCTATTCTATTCAACTTCCTTTCTTATTTAATTTCCAAATAGATTGTTAAGGTATAGTGGTTTCTTGAATGAACTTCCATTGTTAATTTTATGCAACTTCCATTTTTATTTTTATTCAACTTCTATTTTTATCCAATTTCCTTTTCTATTCAACCATACTTCCATTGAGGGTATAGTGGTTTCTAATCGACTTGTATTTTTATTCAACTTCCATTTTTATTCAATTTCCAAATAGATCGCTAAGGTATATTGGTTTCTTAAATTAACTTCCATTGTTAATTTTATACAACTTCCATTTTTATTTTTATTCAATTTCCTATTCTATTCAACTACCTTTTTTATTTAATTTCCAAATAGATCGTTAAGGTATAGTGGTTTATTGAATGAACTTCCATTGTTTATTTTATGCAACTTCCATTTTTATTTTATGCAACTTCCATTTTTAATTTTATTCAACTTCCATTTTTATTCAACTTTCTTTTCTCGCTCAACTTCCTTTTTTATTTATCTTCTATATTTTTTAACAATGGAAGTTAATTCAAGAAACCATTATATCTTAGCGATCTATTTGGAAAGTAAATAAAAAAAAGTTGAATAGAATAAGAATTGAATGGAAGTTCATTTAAGAAAACCACTATACCTTAACGATCTATTTGTAAATTAAAAAAAAAAGTTGAATAGAAAAAAATTGAATAAAGTTGAAGTTGAATAAAATAAATGAAGTTTATTCAAGAAACTACTATACCTTGACGATCTATTAATTTCCAAATAGATCGTTAAGGTATAGTGGCTTCTTGAATGAACTTCCATTGTTAATTTTATGCAACTTCCATTTTAATTTTTTGCAAGTTCCATTTTTATTTTTATGCAACTTCCATTTTTTTTTTATTCAACGTCCATTTTTATTCAATTTCCTTCTCTATTCAACTTCCATTTTTATTCAATTTCGTTTTCTATTCGAGTTCATTTTTTTTTTAATTTCCAAATAGATCGCTAAGGTATAATGGTTGCTTGAAAGAACTTCTATTGTAAGTTTTACACAACTTCCATTTTTATTTTTATTCGACTTCAATTTCAATTCAATTTCCTTTTCAATTGAACTTCTTTTTTTATTTAATTTCCAAATAAATCGTTAAAGTATATTGTTTCTTGAATGAACTTCAATTTTTATTCAATGTCCTTTTTCTATTCAACTTCTTTTTTTTTTTTTTAATTTCCAAATAGATTATTAAGGTATTGTGGTTTCTTGAATGAACATCCTTTTTTATCCAATTTCCTTTTCTACTTCCATATTTATTCAATTCTATTTTCTATTCAATTTCCATTTTTTATTCAATGTCCTTTTGAAAATTAAATAGATCATTAAAGTATAGCGGTTTCTTGAGTGAACTTTCATTTTTAATTTTATATAACTGCCATTTATATTTTTATTCAACTTCCATTTTTAATTTTATGCAACTTTCATTTTTATTTTTATGCAACTTCAATTTTTATTCAATTCTCTTTTCCATTCAACTTTCTTTTTTATTCAATTTCCTTTTTATTTAATTTTCAAATAGATCGTTAAGGTATAGTGGTTTCTTCAATGAACTTCCATTTTTAATTTTATTCAACTTCCAATTTTATTCAATTTCCATTTCTATTCAACTTCCTTTTTTATTTAATTTTCAAATAGATCATTATGGTATAGTAGTTTCTTAAATGAACTTCCATTTTTAATTTTATGAAACATCCATTTTTAGTTTTATTCAACTTCCATTTTTATTTAATTTTCTTTTCTATTCAACTTCCTTTTTTATTTAATTTCCAAATAGACCATTAAGGTATAGTGGTTTCTTGAATAAAGTTCAATTTTATTTTTATTCAACTTCAATTTTTATTCAATTTACTTTTCTATTCGACTTTTTTTTTTTATTTAATTTCCAAATAGATCGTTAAGTTATAGTGGTTTCTTGAATGAACTTCCATTTTTAATTTTATACAATTTCCATTTTTATTTAATTTCCAATGTTAATTTTATGCAACTTTCATTTTTGTTTTTATTCAATTTCCTTCTCTATTCAACGTCCTTTTTTTTTTAATTTCCAAATAGATCGTTAAGGTATAGTGGTTTCTTGAATTAAATTCCATTGTTAATTTTATGCAACTTCCATTTTTATTTTTATTGAACTTTCATTTTTATCCAATTTCCTTCTCTATTCAACTTCCATTTTTATTTTCATTCCAAATAGATCGTTAAGGTATAGTGGTTTCTTGAATGAACTTCCATTTTTATTTTTATTCAACTTCCATTTTTATTCAACTTCCATTTTTATTCAATTTCATTTTCTATTCAACTTCCTTTTATATTTAATTTCCAAATAGATCGTTAACGTATAGTGGTTTCCTGAATGAACTTCCAATGTTAATTTTATGCCACTTCCATTTTTGTTTTTATTCAATTTCCTTTTCTATTCAACGTCATTTTTTATTTAATTTTCAAATAGATTGTTAAGGTATTATGGTTTCTTGAATGAACTTCCATTGTTAATTTTATGCAACTTCCATTTTTATTCAATTTCCTTTTCTATTCATCTTCCTTTTTTTTTTAATTTACAAATAGATCGTCAAGGTATAGTGGTTTCTTGAATGAACTTCCATTTTTAATTTTATTCAACTTCCTTTTTTATTCAATTTCCAAATAGATCGTTAAGGTATAATGGTTTCTTGAATGAACTTCCATTTTTATTCAACTTTCTTTTCAATTCAACTTCCTTTTTTATTTAATTTCCAAATAGATCGCTAAGGTATAATAGTTTTTTGAATGAACTTCCATTTTTAATTTTATTCAACTTCCATTTTTATTCAACTTCCTTTTATATTCAACTTCCTTTTTTATTTAATTTCCAAATAGATCGCTAAGGTATAATGATTTCCAAATAGATCGTTAAGGTAGAGTGGTTTCTTGAATGAACTTCCATTTTTGTTTTTATTCAACGTCCATTTTTATTTTTATTCAACTTTCTTTTTTATTTAATTTCCAAATAGATCGTTAATATATACTGGTTTCTTGAATCAACATCCATTGTTAATTTTATACAACTTCCTTTTTTATTTAATTTACAAATAAATCGTTAAGGTATAGTGGTTTTTGGAATTAACTTGCAATGTTAATTTTATGCAACTTCCTTTTTTATTTTTATTCAACTTCCTTTTTTATCTAATTTCCTTCTCTATTCAACTTCCATTTTTATTTTCATTCCAAATAGATCGTTAAGGTATAGTGGTTTCTTGAATGAACTTCCATTTTTATTTTTATTCAATTTCCTTTTCTATTCAACTTCCTTTTTTATTTAATTTCCAAATAGATCGTTAAGGTATAGTGGTTTCTTGAATGAACTTCCATTGTTAATTTTAGGCAACTTCCATTTTTATTTTATGCAACTTCCACTTTGTATTCAACTTCCATTTCTATTCAACTTTCTTTTTTCTTTAATTTCCAAATAGATCATTAAGGTATATTGGTTTCTTGAATGAACTTCCTTTTTTGTTAATTTTATGCAACTTCCATTTTTATTCAAATAGATCGTTAAGGTATAGTGGTTTCTTGAATGAACTTCCATTTTTATTTCTATTCAACTGCCATTGTTATTTTTATTCAACTTCAATTTGTATTGAATTTTGTTTTCTATTCAACTTTATTTTTTATTTAATTTCCAAATAGATCGTTAAGGTATAGTGGTTTCTTGATTGAACTTCTATTGTTAATTTTATTCAACTTCCATTTTTATTTAATTTCTTTTTATTCAACTTCCTTTTCTATTCAACTTTCTTTTTTATTTAATTTCCAAATAGATCGATAAGGTATAGTGGTTTCTTCAATGAACTTTTATTGTTAATTTTATGCAACTTCCATTTTTATTTTTATTCAATTTCCTTTTCTATTCAACATCCTTCTTTATTTAATTTTCAAATAGATCGTTAAGGTATAGTGGTTTCTTGAATAAACTTTCATTGTTAATTTTAGGCAACTTCCATTTTTAATTTTATGCAACTTCCATTTTTATTCAATTTCCTTTTCTATTCGACTTCATTTTTTACTTAATTTCCAAATAAATCGTTAGGGTATAGTGGTTTCTTGAATAAACTTCAATTTCTAATTTTATGCAACTTCCATTTTTATTTTCATTCAATCTTTAATTTTATTCAATTTCCTTTTCCATTGAACTTCCTTTTTTATTTAATTTCCAAATAGATCGTTAAGATATAGTGTTTTCTTGAATGAACTTCAATTTTTATTTTTATGCAACTTCCATCTTTGTTTTTATTCAACTTCCATTTTTATTCAATTTCCTTTTCTATTCAACTTCTTTTTTTATTTAATTTCCAAATATATCGTTAAGTTATAGTGGTTTATTAAATGAACTTCCATTGTTAATCTTATGCAACTTCCATTTTTATTCAATTTCCTATTCTATTCAACTTCCTTTTTTATTTAGTTTCCAAATAGATCGTCAAGGTATAATAGTTTCGTCAATGAACTTCCATTTTTATTTTTATTCAACTTCCATTTTTATTTAATTTCCAAATAGATCGTTAAAATATAGTGGTTTTTTGAATGAACTTTCATTTTTATTTTTATTCAACTTCCATTTTTATTCAATTTCGTTCGTTTTATTCATATGGTTTTCTGAATAAATTTCAATTTTTTTTTTTATCAACTTACATTTATATTTTTTTATGCAACTTTTTTTTTTTTTTTATGCAACTTTTTTTTTTTCAAAATAGATTTTAGATCCAATTTTTATTTATATAATAAATTTTTTTTTTTTTTTTTTTCACTTTATTTATTTTTTATTTTTCCTTGTTTATTTAATCTCCAAGTAGATCGTTAAGGTATAGTGGTTTCTTGAATGAACTTCCATTTTGTTAATTTTATGCAACTTCCATTTTCAATTTTATTCAACTTCCATTTTTATTCAATTTCCTTTTCTATTCAACTCCCTTTTTTATTTAATTTCCAAATAGATCGTTAAGGTATAGTAGTTTCTTGAATAAACTTGAATAAAATTTTTTGGCAACTTCCAGTTTTATTCAATTTTGTTTTTTATTCAACTTCCAAATAGATTGTTAAGGTATAGTGGTTTTTAAATCAACTTCCATTGTTAATTTTATGCAACTTCCAGTTTTAATTTTATTCAACTTCCATTTTTATTCAATTTCCATTTATATTCAACTTCCTTTTTTATTTAATTTCCAAATAGATTGTTAGGGTATAGTGGTTTCTTGAATGAACTTCCATTTTTATTGAATTTACTTTTCTATTCAACTTCCTGTTAATTTTATGCAACTTCCATTTTTATTTTTATTCAACTTCCATTTTTATTCCATTTTTAATTTTATTTAACTTCCATTGTTAATTTTAGGCAACTTCAATTTTTATTTTTATTCAACTTCTATTTTTATTCAATTTCCTTTTCTATTCAACTTCCTTTTCTATTTAATTTCCAAATAGATTGTTAAGGTATAGTGGTTTCTTAATGAACTTCCATTTTTAATTTTATGCAACTTCCATTTTTAGTTTTATGCAACTTTTATTTTTATTTTATTCGACTTTGATTTTTATTTTTATTCGACTTCCATTTTTATTTTTATTCAACTTCTTTTTCTATACAACTTCCTTTTTTATTCAATTTAATACCCAAAAAGATCGTTAAGGTATTATGGTTTCTTGAATGAACTTACATTGTTAATTTTATGCAACTTCCATTTTTACCGTTAAGGTATAGTGGTTTCTTGAATGAACATCCATTTTTAATTTTATGCAACTTCGATTTTTATTTAATTTCCTTTTCTATTCAACTTCCTTTATTTATTTAATTTCCAAATAGATCATTAAGGTATAGTGGTTTCTTCAATGAACTTCCATTTTTAATTTTTATTCAACTTCCATTTTTATTCAACTTCATTTTCTATTCAACTTCATTTTTTATTTAATTTCCAAATAGATCGTTAAGGTATAGTGGTTTCTTGAAAGAACTTCCATTTTTATTTTTAGGCAACTTGCTTTTTTATTCAACTTCTAGTTTTATTCAACTTCCATTTTTATTCAATTCTATTTTCTATTCAGCTTCCTTTTTTTATTTAATTTCTAAATATATCGTTAAGGTATAGTAGTTTCTTGAAAGAACTTCCATTTTTAATTTTATGCAACTTCCATTTTTATTGAATTTTCTTTTCTATTTAACTTCCTTTTTTCTTCAATTTCCAAATAGATCGTTAAGATATAGGGGTTTATTGAATGAACTTGATTGTTAATGTTATGCAACTTCCATTTTCTATTCAACTTCCATTTTTATTCAACTTCTTTTTTATTTACTTTCCAAATAGACCGTAGGTATAATGGTTTTTGAATGAACTTCCATTTTTTAATTTTATGCAACTTCCATTTTTATTTTATTTACTTCTATTTTTATTCAATTTCCTTTTTTATTCAATTTCCTTTTTTATTTAATTTCCAAATAGATCGTTAAGATATAGTGGTCCATTGTTAATTTTATTCAACTTGCATTTTTAATTTTATTCAACTTCGATTTTAGGAAACTTCCATTTTATTCAATTTTTTTATTCAACTTTTATTTTTATTCAACTTCAAAATTGAAGTTCATCCAATACACCACTATACCTTAATGATCTATTTGGAAATTAAATAAAAACGGAAGTTGAATAAAAATGGAATAAAAAAGGAAATTGAATAAAAATGGAAGTTGCGTAAAATTAACAATGGAAATTCATTGAAGTTGAATAGAATAGGAAATTGAATAAAAATAACAATCGAAGTTGCATAAAATTAAAAATGGAAGTTCATTCAAGAAACCACTATACCTCAACGATTATTTGGAAATCAAATAAAAAAGGAAGTTGAATAGACAAAGAAATTGGATCAAAATAGAAGTTGAATAAAAATGAAAAAAGAAGTTGAATAAAAATGGAAGTTGCATAAAATTAACAATAGAAGTTGCATAAAATTAAAAATGAAAGTTCATTCCAGAAACCACTACACCTTAACGATCTATTTGAAAATTAAATAAAAAAGGAAGTTGAATAGAAAAGTAAATTTAATAAAAATGGAAGTTGAATAAATAAAAAAGGAAATTGCATAAAAATAAAAATGGAAGTTCATTCAAAAAACCACTATACCTTAACGATCTATTTGGAAGTTAAATAAAAAAGTAAGTTGAATAGAAAAGTAAATTAAATTAAAAAAGAAGTTGAATAAAAATAAAAATGAAAGTTGAATAAAAATAAAAAATGGAAGTTGCATAAAATTAAAAATGGAAGTGCATTTAAGAAACCACTATACATTAACGATCTATTTGGAAATTAAATAAAAGAGGAAGTTGAATAGAAAACAAAATTGAATAAAAATGCAAGTTGCCTAAAATTAACAATGGAAGTTCATTCAAGAAACCACTATACCTTAACGATTTATGTGGAAATTAAATAAAAAAAGAAGTTGAATAGGAAAGGAAATTGAATAAAAATGAAAGTTGAATAAAATAAACAATGGAAGTTGAATAAAATTAAAAATGGAAGTTCATTCGAGAAACCACTATACCTTAACAATCTATTTGGAAATTAAAAAACAAAGGAAGTTGAATAGAAAAGAAAATTGAATAAAAATGAAAGTTTCATAAAAATAAAAATGTAATAAAAATGGAAGTTGCATATAATTAAAAATTGAAGTTTATTCAAGAAACCATTGTAACTTAACGATCTATTTGAAAATTAAATAAAAAAAAGGAAGTTGAATAGAAAAGGAAATTAAATAAAAAAGGAAGTTGAATAAAATAAAAATGGAAGTTGCATAAAATTAACAATGGAAGTTAATTCAAGTAACCACTATACCTTAACAATCTATTTGAAAATTAAATAAAAAAGTAAGTTGAATAGAAAAGGAAATTGAATAAAAATGGAAGTTGAATAAAAATAAAAATGGAAGTTCATTCAAGAAACCACTATACCTTAACGATCTATTTGGAATATAAAATGGAAGTTGAATAGAGAAGGAAATTGATAAAAAGGAAGTTGAATAAAAATAAAAAGGAAGTTGCATAAAATTAATAAAATTAAAAATTGAAGTTGCATAAAATTAACATTGGAAGTTCATTGAAGAAACCACTATACCTTAAAGATTTATTTGTAAATTAAATAAAAAAGGAAGTTGTATAAAATTAACAATGGATGTTCATTCAAGAAACCAGTATACATTAACGATCTATTGGGAAATTAAAGAAAAAAGAAAGATAGATAGAAAAGGAAATTGAATAAAAATGGAATTTCAATAAAAATAAAAATGGAAGTTGAATAAAAATAAAAATCTAAGTTCATTCAAAAAACCACTCTACCTTAACGATCTATTTGGAGATTAAATAAAAATGAAAGTTGAATAAAATTAAAAATGGAAGTTAATTCAAGAAACCACTATACTTTTTTCAATTTACTTTTCTATTCAACTTCCATTTTTAATTTTATGCATAAAATTAACAATGGAAGTTCATTCAAAAAACCACAATATACCTTAACGATCTATTTGAAAATTAAATAGAAAAGGAAGTTGAATAGAAAAGGAAATTGGATAAAAATGGAAGTTGAATAAAAATAAAAATGAAAGTTGTACGAAATTAACAATTGAAGTTCATTCAAGAAACCATTATACCATAATGATCTATTTGGAAATTAAATATAAAAGGAAGTTGAATAGAAAAGAAAATTGAATAAAAATGGAAGTTGCATAAAATTAAAAATGGAAGTTCATTTAAGAAACCACTATACCTTAATGATCTATTTGGAAATTAAATAAAAGGGAAATTGAATAGAAAAGGAAATTAAAAAAAAAAAGAAATTAAATAAAAATGGAAGTTCTTTCGAGAAACTACTATACCTTAACGATCTATTTGGAAATTAAATATAAAAGGAAATTGAATAAAAATGGAAGTTTCCTAAAAGATTGTTAAGGTATAGTGGTTTCTTCAATGAACTTTCATTTTTAATTTTATGCAACTTTCATTTTTATTTTTATTCAATCCATTTTTATTCAATTTTCTTTTTTATTCAACTTCCTTTTTTATTTAATTTCAACTTCCATTTTTATTCAATTTATTTTTCTATTCAACTTCCATTTTTATTCAAGTTACTATTATATTCAACATCCTTTTTTATTTAACTTCCAAATAGATCGTTAAGGTATAGTGGTTTCTTGAATGAACTTCCATTTTTAATTTAATGCAACTTCCATTTTTATTTAATTTCCTTTTCTATTCAACTTCCTTTTTTTTTTTTATGTAATTTCCATTTCTATTCAACTTTCATTTTTATTTAATTTCCAAATAGATCGTTAAGCTATAGTGGGATCTTGAATGAACTTCGATTTTAATTCTTATTCAACTACCATTTTTATTCAATTTCCCTTTCTATTCAACTTTATTTTTTATTTGATTTCCAAATAGGTCGTTAAATAGAAAAGGAAATTGAATAAAAAAGGAAGTTGAATAGAAAAGGAAATTGAATTAAAATTGAAGTCGAATAAAAATAAAAGGGGAAATTCAGCTTACAATTTTTAATTTTATTGAACTGCCATTTTTATCCAATTTCCTTTTGTATTCAACTTCATTTTTTATTTAATTTTCAAATAGAATGTTAAGGTATATTGTGGTTTCTTGAATGAACTTCCATTTTTAATTTTATGCAACTTCCTTTTTTATTTTTATTCAATTTCTATTTTTATTTTCATTCGACTTCCTTTTATTTTTAATTTCCAAATAGATCATTATGGTATAGTGGTTTCTTGAATGAACTTTCATTTTTATTTTGATTCAACTTCCATTTGTATTCAATTTCCTTTTTTACTTCATTTCCAAAGAGATCGTTAAGGTATAATGGTTTCTTAAATAAACTTTCATTTTTAATTTTATGCAACTTCCATTTTTATTCAATTTCCTATTCTATTAAACTTTCTTTTTTATTCAATTTCCAAATAGATCATTAAGGTATAGTGGTTTCTTGAATGAACTTCCATTGTTAATTTTATGCAACTTCCATTTTTATTCAATTAAAATTGGAAGTTCATTGAATAAAAATAAAATTAACAATGGAAGTTCATTAAAGAAACCACTATACCTTAATGATCTATTTGGAAATTGAATAAAAATGGAAGTTGTATAAAATTTGAAATTGAAGTTCTTTCAAGAAACCACTATACCTTAAAGATCCATTTGGAAATTAAATAAAAAAAGGAAGTTAAATAGAAAAGGAAATTGAATAAAAGTTGAAGTTTAATAAAAATAAAATGGAAGTTGCATAAAATTAGAAATTGAAGTTCATTGAAGAAACCACTATACCTTAACGATCTATTTGGAAATTAAATAAAAAGAAAGTTCAATAGCAAAGGAAATTAAACAAAAAAAGAACTTGAATAAAAAATAAATTGAATAAAAATGGAACTTGCATAAAATAAAAATGGAAGTTGAATAAAATTAACAATGAAAGTTGAATAGAAAAGGATATTGAATAAAAATTGAAGTTGAATAAAAATAAAAATGGAAGTTGCATAAAATTAAAAATGGAAGTTCATTCAAGAAACCAATATACCTTAACTATCTATTTGGGTATTAAATAAAAAAGGAAGTTGAATGAAAATGGAAGTTCAATAAAATAAAAATGGAAGTTGCTCACTTTTAAACTGGAAGTTTATTCAAGAAACCACTATACGTTAATGATCAATGTGGAAATTAAATAAAAAATAAAGTTGAATAAAAATAAAAATGGAAGTTCGTTCAAAAAATCGATGTTAATTCAAGAAACCACTATACGTTAACGATCAATTTGGAAATTAAATAAAAAAAAAAGATAGATAGAAAAACAAATTGAATAAAAATGGAAGTTCCATAAAATTAAAAATGGAAGTTCATTCAACAAACCACTATAACTTAACGATTTATATGGAAATTAAATAAAAATGGAAGTGGAATGGAAAAGGAAATTGATTGAAAATGGAAGTTGAATAAAAATAAAAATGAAAGTTGCATAAAATAAAAATGGAAGTTCATTCAAGAAACCACTATACCTTAACGATCTATTTGGAAATTAAATAGAAAAGAAAGTTGAGTAGAAAAGGGAATTGATTAAAAATGGAAGTTCAATAAAAATAAAACTGGAAGTTAATTCAAGAAACCACTATACCTCAACGATCTATTTAGAAATTAACTAAAAAAAAAAAGTTGAATAGAAATGGAAAATGAATAAAAATTGAAGTTGAATAAAAATGGAAGTTGCATAAAATTAACAATTGAAGTTCATTCAAGAAACCACTATACATTAACGATCTATTTGGAAATTGAATAAAAAAGAAAGTTGAATAGAAAAGGAAATTGAATAAAAATGGAAGTTCAATAAAAATAAAAATGGAAGTTTACTAAAAATAAAAATGGAAGTTGCATAAATTCGAAAATGGAAGTTGAATAGAAAAAGAAGTGGAATAGAAATGGAAATTGAATAAAATTGGAAGTTGAATATTGAATGAACTTCCTTTAATTTTATGCAACTTCCATTTTTTATTTAATTTCCAAATAGATCGTCAAGGTATGTTGTTTCTTGAATGAACATCCACTTTTAATTTTATGCAACTTCCATTTTTGTTTTTATTCAACTTCCTTTTTTAGTTAATTTCCAAATAGATCGTTAAGGTGTAGTGGTTTCTTGAATTAACTTCCATTTTTAATTTTATTTAACTTCCATTTTTATTTTTATTCAACTTCCATTTTTATTCAATATCCTTTTCTATTAAACTTCCTTTTTTATTTAATTTCCAAATAGATCGTTAAGGTATAGTGGTTTCTTCAATGAACTTCCATTTTTAATTTTATGTAACTTCCATTTTTATTTTTATTCAACTTCCATTTTTATTCAACTTCATTCAAGAAACCACTATACCTTGACGATCTATGTGGAAATTAAATAAAAAAGGAAGTTAAAAAGAAAAGAAAGTTGAATAGAAAAAGAAATTGAATTAAAATGGAAGTTGCACAAAATTAAAAATTGAAGTTCTTTCAAGAAACCACTATACCTTGACGATCTATTGGGGTATTAAATTAAAATGGAAGATGAATAAAAATAAAAATGGAAATTGCATAAAATTAAAAATGGAAGTTCATTCAAGAAAGCATAATACCTTAACGATCTATTTGGAAATTAAATTAACAATGGAAGTTGAATAGAAAAGGAAATTAAATAAAAATGGAAGTTGAATAAAAATAAAAATCGAAGTTCATTCAAGAAACCATTATACCTTAACGATCTATTTAAAAATTAAATAAAAAAGGAAGTTAAATAAAAAAATGAAGTTGAATAGAATAGGAAATTGAATAAAAATGGAAATTGAATAAAAACGGAGTTGCATAAAATTAAAAATAGAAGTTGAATAAAAAAAAAATCGAAGTTGAGTAAAATTAACAATAAAAGTTCATTCAAGAAGCCACTATACCTTAACGATCAATCTGGAAATTAAGTAAAAAAGGACATCGAATAGAAAAGGAAATTGAATAAAAAATGGAAGTTGAATAAAAAAGAAATTCAAATAAAAATGAAAATTGAATAAAAATAAAAATGAAAGTTGTATGAAATTAAAAATGGAAGTTCATTCAAAAAACCACTCTACCTTAACGATCTATTTGGAAATCAAATAAAAAATGAAGTTGAATAAAAATGAAACTTGAATAAAAATAAAAATAAAAATGGATGTTACATAAAATTAAAAATGGAAGTTCATTGAAGAAACCACTAAACCTTAACGATTTATTAGGAAATTAAATAAAAAAGGAAGTTGAATAAAATTAAAAATGGAAGTTCATTCAAGAAACCACTATACCTTAATGATCTATTTGGAAATTAAATAAAAATGGAAGTTGAATAAAAAAGAAGTTGAATAAAAATGGAAGTTGCGTAAAATTAAAAATGGAAGTTGCATAAAATTAACAACGGAAATTCATTTAAGAAACCACTATACCTTAACGATCTATTTGGAAATTAAAAAACAAAGGAAGTTGAATAAAAATAAAAATGGAAGTACATTTGAGAAATCACAACAACCTAACGATCTATTTGGAAATTAAACAAAAAAGAAGTTGAGTTTGAATAGAGAAACTATGGAAGTTGTATAAGATTAACAATGGAAGTTCATTCAATAAACCACTATAACTTAACGATATATTTGGAAATTAAATAAAAAAAGAAGTTGAATAGAAAAAGAAATTGAATAAAAATGGAAGTTGAATAAAAATAAAAATGGAAGTTGCATAAAAATAAAAATGGAAGTTCATTCAAGAAAGCACTATATCTTAACGATCTATTTGGAAATTAAATAAAAAAGGAAGCTGAATAGAAAAGGAAATTGGAAAAAATTAAAGATTGAATGAAAATAAAAATGGAAGTTGCATAAAATTAGAAATTGAAGTTTATTCAAGAAACCACTATACCCTAACGATTTATTTGGAAATTAAGTAAAAAATGAAGTCGAATAGAAAAGGAAATTGAATAAAAATGAAAGTTGCATAAAATTAAAAATGGAAGTTGCATAAAATTAAAAATGGAAGTTGCCTAAAATTAACAATGGAAGTTATTCAAGAAACCACTATACCTTAACGATCTATTTGAAAATTAAATAAAGAAGGACGTTGAATAGAAAACGAAATTGAATAAAAATAAAAATAGAAGTTACATAAAATTAACAATAAAAGTTCATTGAAGAAAACCACTATACCTTTTCGATCTATTTGGAAATTAAATAAAAAGGAAAGTTGAATAGAAAAGGAAGTTGAATAAAAGGAAATAAAATAAAAATGGAAGTTGAATAAAATTAACAATAGAAGTTCAATCAAGAAACCACTATACCTTAACGATCTATTTGGAAATTAAATAAAAAAGGAAGTTGAATAGAAAACAAAATTCAATACAAATTGAAGTTGAATAAAAATAACAATGGCAGTTGAATAGAAATAAAAATGGAAGTTCATTCAAGAAACAACTATACCTTAATGATCTATTTGAATAAAAAAGGAAGTTGCATAAAATTAACAAAAAAGGAAGTTCATTCAATAAACCAATATACCTTAACGATCTATTTGGAAATTAAAGAAAAAAGGAAGTTGAATAGAAATGGAAGTTGAATACAAAATGGAAGTTGCATAAAATTAACAATGGAAGTTGCATAAAATTAAAAATTCAAGTTCATTCAAGAAACCACTATACCTTAACGATCTATTTGGAAATTAAATAAAAAAGAAAGTTGAATAGAAAAGAAAATTGAATAAAAATGGAAGTTGAATAAAAATAAAAATGGAAGTTCATTCAAGAAACCACTATACCTTAACGATCTATTTGGAATGAAAATAAAAATGGAAGTTGAATAGAGAAGGAAATTGGATAAAAAAGGAAGTTGAATAAAAATAAAAAAGGAAGTTGCATAAAATTAATAAAATTAAAAATTGAAGTTGCATAAAATTAACATTGGAAGTTAATTCAAAAAACCACTATACCTTAACGATTTTATTTGTAAATTAAATAAAAAAGGAAGTTGTATAAAATTAACAATGGATGTTCATTCGAGAAACCAGTATACCTTAACGATCAATTTGAAAATTAAATAAAAAAGGAAGTTGAATAAAAATAAAAATGGAAGTTGCAAAAAATTAAAAATGAAAGTAGCATTAAATATAAATGAAGTTGAATAGAATAGGAAATTGAATAAAAATGGAAGTTGCATAAAATTAAAAAATTCAATAGAAATGGAAGTTGAATAGAAAAGTGAATTGAATAAAAAAGGAAATTAAATAAAAATGGAAGTTGAATAAAAATAAAAATGGAAGTTGCATAAAATTAAAAATGGAAGTTCATTCAAGAAACCACTATACCTTAACGATCTATTTGGAAATAAAATAAAAAAGAAGTTGAATTGTGACGCCCTCAAAATAATAACATTAGAACCCATCAATTTAGACATGCGTTGATATAAAAGATAGATATTCTTCTATTCATTAGAATAATTCTTACAACAGTATTACATGTTAACAACAAAAGCAAATGCCCTACGGGCTTACAGCTTTCCAAGTCAACACTTGGTTGCACAAAATAAGAGTACTAACTCTATACAAAAGAAACCCTTGGCTTGGTATACATGTAACACAAATAAAATAAACAAAAAGAGTCTTCAACTCTCATCATCATCCAAGCTATGTCCTTGGAGGTGGCATGCTACCTGTACTTGAAAATAATGTCCCATATAGGGTGAACCAACGCCCAGTAGAGATATGCTAAACACAGTATGAGCAATAACTAAGACTTTAGCAATTGACAATTGTTCAACACAGATAAATCCACATATCTCACATTCGGTTCCGACATTAAGTCCATGTTACATTTCATTTCCCATTTCTTTTTCAACTTTGAGTTTGAAAACAAGGCTCAATACCTAGCCAAATAACTTAATGAGCTTTAGACTCCCTTAAAACACTTTCAAAATTCATGACGGATACACATCATAATGTCAGACGACAACACAAAATTCATTTCTGTACTTTACGAATGATACACATTTCGGTGTTGTATCAATATTACATAGAATCACTTCTAAACTTCACAATTGTTAACGGTATACTTTTTAGTGCTATATCAAATCAATTCGAACACTTCCATAATCAACACTTGATACACATTGTAGTGCTGTATCAATGTCACACAAAAGTCCGGTCTTGAGGTCCATCCCCTATCTTCCCCTAAACCGTGGAGTACATCCCCTATCTCTTCCCACACAACACATGTATATAAACATAGATCATATACAATCAGTCAATACATACAGTTAATGTATTCTTTCAACCGTCATACTCTATGACACATCCAATTGATTAGTTTTAATTTGCCTAATCATCATGCATTGTCTACAACAATCAAAACTACCCTCCACCGGTAGCCCAAGCAATTATATCTAAACAGATAATAAAAGCTCTAACAGATAAAATATCAATATTTTCAAAAGTGAACGATTAATAAATCCAACTCCACCATTTCACAATATAATGAGTCAATTTCATTATTCCTAACTCAATTCCATAAATCCACAACTTTTCCAAATTAATTATACCAACTAATTTATATAACAAATTAGGGTTTTCTACCCCTTTTTCTAATAACAACCCAATGGTCCAAAAATCAACAACCAACAACAATACCATTATTTTGAAACCCAAAATACAGTTTTTAGAATCAAAATAACAAAGCCCTCTTTTAACATTTTGAAACCCTAAGTCCTAAAATTTACCCAACTTCAACACTTTATCAAAACAACCAAAAATCTATGTCAAAAATCATAAGAGTGAGTAGGAATCCCTACCTCAATAGTTGACACCCAACAAAGAAGATGAAGAAAACGAAAATGCTCAAAATCCCGAGATTCTTGGATCAAAAGATGGCCCTCGACGATCAACAACTTTTTTGTAAAGGCCAAAGGTGAGAAAACAACTCCTATTAGATCAATACCTAGAGAGAAGGCAAGGTTCTAGAGAGAGAGGCTCAACAATGGAGTTTTGGAAAAGTAAGAGAGAGAAAAGGATGTGAAAAAGTGATCCAAAAAGTTGGATCTCAGTTTTATATAAGAGTCGCCCCGCTCGAGCGTGGAAACCCCCGCTCGAGCATCACTCCTGAACACCCGCCGAAGGCCAAAACTCTCGCTCGAGCGGTGGATACACACTTCTAGAACTTTTTGCTGAACCAGGTTCCCGCTTGAGCGCAACACTCCCAGCTCGAGCGTCACACACAAACTCCCGCTCGAGCGGAGAAGCAACAACGAAGGGCCCGCTCGAGCATCAAAAGCTCCGTTCGAGCGTGAAGGCAAAAATCTGGGCAACTACTCTTCGTTTCTAAGTTCAACCAACTCAGAATAAACTCGCCCAACACATCCTATAACTCAAATACAAAGTACGAAGGATGCAAACAAGATATAAGCAATCGCTAACACTCACGGAAACCAAATCAGGATCATGTACACAAGAGGAAAAACCCGGATCGCTATATGAATAAAAAGGAAATTGATTAAAAAGAAGAAGTTGAAATTAAATATAAAAGGAAGTTGAATAGAAAAGGAAATTGGATAAAAATGCAAGATGAATAAAAATAAAAATGGAAGTTGAACAACAATGGAAATTGAATAAAATTGGAAATTAAATAAAAAATAAAGTTGAATAAAATGTAAGTTGAATAAAAATAAAAATGAAAGTTCATTCAATAAACTACTATACCTTAACGATCTATTTGGAAATTAAACAGAAAAGGAAATTAAATAGAGAAGGAAGATGAATAAAAAAAGAAGTTGAATAGAAAAGGAAATTGAATAAAAAAGGAAGTTGAATAAAGAGATGAAATTGAGTAGAAAAGGAAATTGAATAAAAATGGAAGTTGAATAAAAATAAAAATGGAAGTTGCATAAAATTAACAATGGAAGTTCATTGAAGAAATTACTATACCTTAACGATCTATTTGGAATTGAATAAAAATGGAAGTTGCATAAAATTAAAAATGGAAGTTCATTCAAGAAACCACTATACCTTAACGATCTATTTGGAAATTAAATAAAAATAAAAGTTGAATAAAATTAAAAATTGAAGTTTAATAAAAAAATCACTATACCTTAATGATCTATGTGGAAATTAAATAAAAAATGAAGTTGAACAGAAAAGGAAATTAACTAAAAATGAAAATTGAATAAAAATAAAAATGAAAGTTGCATAAAATTAAAAATGGAAGTTCATTCAAAAATAAAAATTGAAGTTCATCCAATAAACTATTATACTTAACGGTCTATTTGAAAATTAAATAAAAAAGGAAGTTAAATAGAAAAGGAAATTGAATAAAAATCGAAGTTGAATAAAAATAAAAAAAGAAGTTGAATAGAAAAGTAAATTGAATAAATATGGAAGTTGAATAAAAATAAAAATGCAAGTTGACTAAAAATAAAAATGGAAGTTCATTCGAGAAACCACTATACCTTGACGATCTATTTGGAAATTAAATAAAAAAGGAAGTTGAATAGAAAAAGAAATTGAATAAAAATGGAAGTTGAATAAAAATAAAAATGGAAGTTGAATAAAAATAGAAATGGAAGTTGCATAAAATTAAAAATGGAAGTTCATTCAAAAAACCACTATATTTTAACGATCTATTTGGAAATTAAATAAAAATGGAAGTTGAATAAAATTAAAAATTGAATAAAAATGGAAGTTGCATAAAATGAAAAATGGAAGTTCATTCAAGAAACTACTATACCTTAACAATCTATTTGGAAATTAAAATTGGAAGTTGCATAAAATTAAAAATGGCAGTTCATTGAAAAAAACCACTATACCACGACGATCTGTGTGGAAATTAAATAAAAATGGAAGTTGAATAGAATATGAAATTGAATAACAATGGAAGTTGAATAAAAATGAAGTTGATTCAAGAAACCACTATACCTTAGCGATCTATTTGGAAATTAACTAAAAAAGAAAGTTGAATAGACAAGGAAATTGAATAAAAATGGAAGTTGCATAAAATTAAAATTGAAATTTCATAACATTAAAAGTGGAAGTTCTTTCAGGAAACTACTTGTAGCGACCCCGGTCTTTTTCCATTTGATTGGTGTATCCGGACTTATGTTCCGTGGATTTCGTTGTCTTTTTGTTGTCGTTGTTGTCCTTTGATTCCTTGTTCTTTGGTTATAGGATGTTTTGGGCAGGTTGATTGCAGGTTGGTTGGGTTTAGAAACCAACTCTTGATGTTCAGTTTTTGGCTTGGTCGCTCGAGCGAGCTTATCTTCGCTTCGGCGAGGTCCTTCTTTTGGTTAAATCGCTCGGCGAGCCTTTCTTGATCGGCGAGGTTGCGTCGATGCTAGACCTGATCGCGATGGTTGTTGGCTCAGGCGAGCTTCCCTTCGCTCGAGCGAGCTGGTTTGTTTTTGGCTCGAGCGAGCTTCTTTTCGCTCGAGCGAGTCTTTCTTGTGTCTGGTCGCTCGAGCGACCAGGTCTTCGCTCGAGCGAGCCTGTCGTATTTCAGTAGGCAGCAGCGGGAAAAATAGCATTTTTCTCCTTCTTTCTTTTTTGAAACCCTAGCAGCCGAGACTCTCTCTCTCTAAACATACTCTCTCTCTAAGAATTGATCTACCTAGGGTCACTTTCTACCCTTTGTCCTTTGTTAAAAAGATAGAGGAGGTCGAGGGCTTCGCTTTAATCGGAACAATAGTGGATTTGGAGCACTTTGGTTTCGGGTCATCATCTCTATTTGAGCTCTTCTTTGAGGTAGGGATTCTCCTTGTTCTCTTTTCAATACTCCTACTATAGATAGACATGTGGGTATTTTTGTATTGCATGAAAACTACATCATGTTGGAATTTTATATAAATTCATGAGGTTGAACTTTGGGTTGGTTGTTGGTCTTAGATCTTTGATTATTAGATGTGCTTTGGGCTAATTGGGTGGTTAATTGGCGGGTTGTTGTTGAAAGGAGAGGAAACCCTAATATTTATTGATTTAATAATTTAATAGAGGGGTTTGATCTTTGGGTAAATACTTGGGTATTTTGGGTTTTAAATGAAACCATTGTTGGCTATTGTAGTTTATTAAAATGGGTTAGGGCTTATTGTCCTTGAAGTTGGTTTTGTGAAAATAAAAGGAAGCGAGATTGGCTTTGTGGAATGGGAATGGTACTTTGAAATAAGTATGAATGTTGGACTGGTATCTTATACTACTATGTTAGTATTAGTGTTAAGTTGATAATTTCATGTCAATTGAGTAAGTTTATAGATGTACAATATACGCATCTAGAGGTTTTGTCCTTGGTCATCGGTGGAGGATGATCTACGGTTGTATTGAATTGTTGTGTATGCTTTACGTATGTGTTCATCTATTTTAACACATTCTTGTGTTATCTTGGAAGTTTTAGTTTATCCATTATCCATGTTGGATTTGCCTTGTTTGCATGAGGGTCGCTGGCGTTATATGACGCGCTTATAATCAGAGGTACCGTTACCTTCCGACTAAGCGCTGAGAAGCTGTATGCGCTTATAATCGAGGTGCCACACCCTTCCGGCTAGCGCTGGTAAAATGGTGTGTTCTTTGTGAAAAGTGCGATGTGGCTTACTATGCATATAGCTAGTAGAGCGAAGTTGATAGTAGTTATTGCGAGATATCCTTGGCTTCTTGGCGCATAGCTAGTAGAGCAGGTGGAATTATTGTAGTTTTGTTGTAACTAAAAGTATCATGGATTTGATTGGTTCTGATTCGAGAAACAAGTTACTCGTGATTGTTTATATACGTGTTGGTGGGTTGTAAACTTACGTTTGACAAGGTTGTGCATGTATAGGTATGAGTGTAGTGGAAAGGGACCAAAATGTCTTTTTGTCTTTTGGAAAGTGTGAAGGAAAATGAATGTTTTAAAAATAAACATGTTGAAAGGATACATATGTAGTACGTATGGGAAATGGATGAGAGTATCTGGCTTAGTGATTATTTTCCTAAGTAATTGTTAATATTAAGAAGGAATGGGAATTGGGATGAATGAGAGGAATATGGAAAGATGAATCACTCGTAGCGTTGAATGAAAGCAGTTGTTTTCAAAAGGAAAGTTCATACATATATATTTTTGTATAAAGCTGTCACATTACTATTCTAGTACAAGAATGAGTATTCATGATCATAGCTATCTCATCTTGTTGTTATTGTTGAGGATCATGTTGAGATCCCTCTTGGACTATATGTTCATCCCACGTTGTTGAATCTTTTTTTCGGTGTTTAGCGGGATGTGCTACAAGATTTGGATCTACTTATTTGTTGGCCACAGGGCCTCTTTGTTGTTGGCGGAGCATATATGTATAAAGGGTTACACCCTTCATTTGTTTATTTAAAGGTTGTAAGCCTAAGGGCAATTTACTAGTATGTTCATGTAATGTTGACTTTGCATACGAATGAGAGTATTGCTAATCACTTCTCTGGATTAAATGTATGAGTTTACTTCCGTGTTACCTTTGAAACCGAATTAAATTAATGAATTTGGTAATGACTTGAGTAATAAAAAGTGGGCGTGACAACTTGGTATCGAGCAACAAGGTTCGACTACCTTGAGCTCGTGGGAAGTGGTTTTACCACAGTGGGTTTACTACGTGTAGTGAGGGCGTTGCATATAGATACCATGAGAATTAGGACTTCGTGTTGCATTTATGTGAGCATGGGATTAAGTCTCTTGGATAGTATTCGTGGCCGTGAACTTGCTTTGAGGTCCTTTTGGAAACACTTTGATCAACGTGGTTTCTAATAGGAATTCCTTGAGAGTTCCGGGATGAGTGGCTATCTTTGTGGACTTGATTCGATTATGTGGTTACATGTTTAGATGTTTATATGCAATAGAGATGAAAATTTTGAGACTAAGTGTGTCTTGTGATTTAAGAGTAGTGGAGTGTGCCTCGAAGAAGGCTATTGTGTTTTACGCTAAGTGTAATTTACTTTGTGCTTTATAGGATGTCTACACGAGGGAGTAGAGGACGGTTGAGTAGTAGGAGCGCCGGGAGAGGCACACCAGTTCCTTTAGCACCCGCCGTAGCAGCGTCGGCTGTCGGCGAGAATGTCGCACGTGAGATTGTGAGAGCAGTGCAAGACGCCCTAGCTCGTACTGAGGGCGGCAGTGGGCATGCTCTCAAGCTTACTAAGGAGTTCTTTCGCTCCGGTCCACCTGAGTTTGTGGGGGAGGCTAAACCGTTGGAAGCAGAGAGTTGGTTGGAACAGATTACCAAGACTCTTGATATGCTCAGAGTCGAAGATGAGGAGTTGAGAGTTTCTTTGGCTACCTTTCAGTTGAAGAGTGATGCAAGTTATTGGTGGAAGAATGCTAAGAATAATGTAGGTAGCACGTGGGTTGCTTTTACCGAGGCCTTTTGGGCTAAGTATTTCCCTCATACGCTCGGGAAGGTTGAGAGCGATTTTGGAGTTGCGTCGAGATGACACTCTGTGTACCTGATTTGAGATGCGGTTTGATAGTTTGTCGAGGTTTGCTCGAGTTGGTGACAACAGAGGACCCTCGTTGTTTTGAGTTCGAAAGGCGTCTGTGTTTCGATATTCGCGGGAAGGAAGCTGGATCCTTGTGGAAGGATTACTATACCTTAGTTGAGGCGGCCCATGTGGAGGCCACGATTGCTAGTGGTGATGGGGTTAAGGAGACCATCTCGGTCGATCTTGTGGTTCCTAAACATTCTAGGTTGATGAGGGGTGGGCGGAAACATGCTCGATCGGGGCTGGTTCCTTTTCTTCGCCAGGTTTGGATCCTTCATTGGGGTTTAAGGCGGTGCGAGTTTCGAACCGATCTCGGAGTAGAGGGTCTGGTGGTTGTTTTGTTTGTGGTCAGTTGGGCCATGGTAGACGTTCTTGTCCTTTGCGTGCAAATTCTTGAGTTACTAAAACCTAGTCGGACTTCGATCGTACCCGTCCAATCGGGCGTTATCGGTGCAGCAGGCGAGGCGGGCTTGAGAGCCTCGCGGCGACTTATTAGTTAGCCCTATAGTGTTACCACGAGAGGACTTTTTGTAATATTGGCGGTGGTGTATCATGTTTATTGATTTTGTTCTTTGACGATGTCTTGTTGGATGTTGAGGCACCATGTTTATGTATTGCGCTTTATGCATAGTATTGTTTGGTTAATCCTCGGTATTGGGGAGTATGTATGGAATTTCGAACTCTCTATTTTATTTTGAGAAGTTGTTAATGGGGTCAATGATCCTAGTATTGTTGCTTGCTTAATCTTGTATTTTGAGTTAGTCTTGTGACTGTGGGCCTTGTTCATTTAGAGATTATGGGTTGAAGCACGGAATCCGTGGGTGGATGTGATTGATGTGATGGTTTGAGAGTTGTGCGGTATTAGCAAGGTTATGTGAGATGTGTATCTCGGGTTGATAGGAATGGTATCTGTTTGTTGGTTTGTGTTTTGGGCTTGCTAGTTAGTGAGTGCAGGGTGACCCTAATGGTTGTATAGGGGTAGTGTTTGTTTTGTGATTGGTTATCAATTGTTGGGTATGGTTTGGGAGTGAATGCTAGCAGCATTCTTTAGTGGAAGAACAAATTTGTGTTCTAGAATAACGAGAATAGCGTTGGTCAAATTGTCCTTCGTGATTGGGTTTGAGGTTGACCTTGTCGATTTTGAGTTGAGGGGATGAGCGGAGTTTCTTTGTGTAGCCATAGAGGGTGGTAATTCCCTTAAGGCGCGATGTTGATCTTGTACAATTTCAGGAGATCCGGTAAGATCCCAAAATTTGGGGTTTTGTGTAGAGACCTCCTTGTTGGGGGTTAGTGGTTTGAGTGGCACATCAGTGTGTGGACTACTGAGTGTGGAGTTTGTTGAGTTGTTTAGTCAGCTTGTTGGTATCGAGTTTGGTTTGACTTTTGTCACCTTGCGGTTAATCTCTTCTATCGTAGACCTTGTGTGTTGATTAGGGAGATCGAAGCTAATCGAACATGTTATGCCATTGAATCTGTTGATTAATAGAATACATTAATGTATGTATTGATTGATTGTGTATAGAACCTATGGATTTTTATGCATGGCTTGGTGATGGGAAATGGGGTATGAACCGGGGATGCACTCATATGCTCTTCCATTGCGATAGTGATATAGCTCACATGCTTATCAATTGAAGTGTTGGTTGTTTGATTTGATGTGGCCTTGTACTTATTTTATGCTTCGTGTTGGTTTTGATATCACTGTATGAGTGATGGATGTTGTTAGTAGTATGTTGAAAAGTCATGGAAGACAAAATTTTTCCTAAGTGTTTGGGCCACCTAAGGGTGTTGTTGAGAAATTGATTTAATTCAAGGGTTTTGCGAAATTCCAAGTGAATCTTTTTGGTAAATAAAGCGTGGGTGATTTGTATGTTTTGGATAACACCGTATTTGTGAAAAATATTTTCAAAACTGTTGAGTTTCGCATGGAAAATGAAGGACTTATTTTGGAATGTTAACATCGAAAATTTGACTACCTTTGAGAAATGTCTCTTGAACAAGAAAATGTTTTCTTATTATTTACTCATAAGATTCGCTTGGGTTGGCTTTCGGGAATCTTGTTGTTGAATAGTGACTTAGCTTGAAGCGCTAGTCAGTTGTTGGTAATTGTTTGAGAAAGGTTTGATGCATTAAGATTTTCGTACCTAAGTGTTGTGGTTTGGAACGTATTCCTTAGTGAGTCTCTTCCTTGGTGAGAGTGGCGTGACGGTTTGTAGTGAGCGGTTTCACTCCTAGTATTGGGGGTATTGGTGTTGTGTTATCAGTTGGCCTTGTGTTTTGGCGTACTTTTAATTTCGGGGCGAAATTCTTTAAGAGGAGGTTGTAGCGACCGGTCTTTTCCATTTGATTGGTGTATCCGGACTTATGTTCCGTGGATTTCGTTGTCTTTTGTTGTCGTTGTTGTCCTTTGATTCCTTGTTCTTTGGTTATAGGATGTTTTGGGCGAGGTTGATTGCGAGTTGGTTGGGTTTAGAAACCAACTCTTGATGTTCGATTTTGGCTTGGTATCGGCGAGCTTATCTTCGCTTCGGCGAGGTCCTTCTTTTGGTTCGTCGCTCGGCGAGCCTTTCTTGGATCGGCGAGGTTGCGTCGATGCTAGACGATCGCGATGGTTGTTGGCTCGGCGAGCTTCCCTTCGCTCGAGCGAGCTGGTTTGTTTTTGGCTCGAGCGAGCTTCTTTTCGCTCGAGCGAGTCTTTCTTGTGTCAGTCGCTCGGCGACCAGTCTTCCTTCAGCGAGCTTTGTCGTATTCGATAAGCGGCGGCCGGGGAAAAATAGCATTTTTCTCCTTCTTTCTTTTTTGAAACCCTAGCAGCCGAGACTCTCTCTCTCTAAACATACTCTCTCTCTAAGAATTGATCTACCTAGGGTCACTTTCTACCCTTTGTCCTTTGTTAAAAGGATAGAGGTCGAGGGCTTCGCTTTAATCGGAACAATAGTGGATTTGGAGCACTTTGGTTTCGGGTCATCATCTCTATTTGAGCTCTTCTTTGAGGTAGGGATTCTCCTTGTTCTCTTTTCAATACTCCTACTATAGATAGACATGTGGGTATTTTTGTATTGCATGAAAACTACATCATGTTGGAATTTTATATAAATTCATGAGGTTGAACTTTGGGTTGGTTGTTGGTCTTAGATCTTTGATTATTAGATGTGCTTTGGGCTAATTGGGTGGTTAATTGGCGGGTTGTTGTTGAAAGGAGAGGAAACCCTAATATTTATTGATTTAATAATTTAATAGAGGGGTTTGATCTTTGGGTAAATACTTGGGTATTTTGGGTTTTAAATGAAACCATTGTTGGCTATTGTAGTTTATTAAAATGGGTTAGGGCTTATTGTCCTTGAAGTTGGTTTTGTGAAAATAAAAGGAAGCAGGATTGGCTTTGTGGAATGGGAATGGTACTTTGAAATAAGTATGAATGTTGGACTGTGGTATCTTATACTACTATGTTAGTATTAGTGTTAAGTTGATAATTTCATGTCAATTGAGTAAGTTTATAGATGTACAATATACCTGCATCTAGAGGTTTTGTCCTTGGTCATCGGTGGAGGATGATACGGTTGTATTGAATTGTTGTGTATGCTTTACACGTATGTGTTCATCTATTTTAACACTGTTATCTTGGAAGTTTATGTATATGCATTATACATGTTG
Source organism: Camellia lanceoleosa (assembly GCA_025200525.1). Taxonomy (NCBI): domain Eukaryota; kingdom Viridiplantae; phylum Streptophyta; class Magnoliopsida; order Ericales; family Theaceae; genus Camellia; species Camellia lanceoleosa. Next base: position 981,726 of record JANUSC010000024.1, read on the forward strand.
GATATGCCTTGTGTGCATGAGGGTTGTTGGCGTTATATGCCGCGCTTATAATCAGAGGTACCGTTACCTTCCAGCTAGCGCCTGGAGAACTGTATGCGCTTATAATCTGAGGTGCCACACCCTTCCAGCTAGCGCCTGGTAAAATGGTGTGTTCTTTGTGAAAAGTGCGGTGTAACTTACTATGCATATAGCTAGTAGAGCGAAGTTGATAGTAGTTATTGCAGATATCCTTAACTTCTTGGCGCATAGCTAGTAGAGCAGGGTGGAATTATTGTAGTTTTGTTGTAACTAAAAGTATCATGGATTTGATTGGTTACAGTTCAGAGAAACAAGTTACTCCGTGATTGTTTATATACGTGTTGGTGGGTTGTAAACTTACGTTTGACAAGGTTGTGCATGTATAGGTATGAGTGTAGTGGAAAGGGACCAAAATGTCTTTTTGTCTTTTGGAAAGTGTGAAGGAAAATGAATGTTTTAAAAATAAACATGTTGAAAGGATACATATGTATGCATTATGGGAAATGGATGAGTATCTGGCTTAGTGATTATTTTCCTAAGTAATTGTTAATATTAAGAAGGAATGGGAATTGGGATGAATGAGAGGAATATGGAAAGATGAATCACTCGTAGCGTTGAATGAAACGGTTGTTTTCAAAAGGAAAGTTCATACATATATATTTTTGTATAAACTGTCACATTACTATTCTAGTACAAGAATGAGTATTCATGATCATAGCTATCTGTACTGTTGTTATTGTTGAGGATCATGTTGAGATCCCTACTGGACTATATGTTCATCCCACGTTGTTGAATCTTTTTTTTCAGGTGTTTAGCAGGATGTGCTACAAGATTTGGATCTACTTATTTGTTGGCCACGGGGCCTCTTTGTTGTTGGCGGAGCATACATATGTGTAAAAGGGTTACACCCTTCATTTGTTTATTTAAAGGTTGTAAGCCTAAGGGCAATTTACTAGTATGTTCATGTAATGTTGACTTTGCATACGAATGAGAGTATTGCTAATCACTTCTACGGATTAAATGTATGAGTTTACTTCCGCGTGTTACCTTTGAAACTGAATTAAGTTAATGAATTTGGTAATGACTTCGAGTAATAAAAAGTGGGGCGTGACACTACTATACGTGGACGATCTATTTGGAAATTAAATAAAAAATGAAGTTGAATAGAAAAGTGAATTTAATAAAAATGGAAGTTGCATAAAAATGAAAAATGAAAGTTGCATAAAATTAACAAGGGAAGTTTATTCAAGAAACCACTATACCTTAACGATCTATTTGCAAATTAAATAAAAAAGGAAGTTGAATAGAAAAAGAAATCGAATAAAAATGAAAGTTGCATTAAATTAAAAATGGCAGTTTATTGAAGAAACCACTATACCTTAACGATCTATTTGGAAGTTCATTCAAGAAGCCACTATACCTTAACGATCTATTTGGAAATTAAATAAAAAAACAAATTGAATAAAAATGGAAGTTGAATAAAAATAAAAATGGAAGTTGAATAAAAATGCAAGATGAATAAAAATAAAAATGGAAGTTGCATAAAATTAACAATAGAAGTTCATTCAAGAAAGCACTTCAATTTTTAAATAAAAAGGAAGTTAATTCAAGAAACCAATATACCTTAGCGATCTATTTGGAAATTAAATGAAAAAGGAAGTTGAATAAAAAAGGAAATTGAATAAAATTAAAAAGGAAATTGAATAAAAAAAAGAAGTTGAATAAAAATGGAAGTTCATTTAAGAAACCACCATACCTTAACGATCTATTTGGAAATTAAATAAAAAAATGAAGTTGAATAGAATAGGAAATTGAATAAAAATGGAAGTTCATTCAAGAAACCACTATACCTTAACGATCTATTTGGAAAGTAAATAAAAAAATGAAGTTGAATAGAATAGAAAATTGAATAAAAATGGAAGTTGCATAAAACTATAAATGTAAGTTCATTGAAGATACCATAATACCATAACGATCTACTTGGAAATTAAGTAAAAAATGAAGTTGAATAGAAAAGGAAGTTGAATAAAAATATAAATGGAAGTTGCATGAAATTAACAATGGAAGTTCATTCATTCAAGAAATCACTATACCTTAACGATCTATTTAGAAATTAAATAAAAAAAGGAAATTGAATACCACTATACCTTAACGATATATTTGGAAATTAAATAAAAAGGGAAGTTGAATAAAAATAAAAATGGAAGTTGCATAAAATTAACAATGGAAGTTCATTCAAGAAACCACTATACCTTAACAATCTATTTGGAAATTAAATATAAAAAGAAAGATAGATAGAAAAGGGAAAATGGAAGTTGTATAATATTAACAACGGAAGTTCATTGAAGGAACCACTATACCTTAACGATCTATTTGGAAATTAAATATAAGAGGTAGTTGAACTTCCATTTTTATTTAATTTTCATTTCTATTCAACTTCCTTTTTTATTTAATACCCAAATAGATCGTTAAGGTATAGTGGTTTTTTGAATAAACTTCCCTTGTTAATTTTATGCAACTTTCATTTTCTATTCAACTTCCATTGTTAATTTAATTTTCAAATAGACCGTTAAAGTATCGTCAAGGTATAGTGGTTCAACTTCCATTTTTATTTTTATTTTTATTCAACTTCCATTTTTATTCAATTTCCTTTTCTATTCAACTTCCTCTTTTTTTTTTAATTTACAAATAAATTGTTAAGTTATAGTGGTTTCTTAAATGAACTTCCATTGTTAATCTTATGCAACTTCCATTTTTGTTTTTATTCAATTTCCTTTTTTATCTAACTTTCTTTTTTATTTAATTTCCAAATAGATCGTTAAGTTATAGTAGTTTCTTGAATAAACTTCCATTGTTAATGTTATGCAACTTCCATTTTTATTTTTATTCAACTTCTAAATAGATCTTTAAGGTATAGTGGTTTCTTGAATGAACTTCCATTTTTAATTTTATTCAACTTCCATTTTTCTTTAATTTTCATTTCTATTCAATTGAATAAAAATCGAAGTTGAATAAAAATAAAAAAGGAAGTTGCATAAAATTCATAATTGAAGTTCATTGAAGAAACCACTATACCTTAACGATCTATTTGGAAATTAAATAAAAAAGGAAGTGGAATAGAAATGGAACTTGAATATAAATTAAATAAAAATGGAAGTTGAATAAAAATGGAAGTTCAATCAAGAAACCACTATACCTTAACGACCTATGTGGAAATTAAATAGAAAAGGAAGTTGAATAGAAAATGTAATTGAATAAAAATGGAAATTGAATAAAAAGGGAAGTCGAATAAAAATAACAATGGAAGTTCATTGACGAAACCACTATACCTTAACGATTTATTTGGAAATTACATAAAAAAGGAAGTTGAATATAAATGGAAAATGAATAGAAATGTAAATTAAATAAAAAAGAAAATTGAATAAAAATGGAAGTTGAAAAGAAAAGGAAGTTGAATAAAAATGGAAGTTGAATAGAAAAGGAAATTGGATAAAACTGGAAGTTGCATAAAATTAAATATAAAAGAAAGTTGAATAGAAAAGGAAATTGAATAAAAAAGGAAGTTGAACAAAAATAAAAAATAGAATGCAACTTACATTTTTATTTTATTCAACTTCCTTTTTATTTAATTGCCAAATAGATCGTTAAGGTAGAGTGGTTTTCTGAATGAACTTTCATTTTTAATTTTTTGGAAAATAAAAAAAAAAAAGAAATTAAATAAAAATATAAATGGAAGTTGAATAAAATTAAAAATGGAAGTTGAATAAAAATAAAAATGGAAGTTGAATAAAATTAAAAATTGAAGTTGCATAAAATTAATTTCCACTATACCTTAACGATCTATTTGGAAATTAAAAAAAAGAGGAAGTTGAATAGAAAAGTAGATTGAATAAAATCGGAAGATGAATAAAAATAAAAATGGAAGTTACATAAAATTAACAATGGAAGTTCATTTAAGAAACCACTACACCCTAACGATCTATTTGGAAATTAAAGAAAAAAGTAAGTTAAATAGAAAAGGAAATTAAATAAAAATGGAAGTTGCATAAAATTAACATTGGAAGTTCATTCGAGAAACCATAATACCTTAACGATCTATTTGGAAATTAAATGAAAAAAGCAAGTCGAATAGAAAAGGAAATTAAATAAAAAATGAAGTTGAATAGAAAAGGAAACTGAATGGAAGTTGAATAAAAATAAAAATGAAAATGGAAGTTGAATAAAAATAAAAATGAAAATGGAAGTTGAATAAAAATAAAAATGGAAGTTGAACAAAAATGGATGTTGAATAAAAATGGAACTTGAATAAAAATAAAAATCGAAGTTGAATAAAAATAAAAATGGAAGTTGAACAAAAATGGAAATTAAATAAAAAAGATGGGACTTCTGCATAAAATTAAAAAATGGAAGTTCATTGAAGAAACCACTATAACTTAACGATCTATTTGGAAATTAAGTATAAAAAAAAAAAGTTGAATAGAAAAGGAAATTGAATAAAAATGGAAGTTGAGTAAAAATAAAAATGAAAGTTGTATAAAATAAAAAAGGAAGTTGAATAAAAAAAAAATTGAATAGAAAAGGAAATTAAATAAAAATGGAAGTTGAAAGGAAGTTGAATAGAAAAGGAAATTAGATAAAAATAGAAGTTGAATAAAAATAAAAATGGAAGTTGAATAGAAAAGTAAATTGAATAGAAATGGAAATTAAATTGCATTGTTAATTTTATGCAAATTCCATTTTTATTTTATTCAATTTCCTATTCTATTCAACTTCATTTTTTTATTTACCTTTCAAATAGATCGCTAAGGTATAATGGTTTCTTGAATTAACTTCCATTATTAAAAAAATATAGAAGATAAATAAAAAAGGAAGTTGAACAGAAAATGAAGGATAGAAAATAGAATTAAATTCCATTTTTATTTGTATGCAACTTCCATTTTTATTCAATTTCCTTTTCTATTCGACTTTTTTTTTTTATTTAATATCCAAATAGATCGTTAAGGTATTGTGGTTTCCACTTCCATTTTTAATTTTATTTAACTTCCATTTTTATTCGACTTCCAAATAGGTCGTTAAGTTGTAGTGGTTTCTCTATTCAACTTCCTCTTTTATTTTATTTCCAAATAGATCGTTAAGGTATAATGGTTTTTTGAAAGAACTTCCATTGTAAGTTTTATGCAACTTCCATTTTTATTTTTATTCAATTTCCTTTTCTATTCAAGTCACTTTTCTATTCAATTTCCATTTCTATTTAACTTTCTTGAATGAACTTTCATTTTTATTAAATTCAACTTCCATTTTGATTCAATGTCCTTTCTGTTCAACTTCTTTTTTTATTTAATTGCCAAATAGATCGTTAAGGTATAGTGTGATCTTGAATGAACTTCCATTTTTAATTTTATGTAACTTCCATTATAATTTTTATTCAACTTTCATTTTTATTCAACTTCTAGTTTTATTAATTGAATAAAAATGCAAGTTGCCTAAAAATAAAAATGGAAGTTGCATAAAATTAACAATGGAAGGTCATTCAAGAAAAAACATACCCTAACGATCTATTTGGAAAGTAAATAAAAAAATGAAGTTGAATAGAATATGAAGTTAAATAAAAAAAGAAGTTCAATAGAAAAGGAAATTGAATAAAAATGGAAGTTGAATAAAATTAAAAATTGAAGTTCATTCAAAAAACCACTATACCTTAACGATCTATTTGGAAAGCAAATAAAAAATAAAGTTGAATAGAATGGAAATTGAATAAAAATGGAAGTTGAATAAAAATAAAAATGGAAGTTGCCTAAAATTAACAATGGAAGTTAATTCAAGAAACCACTATACCTTAACGATTTATTTGTAAATTAAATAAACAAGGAAGTTGTATAAAATTAAAAATGGAAGTTTGTTCAGGAAACCACTATACCTTAACGATCTATTTGGAAATTAAATAAAAAAAGAAGTCGAATAGAAAAGGAAATTGAATAAAAATGGAAGTTGAATAGAAACCAATATCCTTTTCTATTAGATCGTTAAGGTAGAGTGGTTTTGTCACGACCCCAACCTGCCCCTAGAAGGTCGGCGCCGAGATGGCCAGTAACCCGAGGTTACCAAAGGCCTCTTACAAGAATTCACGCACAACTCAGAGTAAATATGTGGGGCTTACAAATGCGGAAGCAATAAATTAACATACAAGCAGTCCATAAAAGCAGTGCTTAAGTCGAATGAAATGACATACATCTTTGATGGCTTTAATATAACAGAATAGAGTACATGAATTACATCTTGACAAAAAGGCTTCTCGGCCTTCAAATACAAAAATTTCAATGAAATAACCAAGAAGCATGATCTTCAAGATGCTGCAAAACACAAATGCAAAACATGTCGGCAAAAACATCGGCAAACAAGTCTAGGCGTCTCATACCGCTCATCACCTACATATATATATAGAGAGGGTGAGCTTGGATACTCGATGAATGGCATAAACAATAAAGGGTTTACATGAATGATATCCGAGGTCTTTAACAAAACTATACATAGTACAAATCAAGTTTGTCTTTCAAATCTTTCAAAGCTTCAAGGGATGTTCATTAACATCAAAATAATACGAGTGATGACATTACGGACAAGCAAACCCACGCGTAAAACCGTCGTGGCAAGGCAAGACAAGACAAGAGATCTCTAAACAAGGATGTCGTTGCATTATAGTCCCCGACACTAAGGACTTGTGCCACAAATGCTTAAAGTCCCCAGCACGTCGGACTTCCAAACTTGTGCTACAAATGCTTATAGTCCCCTAGCACGCAATTTGGTGCCACAAATGCTTAAAGTCCCCCACGCGTCTGGACTTCGAATGGTCATCAAAACAAGACATAACATTTGATACTCAAGGTAGGATTAATCATTCATGCTTACAAACACTTTTCAAAACAAGGCAAAACAATACTTTTATCAAGTCAAAGCAACATAGCTTTATTAAGAATGCCACTCACATAGTTCTTGAGCGTCGGGGTCAAGGCAAGTCCAAGTCCTACAAATACATGGCAAGTTCACTGAATACACTTACAAACAAGTTTCACATGCATGCAAATGATCTCGGCATGCCCCAAGACTAAGTCAAATCAAAGCAAACACGTTTCTTATTTGGAGAAAACATCTTTGGGCAACTAACTGTGTCTTGGCGAGGTTCCACACCTCCTTGCCGAGGTGAGGTTCGAGGCCACATTCAAGGACAAATGAAGTCGGAAAACACGGGTTTCCTCGCTCAAGAACATCAAGAACATGATCATGAAGAACATGAAGGAATGAATGCAAGGATCATAACTTATCATTTATAAAATCGGAGATCTCATGCAATGAGTTTGAAAACATGGACACAGGCGCCCATACTAGAATATCTTGGTGAAACAAACACAAATGCATGGATTTCAATGCAAGCTTTCGAGATCAAATCAAGGCTTTTCTTCAAGAACACATGAAGGTCACATTTTCTTTCCAAAACCAACTTTAAATCAACACATGATATGCAAGACAGCTTCAATCATGCAATGCAGCTAGATGATCATCAAGAACAACAAAAGGAGATTGAGATTCTAACCTCAGATCACGAATCTAACGGGTCCAACACCAAGGATCGAGCTTGCTAATCACTTTCTCACTCTAGAACTCCTCCTAGAGCTTCTCTCTCCTCAAGAACAAGACTTATAACAAAATGAGACATTTCTAGATTTGCCGGCTGATATAACATTCAGCTCGGACACGTGGCAGCAGTTGGTTGGTTCAACTTAAAAAAATGATTGATTGAAAAGACAAGTCTCTGACAAGGCGTGTTCAACAAGCTTGGTGGCAAGGAACTCCGGCGGGCAATGACATCGGCCAACAACAAGACTTCGGCAAGAAATAACATCGGCTAAAGACAAACTTCGGCAACAGGGTAACAAAGACATCGGCTAGGGAGGACAACACTTGACTAAGCTGTGCCACACCTCGGCCAGGGGTGTGCCACATCTCGGCCTAGGTCATACCTTCCCAGGGTCAAAGGTCACTAAGGGTAGAACATCTCGGCTAAGTAGTGACATCTCGGCTAACATGCTGAGGTGAGAAGGAAGGCCAGACAAGCGATTCTAAGTACAAGGATTCAAAGGTGATCTAGGCTCATGACAACCTCGGCACACACACACACACACACACACACACCAAAGGAACATAACACTTAAGTATCACTTATGCAAGACAAGTCAAGGATGCAAAGCAAGTCAAGATTAAAAATGCAAGCTCAACAAAACAAGATCATATATAATGCATATGAGTATGGTCGAAGCAGTGTGAGGGTTATTACACCCTTCCCCTTAAGAAGTTTGGTCCCCAAACTTGAGTTACCTTATCCTAAGAAACGATTACGGATGTCGAATCCTCATTTCTTCTTCCATCTCCCATGTGGCATCCTTGCCATGATGTTCCTTCCATTCAACCTTCACCATCTGTATTGCCTTATTTCTCAATTGTCTTACTTGCCTATCAATAATACGCATTGGTCTCTCCTCATAGCTCAATTCTTCATCAACCACAATCCCAAAATGATCAACCACATGCAGGGGATCTCGAATATACTTCCTCAACATTGAAATATGGAATACATTGTGAACTTGACTCGATTGTGGTAGAGCAAGTCATGTGATGGTGTTAATCTTCTCAAGAATTTCAAATGGCCCGATGTAACGAGGTGCTAATTTGCCCTTCTTCCCAAATCTAAAAACTCCTTTCGTTGGTGAAATCTTGAGAATACATGGTCTCCAACTTCAAATTCCAATTCTCTTCTTCTTTGGTGGCATAGCTCTTACGCGACTTTTGGGCGCTCGATCCTCTGTCGAATAAGCTTAATCTTCTCGGTTGTTACTTGAATCGATTCGGGCCGATCAAAACTTTATCTCCTACTTCGGTCCAACATATCGGCGATCTGCACTTCCTTCCATACAAAGCTTCGTATGGTGCCATGCCAATCTTGGCTTGATAAGCTGTTGTTATGGCGAACTCTACTAATGGTAAGTGTGTTTCCCAACTTCCTTTGAAATCCAATACACATAACTGAGCATATCTTCAAGTGTCGATTTGTCCTTTACATGCGCCCCATCGGTTTGGGGGTGAAATCTTTGCTAAACCTCAACTCGGTTCCCAAAGCCCTCTGTAAACTTTGCCAAAACACGCAAACAAACTTGGATCTCGATGCGAAACAATTGACATCGGCACTCCATGAAGTCTCACAATCTCATTCATATCTGATGCTGACTAGTCGATTGGCGGTGAATGTAGTTTGAACAGCAAGAAATGTCTTGACTTAGTTAATCTGTCGATTATGACCCAAATCGAGTCCATCCCTTTACGTGTCTTCGGCAAACCAATCACAAAGTCCATGGAGATATGTTCCCATTTCCATTCAGAATCGACAAAGGTTGAAGGAGTCTCTTTGGTCTCGATGTTCGCCTTCACTTGTTGACATTGCAAGCATCGAGATACAAACTCGGCTATTTCTCTCTTCATGTTCGCCACCAAAAGGTTTGCTTCATATCTTGATACATCTTAGTGTTCCTGGATGAGCAACAATTCTAGAACTATGAGATTCTGCAAAATCCTTCTTTTCAACTCGAACGCGTCGGCCACACACAATCTTCCTTCAAACTTGAGCACTCCATCTTCAAAGGTGTAACTTGATCTCGGCTTGGTATCAATCTCCTCGGCAACCTTTCTAGGAATTCATCATTCATCTGTCTTGACTTTACTTCATCAATAATGGTCGGCTCTGCGAGATTATGGCTAAGCATGCTAAACTTCCCATTGATCTTCGCTTAATGCATCGACTCTTGAGTTGGCTTTGCTCGGGTGATATTGAATTTGCATGTCGTAGTCCTTCAATAATTCCACCATCTTCTCTGCCTCAAATTTAGTTCCCTCGAGTAAATAAATACTTCAAACTCTTGTGATCCGTGAAAACACGGCAAGAAGCTCCATACAAGTAATGTCGCCAAATCTTCAAGGCAAATACTACATTTGCTAATTCTAAGTCATGGGTAGGGTAGTTCTTCTCATGAAGTTTCAAGCGGAGATGCATATGCTATGACCTTACCCTTTGCATTAATACACAACCCAAACCCTTATGTGAAGCATCATCAGAATCTGAAATTCCTCATTACTTGATGGAAGTACAAGAACTGAGTCAGAACTAACCTCGTCTTCAATTCTGAAATCTTGACTCTCTATCTTTGGTCCATTCAGATGCCACTCCCTTCCGAGTTAAGCGTGTCAAAGGCACCGCAATCCTTGAGAAGTCTTTCACAAACTTTACGTAGTAACCTTGCCAAACCTAGGAAACTGAACCTCGGACACGTTGGTCGGCGTCGGCCAATTTACCACGGCTTCAATCTTCTTTGGGATCAATGAGATACCTTCTTCATTAATCACATGCCCTAGGAATGAAATACTGGAAAGCCAAAACTCACATTTACTCAACTTAGCATACAACTTCCTGTCCCTCAAAATCTGTAAGGCAAGTCTCAAGTGGTTTTCATGTTCAGCTTTACTCTTGGAATAGATTAGTATATCATCAATGAAGACAACTACAAACTCATCTAAATGCGGTTTGAAGACTCTGTTCATTAAGTCCATAAATGCAGCAGGGGCATTGGTTACACCAAAAGGCATCACTAAAAACTCGTAGTGGCCATATCTGGTTCGAAATGCCGTCTTCTCAACATCCTCGGCTTTAACCTTAAGCTGATGGTAACCCGACCTAAGGTCAATCTTGGAAAAGACTCGTGCTCCTTGAAGTTGATCTAGCAAATCATCAATCCTAGGCAATGGGTACTTATTCTTAATGGTTACTTTATTAAGTTCTCTGTAGTCAATGCAAAGACGAAGTGTACCATCCTTTTTCTTAACAAACAAGACTGGTGCTCCCCATGGTGATGTGCTCGGCCTAACAAAACCCTTATCCAACAATTCTGAATCGTACCTTCAATTCCTTAAGTTCGGTGGGGCCATTCTATAAGGTGTTTTGGAGATCGGTGGGTTCTGACATGATGTCCTGATAAACTCTATTTCTCTATCGACTAAGTGGCGGGCAATTCATCCGGAAAGACATCGGAGAATTCACTAACAAGCGGGATATCGGCTAACTTAGCATTTCCATTCGATCACTCGTTATACTACACAAGTAGCCATGGCATCCTTTCGAATTAGCTTATAGGCTTTAATGGATGAAATCAAGTAAGGTGGGGACACTACACCTCTACTCGAAAATGACCTCGGCTTGGCTTGGGGTTTCAAAGTAACGCTCTTAGAAACACAATCAATAGATGCATGATTCATCACTAACCAATCCATTCCTAATATAACATCAAAGTGGGTCATGCTTAATGGCATCAAATCAACTAACAACTCTACACCCTTAATCCCAACAACACACTCTCTATAAATAGATGCAACAATCATAGTTCTCCCGGATGGAGCGGATACATATAACACATAACCAAGGGGTTCTGTGGTCTATTCAACTTCTCGGCAAACTTAGCAGATATGAATGAATGCGTAGATCCCGAATCAATTAACACATAAGCATCTTGAGAGCAGATTGGAAGTATACCTGACACTACTGTTTCAGCATTCTGGGTGTCTCCTGGCACTAGAGCGAAAACTCTGCCCTGCCTCATTTGTGTCCTGCCGACATTGCTTCCTGTCAGAGCAGGGTGCTCCACTTTTCCTACCATCATCAATCCTTGACTTTGGGCAATCTTTCACACGATGACCCATCTCTCCACATTCAAAACAAGCGCTGGCCTAGCAGCAAACCCACGAATGCGGCCTCCCACAACTTGCACACATTGGCTTAGTACTACCTTCCTGGTTCGAGTTGCTGGAGCTTCCCACGTTCGCTTTCTTCTTAGCATTAAACGGAGCTCGGCGGTTGTCATAGTTCTGTCTCTTTCTCTGGTTCTCTCCTGCATTCTGATATCGGCTCAAGTTGGTTTCTGCAAGGATAGCCTTGTCCAAGACTCCAGCGTAAGTTGGCATGTTGAGCATGTTAACTCTATCCTGTATCGGTCCACGCAGTCCACTTTCAAACTTCCTAGCTTTCCTATACTCATCATGACCATATGAGGTGCATACCTCGCCAATTCGTGAAGGCACGATCAGATACGCCATCCTGCTTCCTTGTGTGAGGGTGCAAACTCTGTGATCTTGCGATCTCGGACACTAAGGGGAAAATGCTTATTATAAAATAGTTCCAAAAATTTGGCCCAAGTTAAATCAGGGTTTCCTTCTCGTGTCATCATCCACCATCTTCGGGCATCATCATCTAATGTAAATGCGGCCAATGCCACCTTTTGAGCATCTGTGCTGGGAAAGATTTCAAACAACTTCTCCATTCCTAGAACCCACGCTTCGGCTTTCATTGGTTCTATGCCCCCTTGGAACCTCGGCGGGTTCATCTTCTTGAATTCCTTAATCAAAGTCATGGTTCCATCTCCATACAAGGCTGGCTGTGAGGGTACTTGAGTCTTGGAGGAGGTGGAGGTGGGCTATATATCGGCCATTAAATGCATTCGGCTGGGTAGTTGTAGCACTAACATTCTTTGTCTCACTTGTCTTAACTCTCGAGTTAACCCTTCCACTAGTCTTTCTAATCGGTCCACTGTCCTCGATCGATCTCGCCAATGGTGGTCTTCCTCTCCTCATAGTGCTATGAGTATGCGAAATGTGACTTTAAAACAGAATGTTGAACAAGTATGCATGCTAGCAACAAGTAATCATGCTGGGATGATGCACACATTTGTCAAGTAGCAAGCAACATGATGCAATCCTATGATCTTTCTAAGGGAAGACCTATGGTCTATAGGACTCAGTGTGTGAATAACGTACTATAAGAAACTTGTGCTCGATACCAATCATCATGACCCCAACTGCCCCTAGAAGGTCGGCGCGAGATGGCCAAGAACCGAGGTTACCAAAGGCCTCTTACAAGAATTCACGCACAACTCGGAGTAAATATGTGGGGCTTACAAATGCGGAAGCAATAAATTAACATACAAGCGGTCCATAAAAGCGATTGCTTAAGTCGAATGAAATGACATACATCTTTGATGGCTTTAATATAATGAGAATAGAGTACATGAATTACATCTTGACAAAAAGGCTTCGGCCTTCAAATACAAAAATTTCAATGAAATAACCAAGAAGCATGATCTTCAAGATCTTTCAAAACACAAATGCAAAACATGTCGGCAAAAACATCGGCAAACAAGTCTAGGCGTCTCCACCGCTCATCACCTACATATATATATAGAGAGGGTGAGCTTGGATACTCGATGAATGGCATAAACAATAAAGGGTTTACATGAATGATATCCGAGGTCTTTAACAAAACTATACATAGTACAAATCAAGTTTGTCTTTCAAATCTTTCAAAGCTTCAAGGGATGTTCATTAACATCAATATAATACGATGATGACATTCTCGACAAGCAAACCCACGCGGTAAAACCGTCGCTGGCAAGGCAAGACAAGACAAGAGATCTCTAAACAAGGATGTCGTTGCATTATAGTCCCCGACACTAAGGACTTGTGCCACAAATGCTTAAAGTCCCCAACGCGACGGACTTCCAAACTTGTGCTACAAATGCTTATAGTCCCCTAAGCACGTCTGGATTTGGTGCCACAAATGCTTAAAGTCCCCGCGTCGGACTTCCGTAATGGTCATCAAAACAAGACATAACATTTGATACTCAAGGTAGGATTAATCATTCATGCTTACAAACACTTTTCAAAACAAGGCAAAACAATACTTTTATCAAGTCAAAGCAACATAGCTTTATTAAGAATGCCACTCACATAGTTCTTGAGCGTCGGGGTCAAAAGGCAAGTCCAAGTCCTACAAATACATGGCAAGTTCATCAATACACTTACAAACAAGTTTCACATGCATGCAAATGATCTCGGCATGCCCCAAGACTAAGTCAAATCAAAGCAAACACTGTTTCTTATTTCGAAAACATCTTTGGGCAACTAACTGTGTCTTGGCGAGGTTCCACACCTCCTTGCCGAGGTGAGGTTCGAGGCCACATTCAAGGACAAATGAAGTCGGGAAAACACAGGTTTCTCTCGCTCAAGAACATCAAGAACATGATCATGAAGAACATGAAGGAATGAATGCAAGGATCATAACTTATCATTTATAAAATCGAGATCTCATGCAATGAGTTTGAAAACATGGACACAGACGCCCATACTAGAATATCTTGGTGAAACAAACACAAATGCATGGATTTCAATGCAAGCTTTCAGATCAAATCAAGGCTTTTCTTCAAGAACACATGAAGGTCACATTTTCTTTCCAAAACCAACTTTAAATCAACACATGATATGCAAGATACTTCAATCATGCAATGCAACTAGATGATCATCAAGAACAACAAAAGGAGATTGAGATTCTAACCTCAGATCACGAATCTAACGGGTCCAACACCAAGGATCGAGCTTGCTAATCACTTTCTCACTCTAGAACTCCTCCTAGAGCTTCTCTCTCCTCAAGAACAAGACTTATAACAAAATGAGACATTTCTAGATTTGCTTACCGATATAACATTCACTCGGACACGTGGCGAGCTTGGTTGGTTCAACTTAAAAAATGATTGATTGAAAAGACAAGTCTCGACAAGGCGTGTTCAACAAGCTTGGTGGCAAGGAACTCCGTGGCAATGACATCGGCCAACAACAAGACTTGACAAGAAATAACATCGGCTAAAGACAAACTTGACAACAGGTAACAAAGACATCGGCTAGGAGGACAACACTTGACTAAGTGTGCCACACCTCGGCAGGGTGTGCCACATCTCGGCCTAGGTCATACCTTCCTGTGGTCAAAGGTCACTAAGGGTAGAACATCTCGGCTAAGTAGTGACATCTCGGCTAACATCTTTGAGGTGAGAAGGAAGGCTGACAAGCGATTCTAAGTACAAGGATTCAAAGGTGATCTAGGCTCATGACAACCTCGGCACATACACACACACACACACACCAAAGGAACATAACACTTAAGTATCACTTATGCAAGACAAG
This sequence comes from Camellia lanceoleosa, assembly GCA_025200525.1. Taxonomy (NCBI): domain Eukaryota; kingdom Viridiplantae; phylum Streptophyta; class Magnoliopsida; order Ericales; family Theaceae; genus Camellia; species Camellia lanceoleosa. The sequence goes on from JANUSC010000024.1 coordinate 996,843, forward strand.
TCAAGGATGCAAAGCAAGTCAAGATTAAAAATGCAAGCTCAACAAAACAAGATCATATATAATGCATATGAGTATGGTCGAAATTGAATAAAAATGAGAGTTGAATACAAATAAAAATGGAAGTTGAATAAAATTGGAAGTTCCACAAAATTAACAATGTAAGTTCATTCAATAAACCACTATACCTTAACGATCTATTTGGAAGTTGAATAAAAATGGAAATTGAATTAACTTCCATTGTTATGAAACATCCATTTTTATTCAATTTCTTTTTTATTTAAGTTTCAAATATATCGTTAAGATATAGTGGTTTCTTGAAAGAACTTCATTTTTATTCAATTTCCTTTTCTATTTAACTTTCATTTTTATTCAATTTCCTTTTCTATTCAACTTCCATTTTTATTCAATTTCCTTTTCTATTCAACTTCGATTTTTTATTTTTATTTAACTTCCGCTTTTATTTTTATTCAACTTCCATAGTTATTCAATTTCCTTTTCTATTCAACTTCCAAATAGATTGTTAAGTTATAGTGGTTTCTTCAATGAACTTCCATTTTTAAATTTATGCAACTTCCATTTTTATTTTTATTCAACTTCCATTTTGATTCAATTTCCTTTTATTTAATTTCCAAATAGATCATTAGGGTATAGTGGTTTCTTGAATGAATTTCCATTTTTATTTTTATGCAACTTTCATTTTTATTTTTATTCAACTTCCATTTTTATTCAATTTCCTTCTCTATTCAACTTCTTTTTTTTATTTAATTTTCATTTTTATTCAATTACCAAATAGATTGTTAAGTTATAGTGGTTTCTTGAATGAACTTCAATTTTTAATTTTATGCAATTTCCATTTTTATCCAATTTCCTTGTCTAGTCAATTTCTTTTTTTATTAAATTTTCAAATAGACCATTAAGTTATACTGGTTTCTTGAATTAACTTCCATTTCTATTTTATGCAACTTCCATTTTTATCCATTTTTATTTAATTTCCAAATAGGTCATTAAGGTATAGTGGTTTCTTGAATGAACTTCCATTGTTAATTTTAAGCAACTTCCTTTTTTGTTAAATTTCCTTCTCTATTCAACTTCCATTTTTATTTTTATTCAACTTCAATTTTTATAGAACTTCCTTTTTAAATTAATGCAACTTCCATTTTTATTTTTATTCAACTTCCAAATTGATCGTTAAGGTATATAGTGGTTTCTTGAATGAACTTCCATTTTGTTAATTTTATGCAACTTCTATTTTTATGCAACTTCCATTTCTATTCAATTTTCGTTTCTATTCAACTTCTCTTTTTATTTAATTTCCTTTTCTATTCAACTTTCCTTTTTTATTTAATTTCCTTTGTTAATTTTATGCAACTTCCATTTTTGTTAAATTTCCTTCTCTATTCAACTTCCATTTTTATTTTTATTCAACTTCAATTTTTATACAACTTCCTTTTTAACTTAATGCAACTTCCATTTTTATTTTTATTCAACTTCTAAATAGATCGTTAAGGTATATAGTGGTTTCTTGAATGAACTTCCATTTTGTTAATTTTATGCAACTTCCATTTTTATTCAATTTCCTTTTTTATGCAACTTCCATTTCTATTCAATTTCCTTTTCTATTCAACTTCCCTTTTTATTTAATTTCCTTTTCTATTCAACTTTCCTTTTTTATTTAATTTCCTTTGTTAATTTTATGCAACTTCCTTTTTTGTTAAATTTCCTTCTCTATTCAACTTCCATTTTTAGTTTTATTCAACTTCAATTTTTATACAACTTCCTTTTTAACTTAATGCAACTTCCATTTTTATTTTTATTCAACTTCCAAATAGATCATTAAGGTATATAGTGGTTTCTTGAATGAACTTCCATTTTGTTAATTTTATGCAACTTCCACTATTAATTTTATGCAACTTCCTTTTTTGTTAAATTTCCTTCTCTATTCAACTTCCATTTTTATTTTTATTCAACTTCAATTTTTATACAACTTCCTTTTTAACTTAATGCAACTTCTATTTTTATTTTTATTCAACTTCCAAATAGATGGTTAAGGTATAGTGGTTTCTTGAATGAACTTCAATTGTTAATTTTACACAACTTCCATTTTTATCTAACTTCCTTTTCTATTCAACTTCATTTTTTATTTAATTTCCAAATAGATCGTTAAGGTATAGTGGTAATTTTTATTCAATTTCCTTTTTTATTTAATTTCCAAATAGATCGTTAAGATATAGTGCTTTCTTAAATGAACCTCCATTTTTTTTTTTTTTTATTCAACTTCATTTTTTATTCAATTTCCAAATAGATCGTTAAGGTATAGTGGTTTCTTGAATGAACTTCCATTGTTAATTTTATGCAACATTCATTTTTATTCAACTTTCATTTTTATTGAACTTCCTTTTTTATTTAATTTCCAAATAGATCGTTAAGATATATTGCTTTCTTGAATGAACCTCCATTTTTTATTTTTATTCAACTTCCATTTTTATTTAACTTCCATTTCTATTCAACTTCCCTTTTTATTCAATTTCCAAATAGATCGTTAAGGTATAATGATTTCTTGAATGAACTTCCATTGTTAATTTTATGCAACATCCATTTTTATTCAATTTCCATTTTTATCCAATTTCCTTGTCTATTTAATTTCCTTTTCTATTTCTATTCAACTTCTATTTTTATTTAATTTTATTTTTATGCAACATCCATTTGTATTTTTATTCAACTTCCATTTTTAATTTTATGCAATTTCCATTTTTTTTGAATTTTTTTTTTCTATTCAACATCCTTTTTTTAATTTTATGAAACTTTCTTTTTTATTTTTATTCAACTTCCATTTTTATTCAATTTTTATTTTATTCAACTTCCATTTTTATTTAACTTCATTTTTTATTCAACTTCTTTTTTTGTTCAATTTCCTTTTCTATTCAACTTCCTTTTTTATTAAATTTCCAAATAGATCGTTAAGGTATAGTGGTTTATTCAATGAACTTCTATTTTCAATTTTATTCAATTTTCATTTTTATTCAACTTCCTTTTTTATTCAACTTTCTTTTTTTATTTAATACCCAAATAGATAGTTAAGGTATAGTGGTTTCTTCAATGAATTTCCATTTTTAGTTTTATGCAACTTCCATTTTTATTTTTATTAAACTTCCAAATAGATCGTTAAGGTATATAGTGGTTTCTTGAATGAACTTTCATTTTGTTAATTTTATGCAACTTCCATTGTTAATTTTATGCAACTTCCTTTTTTGTTAAATTTCCTTCTCTATTCAACTTCCATTTTTATTTTTATTCAACTTCAATTTTTATACAACTTCCTTTTTAACTTAATGCAACTTCTATTTTTATTTTTATTCAACTTCCAAATAGATTGTTAAGGTATAGTGGTTTCTTGAATGAACTTCAATTGTTAATTTTACACAACTTCAATTTTTATCGAACTTCCTTTTCTATTCAACTTCATTTTTTATTTAATTTCAAAATAGATCGTTAAGGTATAGTGGTAATTTTTATTCAATTTCCTTTTTTATTTAATTTCCAAATAGATCGTTAAGATATAGTGCTTTCTTGAATGAACCTCCATTTTTTTTTTTTTTATTCAACTTCCATTTCTATTCAACTTCATTTTTTATTCAATTTCCAAATAGATCGTTAAGGTATAGTGATTTCTTGAATGAACTTCCATTGTTAATTTTATGCAACATTCATTTTTATTCAACTTTCATTTTTATTGAACTTCCTTTTTTATTTAATTTCCAAATAGATCGTTAAGATATATTGCTTTCTTGAATGAACCTCCAATTTTTATTTTTATTCAACTTCCATTTTTATTTAACTTCCATTTCTATTCAACTTCCCTTTTTATTCAATTTCCAAATAGATCGTTAAGGTATAATGGTTTCTTGAATGAACTTCCATTGTTAATTTTATGCAACATCCATTTTTATTCAATTTCCATTTTTATCCAATTTCCTTGTCTGTTTAATTTCCTTTTCTATTTCTATTCAACTTCCATTTTTATTTAATTTTATTTTTATGCAACATCCATTTGTATTTTTATTCAACTTCCATTTTTAATTTTATCCAATTTTCATTTTTTTTGAATTTTTTTTTTCAATTCAACTTCCTTTTTTTTATTTTATGCAACTTTCTTTTTTATTTCTATTCAATTTTTATTTTGTTCAACTTCCGTTTTTATTTAACTTCATTTTTTATTCAACTTCTTTTTTTGTTCAATTTCCTTTTCTATTCAACTTCCTTTTTTATTAAATTTCCAAATAGATCGTTAAGGTATAGTGGTTTCTTCAATGAACTTTCATTTTCAATTTTATTCAATTTCCATTTTTATTCAACTTCCTTTTTTATTCAACTTTCTTTTTTATTTAATACCCAAATAGATAGTTAAGGTATAGTGGTTTCTTCAATGAACTTCCATTTTTAGTTTTATGCAACTTCCATTTTTATTTTTATTAAACTTCCAAATAGATCGTTAAGGTATATAGTGATTTCTTGAATGAACTTCCATTTTGTTAATTTTATGCAACTTCCATTGTTAATTTTATGCAACTTCCTTTTTTGTTAAATTTCCTTCTCTATTCAACTTCCATATTTATTTTTATTCAACTTCAATTTTTATACAACTTCCTTTTTAACTTAATGCAACTTCTATTTTTATTTTTATTCAACTTCCAAATACATTGTTAAGGTATAATGGTTTCTTGAATGAACTTCAATTGTTAATTTTACACAACTTCCATTTTTATCTAACTTCTTTTTCTATTCAACTTCATTTTTTATTTAATTTCCAAATAGATCGTTAAGGTATAGTGATAATTTTTATTCAATTTCCTTTTTTATTTAATTTCCAAATAGATCGTTAAGATATAGTGCTTTCTTGAATGAACCTCCATTTTTTTTTTTATTCAACTTCCATTTCTATTCAACTTCATTTTTTATTCAATTTCCAAATAGATCGTTAAGGTATAGTGGTTTCTTGAATGAACTTCCATTGTTAATTTTATGCAACATTCATTTTTATTCAACTTTCATTTTTATTGAACTTCCTTTTTTATTTAATTTCCAAATAGATCGTTAAGATATATTGCTTTCTTGAATGAACCTCCATTTTTTTATTTTTATTCAACTTCCATTTTTATTTAACTTCCATTTCTATTCAACTTCCCTTTTTATTCAATTTCCATTTTTATCCAATTTCCTTGTCTATTTAATTTCCTTTTCTATTTCTATTCAACTTCTATTTTTATTTAATTTTATTTTTATGCAACATCCATTTGTATTTTATTCAACTTCCATTTTTAATTTTATGCAATTTCCATTTTTTTTGAATTTTTTTTTTCTATTCAACTTCCTTTTTTTAATTTTATGCCACTTTCTTTTTTATTTTTATTCAACTTCCATTTTTATTCAATTTTTATTTTATTCAACTTCCATTTTTATTTAACTTCATTTTTTATTCAACTTCTTTTTTGTTCAATTTCCTTTTCTTTTCAACTTCCTTTTTTATTCAATTTCCAAATAGATCGTTAAGGTATAATGGTTTCTTGAATGAACTTCCATTTTTAATTTTATGCAATTTCCTTTTCTATTCAACTTCCTTTTTTATTCAACTTTCTTTTTTATTTAATACCCAAATAGATAGTTAAGGTATAGTGGTTTCTTCAATGAACTTCCACTTTTAGTTTTATGCAACTTCTATTTTTATTTTTATTAAACTTCCAAATAGATCGTTAAGGTATATAGTAGTTTCTTGAATGAACTTCCATTTTGTTAATTTTATGCAACTTCCATTGTTAATTTTATGCAACTTTCGTTTTTTGTTAAATTTCCTTCTCTATTCAACTTTCATTTTTATTTTTATTCAACTTCCTTTTTAACTTAATGCAACTTCCATTTTTATTTTTATTCAATTTCTAAATAGATCGTTAAGGTATATAGTGGTTTCTTGAATGGTCATTCAAGAAATTACTATACTCTAACGATCTATTTGGAAATTAAATAAAAAATGACGTTGAATAGAAAAGGAAATTGAATAAAAATGGAAGTTCATTCAAAAAAACCACTATACCTTAACGGAAAGAAAATTGAATAAAATCAATATACCTTAACGGCCTATTTGGAAATCAAATAAAAAATGAAGTTGAATAGAAAAGGAAATTGAATAAAAATGGAAGTTGAATAAAAATGAAAATTGAATAAAAAAGGAAATTAAAAATGGAAGGTCATTCAAGAAATCACTATACCTTAACGATCTATTTGCAGAAAATTAATAATGGAAGTTCATTCAAGAAACCACTATACCTTAACGATCTATTTGGAAATTAAATAAAAAAAGAAATTGAATAAAAATTGAAAATGGAAGTTGCATAAAATTAAAAATGTAAGTTCATTCAAAAAACCACTATACCTTAACGATCTATTTGAAAATTCAATAAAAAAGGAAGTTGAATAGAAAGAGAAATTGAATAAAAAATGAAGTTGAATAGAAAATAGAATTGAATATAAATGGAAGTTGAATAAAAATAAAAATGGAAGTTCCCTTAAATAAACAATGGAAGTTCATTGAAGAAACCACTATACCTTAACGATTTACTTGGAAATCAAATAAAAATGAAAGTTGCATATAATTTAAAATGGAAGTTGCATAAAAATATAAATGGAATTTGCATATAATTAAAAATGGAAGTCGCATAAAATATAAAATGGAATTTGTATAAAATTAACAATGGAAGTTCATTCAAGAAACCACTATATCTTAAAGATCTATTTGGAAATAAAATAAAAATGGAAGTTGAATAAAAATAAAAATGGAAGTTGCATATAATTAAAAGTAGAAGTTGCATAAAAATATAGATGGAAGTTGCATATAATTAAAAATGGAAGTTGCATAAAATATAAAAATGGAATTTGCATAAAATTAACAATGGAAGTTCATTCAAGAAACCACTATACCTTAAAAATCTATTTGGAAATAAAATAAAAATGGAAGTTAAATAAAAATAAAAATGGAAGTTGCATATAATTAAAAATGGAAGCTGCATAAAAATATAAATGGAAGTTGCATATAATTAAAAATGGAAGTTGCATAAAATATAAAAATAGAATTTGCATAAAATTAACAATGGATGTTCATTCAAGAAACCACTATACCTTAAAAGTCTATTTGGAAATAAAATAAAAATGGAAGTTGAATAAAAATGAAAATGGAAGTTGCATAAAATTAAAAATGGAAGTTGTATAAAATTAAAAATGGAAGTTCATTGAAGGTAAATTAAATAAAAATGGAAGTTGAATAACATTAAAAATAGAAGTTCATTGAAGAAAGCACTATACCTTAACGATCTATTTCGAAATCAAATAAAAAAAGAAGCTGAATAGAAAAGGAAATTGAATAAAAATAAAAATCGAAATTGTATAAAATTAAAAATGGAAGTTCATTCAAGAAACCACTATACCTTAATGATCTATTTGGAAATTAAATAGAAAAGAAAATTGAATGGAAGAGGAAATTGAATACAAATGGAACTTGAATAAGAATAAAAATGGAAGTTGAATAAAAATAAAAATGGAAGTTGCATAAAAATTAAAAATGGAAGTTCATTCAAGAAACCACTACACCTTAATGATTTATTTAGAAATTAAATATAAAAAGAAAGTTGAATAAAATTATAAATGGAAGTTGCATAAAATTAACAATGGAAGTTAATTCAAGAAACCACTATACATTAACGATCTATTTGGAAATTAAATAAAAAAGAAAGTTGAATAAAATTGAAAATGGAAGTTCATTCAAGAAACCACTATACCTTAACGATCTATTTTGAAATTAAATAAAAAATGAAATTGAATAGAAAAGTAAATTGAATAAAAAAGGTAATTGAATAGAAAAGAAAAATAAAAATAAAAATGGAAGTTGCATAAAATTAAAAAAGGAAGTTCATTCAAAAAACCACTATACCTTAACGATCTATTTGGAAATTAAATAAAAAGGTAATTGAATAGAAAAGGAAATTAAATAAAAATGGAAGTTGAATAAAAATAAAAAAGGAAGTTGAATAGAAAAGTAAGAAAAATAAAAATGAAAGTTAAATAGAACAGGAAATTGAATAAAAATGGAAGTTGAATAAAAATAAAAATGGAAGTTGCATAAAATTAACAATGGAAGTTGCATAAAATTAACAGTGGAAGTTTTTTCAAAAAACCACTATACCTTAACGATCTATTCGGAATTTAAACGAAAAAGGAAGTTGAATAAAAAAGAAAATTGGATAAAAATTGAAGTTCAATAAAAATAAAACTGGAAGTTGCTTAAAATTAACAGAAAAAGTTCATTCAATAAACCACAAATACAAATTGAAGTTCATCCAATAAACTACTATACCTTAACGGTCTATTTGGAAATTAAATAAAAAAGGAAGTTGAATAGAAATAGAAGTTGCATAAAATAAATATTGAAGTTCATTCTAGAAACCAATATACCTTAACGATCTATTTGGAAATTAAATAAAAATGGAAGTTGAATAGAAAAGGAAATTGAATAAAAATAAAAATGGAAATTCATTCAAGAAACCACTATACCTTAAAGATCTCATTCTCTATTCAACTTCCATTTTTATTTTTATTCATCTTCCAGTTTTATTCAATTTCCTTCTCTATTCAACTTCCTTTTTAACTTAATTTCCAAATAGATCGTTAAGGTATAGTGGTTTCTTCAATAAACTGCCATTTTTAATTTTATGCAACTTCTTTTTTTATTTTTATACAACTTCCATTGTTTTTTTTATTCAACTTTCATTTTTTATCCAATTTCCTTTTCTATTCAAATTCCGTAGTTATTCAATTTCCAAATGGTGTTAAGGTATAGTGGTTTCTTGAATGAACTTCCATTTTTATTTTTATGCAACTTCTTTTTTTATTTTTATTGAACTTCTATTTTTAAGTTTATGCGACATCTATTTTTATTTTTATTCAACTTCCATTTTTATTTTTATGAAACTTCCATTTTACTTTTACTCAACTTCCATTTTTAATTTTATTCAGATTCCATTTTTATTTTTATTCAACTTTCTTTTTTATTTAATTTGCAAATAGATCATTAAGGTATAGTGGTTTCTTGAATTAACTTCCATTTTTATTCAATTTCCTTTTTATTTAATTTCCAAATAGATCATTAAGGTATAGTGGTTTCTTGAATGAACTTCCATTGTTAATTTTATGAAACTTCCATTTTTAATTATATGCAACTTTCATTTTTATTTTTATTCAACTTCCGATTTTTATTCCATTTTTAATTTATTTAACTTCCTTTTTTATTTAATTTCCAAATAGATCGTTAAAATATAGTATAAAATGGAAGTTTATTGAAGAAACCATTATAACTTAACGATCTATTTTTTTTATTTTTATTCAATTTCTCTTTCTATTCAACTTTCTTTTTTATTCAATTTCCAAATAGATCGTTAAGGTATGGTGGTTTCTTGAATGAACTTCCAGTTTTATTTTTATTCAACTTCCATTTTTATTTAATTTCCAAATAGATCGTTATGGTATAGTGGTTTCTTCAATGAACTTCCATTTTTAATTATATGCAACTTCCATTTTTATTCAATTTCCTTTTCTAATCAACTTCCATTTTTATTCAATTTCCATTTCTATGCAACTTCATTTTTTATTTGATTTCCAAATAGATTGTTAAGGTATAGTGGTTTCTTCAATGAACTTCCATTTTTAATTTTATGCAACTTCCATTTATATTTTTATTCAAATTCCATTTTTATTCAACTTACATTTTTAATTTTATTCAACTGTCTTTTTTATTCAATACCCAAATAGATTGTTAATGTATAGTGGTTTCTTGAATGAACTTCCAATGTAAATTTAAGGCAACTTCTTTATTTAATTGCCAAATAGATCATTAAGGTATAGTTCTTTCTTCAATTAACTTCCATTTTTAATTTTATGCAATTTTTATTTTTATTTTTATTCAACATCCATTTTTATTCAATTTCCTATTCTATTCAACTTCCTTTTTTATTTAATTTTCAAATAGACCGTTAAGGTATAGTGGTTAGAAGTTCATTGAAGAAACCACTATACGTTAACGATCAATTTGGAAATTAAATAAAAATGGAAGTTGAATAGAAAAGGAAGTTGAATAAAAATGAAAAGGATGTTGAATAGAAAAGGTAATTGAACAAAAATGGAAGTTGCATAAAAATAACAATGGAAGTTGAATAAAAATAAAAGGGGAAATTCAATAAAATTAAAAATGGAAGTTCATTCAAGAAACCACTATACCTTAATGATCTATTTGGCAATTAAATAAAAATAAAAATGAAAGTTCTTTCAAAGAAACCATTTTTAATTTTATGCAACTTCCATTTTTAATTTTATTCAACTTCCTTTTCTATGCAAATTCCATTTTTAATTTTATGCAACTTCCATTTTTATTCAATTTCATTTTCTATTCAACTTCTTGTTTTATTTAATTTCCAAATAAATCGTTAGGGTATAGTGGTTTCTTGAATTAACTTCCATTTTTAATTTCATACAACTTTCATTTTTATTCAACTTCTTTTCTATTCAACTACTTTTTTTATTTTTTATTCAACTTCCATTTTTAATTTTATTCAACTTCCATTTTTATTTTTAAATTGGTCGTTATGGTATAAAATTAACAATGGAAGTTCATTCAAGAAACCACTGTATAGCGATCTCAGTTTCCCTTATTTATTTGTTGTATCCGGACTTAGGTTCCGTGGAGTTGGTTGTTGTGCATATCTCGTTTGCATCCTTTACTCTTTGTATTTGAGTCTTGAGTTGTGTTGGGCAGGTTTGATACAGGTTAGTTGAACTTAGAAACCGAGACTAGTTGCCCAGATTTTTGCCTTCACGCTCGAGTGGAGATTTTGACACTCGAGCGAGCCCTTTGTTGTTGCTTCTCCGCTCGAGCGGGAGTTTTGACGCTCGAGCGTGATTTTCCATCTCCCAGTATTGTTCTCTCTGATGTTGGACGCCGAGCGTTTGGGCGCTTGACGCCGAAGGAGTTATAATGACGCCGAGCGTGGAGTTGGGCCTTCGAGCGGGACCTCGTTCGCAAAAAATCTTGGGAGTGCGTATCCGCCGCCGGCGAGTCTGTAGTGACGCTTGAGCGGGGGTTTTCACGCCGGCGGGCGACTTTTATATAAAACCGAGATCCGACTTTTTGGATCACTTTTTCAACTCCATTTCTCTCTCTTACTTTTCCAAAACTCCATTGCTGAGCCTCTCTCTCTAGAACCTTGCATTCTCTCTAGGTATTGATCTAGTGAGAGTTGTTTCCTCACCTCTAGCCTTTACAAAAAAGTTGTTGATCGTCGAGGGCTATCTTTTGATCCAAGAATCTCAAGATTTGGAGCATTTTCATTTTCGTCATCTTCTTCCTTTGGACTCCGAATTTGTGGTAGGGATTCCTACTCACTCTTATGGTCTTTGACATAGATTTTTGGTTGTTTTGATAAAGTGTTGAAGTTGGGTAATTTTGGGACTTAGGGTTTCGAAATGTTAAAAGAGGGTTTTGTTATTTTGATTCTAAAAGGTGTATTTTGGGTTTCAAAATAATGATATTGTTGTTGGTTGTTGAAATATAGACCATTGGGTCAATATTGGGAAGCGGGTTAGAAGACCCTAATTGGTTGTATAAATTAATTGGTATGATTAATTTGGGAAAGTTGTTGTTATTTGGAATTGAGTTGGAAATAATGAAATTGGCTCATTATAGTGTGAAATGGTGGAGTTGGATTTATTAATCGCTCACTTTTGAAAACATTGATATTTTATCTGTTGGAGCTTTTATTATCTGTTTAGAAATAATTGCTTTGGGCTACCGGTGGAGGGTAGTTTTGATTGTTGTAGACAATGCATGATGATTAGGCAAACTAAAACTAATCGATTGGATGTGTCATTGAGTATGACAGTTGAAGGAATACATTAACTGTATGTATTGATTGATTATGTATATGACCTATGTGTATATACGTTGTGTGTGGGGGAGGAGATAGGGGATGTACTCCACGGTTTAGGGGAAGATAGGGGATGGACCTCTAAACCGGATGTTGTTTGGGAGGAGATAGGGGATGGACTCCACTGATACAGCTCATATGCTTGTCAGTTAACCTGTTGATATAGCTTATATGCTTATCTATGGAAGTGTTGATACAGCTCATATGCTTATCTTTGGAAGTGTTGATATAGCTAATATGCTGTAGACACCCCATTTTTGACCGTCCTCAAGACTTGGACGTCACCGCTTGAACACTCGGTGATCATCGATGATTGTGTTCGTCTTGAGTAACCGGAGGCCGTAGCAGCGCGCCTCGCCTTAGAACCTCTCGACTCGACTGTTTTGTGTCTGGTTTTGCACCAAACACTTGTGTTTTGCCTTTGAGGGGCAGGGTAGGGCTTGTAAACCGTAAACCATTCCCACCCATCACTAGCCCTGGCTTAAGGCCACTGGCTGTGTTTTGTTGCCACCGGCCAAATGTTTGGCCGGCCGACACTATAGATGGCCGGCCGGCTATCTTTTTTTGGTCAATTACACTTTTGGCCGGCCGACTACTGTGCATCTGCTTTTGCAGATATTTTTGGGCAGCTGGCATACACTGTCACCCCCTCCATACACGTGTATGGAGGGATTGCCCTATTGTTAGCTTCCTTTGGAAGCTTTACAAGACAAATTGTCTATAAAAGAGGGGCTCTTCTCTCTTGTTGGGAGGTTAGACATTTTAGACAACATTTTCAGAGCTTGAGCTTTAGGGTTAGGGTTTACATATATCCTCTATCTCTATCTCTCTCTCTTTTTTGTGTTTAGTGTGTGTTTAGTCTCATTTTTGTGCACAAACACCCACCATCACACCTTTTCTTGGGAGCTAAAGCCCTTGAGGGTGGTTTTGAAGTTTTGGAGCTGGTTTTGAGCTTGGAAAGGCAGCTGGACCACCATTTGTGAAGGAGGTCTTCAAGGGTAACAAACTTGCTCTTTTTACCCTATTTTTGCAAAGCTTTTTAGCCTATCTTGCGCCTATTTTTGAGCTTAGTGCATAACATATAAAGTCTTGTTTTTGTCTGCTCTAAATAGTTTGTTAAGGGTTCTTTAAGCTTTGGGGTTGTTTGACCCCTCTTAAGGCTTGTTTGGCCTTTGTTTTGTGCCATTTTGGTTGAGTTCCGAGACCATTGTGTTTGGGCCTCCTCACCACTGAAATCTTGAGAGATTTCAGTGATGAGGATGGTGCCTTGAGGTCCTAGGAAGGAGAGGGCCACCCCCTCTCCTTGTTGTCCTTGAAAAGGCCATTTTTGCCTCTTTAGTGAGCACCATGTTTAGGTTCATGTCGGCCATGCCTTGACTGATCTTTATGCTTGTTATGTCATAATATAGCATTGTGTTTAATTGGTTTTGGTACAACATGCTTGCTTGGCATACATGCCTTGTAATGCCATGATTTGCCTCAATACATGCATAGCATTTAGACTACCATTGTAGACGTCCCTGAACCCATCCCGGGCAAGGAGTGCGAGTCCCCCCCCCCCGGTTCTGGTTCGATATTGGGTCTACTACAGTTCAAGGACTCAAATGTCGCGGTTCTTAATCTGAACCAAAGAGTCCAACTCTGGCAAATCGTTTTGAAGAAAAACAGATTGTTGAAAAAGTAGTGCCAAACATGGACTGCTTTGCTAGATTACAGAGTCGCCACCTAAATATTTTAAAATGGGAAATTTAGGAAACCCTGACTCGGTGCCGAAGGCCACGTGTCCGTCATCACCAAAGTGGTCTTGGCTCGGGAGCTTGGGTACGATCGGGGAAGGTCAGCTATGAGCACCCCCTTTCGCCCGGTCCGAAGACCGGCCTCTACTAACCATGATATCCGTTTTTGAAAACAGTACATGCTTTTATTCCAATTATTAGCCTAGAATTACTATGTTATGCACGCAGCAAACAAGTATAGACTAGATTGCCTAATTTGAAAATAAACATTGCATATCCGTTTGTTTGAAAGACGATTTGAAATCGCTACTCGCAAGTAGGCTAAAATACGGATTTCAATGAGTTATTCCAACTCAAGCAATCCAACCTCCACCCACAGGCATTCAAACAGTTTATCTCACATAAGCATTTAGCCACATGGTGAGCCTACTATCATGTTAACATTCACACGCATGCGATATGCTAAAGCATAAATACTTACATCAGACTCGTACAAAACAAGAAACTAGTTAGCAAACATGCATGACCTAGTTCATGTTAGAGTGTCTAATGCAACACAGGCGAAGATGCAATTTAGAGTAGGCTCGGCTAACCCTAAAGATGGCATGTGAAATGCACGTATTCAATTTGGAATTGAAAATACAATGCAGTTAGCGTGATGTACCGAGCCAGATGCATGTTTAGACAAATGCATGGATGCACACATGCATTGCATAAGGTATGCTAAAATAAACGTGCCCTAATCTACCATCATAAGCAGGTAAATAAAAGGGAAGAAAGAAATGGGGGTTGGAAGACATGCACACCACTCACCCACGCTTATTACAAATACGCCCTCGCTCGGAGGGACCAAAAGAATAATACAAATAATTAACTACGCAAGCTAATTAAATATTACAAATTAATTAATCTAAGGAAAAACAGTAAGCCGCCTCGGAGCGAGGGCTCAATGCACGCGCGCTCGGATTTCGGCCGGAATTGCACTGCCATGCCTAGATTGCCTCTGTTTTCCCTGCTTTGCACCTCAGAAGACTGCCAAAGTCTCAGAACTACTTCCTTGAATGTTGGGGATCACCACCGGCTAAACAGAATATCCACCGGCTGCTATATGTGGTCACCGGCACAAGATTAATCCATCGGCCATAAGTTGACTGCCAGTCGGCACTAAACACTGCCACGCATCAATGTTCACAGAACACGCAACTCACAGCAGCAGAGGGCAAAAACTTGCATGGCAATGTAATTCCAACAATGTATGCACTAATCATGCCCCTTATCATATTTGTGACTCAAAGGGACATGTGCCTCGATTCTCGGGCCACCAATCACGCATTCCTACGCATGATGGCCCAAAGAACCAAATGTGCACTTTCAATTTCAAATGCATGCAAACCATATAAACAAACAAGGGTGCCAAACCTCTATCATGTTTGTCTCAAGAGGCCAAGCATGTGCATGTGAATGCAATGAAATCCTACGCATGTTAGCTAGCATGCAACATGGACAATGTAATGTAAGGATGTTAATATGCAAACACGCCTACAAGACAAGCATGTAAACTAAACAATGGGGGACTTAAACATGATCTAGGCAACTCTAACTAGGCCTAAAAATCAGTAGCCAAATGCCCCAAAAATGAAAGCCAACACACACACACACACACATGCATATGTTAAGACTTAACACTTAGGCACCAAGTAAGCAACCCTCAAGCACACTTGAAAGGGGATGTCATGGACACTAAGCATGCAACATGAGCTCTAAAATCATGTCAAAATGCGGTGCTAAACCAACTCAAGATAGGCCAAACAAAGCATGCAAATGGTCCAAGACTTAAAGCAAGTCAATGAGGCATTGAACTATACTTATGCAAGACAATTATGGCATGCATTAAACAACTAAAAACAGGTTTTTAGCATGTTAAAACAAAGCCAAAAGGCTACTTAGATGGCATCTAAGAGGCTTGAAACCAAAGGCATGCACAATGACCAAAACATGGAGCATTCAATACATGCTTTTAAAGCATTAAAGAGGCAACTAAGGCAAGCATACAAGCACACCAAAGGGACTGAAATGACATACCAAATGGTTCCAAACCATCAAAATAAGGCAAGCAACACATACTACACATGCATGCTCAAAGGCTAGCAAGCCTAAAATGCAAAGGGGCTATATAATGCATGCCAAGATCAACCCAAATGACTATGGACAGAGCTAACACATGTCAAAATAAGCACAAAACATTCATAAGTCTAAGCCTAAAGCATGCTCAAATTAGGGCTAACAACCTAAGGTATGTTAAGACAATACAAGGCATTACATGGCAACTATGCTAAGCATGCATAAGGGACCAAAACCAACACATAGCAATGTTAAATCATGATATCCTAAGCATGAATAACAGTCCATACATGCTCAATACACACTCAAGCACAATGCTCCCTCAAGAGGCAAAACTTGCCCTTTTCAAGGACATCAAGGAGAGGGGGTGACCCCCTCCTTCTTAGGACTTTAAGGCATCCCCTCCACCTCTGGAATCCTCCAAGATTTCGGTGGTGATGAGACCCCAACACCAAAATCCCGGAGCTCTCACAAAAGGCACAAAATGAGGCCTTTTCAAGGCCTAAGAGGGGTCAAACCTCCCCAAAGCACAAAACACTCTTAATAAACTATCAAGAGGGCCTAAAAAAAGAACTTTTTTGTATTAAACACTAAGCTTAAAAACAGCTTGAAGACAGGTAAAAATAAGATGCAAAAATGGGGAATAAAAGGCTAGTTTTGTTACCCTTGTAGACCTCTTCACAAATGTTGATGTTGTTGCTTCCTTGAGCTCAAATCCAGCCAAAAACCTCCAAGACAACCTCTTGGAACCTCAGTTGCCAAGGGAAGGTGAAACACTAGGTGTTGATGAGCAATAGTAAGTCACAAACACCTAGTGTACAAACAAGAGGGAAGAAGAGAGATAGGATAGATACAAAGCTTCTAACCTAGAACCAGAGCTTCTTCTCTCTCTTTTCTCTCTAAAAATGTCTAACTTTTCTAACCCTAAGCCAAGAGGAGGAAGAGTTATGTTATAGGCAACCAAACTTACAAGTTAAGCCACCAAGAAGCTCATCCCTCCATACAAAATGCCATACAGCTGCTTCAAAATATCTCATAAAGCAACTGCACAGTAGTTGGCAGGGCAAAATTGTCATTTTGACAAAATTGACTGCCGACCGGCACAAAAGAGTGCCGACCGGCACAATATGGTGCCGATGGCAACACCAACCAGCCGGTGGCCTCTAGCTAGTGCCGGTGGTGTGTGGGGATGCCTCACAAGGCATTCCCTGCCCCTCCAAGGCAAAGCACAAGTGTTTGGCGCAAAACCAGACACAAAACGGTCAAGTTCGGAGGTCCTGAGGCAAGGCGCGTAGCCGAGAACTCCGGGAACTCCAAACGAACACGAACATGGATAATCACCGAGTGTTCAAATGGTGACGTCCAAGTCTTGAGGACGGTCAAAAATGGGGTGTCTACAACCATGCTCATGTATTTTGGCCAAGCTTTGTGAAGCTTTCATGCATATTTTAGTGTGCTTGAGGACTGTTTTTGGTTGTTTCGGTCATCCATGATTTGCTTTGAATAACTACCATGCAATCCCCCTTATAGGCCTTGAGTGTTGACCCCTCTAGCATGCTTTACTAGCAATATTTCAGTGATTTGGCATCACTTATAATGTCATTTCAGTCCTCATGGCATGCTTGTATGCTTGCATTTGATGCTCCTTTAATGCTTTATAAGGTTGTTGTCCTATGCCCCATGATTGGACCTTTGTATGTGCTTCCATGTTTAGACCATTTAGATGCTATCTAGGTGTGTCTTTGGTCTTGTTTAGACTTGCATTGGACCTATTTTAAGTCCCCTTGGCCCTTTGAGGCTTGGCTTGTATAGCCATAGTTTAAGCCCCTTGGCTTGCTTTGAGTTTTGGACCACGTTGCATATTGTCATATGTCTTGCATACTTGCATGTTTTAATTGCATCTTGTATGGTTTCCATTAGCATAGTTAGTCCATGCCTAGCATGCTTGTTAACTTAGGTTGTGTGCCTAGTATACATTGCTTGTGTCCATGCTCATGTTGCATATCTAGCTCACATGCCTAGGTTGCATTACATTGGCATGCATGCTTTCCCTCTTGAATTGAGTATGATAGAGGTTGAGCTCATTGCTTGATTATGTGCATTGCATTCCATATCAAGATGCACACTTGATTCTTTGGGCCATCAAGCATGGAAATGCGCGATTGGAGGTCCGAGAATTGAGGCCCATCCTCCTTTGAGTCATTCACATGATAAGGGGTGTGGTTGGCGCATACATAGCTTGAAATGCATTGCCATGCCAAGTTTTGCCCTCTGTTGCTGTCAAACCAGTTTTTGCAGGAAGATTTGGCCGACCGGCTATCTTCAGTGCCGACCGGCCATCATTTTTGGCCGATGGAGAAACTTTGTAGCCGGTGAGCATTTCCCATGGCTGATGACCAATTCCCTCAGCTGGTGGTGCTCCCCAGCATCCAGAGAGCACACCCTGAGACTTGTGAAGTCTTCAGAGGAGCAGGACAGCCAAAGCAGAGGCAACTTGCGCATAGCAGTGACTTTCCGAGCAGAACCAAGCGCGCATGCATTGGACCCTCTTCCCGAGGCTACTGTTTACTGCTTTCAATACTTAATTGATTTGTTAATTAATTAGATGGGTTGTAATATTAATTAGCTTGTAGGTTAATTAATTGTATTATTCTTTCGGTCCCTCCGGGCGAGGGCAAATTTGTAATAAGTGTGGGTGCGTGTGTGCATGTCTTCCAATCCCCACTTCTTTCTCCCCTTTACTTACCTGCTTTGATGGTTAGTATTAGGACATGTTTAATTTAGCATACCTTATGCTATACATGCGTGCATCATTCATCAGTATTGCATGCACCGGGCTCGGCGCATCATGCTAACTGCATAAGTATTTCAAATCTAACTTGAATACATGCTATCTGTGCATTTTCACATGTCATTCTTAGATCAGCCGAGCCTATTCTAGTGACATTCTGTATGCGTTGCATTAGCCACTTAACATGGACTTGGATCATGCATGATTGCTAACATGTTCTTTGTTTTGGCTCGGAGTACATTGTAAGTATTTTATACTTTAGCATCTCGCACGAGTGTGAATGTTAACATGACAGCATGCTTACCATGAGGCTAGATGCTTATGTGATATAAACTGCCTGAATGCCTGTGGGTGAAGGTTGGATTGTTTGAGTTGGAACAACTCATTGAAATCCGTGTTTTAGCCTACTTGTGAGTAGCAAATTCCAAAGCGTTTTCCAAACAAACGGATATGAAATGTTTCGTTCCAAGTTAGGCGATCTAGTCTATACTTTTGTGTGGCGCGCATCACATAGTAATTCTAGCTAATTAACTGGATTAAGAACACCTAACGTTTTCAAAATAGGATATCATGGTTAGTAGAGGCCAATCTTCGGATCGGGCGAGAGGGGGTGCTCATAGCTGACCTTCCCCAATCGTACCCAAGCTCCCGAGCCGAGGCAACTTTGGTGATGACGGACACATGGCCTTTGGCACCGAGTCAAGGTTTCCTAAATTCCCCCATAAAAAATATTTAGGTGGCGACTATGTATCTGGCAAAGCAGTCCATGTTTGGCACTTCTTTTCTAAAAATCTATTTTTTTTTCAAAATGATTTGCCGGATTTGGACTCTTTGGTTCAAGATTAAGAACCGTGACACAAATTGAGTCCGAACTGTAGCAGGGCCCAAGGGCGCGTCTACATATGCTGATCTGTTGAAATGTGGATACGACTTGTATGCTTATTTGTTGAGATGTTGATACAACTAGTATGTTTATCTATTGTAAAATGGGAAACGTTTAATATGAGTCACTGTCTCATATAAGTGGTTGGCCAGGTTCTGAGCCGTTGATGTAAATTGTGAAATTGATGAGAAAGGGAAAATGAAATGAAACATGAACATAGTGGTCATGAAATGGAAATGGGTTATGAATTGATTTATGGAAATTGAACATTTATCAATTGCTAATGTCTTAGTTACTGCTCATACTGTGTTTATAATATTTCTATTGGGCGTTGGCTCACCCTATATGGGACATTATTTTCAGGTACAGGTAGCATGCCACCTCCAAGGACATAGCTTGGATGGATACGGGAGTTGAAGACTCTTTTTGATTATTTTGTTGTATTGCATGTATATCAAGCCAAGGGCTTATTTTGTATAGAGTTAGTACTCTTCTTTTATGTAACCAAGTGTTGACTTGGAAAGTCGAAGTCTGTAGGGCATTTGCTTTGTTGTTAACATGTAATACTATTGTAAGAACTACTCGATGAATAGAAATGGATGATTTCTTTTATATCAATGCATGTCTAAAGTGATCGGTTTTATGTAATTTTTTGAGGCGTTACACACTATACCTTAACTATCTATTTGGAAAGTAAATAAAAAATGAAGTTGAATAGAATAGGAAATTGAATAAAAAGGGAAGTTCATCCAATAAACTACTATACCATAACGATCTATTTGGAAATTAAATAAAAAATGGAAGTTTAATAAAAATGGAAGTTAAATAAAAATCGTTTCTTGAATGAATTTACATTGTTATTTTTATTCAACTCATTTTTATTCAATTTCCTTTTTTTATTCAATTTCCATTTTTAATTTTATTCCACTTCCATTTTTATTCAATTTCATTTTCTATTCAACTTCCTTTTGTATTTAATTTCCAAATAGATCGTTAAGGTATAGTGTGATCTTGAATGAACTTCCTCAACGATCTATTTGGAAATTAAATAAAAAAAGGAAGTTGAATAAAAAAAAATCGTTAGGGTATAGTGGTTTCTTGAATTAACTTCCATTTTTAATTTCATACAACTTCCACTTTTAATTTTATGCAACTTCCATTTTTATATTCAACTTCAATTTTTATTCAATTTCATTTTCTATTCAACTTCTTTTTTTATTTTTATTCAACTTCCATTTTTATTCAATTTCCATTTCTATTCAACTTCCTTTTTTCTTTAATTTCCAAATAGATCGTTAAAGGTATAATGGTTTATTTCTTGAATGAACTTCGATTTTTATTTTTAGTCAACTTCCAGTTTTATTTTTATTGAACTTCCATTTTTATTCAATTTTCATTTCTAGTCAACTTCCATTGTTAATTTTAGGCAATTTCCATTTTTATTCAATTTCCTATTCTATTCAACTTCATTTTTTATTTAATTGCCAAATAATTCGTTAGGGTATAGTGGTTTCTTGAATGAACTTTCAATTTTATTTTTATTCAACTTCCATTTTTATTTTTACTCAACTTCCATTTTTAATTGTATGCAACTTCCATTTTTATTTTCTATTCAACTTACTTTTATTTTTATTTAACTTCCATTTTTATTCAACTTCTAGTTATTTTATACAACTTCCATTTTTATTTTTATTCTCAGAACGCCTCAAAAATAATAACATTAGAACCCATCAATTTAGACATGCATTGATAAAAAAGATAAATATTCTTCTATTCATCAGATTAGTTCATTACAGTGAGTATTACATGTTAACAACAAAAGCAAATGCCCTACGGGCTTACAGCTTTCCAAGTTAACACTTGGTTACAAAAAGAGAGTACTAACTCAAATACACATTAAGCCCTTGGCTTGAATTTACATGTAATACATCCAAAAGATAACAAAACGACAAAAGTCTGTCTGCCTCTTGCCTCCCAAGCTATGTCCTTGGAGGTGGCATACTACCTGTACCTGAAAATGATGTCCCATAAAGGGTGAGCCACAGCCCAGTAGAAATACACTAAACCAGCTATGAACAATGGCTAAAAGATTAGCAGTTGATAGATGGTCAACACATATACATCCACATATATCACATTCCGGTTTTATGACATTAAGTCCATGTTACACTTCATTTCCCATTTCCTTTCAACTTTGAGTTTGAAAACAAGGCTCTACACCTAGCCAAATAACTTAGTGAGGTTAAGACCCATCTTCAAAACACTTTCGAATTTCATGAGGGATACACATTTTAATGCTGTATCACTAACACATAAACCATTTCCACACTTTGTAAAGATACACATTTTAGTGCTGTAACAACATAACATAGGATCACTTCTATACTTCACAATTGATAACGATATACATTTTAGTGCTATATCAAATCAATTCAAATACTTCCATATTCAACACTTGATACACATTGTAGCGCTGTATCAATGTCACACAAAAATCCGGTTTAGAGGTCCATCCACTATCTTTCTAAACCGTGAGTACATCCCCTATCTCCTCCCATGCAAAGACATGTATATAAACATAGATCATATACAATCAATCAATACATAAAGTTGATGTATTATTCCAATCGCTATATTCAATAGCATACTCAATCGATTAGTTTTAGTTTGCCTAATCATCATGTATTGTCTACAACAATCAAGACTATCCTCCACCGATAGCCCAAATCAGTTATTTCTATACCGAAAATAAATGCACCAAATGGATATATAATCAACATTTCAACTAGGTGAGCGATGAATGAATCTAACTACACCCTTTCATCCTAAACACTTCCAATTTCAACATTCTCAATTCAATTCTTTATTTCTTCAAATTAATTATACCAATTAATTTACCAATGTAGTTAGAGCATTTCCCATAATTAACATCACAACCCTAAGGTTCCATTTTCACCAATTCCAGTATTGATCTCATTTCTCTATGCCAAACATGCATATACGTTTATATAAACAAAATCCCCAACTTTTGTAAAATCACACAAAGGCCCAAACTTCCTCAAAATTACCCAACAATCCCCAACTCATCAAAATGCTAAAATTTAAAGACAAAACTCATGAGAAGGAGTAGGATATCCCTACCTCAAATTCAGAGCTCAAAGGGAGAAGATGACTTAAACTCAAAGTGCTCCAAAACTCAATAACCTCGGATCAAAACGTAGCCCTCGACGATCAACACAACTTTTGTAAAGGTCAAAGGCGAGGAAATCACTCCTACTAGATCAATTCTTAGAGAGAAGTTGAGTTTTAGTGAGAGAAGCTCTCAAATGGCTTTTTCCGTAAAAGTAAGAGAGAGAAAGGATGTTGAAAAGTGATGCAAAATGGAATCCCGGTTGATATAAAATCGCCCGCTCAAGCGTGAAAACCCCGCCGAAAGGCCACTCATGCATCTCGCCGAAGGCCAAAACTCCGCTTTAGCGGCGGATACACACTCCCGTAACTTTTGTGAACCAGTCCTCGCCGAAAGGTAAAACTCCCGCCGGCGGCGGATACATACTCCTTAACTTTTGTTTAACCAGTCCCACCGAAGCGTAAAACTCCGCCGAGCGGATACACACTCCTAGAACTTTTGTCAACCAGTCCTCGCCGAGCGTAAAACTCCCCGCCGAAAGGCATTACTCAAACTCACGCTGAAGGCCAAAACGCCCGCCGAAAGGCCCAACACCGCAGAGAGATATCTTGGAGATGGAAAATCACGCCGAAGGCAAAACACCCGCCGGCGGAGAACCCACAACGAAGGGCCCGCTTGAGCGTCAAAAGCTCCGCTCGAGCATGAAGGCAAAAATCTGGGCAACTACTTTTGGTTTCTAAGTTCAACCAACCTGTAATAGACCTGGCCAACACATCCTATAACTCAAATACAAAGTACAAAGGATGCAAACATGATATAAGCAACTACTAACATCCACGGAAACAAGTCCGGATCATCAGACACAAGGGTAAAACCCGGATCGCTATATATTCAATTTTTATTTTTACGCAACTTTCATTTTTATATTTATTCAACTTCCATTTTTATTTTTATTAAACTTCAACTTTTATTGATTTTTTTTTTCTATTCAACTTCCTTTTTTTATTTAATTTCCAAATAGATCGTTAAGGTATATTGGTTTCTTCAATGAACTTTTATTGTTAATTTTATGTACCCTAACGATCTATTTGGAATTTAAATAAAAATAAAAAAGGAAGTTGCATATAATTAAAAATCGAAGTTCATTCAAGAAACCAATATACCTTAACGATCTATTTGGAAATTAAATAAAAAAAGAAGTTCAATAGAAAAGGAAATTTAATAAAAATGATCGTTAAGGTATAATGCTTTCTTGAATGACATCCTTTTCTATTCAACTTCCTTTTTTTAATTTTATGCAACTTTCATTTTTATTTTTATCCAATTTCCTTTTTTATTCAACTTCTTTTTTTATTTAATTTTCAAATAGATCGTTAAGGTATAGTAAAAAAGGAAATTAATTAACAATGGAAGTTCATTCAAGAAACCACTATACCTTAACGATTTATTTGGAAATTAAATAAAAAATGAAGTTGAATAAAAAAGGAAGTTGAATAGAAAAGAAATTGAATAAAAATGGAAGTTCATTCAAGAAACCACCATACGTTAACGATCTATTTGGAAATTAAAAAAAAAAAAAAGAAGTTGAATAAAATGGGAAATTCAATAAAAATAGAAGTTGAATAAAATGGAAGTTCATTCAAGAAACCACTATACCTTAACGATCTATTTGGAAATTAAATAAAAAAGGAAATTGAATAAAAATGGAAGTTGTATAAAAATAAAAATAGAAGTTGAATAGAAATGGAAGCTGAATAAAATTAACAATGGAAGTTAATTCAAGAAACTAGTATACCTTAACGATCTATTTGGAAATTAAATAAAAAGGAAATTGACTACAAAAGGACATTGGATAAAAATAAAAAAGGAAGTTGTATAAAATTAAAAAGATCAAGTATAGAGTGGAAGTTCATTCAAATAAAAAAGGAATTTGAATAGAACATGAAATTGAATGAAAATGGAAGTTGAATAAAAAAGGAAATTGGATAAAAATAAAAATGGAAGTTCAATAGAAAAGGAAATTGCATAAAAATGGAAGTTGAGTAAAAATAAAAGTTGAAGTTGCATAAAATTAAAAATGGAAGTTCATTCAAGAAACCACTATACGTTAACGATCTATTTGGAAACTTAAAAAAAGAGGAAGTTGAATATAAAGGACATTGAATCAAAATTGAAGTTAAATTTAATCAAAATGGAAGTTCATTCAAGATCACACTATACCTTAACGATCTATTTGGAAATTAAATAAAAAAGGAAGTTGAATAGAAAAGGAAATTGAATAAAAATAAAAGTTGAAGTTGCATAACATTAAAAATGGAAGTTCATTCAAGAAACCACTATAACTTAACGATCTATTTGGAAATTAAATAAAAATGGAAATTGAATGGAAAAGGAAATTGAATAAAAAAGGAAGTTGAATAAAAATAAAAATAGAAGTTCTTTCAAGAAACCATTATAACTTAATAATCTATTTGGAAATTAAATAAAAATGGAAGTGGAATGGAAAAGGAAATTGATTGAAAATGTAAGTTGAATAAAAATAAAATGGAAGTTGCATAAAATTAAAAATGGAAGTTCATTGAAGAAACCACTATACCTTAACGATCTATTTATAAATTAAACAAAAAAAGAAGTTGAATAAAATTAAAAATGAATAAAAATAAAAATGGAAGTTGAATAAAAATAAAAATGGAAGTTTATTCAAGAAACCACTATACCTTAATTTTATGCAACTTTCATTTTTATTCAATTTCCATATTTATTCAATCGTTAAGGTATTATGGTTTCTTGAATGAACTTCCATTTTTGTTTTTATTCAAATTCCATTTTTATTTTTATTCAACTTGCATTTTTATTTGTATTCAACTTCCATTGTTAATTTTATGCAACTTCCATTTTTATTTTATTGAACTTCCATTTTTATTCAACTTCCCTTTTTATTCAATTTCCTTTTCTATTCAACTTCCTTTTTTTATTGAACTTCCATTTTTAATTTTATGCAACTTCCATTTTTATTTTTATTCAACTTCCATTTTTATATTTATTCAATTTACTTTTCAATTCAACTTCCTTTTTTATTTAATTTCCATTTTGATCGTTAAGGTATAATGGTTTCTTGAATTAACTTCCATTGTTAATTTTATGCAACGTCCTTTTTTATTTAATTTCATTTTTTTTATTCAACTTCATTTTTATTGAATGAACTTCCATTTTTATTTTTCTTCAATTTCCTTTTCTATTCAACTTCCATTTTTATTTAATTTCCAAATAGATTGTTAAGGTAGAGTGGTTTTGCTAAGGTATAATGGTTTCTTGAATTAAAAATGGAAGTTGAATAAAAATAAAAATGAAAGTTGCATAAAATTAACAATGGAAGTTAAATCAAGAAACCATTATACCTTAACGATTTATTTGGCAATTAAATAAAAAAAGGAAGTTGAATAGAAAAGGAAATTGGATAAAATCGGAAGATGCATAAAAATAAAAATGGAAGTTGCATATAATTAAAAACAGAAGTTAATTAAAAAAACCGCTATACCTTAACGATCTATTTGGAAATTGAATAAAAGAGAAACAACTATACCTTAAAGAGGAAGTTGAATAGAAAAGGAAATTGAATAACTATGGAAGTTGAATAAAATGGAAGATGAATAAAAATAAAAATAAAAATGGAAGTTGAATAAAATATAATGGAAGTTGCCTAAAATTAACAATGGAAGTTCATTTAAGAAACCACTATACCTTAACGATCTATTTGGAAATTAAATAAAAAAATGAAGTTGAATAGAATAGGAAATTGAATAAAAATGGAAGTTGCATAAAATTAAAAAATTCAATAGAAATGGAAGTTGCAACTTCCATTTTTATTTAATTTCCAAGTAATTCGTTAAGGTATACTGGTTTCTTGAATCAACTTCAATTGTTAATTTTTTGCAAATTTCATTTTTATTTTTATTCAACTTCCATTTTTATTCAATTCTATTTTCTATTCAACTTTCTTTTTTAATTCAAGAAACCATTATACCTTAGCGAAACCACTATACGTTAACGATCAATTTGGATTTAATTTCCAAATAGATCGTTAAGGTATAGTGGTTTCTTAAATAAACTTCCATTTGAATGAACCTCCATTTTTAATTTTATGCGACACCCATTTTTATTTTTATTCAACTTCCATTTTTATTCAACATCCATTTTTATTCAATTTACTTTTCTATTTAACTTCCTTTTTTATTTAATTTCCAAATAGATAGTTAAGGTATAGTGGTTTCTTAAATGAACTTCCATTGTTTATTTTATTCAACTTCCATTTTTAATTTTATTCAACTACCATTTTTATTCAATTACCTTTTCTATTCAACTTTCATTTTTATTTAATTTCCTTTTCTCTTCAACTTCCTTTTTATTCAACTTCCTTTTTTTATTTAACTTCCATTTTTATTACCTTCCTATTCTATTCAACATCCATTTTTATTCAATTTCCTTTTTCATTTAATTTCCAAATAGATCGTTAAGGTATAGTGGTTTATCGAATGAACTTCCATTTTTAATTTTATGCAACTTCCATTTTTATTTTTATTCAACTACCTCTTTATTTGTACTTCAATTTTTATTCAACTTCCTTTTCTATTCAACTTCCATTTTTATTTAATCTCCAAATAGATCGTTAAGGTATAGTGGTGAACTTTCAATTTTAATTTTATGCAACTTGAAGAAACCAATATACCTTGACGATCTATGTGGAAATTAAATAAAAAAAGAAGTTGAATAACAATGGAAGTTACATAAAATTAACAATGAAAGTTCATTCAAAAAATCACTATACCTTAACGACCTATTTGGAAATTAAATAAAAAGAAAGATAAATAGAAAAGGAAGTTGAATAAAAATGGAAGTTGAATAAAAAACAAAGGAAGTTGAATAAAATAATAATGGAAGTTCATTCAAGAAACCACTATACCTTAACAATCTATTTGGAAATTAAATAAAAAAAGAAGTTGAATAGAAAAGTAAATTAAATAAAAATGGAAGTTGAATAGAAAAGTAAATTTAATAAAAGCTGAAGTTTAATAAAAATAAAAATGGAAGTTCATTCAAGAAAACACTATACCTTAAGGATCTATTTGGAAGTTGAATAAAAAAGGAATTCGAATAAAAATGAAAGTGAAATAAAAATAAAAATGGAAGTTGCATAAAATTAAAAATGAAAGTTCATTCAAGAAATCACTATACCTTAACGATCTATTTGGAAGTTGAATAAAGAAGGAAATTGAATAAAAATGAAAGTGAAATAAAAATAAAAATGGAAGTTGTATAAAATTGAAAATAGAAGTTCATTCAAGAAACCACTGTACTTTAACGATTTATTTGGAAGTTGAATAAAGAAGGAAATTGAATAAAAATGAAAGTGAAATAAAAATAACAATGGAAGTTGCACAAAATTAAAAATAAAAATGCAAGTTGCATAAAAATGGATGATGAATAAAAATAAAAATGGAAGTTAATTCAAAAAACCACTACACCTTAACGATCTATTTGGAAGTTGAATAAGAATAACAATGGAAGTTCCATAAAAATAAAAATGGAAGTTGCATAAAATTAACAATCGATGTTAATTGAAGAAACCACTATACCTTAACGGTCTATTTAGAAATTAAATAAAAAAGAAAGTTGAATAGAAAATGAAATTAAATATAAAAAGAAGTTGAATAGAAAAAGAAATTGAATAAAAATGGAAGTTGAATAAATTAACAATGGAAGTTCATTCAAGAAACGATCTGTTTGCTAATTAAATAAAAATGAAGTTGAATAAAAATGGAAGTTGCATAAAAATGGAAGTTGAATAAAAATAAAAAGGAAGTTGCATAAAATTAAAAATGGAAGATCATTCAAGAAACCACTATACCTTAACAATCTATTTGGAAATAAAATAAAATTGGATGTCGCATAAAATTAAAAATGACAGTTCATTGAAGAAAGCACTCTACCTTAATGATCTATTTGGCAGTTAAATAAAAAATGAAGTTGAATAGAAAATAAATTGAATAAAAATGGAACTTGCATAAAATAAAAATGGAAGTTGAATAAAATTAACAATGGAATTTCATTCAAGAAACCAATATACCTTAACGATCTATTTGGAAATTACATAAAAGAGGAAGTTGAATAGAAAAGGAAATTGAATAAAAATGGAAGTTGAATACAAATAGAAAAGAAAATTGAATAAAAATGGAAGTTGCATAAAATTAACATTGGAAGTTCATTCAAGAAACCACTATACCTTAACAATCTATTGGGAAATTAATTGAAAAAAGGAAGTTGAATAGAAAAACAAATTGAATAAAAATTGAAGTTGAATAAAAATAAAAATACAATTTGCATAAAATTAAAAATGGAAGTTGAGTAAAATTAAAAATGGAAGTTCATTGAAGAAACCACTATACCTTAACGATCTATTTGGAAATTAAATAAAAAAAAGGAAGTTGAATAGAAAAGGAAATTGAATAGAAATTGAAGTCGAATAAAAATGCAAGTTGCCTAAAATTAAAAACGGAAGTACATTCAAGAAACCACTATACCTTAATGATTTATTTAGAAATTGAATAAAAATGGAAGTTGAATACAAATAAAAATGGAAGTTGCATAAAATTAAAAATTGAAGTTTATTCAAGAAACCACTATACCTTAACGATCTATTTGGAAATTTAAAAAAAAATTAAGAAGTTGAATAGAAAAGGAAATTTAATAAAAATGGAAGTTGAATAAATTAAAAATGGAAGTTCTTTGAAGAAACCACTATACCTTAATGATCTATTTGGAAATTAAAAAAAAGAAAAGAAAGTTGAATAGAAAAGAAAATTGGATAAAAATGAAAGATGAATAAAAATAAAAATGGAACTTGCATAAAATAAAAATAGAAGCTCATTCAAGACACCACTATACCTTAACGATCTATTTGGAAATTAAATATAAAAGGAAGTTGAATGGAAAACGAAATTGAATAAAAATGGATATTAAATAAAAATTGAAGTTAAATAAAATTAACAATGGAAGTTCATTTAAGAAACTAGTATACCTTAACGATCTATTTGGAAATTCAATAAAAAAGGAAGTTGAATAGAAAAGGAAATTGAATAAAATCGAAAGATGAATAAAAATAAAAATGGAAGTTGCATAAAATTCACATTGGAAGTTCACTGAAGAAACCACTATACCTTAACAATCTATTTGGAAGTTGCATAAAATAAAAATGGAAGTTGAATAAAATTAAAAATGGAAGTTGCATAAAATAAAACTGGAAGTTCATGAATGAAACCATTATACCTTAACGATCTATTTGGAAATTAAATAAAAAAAGAAGTTCCAAATTAATAAAAATGGAAGCTGAATAAAAAATGAAGTTGAATGAAAATGGAAATTAAATAAAAAAGGAAGTTGAATAAAAATTGAAGTTCATCCAATAAACTACTATACCTTGACAATCTATTTGGAAGTTAAATAAAAAGGAAGTTGAATATAAAAGGAACCACTATACATTAACGATCAATTTGAAAATTAAATAAAAAAGATAGATAGATAGAAAAACAACTATACCTTAACGATCTATTTGGAAATTAAATAAAAAATGGAAGTTGCATAAAATTAAAAATGGCAATTCATTAAAAAAACCACTATACCTTAACGATCTATTTGGAAATTAAATAAAAATGGAAGTTGCATAAGATTAACAATGGAAGTTCATCCAAGAAACCACTATACCTTAACGATCTATTTGAAAATTAAATAAAAAAGGATGTTGAATAGAAAAGGAAATTGAATAAAAATAGAAGTTGAATAAAAATAAAAATGGAATTTGAATAAAAATAAAAATGAAAGTTGCATAAAATTAAAAATGGAGGTTCATTCAAGAAACCACTATACCATAACGATCTATTTGAAAATTGAATAAAATTAACCATGGAAGTTCATTCAAGAAACCACTATACCTTAACGATCTATTTGGAACTTAAATAAAAATAAAAATGGAAGTTGCATAAAATTAACAATGAAAGTTCATTCAAGAAACAACATACCTTAACGATCTATTTGGAAATTAAATAAAAAAGGAAGTTGAATAGAAAACGAAATTGGATAAAAATAAAAATAGAAGTTGAATAAAAATAAAAATGGAAGTTCATTCAATAAACCACTATAACTTAACGGTCTATTTGAAAATTAAATAAAAAAGGACGTTGAATAGAAAAGGAAATTGAATAAAAATCGAAGTTGAATAAAAATAAAATGGAATTGAATAAAATAAAAATGGAAGTTCATTCAAGAAACCACTATACCTTAACGATTTATTTGGAAATTAAATAAAAATGGAAGTTGAATAGAAAAAGAAATTGAATAAAAATGGAAGTTGAATAAAAAAAGAAGTTG
The DNA here is from genome assembly GCA_025200525.1 of Camellia lanceoleosa. Classification (NCBI taxonomy): domain Eukaryota; kingdom Viridiplantae; phylum Streptophyta; class Magnoliopsida; order Ericales; family Theaceae; genus Camellia; species Camellia lanceoleosa. The sequence continues at coordinate 1,027,942 of JANUSC010000024.1, forward strand.
AATTGAAAAGAAAATTGAATGAAAATGGAAGTTGAATAAAAATAAAAATGGAAGTTGCCTAAAATTAACAATTGAAGTTCATTCAAGAAACCACTATACCTTAGCAATCTATGTGGAAATTAAATAAAAAAATAAGTTTAATAGAAAAGGAAATTGAATAAAAATGGAAGTTGCCTAAAATTACAAATGGAAGGTCATAAAATTAAAAATGGAAGTTGCATAAAATTAAAAATAGCAGTTTATGCAATAAACCACTATACCTTAACGATCTATTTGGAAATTAAATAAAAAAGGACGTTGTATAAAATTAACAATGGAAGTTCATTCAAGAAACTACTATACCTTAACGATCTATTTGGAAATTAAATAAAAAAGGAAGTTGAATAGAAAAGGAAATTGAATAAAAATGGAAGTTGCATAAAGTTAAAAATGTAACTTCATTCAAGAAACCACTATACCATAACGATCTATTTGGAAAGTGAATAGAAAAGTAAGATGAATAGAAAAGGAAATTGAATAAAAAAGGAAGTTGAATAAAAAAGGAAATTGAATAAAAATTAAAGTTGAATAAAAATGAAAATGGAAGTTGCACAAAATTAAAATTGAAAGTTCATTCAAGAAACCACTATATCTTAACGATCTATTTGGAAATTAAATAAAAATGGAAGTGGGATAAAATTAAAAATGGAAGTTGAATAGAAAAGGAAATTGAATAAAAATGAAAGTTGCATAAAATTAAAAATGTAACTTCATTCAAGAAACCACTATACCATAACGATCTATTTGGAAAGTGAATAGAAAAGTAAGATGAATAGAAAAGGAAATTGAATAAAAAAGGAAATTGAATAAAAATTAAAGTTGAATAAAAATAAAAATGAAAGTTGCACAAAATTAAAATTGAAAGTTCATTCAAGAAACCACTATATCTTAACGATCTATTTGGAAATTAAATAAAATGGAAGTTGAATAGAAAAGGAAATTGAATAAAAATGGAATTTGCATAAAATTAAAATGTAACTTCATTCAAGAAACCACTATACCATAACGATCTATTTGGAAAGTGAATAGAAAAGTAAGATGAATAGAAAAGGAAATTGAATAAAAAAGGAAATTGAATAAAAATTAAAGTTGAATAAAAATGAAAATGGAAGTTGCACAAAATTAAAATTGAAAGTTCATTCAAGAAACCACTATATCTTAACGATCTATTTGGAAATTAAATAAAAAAGAAGTTGGTTTCTTGAATGAACTTACATTGTTAATTTTATGCAACTTCGATTTTTATTTCTATTCAACTTTCATTTTTATTTTTATTCATTTTCCGATTTTATCCAATTTCCTTTTCTATTCAACTTTCATTTTTAATTTTAGGCAACTTCCGTTTTTATTCATTTTTATTTTTATTCGACTTCAATTTCTATGCAATTTCCTTTTTTATTCAACTTCGTTTTTTATTTAATTTCGAAATAGACTGTTAAGGTATAGTAGCTTCTTGAATTAACTTCCATTGTTAATTTTATCCGAAATCCATTTTTATTTTTATTCAACTTCCATTTTTATTTGATTTCTTTTTCTATTCAACTTCCATTTTTATTTAATTTCCATTTCTATTCAATTTCCTTTTCTATTCAACTTCATTTTTATATTTAATTTCCAAATAGATCGTTAAGGTGTAGTGGTTTCTTCAATGAACTTCCATTTTTAATTTTATTAGCATCCATTTTTTTAAATTTCCAAATAGATCGTTAAGGTATAGTGGTTTCTTGAATGAACTTCCATTTTTATTTAATTTCCAAATTGATCGTTAAGTTATAGTGGTTTCTTCAATGAACTTCCATTTTTATTTTATGAAACAAACACTTTTATTCAACTTCCATTTTTATTTCTATTCAACTTTTTTTTTGTTTTAATTTCCAAATAGATCGTCAAGGTATAGTAGTTTCTTCAATGAACTTCGATTTTTAATTTTATGCAACTTCCATTTTTATTTTTATTCAACTTCCATTTTTATTTTTAATCAACTTTCACTTTTATTTTTGTTCAACTTCCATTTTTATTTTTATTCAACTTCCATTTTTATTTAATTTCCTTTTCTATTTAACTTTCTTTTTTATTTAATTTCCAAATAGATCGTTATGGTATAGTGGTTTCTTAAATGAACTTACATTGTTAATTTTATGCAACTTCCTTTTTTAATCAATTTCCATTTCTATTTAACAATGTTTTTATTCATCTTCCATTTTTATTCAATTTCCATTTCTATTCAACTTCCTTTTTTATTCAACTTCCATTTTTATTCAATTCCATTTCCATTCAACTTCCTTTTCTATTTAATTTCCAAATAGATCGTTAAGGTATAGTGGTTTCTTGAATGAACTTCCATTGTAAGTTTTACGCAACTTCCATTTATAATTTTATCCAACTTCCATTTTTAATTTTATTTAATTTGCAAATAGATCGTTAAGGTATAGTGGTTTCTTGAATGAACTTCAATTGTTAATTTTAGGCAGCTTCCATTTTTATTTTTATTCAAATTTTATTTTTATTCAATTTTCTTTTCAATTCAACTTCTTTTTTTTATTTAATTTCCAAATAGATCGTTAAGGTATAGTGGTTTCTTGAATGAACTTCAATTGTTAATTTTGGGCAACTTCCATTTTCATTCAATTTTCTTTTCAATTCAACTTCCTTTTTTATTTTATTTCCAAATAGATCGTTAAGGTATAGTGGTTTCTTGAATGAACTTCCATTTTAATTTTGTACAACTTCCATTTTTATTTTTATTCAACTTCCATTGTTATTCAATTTCATGTTCTATTCAACTTCATTTTTTTATTTACTTTCCAAATAGATCGCTAAAGTATAGTGGTTTCTTGAATGAACTTCAATTTTTAATTTTATTCAACTTCCTTTTCTATTCAACTCTTTTTTTTTTATTTAATTTCCAAATAGATCGTTAAGGTATAATAGTTTTTTTTAATTTCCTTTTCTATTCAATTTCCTTTGTTTTTTAATTTCCAAATAGATCGTTAAGGTATAGTGGTTTTTTGAATTAACTTCCATTTTTATTTAATTTCCATTTCTATTCAACTTCCTTTTTTCTTTAATTTCCAAATAAATCGTTAAGGTATTATGGTTTTTTCAATGAACTTCCATTTTTAATTTTATTCACTTCCTTTCTATTCAACTTCCATTTTTATTTAATTTCCAAATAATTCGTTAAGGTATAGTGGTTTCTTTGTTTTATTTAATTTCTAAATAGATCGTTAAGGTATAGTGGTTTCTTAAATGAACTTCCATTTTTATTCAACTTCCATTTTATTCAATTTCCATTTTTATTTTTATTCAACATCAATTTTTATCCATTTTCTATCTATCTTCTTGCCATTTCTATTCAACTTCCATTTTTAATTTTATGCAACTTCCATTTTTATTTTTATTCAACTTCCATTTTTATTCAATTTTTATACAACTTCCATTTTTATTCAACTTCCATTTTTAGTTCTATTTAACTTCATTTTTTATTTGATTTTCAAATAGATCGTTAAGGCATAGAGGTTTCTTAAATCAATTTCCATTTTTATTTAATTTCCCTTTGTATTCAACTTCCATTTTTATTCAATTTGCTTGTATAGCGATCCTGTATCCCTTCTTTGTTCAGTTGTATTAGGACTCTGCCCGTGGAGTTGGTAGTTGTGTCTACCTTGTTGTTGTCCTTTAATTCCATTTGATTGAGTTTTAGGATGTATTGGGCATGTTTCGAGCAGGTGGGTTGAGCCTTGGTCTAAAACCTTGTTGTTGTGTTTTTGGTCGTTCCGCTAGAGCGGGTCTTGGAGCTCTCGAGCGGATATTACACACTCTCAGTATTTAGGTGCCCTGCAAAACTTCTGCAGGTTGGTTTTCTATGCTCGAGTGGGTTTACTGCGCTCGAGCGGGCTTGTTGGTGCTCGAGCGACTAGTACATTTCTGGTGAAAGTTCTGGGAGGGGGAAAATTGCACTCGAACGGACTGGTTCTCGCGCTCGAGCGGATGTACTTTATTCTTGTGTCTTGGAGCTCGAGCGGAGATTATTGCGCTCGAACGGACCTAGTTTATTTGTTCTTGACGCTCGAGCATTGTGTTTTCCGCTCGAGCGGGAATGTCATATATCAGTTAGCAGCTGGGCATTTTAAAATCACTTTTTACATTCACTCTCTCTCTCTTACTTTTCCAAAACTCCATTGTTGAGCCTCTCTCTCTAGAAACTCCCTTCTCTCTAGGGTTTGATCTAGTTAGAGTGCTTTCCTTTCCTCCGGCCTTTGTAAAAGTTGTGTTGATCGTCGAGGGCGTCGTTTTATTCCGAAAAGTTTGGAATTTGGAGCACTTTGAGTTTGGTCTTCTTCTTTCCTTGGGCTCCGAAATTTGAGGTAGGGATTCCTACTCACTCCTATGGTCTTTGATATAGATTTTTGGTTGTTTTGATGAAGTGTTGAAGTTGGGTAAATTTTGGGACTTAGGGTTTCAAAATGTTAAAAGAGGGTTTTGTTATTTTGATTCTAAAATGTGTAATTTGGGTTTCAAAATAAGGATATTGTTGTTGGTTGTTGATATATAGACCATTGGGTCAATATTGGGAAATGGGGTAGAAAACCCTAATTTGTTGTATAAATTAATTGGTATAATTAATTTGGAAAAAGTGTTGTTATATGGAATTGGGTTGGAAATAATGAAATTGGCTCATTATATGTTAGAATTGTGGAGTTGGATTTATTAATCGCTCACTCTTGAAAACATTGATATTTTATCTGTTGGAGCTTTTATTATCTGTTTAGAAATAATTGCTTGGGCTACCGGTGGAGGGTAGTTTTGATTGTTGTAGACAATGCATGATGATTAGGCAAACTAAAACTAATCAATTGGTTATGTCATAGAGTTTGACGGTTGATAGAATACATTAACGTTATGTATTGATTGATTGCGTATATGACCTATGTGTATATACATTGTGTGTGTGGGAGAAGATAGGGGATGTACTCCACGGTTTAGGGGGAGATAGGGGATGGACCTCTAAACCTGATGTTGTTTGGGAGGAGATAGGGGATGGACTCCAATCGACATGACTCATATGCTTGTCAGTTAACGTGTTGATATAGGTTATATGCTTATCTATGGAAGTGTTGATACAGCTCACAAGCTTATCTTTGGAAGTGTTGATATAGCTAATATGCTTATCTGTTGAAATGTGGATACAGCTTGTATGCTTATCTGTTGAGATGTTGATACAACTAGTATAATGGATGTTGCGTAAAATTAACAATGGAAGTTGAATTGAATAAAAATGGAAGTTGAATAAAAATAACTATGGAAGTTGAATAAAAATAAAAATAGAAGTTCATTCAAGAAACCAATTGAATAAAAATAAAAATGGAAGTTGCATATAATTAAAAATGGAAGTTCATTCAAAAAACCATTATACCCACTATACCTTAACGATCTATTTGGAAATTAAATAAAAAAGGAAGTTGAATAAAATTAACAATGTAAGTTCATTTAAGAAACCAATATACCTTAACATCTATTTGGAACTTAAATAAAAAAGAAAGTTGAATAAAAATGGAAGTTGAGTAAAAATAAAAATGGAAGTTCATTCGAGAAACCACAATACCATAACGATCTATTTGGAAATTAAAAAAAAAAAGAAAAAAAAAAAGAGGAAGTTGAATAGAAAAGGAAATTTAATAAAAATGGAAGTTGAGTAAAATTAACAATGGAAGTTCATTCAAGAAACCATTATACCTTAACAATCTATTTGGAAAGTAAATAAAAAAATGAAGCTGAATAGAACAAGAAATTGGAAAAGGATAGTGGTTTCTTGAATGAACTTCTATTGTTATTTTCACTCAACTTCCATTTTTATTCAATTCTCTTTTCCATTCAACTTCCTTTTTTATTCAATTCTATTTTCTATTTGACTTCATTTTTTATTCAATTTCCAAATAGATCGTTAAGGTATAGTGGTTTCTTGAATTAACTTCCATTTCTATTCAATTTCCTATTCTATTCAACTTCATTTTTTATTTGATTTCCAAATAGATCATTAAGGTACAGTGGTTTCTTTAATGAACTTCCATTTTCAATTTTTATTCAACTTCCATTTTTATTCAATTTCTATTTTTATTCAATTTCCTTTTCTATTTAATTTCCAAATAGATCGTTCAGGTATAGTTGTTTCTTGAATTAACTTTCATTTCTATTCAATTTCCTATTCTATTCAACTTCATTTTTTATTTGATTTCCAAATAGATCGCTAAGGTAGAGTGGTTTCTTGAATGAACTTCCATTTTCAATTTTTATTCAACTTCCATTTTTATTCAATTCCCATTTTTATTCAATTTCCTTTTCTATTTAATTTCCAAATAGATCGTTCAGGTATAGTGGTTTCTTGAATTAACTTCCATTTCTATTGAATTTCCTATTCTATTCAACTTCATTTTTTATTTGATTTCCAAATAGATCGTTAAGGTATAGTGGTTTCTTGAATGAACTTCCATTGTTAATTTCATGCAACTTCCATTTTTATTCAATTTCCTTTTCTATTTTTATTCAACTTACATTGTTTATTTTTATTCAACTTCCATTTTTATTCAATTTCCATTCCTGTTCAGCTTCTTCTTTTTTTTTTTTTTTATTTCCAATAGATTGTTAAGGTATAGTGGTTTCTTAAATGAACTTCCATTGTTAATTTAATGTAAGCTCCACTTTTATTTTTATTCAACTTTCATTTTTATTCAATTTGCTTGTCTATTCAACTTCCTTTTTTATTTAATTTCCAAATAGATCGTCAAGGTATAATAGTTTCTTGAATGAACATCGTTAAGGTATAATGGTTTCTTAAATGAACTTCAATTGTGAATTTTATGCAACTTCCATTTTTATTTTTATTCATCTTGCATTTTTAATTTTATGCAACTTCCATTTTTATTTTTATACAACTTCAATTTTTATTCAATTCTCTTTTCCATTCAACTTCCTTTTTTATTCAATTTCCTTTTTTATTTAATTTCCAAATAGATCGGTAAGGTATCACTATAATAAATTGCATTTTTCCCAACGTAACAAAATATGTTGCTAAAAGGCAAAATTTGTTGGCAAAGAGTTTTGCCGACACACAAAGCTACGTTGGCAACCCGTAGGCAAAAGTGAGTTGGCAAAAGTTTTTGCCAACGAAATTATCATTGCGTTGGTAAAAGTAATGCCTTTAGCGACGAACATAGTCGTCGCTAAAAGCCTCGATCCATCATCGGCAATTTACCTTGCGTTGGTAAAAGTCATTCAAATATGATGATTGTGTGACACTTTTCGCGACACAAATTTGCATGGGCAAAAAATATACTTTTAGCAACAACATATGCATCGGCAAAAGTAAACTTTTGGCGACACATTTACGTCGGTAAATGTTGCCATTTGCCGACGATTTGTTTGTCGCTAAAGCTTTACTTTTGGCAACAACAAATTAACATTGGCAAAAAATACACTTCTACCAACACAATATGAGTGGGGAAAAATAACTTTTAGCGACACATTTACGTCGGTAAATGTTGCCATTTGCCGACGATTTGTTTGTCGATAAAGGTTTACTTTTGGCAACGACAAATTAACATCAGCTAAAAATACACTTCTAGCAGCACAATATGAGTGGGCAAACAAACTTTTGGCGACACATTTACCAACAAAAATAATTGAAAATAATTTATATATTTTTATAAGATTTCTGATTTACAAGAGGCATTCCTCAGGCACCACTATTACAAACTAATAACATTGATATGAAATCACCTAAAGTTGATGTGCAAGCAAAAAAAAAAAAAAACACTGCTGATACTGCTTTTAGAAGCAGTGCATAAAACCTAAAAGGTACCTAAATACATCCAAAATGTGTACCCACATTACAAACAACAGATAACAAAAAGAAAACATGAAACTAACAAAGACAGCAAAAGCGACATGAAAAATATCCACAAACTTATCCAAATAGACCAACATCTAGTAGCAAAGACCTCACAACATTATTGACAAGAAAGAATAAGCATCAACCACAAGGGCGGCATTTCGAACTATTAGATTCGGCTTCTTAACAAGATTTCAAGCTGAATTCAACTTGGAAAAAACAAAAACAGTAAGAAGAAACATACGTCATTTCGAACGAGAATTGTTGGCTTGGATTCTCTTGTGCCCTTGTTAACACCCTCTTTACATTTGATAGCAAGCTGACCAATGCCTTTATCTTTCCATGCATCGTTATCTGCAGGATCACTTGACTGAACAAAGCAGAAAAGAAAAGAACTAACCATAAGAAAATCAAATGTCTTAATATTATATTATATAAAAGCAGGCAGATGTAAATAGTGCCCAACTCATCAATGCACTACACGCTGTTGATGCAAAATTACAAGCAGCGCCCCGATGAATATTTCAAATATGCCTCTTCTTAAAATTTTGGATGATTAACAAAATGAGTAGATGAAAAATGTGTTTTTCTCTTTGAAAAGTTCCAAGAGATGCAAGTCCAAGTCAATTTTATATTTGTCCAATAAGAAAACAGAGCCAATTCAACCCGGCCAACGAACTTGGGTGCCAGAAGATTCTTATTGACAACAAAATGGACATCAAGGAATGGCAAGTTAATGCTAAATTTAAGCATGGAGAAGTTATTCTAGATGTTTCATCTGATTAGGAAGTGAAAACAAAATTCTTATGGTGAAAAGAGCTTTAATTTATTCACGATTAATGATTTGCATAAAGTGTAGTTTGGAGGTCCTATAACCAAAAGATTTGATCAGCATCCCACCTCAATTAAACTTGAAGGCAACATTCCCGGACCCTTCACAAACTGCTCCTAGTTCCAATTATAGAACAGGGTAATAAATAAACTTTCAACAACTTGTTGACTCTTTCTCTCTCTCTCTAACCATTTCCAACTGCAATTTCCCATCTCAAAGTTACTTCTCTTTATCAACTACCAATAGATTTTCTATGGATTGACTACAAGATGCAGACAAGACAGGAAGTGTTTCCAGGTAGAGAAACACTGAAAGGAGTGGAAGGGAATTATATTGATTAGAGCTCAAACTTCCAAACAAATCACAAGAGACACTAGAAACAAACACAAAGGAAATAAATTGTTTCTTTTACACTGAAAACAAGTAACAATAAATTACACAATTCTAAAAATTAGACAATTCTAAGAAATAGACATGTCATCTTAAAAACTGACTAACCTGCATCCAACCTTTCCACTCTTCAGTTTGATGCCTGTTGAATCTGATATGGATTTTCCGAGATTGGTGATTTATCATGATGAATCTTGAAAGAAGTAATTGCTGAAACTATGATGAGAAGGAATATACACTAACAAAGTTCGTAAAGAAGAGAGCACAAAACAGACATCAAGTTCAAAACGAAACAATGAACGATATTGCAATGACTAATAATACCCCCTCTTTGATCAAACTTCTATGTTTATCTAAAAGGGGTTTTCAGCTCTCCTAAAAAGCCCTAGCACAAATTACATCCAGCCACTGCATGTAAGTTTTCTACTAATGAACCTACGCATTTACTTCCTGTCATGCAAGTTGATCACAAGATTTACACTTAGTCATAGACTCATAGGCCTAGCTGTAAAGATTTGTCATTTATGTACTTGCCATAATGAGTTACTCAAGCAGATGCTCAAGTTGGGGTGGAAAACATGTATTTTTGTTTATAATTTACTTCTTTGCCATAATTTTTGTGTGATATTCTAGAAGCACACAACTCAACATCTTATTATAAAATTTGAAAAGAAACAAAGGTACAAGTAATGCCAAACAAGCTGATAATTCATAATTCAAAATCAATGACTACCTCCTGGCAGCAAATGTAAGAATCCATTGCCGAGACCGACCCTCCTCATCGATTGCGGTCACACTATTGATCAATTCCATGGAAGCATTGTTCTGGTCTACTTGTTGCTGTTGTTGTGTACTCTCTCGACTGGAACAATTCAAATGCATGGAAATGAAATGATAAGCATTTGTTTATGAGATAACCACATTGACTAAAAAGCACGGGCACGAACACAAACACTGATAACACTACTTTAACATGAAAAAAACACCCAGATTTTACGTCCCAAGAACTAAGTATGAACAAGCATATATGAGGGGAAAAAATAAGTATGAACTAAACAGGGGTCAGATTAAAGACACAAGAAGTGAACAGGATGAAATGCCCAGCCTTATGATCATTCTCTTCTTTTCTTTTCCTTATTTCATATCCCACCCACTTGCTTTCAAATTAGTACATCACTCTACCAAACCACCTTTCCAGAATTATAATAAATCCCTAAACATGTCCTGTGGTGTGTCCAGAAATAGGACATGTTTCCTCGACGTGTCCTCCAACATGTCCACTAAAAAAATTAATATAAATACCACATGGCATGTCCGACACATATCTGAGTGGTGTCTTGTCCGACATGTGTTGCACACTACTACGGCAACAAAAATGGAGTGTTTCATAGCATATAGAAATGAGAGCACACTATAGTGGGTTATTTTTAATATAAATTATAGACGACAGAAAACACCTATTCAAAGCTATTTGCGAGTGTATATGTTAGGATATATACATGAGTATTACAAATACATGAATGAGAGTATTACTGAACAAGGTATATAAAATATTGCAACAAAAGAAAAAAGCAACTTGACAGAATACTAATTGTTTGCAATCAATGCGACTTGAGTTTTTACTTTCTTGACACCAAAATAAATTTTCAAGGAAAAATAAATCCAAGTCAAAGATGAAAAAGATTAATGCAGATGAAACAAAGGCAAAGCATCTTAGTTGAAGAAAGCCACGAGAATGATCATAATGCAGACATTTCATCTTTGATGAGAATGCGGAGTGTTATAGGCGGGTCCCAAGGGACACCTTTTTCCTATCTCACAACTCCCGGGCTCATGTTCAATAAAAAGTGATAACCATCTCCAACAATAATATCACACAGTTAACTACACGAACAATTTAATAAGATAATGGAGGAAAGGGTATTTATTCATATGATGGAGGTAAGACTTCAAATATGTCTACTAAGAGTACATATCATGTAAGCTAGTAAGATAAAAGCAAATTTATTTTTATTAAGAGTTCAACTTCTTAAAAAAAACTGCAAAAAAACATCAAATCGCTGTTTATGGCTTGATGCATACAAATTTCATTCGGTAAGGAACAGAACATGGTTCACCATTTTCTGACAACACAGAGAAAAAAATCTCAACTTTACCTAAAAAAATTAATGAAACTACTTAAGTAACACAAGAATCAAAAGGAATTTGGAATTCCAGTACCAAAGTGGTTAATTTGTGCTTCTATAATGGCGTCACCCCCCTGTTCAAAGACGAGGACATTACTGAGAGAATTTCAGTCACAGAAGCCATGGCACTCAAAGCTACCTTGAGAACATCCTGTGACCACCCTAGTTTCACAATGGTTCACACTACCAAAAAACAAAAAAAGACGAGACACAAATAACAAACATGAGGATAAATGGCAAAATGAGATACAGTCAAATGAAAGGATAACATCCCACGGCTATCATGTCACAGTCCAAAGTAATCATTCTAAACATGGACATCAGTCCCATGTACAAGTCAGTAAGGTTTAACTTCCACTCGCCTTGGCTTAGCTAATTCTAAATGACCAACCAATTATGCGATAAGTGTTCGAGCAGTTTATTCAATTAGAAGCTCTTACAAGTGCTATTTCAGTTTCCATTCCTTGGATTGGCAGATTGGAAGCCATTTTTCAATCCTCACTACCTAAAGTCAGCACAAATCTATAATCCTGATTCCTGACATAACATAGACACATTAGAAAACCTATAAAACTACAAGACAACATGGTTTTTCCTGCATATTTCAAGTAAACCAACATTCTCAATAATTTCATAAAGAAATCAAGTAGCTAGCAATAAGAAAATTGGCAAACCATGATGGACATCAGAAATTATAACAAACAAAAATTACAAGAAGTTTACTCTAGGAATTTTATAACCTCAAAACGTTGCTATAACCTCTTTTTGTTGTAGTGTGTAATTGTTAAAAGAAAATTGTTCTTAAAGAAGGAAGCCGTAGGGCAATAAGCCTCGCAGTGCCCAAGGTGCTAGCAGCTCACCTGAGTGAAGTATCAAGCAGGGTACTAATTCATTAACTTCGAACTCCCCTTTGGTCTACTTTGATTCCTAAGATGAAGAACCAAGTTAAATGGGGCCAAAATGTTTGACACTTTTCCATTCCCATTGTTCCAAGCTCTTGAGCTCTAGTTCTCTATCTACCTTTTTTGTTGGGAGGGGTAGAAAGGAGCCTATTTATTTGGTGTAACACTTAAGCATACATAATATTGTATGCCTTGCATTATGAGGATGAGCTACAAAGAAAAAGTTGCATGATAGTGCTATATTGCTTTCTTTTGCTTTCACTAATGAGTTAATTGTACGTATGCAATTTAATTATCTAAGCTAAGACGAGGAGATCTAAATTTAGTGATTACATAATTATTGTTGCTATTGGGATGCCTCAATCTACTATCAAATACTTTTTTGAGAAATAATCTATGCTGAGCCTTTTTTATTTCTTTATTTTGTGTAGAGGTTTGCTGCCTTCTAGTGGTTCTTTCACATACATATTTACTTACCAAAAAATGTATGAACTTAACTTCCTAGAATAAGATGAGGAAAGGAAAATTTGACCTGGATTTCCAAACTCAAGGATCAAACCCAATCCCGAGCACTTTGCTTCTACAAGGATCAAACCCAACCCAACCTAATAACAGTCATATTCTTAAATTTAAAAAATAAAAAAATATAAATAAATCAAACTGATGTAGCCAAAATGATATGTAATGGATCTCAACAAATTTTAAACTTCACAGAACAAGGTAATTTTTTTTTAACCTATTCCATCAACATAACAGTGCCGTCTTGTTCTGAATCTAATTATAAAGGTACTCAACAGCTGTAGAAAGAGAAATCAAAGTCCCAAACCAATTAAACAAGTAACTAAATATAAACAGAAAAAGAACATAAATATGTACATCTATACTATACTAAATAAAAGGAGAAAATTTGGTGCATCATTTTGAAGTTTCCAAACATTTATCCCATATTCATTCATACTGAAATTTTTTTATTGCACATACTCCCAATGAAACACCCTGTATTTTCCTTTTTTGAACAACAACAAAAAGAATATTACTAATAATTACAAAACAGGTACAAAGAACAAGGGGGACAAGTTGTCCACGAAAAATAACAAAAGAAAATACAAGCAAAGAAACTAGTCAGAAGGCTACATTGGTGATTTTGGCTGTTAGCCTATCACCAAACCTAGTGTTTCCAAGTATATAATTATAATTCAACCTTAAAATAAAATAAAAATAAATAAATAAGTAGTTGTTAAATAAACAACTTTACCAAAATTTCAGCCACATCAACTTATTAAATTCAGCCCCTAAGAACCCCTATTGAATGGTAAAGGTCATCCCCACTTGTTCAACATCATATGTGTTGAAAAATTACACTCAAAAGGATCCATCCACTACACTTATCCAATCTTAATCAAACTTTCACCATTCACCCCAATAACCTACTTATGAGTAACCAAGGTGTCATAACAAAAATGATCCACAAAACTAGATCAAACACAATTGTGAACAAACAAATCAACAAAAATTGAGCAGCAAAACATTGGAATTGAATAAAAAAATGTATGATTATATTGTAAAAAAAACAAAAAAAAAAACAATGTATTCTGAGCTACAAAACCAGATCAACTATAGATACAACTCAATATAGAATGAGAATAAATCAAAACTATATCCATAAATTATAAACATTCAACAATTGTCTATACATTCGAAACAGAGGAGTAGAATGGGAAACTTTCATGAAACTGAACCAAAAAATAATTTGGTAAGGGGTCACTGTGTTCATGGGTACAAGAAAATCAATTCATTTTCACAATCCAAGTGAAGAACAAAACTAAGCCATGGCCAGCCCTGTGGACACTGGTGTTATTGAAAATATTTTTTCAACTGTTGAACCTATGACTGAAAGGATATGACTTGTATCAATCTAACTAATTTTACCGGGAAAAGACATTATCCAAAGTCTAATTTTAAACAGAAGATGGATACATAATAAATTAGAAATTTAAATATAATAGAGATTCCCGATTTCATAGACATACAAATCTCATGCTCCAACTTTATGTTTCTCACCTATTCTTTCTTATTTTGTGGAAAAATGGCTTAATGTTGTTCTCTAAACCAACAAAATACTTACTGCTTGTCCACTGGCCACCAAACTTTTATTCTGCAATCAATCAGGTCTGTTATCTCACTTCCACCTTTCTTTGATGTGCACTGAGGAAACAAAGTAGCAGCTCTCTGATTGCTTATGATGTTGTTTCTGATTCTAAATTCTTAGTAAGTAAGAGAACTTTAAATATTTTGAAAACCAGAAAGTTCTCACATTCATAACTTAAAAACAAAAACACACGCCACTTCCCGCAATTAAAAATAAACTAAAATTATAATGTTGTACGTGCAAATCATTAGAAACAGAGTTTACATCATGAAATAATAGTCATCCATGATATAAACTCAAAGCAGCCGGATTCAACTCCCTCACATCTCTATTCAATACTGAATCCACTGAACCAGTAGCTTCCCTCACAATTGCTTTCAAACAAAGCTAAAAAAGCAAAACTATATGGTCCCTCATAGGCACATCAATCACAACATCATAACGAGGCGAATTCACAATTACCCATCTAAGGAAATCACAATCTTCAGCCATAACAGAACACAAAATGATCTGAAGAGACAATTAAATATAAATTTGCTTGTGCCTTTTTCATTTGGTAACAAGTGGCAGTGGGTAGATATGAAATAAATAAAAAAAAGGTGAAAGAAACTTGATGAAATGCCTAGCAAAATTACAATATATATATATTGGAGTATTCTGAAAACTTTTGAATTCTTAGTTACTAGCAAGCATAGACATAGAGGCTTATCAAGGGCTGAAGGGGCCATGTCCACCCCAGGCCATCGCATAGTTCTGTCTCTGGATCCAGTGGACGAAAAACTAGAAATCAATCCTAAAAGGTAATATTTTCCCACTCCATATATTGAAGCCTTTTCTGAACTGAACCTTCAACAAAGTAACAACAACAATCCAACTCTGGTCCTAAACAAATTAATAATAATAATAAATTCAAGAAATTAATTCAAGAAAGAAAGACTAATAAGTAGCTGCATAAAGAAAGACTAATAAAAATAGTAGAAAAATGGTAAAAACAAGAAGAAGAAGAAGAAGAAGAAGAAGAAGAAGAAGAAGAAAGACTAATAAGTAATTACAAATGATAGAGTATTTCATCTTACTTAGCATATCCCCGGCCTTGAATTGCTTCCCATTTGTCCAGCTTCCAACACTAAAATCCCATACTGAAGAATCACCGACAGTGAAAGTAGCTTGTTTCCAAGTGATGTGAAAGGGGGACAGGGAGAGCAATGGCAAGAACCACAGCTCTGCTTGCACTGCATCTTCCCTGGTAATACTTCAATGCCATGACGCAAAGGTGGAGAAGAAGCTACAAATAAATTACTGAGAGCTTCCTAGCTAAGGGTGTATTTGAGAAATGGGGTTGTTGTTACTTTTATAAAGGTGCATGTCTTAAGGTATCAAATGGAGGGTGTTTTGGTTATCGCCTGGGAATAATTCATTACTTTAAATTTGTTAGTGGGCGAAACAAAAATAAGCAAAATAAAGTAATTTCTTGATTGTCTTGTTCCTTCATAGGAATAGGGACACTAAACGTTATTGCCTTACAATGATTTGCAAGTAGCCTTTGTTGACTGCACAAAGCGAGTGCAAAAACAAGGCAGGAATTTGGAGGGCATAGGTATCTACCTCAGAAGGAATCTTCTTTAAACACAGGGAAACAAATTATTTCATAGGACAAGTGCTCATCCAACTGCACAAGAAAAATTAAATAACACTCACTTTCATTGAAAATTTTATTTATTGCATATGGAAATTGTCTAATAATCAAAATCAAAAAACAAGAATGATTAGTCAACATGACATCGAAGAACCTCCCAAAAGAAAGAGGGCATTTGGTGCAGGAGAACACAAGACAAAAGGAACAAATCAAATAATACAAAGCAAACCCGTGGAGGATTTTCTCGAGGTATAATGAAAAGAACCCTCATTAGGTGGAGATTTGCAAGTAAAGGTTCTCCTTTTGCCATTTCAATCGCAGTTATCCCTAGAGACCAAATATCAGCCTGCACAAGCAACGGATGTCAGCATATGGCAATTACTCAAAGCTCAACAAGGCTACAAATGGCAAATCGAAAGGAGGGCCATTGATAGCAATGACATGGACATAGTAAAAAAAAACTCCAAAAATCAAAAGGACCCAAGGGTACTGCGCCTAGAGATACCTTCTTTTTTACATAAACATCAACTACAGGAGTATTTTATGAAAACCTAAAATATGAGACACTAATGTGTCAACACCACCAGCAGCCTTCACTTTATATATTAGAATAGATATGTGTGTGTGTACACACAGAGAGTTAATGTTAGACAACCCTCATGAAAAAATGTCATATTGTAACTCATCTCCATTAAATTTTTTCAAGATTACAATCGCAAATTTTTTATTCATGATCCTCTACAAAGTGACACTTGTTTAACCCTCATAATGTAGATAATTAACATGTCTTTTCATAAGTTTGTTCTGCATCAAATTTTTTATTTTAATGAATTTTACAAAGAAAAAATAATTCACATATCTTGACAGAATAAGAAAATTGAGATTTCTGGATGAAAAATCAATTTAAGCTAGAAACCAACTTATTTTAAAGGAAAAAAAAAATCAAAAGTACTAGAAAAGGGAGAGAACAATTCAACATATAATGAAAACCATATATGTGTTCTCTAGTTTGATCTATAGCAAAGCTTAAAACAAAGGCACACTGGCCCAATATTTAGCAGCCAATATATCATTATTTACCATTACATAAGCCAATGATATGCTTTTGTGGCCACTACACCACCTAGCACATTGTATGACGATCATTCAAAACTTATATATATATTTACTGTTAATTTTAAATACTAGCACGCCCAAATTTTGTATGTTTTTATATGAATTATCCATATGCTTGAATGCCCTCTTGCATTTATAATAAAACTTAAAAGCAGCTTTTTGACTTTTTGGCATTTTTGAGTTGCATATTTTCTCTACTTTTTTACACTTTTTTTCAGAAAAAAAAAAATCCAAAAACCAACTTTTAACCTACTTTCCAAAATGTCAATGAAACGGAAATCAAAAGGAATTTCGTGGCAATCAAAAGGAAAACTTCTATACATGTACACACACATGTATATATATATATATATTGACTATTAATTCTAAAAACTAGCATACCCAAATTTTGTTTGTATTCAGATGGATCAACCCACCAACCCATATGCTTCAACGCCCTCTGGCATTGACGATAAAACGTTAGTATTAAAGAAGGGCTAATGAAAGAAGACGAAAATAATTATAAAAGAGAGAGAGAGAGAGAGAGAGAGAGAGGACATTCTTGGCAATCAAACTGTGGAACTGTTTCTAGAAATTTATGCAATGTAAAAAGTAAGTATGAATCCGACAATTAGAGCTTCAGGATTTGTAAGCAATCAGACAAGCAAATTAATTGTAAAAACCCCCGTCTCCAATAGAACAAAGAGTAAAGTCAAACGATGGATCAGAACAAATAGTAAAGTGAAATACAAGTTACGATGTTTTGTTAAAAAAAAAAATTTGTAGCAAGAACAATTACCTGCAATCGGATCGGACGCTATAGAAACTGCATTTGTAGAGTGATCGGCTATATATCTATATCGAACGCTTCTTAACTCTCAAATGTAGACTAGACTAGAGACACTTCTCTGATTCAGAGAGGACTTTCGTCTAACAGGTTCAACGCACAAAGTGGCTGATACAAAGAGCACTTTATAGAGAGAGAGAGAGAGAGGGGGGGTCAATGTTCACACCTCCAGAGAAGCCCTTCATAAAATCCAGTAACATAAAGGTCAGCCCACCTTGACTTCCCCTTCTTCACGCCGCCACTGGCCTCGCCATTTTTTGTCTCGTCCTCACCACCCGAACCATACTTGTCCATACCACTCTGGGTGATACCAATGGTCTCTGAACCGTCATGAATCTGGCTCTGCTGTTCATCATTGTTGTTTTTGTTGCTGCCTTAGGGTAGTGGATTCACATTCGGAGGAAATAGGTTCTGCGTCGCTAGATGATGGTTTGTGAAGTCGATTCGATTGTAGTTCATCAAAATAAGAGAGACGTTGGGGGAGGCAGATTAGGGCTCGAAAGGGTGAAGTGAAGTAGATCAACGCTGGAAAGATTGAGGAGGGAGGGACAGATTGGAGATGAGAAGGGTGAGGATGTAGATCGGCCATAGAGGAGCATCGGTGGTGAGAGTTTTATTCCATCAGTTGCTTTCATCAATGTTGGGGATCAGTTGCTTTCATCAATGTTGGGGCTAAAGATTTAGGGTTTTGATTTAATTTTTTAAATTTTTTAATTTTTTTTTATTTTTGTTGGTGCTTGTCACTCAAATTTTTATTTTTGCGCGAATATTTTTCGGTTGGAGTTTTCATGATGGTAATTGTATGTCGTGAAAAATGTAATATTTTAAATTGTTGACATTTTGTACGTCATAAAAAATGTAATTTTTAATAGTTGATTTTTTTGTGTATCATGAAATGTTTAATATTTTTAATAACAGGTATACGCATGTCGTGTATAGTTGATATATTAACGGCAGGCCACATGCACGTCATAAAAAGTTTTATTATTTACGGCTAACATTACATGCTGTAAAAAAATCATTATTATTAATATTCACGACCTACGCAGTAGACACGTCGTGATTGGAAAATTATTTACGACATGTAAAAAAAACAAATCGTAAAAGTGAGAAACCACGACTTGCATTTACTGTATGTTGTTGATGTGAAGTCGTAAAAACTCAGTTTTGTTGTAGTGCCGGATTTACCTATCCTGGAAAAAAAAGAGGAAATTTTGGGAGGGAAATTTTCACTACCTCATATGTAGAGGCAGATCACCAAAACAAACAAACAAACAAACAAACAAACAAACAAACAAACAAACAAAAAAAAAAAAACAATTCAATACAATTTTTAGGTTTTTTTTTTAAAATTAAAAATAATTTGAGAGCAATAAAAATCAAAATTATATTTTTAAAATTTTAAAAAGTATTTATGATTTAAAGGATAAAATTATACAAAAATAATAAGTTTTTTTTTTAACCCAATTTTTTTTTTATTTTTTAGGAAAAAAAATTTTGAAACTAATTTTTGAAAATAAAACCAAACATATTGAAATTGATAATCTAACCACATTCTTTGAAAAAGTTTAAATTATCTCAAATTAGTCATCTCAACTTAAGAGTGTGTTTGGGCTTAATGGGTTCATTTTGTGATCTAATTCAATAATCATTTTAATTTTAGAATTCATTAACTAGAATATTTAAGACTCTTTAAAAAGTTATAATAAAAACACAAATCACTAAATCACATCATTTCACTAGCAAAACTTTTACCGACGAATAGTGCCATCGTCGCTAAATGGTTAACTTTTTGCCCACGCCAAGTTGTCGTCGCCAAAAGTAAGCACACTAATAGCAACGCTCATTGTGTTGCAAAACATAAGCCTCAGAGGTAAAAGTTATGAAATTTTGGCGCCAACCAAAAATTTGGCGCTAAAATAATGTTTTGTTTTTAGCGACAACAAATTGCGTCGGTAAAGTTATACTTTTACCAATGAAATTGATTACTGTGTCGCCAAAAATATACTTTTGGCGATGAAAAATTGGCGT
Organism: Camellia lanceoleosa; assembly: GCA_025200525.1. Taxonomy (NCBI): domain Eukaryota; kingdom Viridiplantae; phylum Streptophyta; class Magnoliopsida; order Ericales; family Theaceae; genus Camellia; species Camellia lanceoleosa. Next base: position 1,047,937 of record JANUSC010000024.1, read on the forward strand.
CGTCGCCAAAAGTAGTCGCCAAAAGTGCAATTTCTTGTAGTGTATAGTGGTTTCTTGAATGAACTTCCATTTTGATTTTTATTCAACTTCAATTTGTATCCAATTTCCTATTCTATTCAACTTCCCTTTTTATTCAATTTCATTTTCTATTCAACATCCATTTTTAATTTTATGAAACATCCATTTTTAATTTTATGCAACTTCCATTTTTATTTTTATTCATCTTCCATTTCTATTTAACTTCCTTTTTTATTTAACTTCCAAATAGATCGTTAACGTATAGTGGTTTCTTGAATGAACTTCCATTTTTATTCAATTTGCTTTTCTATTCAACTTCATTTTTTATTTTGTAACAACGCCCGCGGGGGACCTCGCTACAGCTCGGACTCGATTTTGTGTTGCGGTTCTAAATCTTGAACCAAAGAGTCCAAATCCGGCAAATCGTTTTGAAGGAAAACAGATTTTTTTGAAAAGAAGTGCCAAACATGGACTGCTTTGCCAGATAACAGAGTCGCCACCTAAATATTTTTTAAATGGGAAATTTAGGAAACCCTGACTCGGTGCCAAAAGGCCACGTGTCCGTCATCACCAAAGTTGGCTCGGGAACTTGGGTACGATTAGGGAAGGTCACATCGTGAGCACCCCCTCTCGCCCGGTCAAAGACCGGCCTCTACTAACCATGATATCTGTTTTTGAAAACATTGTATGCTCTTATTCTGATTATTAGCCTAGGTTACTATGTGATGCTCGCAGCAAACAAGTATAGACTGAATCGCCTGAATTGGAAATAAACATCTCATGTTTGTTTGTTTGAAAATGGTGTGAAGGTGCTACCCGCAGGTAGGCTAAAATGCGGATTTGCCACCCTCAGGTGGGCTTAGAAAACATGATTTTGCCACAATCTAGTGGGCTTAAAACAAACAATCAATGAATTGTCCCAATTCAAATAACTCAACCTCCACCCACAGGCATTCAAGGCAGTTATATCACATAAGCATTTAGCCTCATGGCAAGCATGCTATCATGGCAACACTCACACGCATGCAAGGATGCTAAAGCATAACCACTTACCGAGTACTCCAAGCCAAAATAGGAAAACGATTAGAAATCATGCATGAATCCTAAGTATACTGAAATGCCTAATGCAACACATGCAAAAATGCAACTATAGCAGGCTCGGCTATTCTAAACATGGCATATGAGATGCAACAGCTATCAAGTACTCAACTTGGAATTGAAATACAGATGCAGTTTGTATGATGCGCCGAGTCTTGCAAAAAACAGATGAATGATGCAAACATGTCATGTCATGTCAGATGCTAATTGAAATATGCCCTATATCTAACCATCCAAAGCGGGTAAATAAAAGGGAGAAAGAAATGGGGGTTGGAAGACATACATCACACTCACACACCCATATTACATTTATGCCCTCGCGCAGAGGGTCCGAATAAATAATAATACAGACCCGAATAAAAGAATATACAGTCCGAAATAATACGAATTCTAATTAATTAAGAAAGCAGTAAAACTGGCGTGCAAGCCAGGGACTGCCTCGCTTTTGCCGAATGATGTATGCTGGAGCTGTTTGGCGCAGAAATCCACTGGGATGCCCCGATTAGCCTCTGTTGGCAATATTTCTTGAAATGCGCGTCCGACTCCGAAAGTTGCTAAACTCTGAATTTTGCTGCAACAGAGAGCAGGAAAAGGGCACAGCAGTGTATTTCACAAATATATGCATGCCTCGATCCTCGTGCCACCAATCACGCATATCAATGCATGATGGCCGAGGAATCGGATTGCACAACTCAATATAGGGATGAATGCTACAACAAGACTTAACTCCATCATGGGTAATCCCGGTGACTTGGGAATTGAGACCCGTTCCGTCACTCGGAGTACGAAACGTGCCTCGTTTCCCGTGCAATATGCATGATATGCATGAAATGCAACTAATATGCAACCTAGCATGCGCAATGCTATGAAAATGAGATGTCTCGAAAAGCGTGCACGCGGGCACGCAAACCGAGGCGATGCGGAATGACATGCGAAATGTAATGATAGACTTATACCAACATGAGAGAGCCTCAGCCCACTCACATAGGAAGCCAAAATGATGAAAGGAGGTGCCTCGAAAAGCGTGTCCACTTGACACGCAAACCGAGGCAATGATGTAAAATGCAAAACGGAAGAAATGGAAGGTGCCTCGAAGTGCGTGCCGCGCACGCAAAACCGAGGCGATGATGAGATGAGAATCGGATAAACCGGCAGCCTCAAACGCGTGCCCACAGCGCAAAACCGAGGCGATGATGAAAGATAAAAATCGGATAAAACCGGCAAGCCAAACGCGCGTGCCTGCACGCGCAAACCGAGGCGATGATGAAAGATAGAAAATCGAATAAAACCGAAGTGCCTCGAAACGCGTGCCCACAGGCGCGCAAATCGAGGCGATGATGAAATGCAATGAAATGGCATACGGAATGCCGCGATGGGCTTACACCAACATGGGAGAGCCTCAGCTCACTCACGTAGGAGGCCGTCGGATAAAAATGAAGTGCCTCGAAATGCGCGCACACGGGCACGCAAACCGAGGCAATGGCATACACGCATGAAAATGCAAATTGGGCTTACGCCAACATGAGAGGGCCTCAACCACATAGGCATAGGTGCCGGATAAACAAGGCGCCGAAGGCGCACACACGGCACGCAAACCGAGGCAATGCAAAAATGACGCAAATGGCATAGGGAATGATATGTAAGCATGGCAATGGAATTTCAGCACCTAAATAAAGGGGAAAACAGCCCCGAAACAGAACGAAATGACACTCAAGCATGCATTCATCCCGAAAGTGTGAAATTAAGCCCGAATGGCCTATAGCCATGCTATACATGCAAAATATGATCATGGCAGCAAGAACAGTAGCAAGGCAGTCCCAAATATGGCATTTTTCAGTAACAATCATGGCCAAAATGCAAGCATAGATAGATCAACAATAGCATGCAAAATTAGTGGCCAAAAGAGGGGTATTGAGACAAGTGATATATGAAAACCCCAAATGGACAAACTTTCTTCTACAACATTGAAGATGAGATGAAAATAAGCACAATTGCAGAAGATGGCATCCTCAAAATCAGAATAAAATCATGCTAACAATTCTATGCAAAAATGGAGCTCAAAAGAGGCTATAACAAGAGTCATGCAAAGAAAGCACCAAATGACAAAATTTTCTTCATGAAATGTGTAAAGGGGACCAAAATAAGACCAAAGTCAGTAGGGGTCGAAGTCCCAAAAACAAATAGAAATAGGTCAAAAGTTGCATACAAAAATGGGCACACTTGATGGAATTCGAAGGAAGTGGTGGATAAAATGGCCAAATGAAGTTGAGCCCTTATACAATGTTGTAGAGGGGCTCAAAATGAGCACAAAACCAGTATGGGTCGGACCCCTAAAAACAAAAGGAAATAGGCCTAAACTAGCATGCAAGATAATGGCATAAAAGCTAGATATTGAAACAAGTATATCATAGAAGCCTCAAATGAAGTTGAGCCCTTCTACAAAGTTGTAGAGGGGCTCAAAACAAGCACAAAAGCAGTATGGGTCGGAGCCCCAATTCTCAACCAAATAGAGTATAGAAATGAATCAAGAAAAAGCCCTAAAAGTTGGTTTTGAAGACTTACCCTTGAAGACTTGTCTTTCTTTGATTCTTGGCTCTGATTTGTAGCTTTTCAACCTCTGAAATTCACTTCCTAGCCGCTGGAATGGTAGTAGGGAAGGTGAGGCTAGGTGTTGATGAAGAGAAGGCCTAGGGACTTGAAAGCTTTTTGAGGTTTTGAGCTATGAAAATGGAGGAGTTTGGAGAAGTATCCTTTAAGGCAAATTTTCCAACCTTGAAGAGGGAGGGGGAGGGGCCTTCAAATAGGCAAGAAATGGGGTGTAAAAGGGGAGGGAAAGCACCCAATCTTTCCCTCCCGAAATATCCCCCGGATGCCCTGGGATATGTTGGAAGATATCCCGACAACCGGGACAGCCGAAAGCAAGAATCTGGGGCCCAGAGTTTTGCTCAAGGTGGGTCACCATGGCCACCCATGGCCAGCCACCTCCCATGGCCGGCCAGCCACCTCAAAAAACCAACTTCAAAATTTCTGGCCGACCACCATACAAGAGTGTCCTCCCAAGTGTGTAGGATAAGGCCCCAGGGTTGGAATCTGGCAACACTGAACCAGAAGTCACAACATAGAACTTGAAGGAGAGGCTCAAAACTGAAATGCACCATTTCTGGCCGACCACCATGCCAAAGGGTCCTCCCAGATGTGTGGAACAAGGTTCCAAGGTTGGAATTGGGCAACACTGAAGCAGGAGCCACAACATAGAGCTTGAAGGAGACGCTCAAAACTGAAATGCACCATTTCTGGCCGACCACCATGCCAAAGGGTCCTCCCAGATGTGTGGAACAAGGTTCCAAGGTTGGAATTGGGCAACACTGAAGCAGGAGCCACAACATAGAGCTTGAAGGAGAGGCCCAAAAATGAACTCCATAATTTCTGGCCGACCAGTATACCATAGGGTCCTCCCAGATGTCCTGATCACAGATATGTAACTTTGGTTGGAAGAAAATACCCCCAAGGTGTTCAACATTGGCCCGGAAGTGAGCAAAACGGGCTCCGGAGGAGCGAAACTGGTTATCTGGGATAATTGCTGGCCTCCCACCCCCCAGTGATCTTCCTGATGTTGAAACAGAGGTACCTGCCAAGTTTGAACAAAAACTAATGAGAAATGAACGTTCGGGGCCAAAACCGAGCAAATCGGGATCCCGAAATGAAATGGGTCATGCCGGAAGTGGTGTTCGCAAGTGGGTATTCGCGACCCCAGTGTCCTCTGGAATGACAAAACAGAGGTACCGCCAAAAACCGAGAAGATGGATGCGAAATGAATGCTCGGAACCAAAACCGCTTTGCTTGGTCCCGAAAACCGCTATGAGCACCGAAGTGGCATACGGCCACGGCGGGCATCGGGGCCCTGTGGTTCTCGAAATATTAAAACAGAGGTCTCCGCCAAAACCGGAGAAGGCCGATGCAATGAATGCTCGGGACCAAAACCGCCCGGTTTGGGGTCCCGAAAATGGGTCGCCGGGCACCGGAAGTGGTGTTCGGCTGAGTGGGCATCAGGGGCCCCAGTGTCCCTCGGAACACTAAAACAGAGGCACATGCCAAAAACCGGAGAACTCGGAGATGGTTGGGCGGTTCGGAGCCGAGGCACACGGCCTGACGGCCCCGAAAACCGGAACCGGATCCCGAATGGGCAAAATGGCTCACGGCCACGTAAACGTAGCTCACGGCCACCGGGGATAGTCTACGGACCACTCCTTCCTCAGAGAGAAAAACAGAGAAAACCGAGCCTGGTTCGCAAACCGAGACAAGGTAGAGAAGATGGTTCGGAAGTCCGGAGGCACGTGGCCGTGACTCGGACTTCAACAAGCACAAGATGCAATATCACCGAAGCGCCAACCGGTGACGCTCGAGTCTTAAGGTCGGTCAAAAATGGGGTGTCTCAGTTGCCCCTCTTGATGTAACTCTAAGTCAAGAAGTGACGGGAGTGAATGTCAAAGCCCAGAGCCGACCCATTTTTGACAAGGCCGAAGACTTAGACAAACATACGAGATAAACAGAGATATGTGCCCGTGGGCAGGGGCAAAATGCAAAGTGATAGGCGCGAAGCCAGATGATCATGCAAATGCAAAGAAGTCGTAATGAAGGTATTGACAAATAGATGCAACAGCTTTTAAGCAAGAATGCAAAGCAAACAACTACATTTCATGCGATTAGGAATGCGGAGAATCATTCAATTCCGTCGCGTCTCACACGGAGAAGATACGATACTGCGATTAAATGCAGTACTTTTGACCTCAAATGAACCGTACATACAATATCGTGCCTGCAAAATAGAGAAATGCAATAAGAACAATATGCCGACAACATATATTCAATATGATTCCTATGATTCGAAAAGTTTGACACACGCAGTGTCGGCAAGTGAATGCAAATCTAACCACATTTCATGCAGAAAGGATTGCAGAAAGGATGTAAGAAAATTATTGCAATTCTCACTGTGAATACAGTGTGCATTTGTGATAGATACAAAGCGAAGCGAGTGTGATGGATACACTATATGAAGCAAAGCGTGATGGATACACAAGATGAGCATAGTGTGATAGATGCACAAAGAGAAAGTGTGTGATTGATACACAAAGCGAGCGTGTGATTGATACACAAAGCGAAAGTGTGTGATTGATACACAAAGTGAGCATGTGATAGATACGTAAAGTAGGCATAGTGTGATAGATGCACAGCAAGTGTGTGATAGATACACTATATGAACAAAGTGTGATTGATACACTAAGTGAATGAAGTGAGCAAAGTGTGATGGATACACAAAAGGCAAGCACAAAGTGTGATAGATGCACTTTGCGAACAAGCGTGATGGATATACTAAAAGCAAACACAAAGTGTGATAGATGCACTTAGTGAACAGTATGATTGATACACTAAAAGCGAACACAAAGTGTGATAGATGCACTTAGTGAACAAGTATGATAGATATCTTGAGTGCGAACACAAAGTGTGATAGATGCACTATGTGAGCAGTGTGATTGATACACTAAAAGTGAACACAAAGCGTGATAGGTGCACTTAGTGAGCAGTATGATAGATATCTTGAGGGTGAACATGAAGTGGGATAGATGCACTTAGTGAATGCAGTATGATGGATATACTAAATGTGAACACGAAGTGTGATAGATGCACTTAGTGAGCAGGAGTATGATTGATATACTAAATGTGAACACGAAGTGGGATAGATGCACTTAGTGAACAAGTATGATGGATATCTTGAATGTGAACACGAAGTGGGATAGATGCACTTAGTGAACAAGTATGATTGATATACTAAATGTGAACACGAAGTGGGATAGATGCACTTAGTGAGCAGAGTATGATTGATATACTAAATGTGAACACGAAGTGGGATAGATGCACTTAGTGAACAAGTATGATGGATATCTTGAGTGGTGAACACGAAGTGGGATAGATGCACTTAGTGAACAGGAGTATGATTGATATACTAAATGTGAACACGAAGTGTGATAGATGCACTTAGTGAACAAGAGTATGATTGATATACTAAATGTGAACACGAAGTGGGATAGATGCACTTAGTGAACAAGTATGATTGATATACTAAATGTGAACACGAAGTGGGATAGATGCACTTAGTGAACAAGTATGATGGATATACTAAATGTGAACACGAAGTGGGATAGATGCACTTAGTGAACAGGAGTATGATTGATATACTAAATGTGAACACGAAGTGTGATAGATGCACTTAGTGAACAGGTATGATTGATATACTAAATGTGAACACGAAGTGGGATAGATGCACTTAGTGAACGAGTATGATTGATATACTAAATGTGAACACGAAGTGGGATAGATGCACTTAGTGAACAAGTATGATTGATATACTAAATGTGATAAAGTGTGATGAGAGTGTGATTGATACACTAAATAAATGAAGTGTGATTGATACACTAAGTGAAATGAGAAAGAAACTTGATAGGTACAATGCAATACAATGCATGATGCTTACGGAAAGCAATAAATGGACAAAGCGGCGCTTTTAGAAAGCACCTCACGAGGTGAATGGCGGTGAACCGCTCTACTCTGACGGGGATCTCCCCTCGTGCTCTTCGAACACTTACCTTCAACTCACAGTACAAAGGCTCGAATGCTAACAAGTAACAATATCGCATGTAGAGCCACGGCCGCCGCTTGTCTTCTGATCATACTCACAACTTTCCTATTCTCCAACGGGTGTGACAGACTAGGTTGGTTCAAGATCGTGATTGAGGTGCATACACGCTGTCTCAATCTATGGGGCTGCCATACAGATTTCAAGCCGAGGGCGCGCCTCTGGGTATTTAAACCAGACTCTAGTCTCGGAAATCCCGAACCTTTGCGTTCTAGGCCACGGCCATTCGAACTCTAGTTTCCACCGTCGCAGTTGGTCTCCTAGGAACTTATCGCAAACACGGCCAAGATGCCTCTGGCAGGGAATGGTACTCAGGGAGAGCACTCTTGATCGCCATTCTGGCTTGAAGTAGACTTGATTTTGAGCTTGAGGTAGAGGCACACTCATACTTCGGAACATTGGCAAGACCTGACAAGGTGCATATGGAATGCGATCTCGGAGCTTCTTGCCGAACAAACTCAGATGCCCAATATTTTCCTCTTTTGCTTTTGCTTTGCAGTTCGAAACTCATAGCTTCAGATGGGTCCTTGTTCTACTGTTTTCACATGACCTGGGTTGAACCCTGCGGTTTTATGAAAGAACAAATACTGTTTTGAACAATGTGGAGAACGGCACGGCACTCGGAGCACACGATGATTTTGTTTTTGAAATTGAAAGATAAGTTTTTGACTAGGTATTGAGCCTACGACTGGACACAGCAAAACGACTCAACACAGAAATAAAAGGCACACAACCTAAACACATCGAGTAACACTCGAAACGACTCAAAACAAGAAACGAGCTAAAACAAAAGACACAACACTCAGACATGCACAGGAAGCCTGTTTCACTGGGTAGTGTTTCCCACCCTTTCTCATTTGTGGATCTCACATCACTTGGCCCTCAAGCTCGGTTTTTCTCACAAAACCCTTATCTTACTTTTCTCTCATCGCACATCTCTCTATTCTTTAATCTCTCATTTTTCAATCCCTCCCCTGGGTGGTTGATGGATAAACAGCAAGTTGTGGGCTCGTGCCTCTAGCATTCTGCTAGATTTTCTTTCTTCCGCTCACAGCTAGTGAGTTCCTCCCACAGAGGGGTTGTGCTACAACTGGGTGTGTAGCAAATTTGTAGCTGACATCGATTGATAATGCTCTGCCGGGGAGCTTGGACGTGATCAGATCTGTCCAGATGATGGAGTGGAATGTCTTGATCCATTCCCGTTCGTGCTTCGCGCTTGGCTTGATACCTCGTTGCTTGGAGGATGTGAGAGAGCTTTCAGCCCATTTGCGGTTTGCTTCAGTTGTGCCCTTTTCTGGCAGGTAGAGTGCCCTTTCTGGCAAGTATGTTGACAAAGGGGAAAAGACAGAACACCTGACTCAACTGTGCCCCTAGTTCATCATTTTGACCATTTTTTATTTTTGCTTTCTAAAAAAAATTTGGCCAAAATGGGAGTTAGATTAACATGCTTGTTCGATTTTTGATTTGAAATCATGCAAGTCAGGCTATGAGTACTGAAAATTTTCCTTTTTTGGGTCCAAGAAATGGTTCAGTTTTTTGGAAAAGATGGAACAATTTTCGAGAAAATTAGTCAACCTCAGTAAAAATTCTCAAAAACTATTTTTGCAAACGGCCAATGCTCAACAAGCGCGGAACCTACTCTCGAGATGCACAACCTCGAATCTGGAGGAAAACTGCCCCTTGCTTGAGGAGGGTTGCATGGCAACGGAAAGTTGCCCCTTGTTTGAAGCAACATGGCGCATGAATGGCAACGGAAAGTTGCCCCTTGTTTGGATAGCACCGCGGCGCGTTTGAATGGCAACGGAAAGTTGCCTTGTTTGAATAACCGCATGATACATTGTAGTCGATCCTCGAGCGATGAACACAACCAGACTCTCGAGATCTGAGAGGAGGCAAAGATGGTGAGAACCATCGCATGGACACAATCAAATTGAAGTGTTTTCTGGTGGACTTCGAATGAAGTTGCCTACGTATCCCAAACATGGGAATCAAGCCTTACGTAGTTCGGGGTTAAGGTACACTCGGGTATTTAACCTCTCCTTTTTATGCTCTAACTTTTGCCAAGGCGCCTGTTGCAGGTTTTCGACCTTGCGAGCTTTGTTTTTCTTTTTTTCTTTCATTCTTTTCTTTTCTTTTCTTTTTTGTTTTTTTTTTTTTGTTGTTGTTTGTTTTTTTTTTTTTTTTCATTCTTTGCATTTTTCTCTTTTTCTTCTTTTTTTCTTTTCTTCGCTCTAACTTTTGCCTGGGTCGCCCTTCCGGGTTTTCGGCCCAGCAAGCCTCTCAAAGGGTAAAAGTGTAACAGGTCCATGCCAAATGGTTTTGAGATCCTGAAGTCATCTGAATCCCGGAAAATGACTGCTGTATTGATTCGCAGAAGGGTCCATCTTCGGCTCTTCGAGCATATCGGACATTTTTGCCCCTAGTTCAAGGGGTGCTTCTGATCTAGCTCTCCAAGCGTCTTCTGATGAGGTCTGACCTTCTTGATCTGACTTTGGTGCCTCTTGTTCGAGGGCTGCTTCCAATCTGGCCACACAGGCCTCACATTGTGGTTGACCGTTGAACCTTCTGAATTCAAGTTCAAGGTTTAGAAGCAAAGGGGTTGAGTCTCGAGGCTGAGAGCGATCCTAAGCTGCACAATCTCAAGAGCGATTCCACACAGGTCTTCGCAGGACCGCGTAAAACATTTTTTTTGAAAGTTTTTAAGAAAGCGACAAATCGCTCGTGCTGAAGACAGTGTAGGATCAATCTGGATCAAAGCGTGGTCCTTCTCAAGACTACACTAACAAGCATGATTTCATTCATTAAGGGCTTAACATGCCTTTCTTTCTCTCGGTTTGATCAAAGTTTTGCAAATCCAGGAATTCCTTCCTCTTTGTTTTTCACCGCAGTTGTTCAAAAGTTTTGAAAAACTCAGTCATTACAATGACTTCAAGGCACAAGAGAGCGGTGGAATGCCGCCATTTCATTCAAATCCCGGCATAACTAGCACACGGCGTAAACAAATGCGAGAGTATGGAAATCCTTCTTTGTTTCATTCAAGATCTGTTGGCATAACTGCTCCTGGCGTAAACATACTCAAAACAAAACGAAAAGACAAACAAAAACAAAATGGTGACGCCGAGGTAACACCCGGAATCACCCGACTCTATACAACGGGATGACTCGATACAACAAGACAGACCCAAAACAAAAAACCGACTTAAAACAAAAAACAGACTCAAAACAAAACAAAAATCGACCCAATACCTAAGTCGAAGCACAAAAAGCTGGTATTTGCACATTGCTCGTAAGCAGGCGTGCCATTCCCACTGTTGGAATGTCGGCGCCATCCGCAGTGGTTCATCCTCGATCACCTAACATTATCCCCACAAGTTCCGATCGGTCTTAGATAGACTTTTGCGGGACTGGCGCAAAGAATGACCCCTTTGTCAAACAGATCTTGTACATCATGGCGACGAAAACAAGCTGTCGGTGTCATGACCGGTTTCTTGATGGTAGGCACGATATTTAGTCTGGTCATGCTTTGCGAGGATAGGATCGGGTAGGGCCGTTGTTCCAATGGTTTCAAATGTCCTTCGAGTAAGACCTCTAGAGCCTTTGTGAGAGGCATATGAAGTGGAGTGAAAACCCTCTTGACTCGGGGTGGATATTTGGCCATCTGTGAGTTACTCCGGACGACCGGTGAATGGGGTAGCCTTTTTGATGTGGTGGTGGTAACCATGCCCACTTCGAAGATCTTGCACCGCATCACCGCTTGTGTTGTTGTTGCGGTTGAAGGTTCTCCGGTCGATCCGGTCTTGGTCAAACAGACCTTGCTTCATTGCATCCTCGACCGCATTCCCATATCATGTAGATCTGCGAAGGTCGGGAAGGGACTACGATCATCTTCTTCATTAACCGGTTGGAGATTGCGCACAATCATCCGGATTTGATCTCTATCTGTAGGCCTCACGGTCATCATTGATGCCTTTGCCCTCCACCGATTCTGAAGTCGAGAAAGACTCCTTGGGTTCTGCCTCGTTGTCTCGAGATCACGAGTTGTGACCTCGATTTGCGTGTACGAATATTGTGCAAGGAAGGCCTCACCATCTCATCCCGGTTGTTTTCACATCATCTTCGACTTTGCATACCAAGTGGATGCCACACCGATAAAGCTCGACCAACAAGGAAAGCTTTGCGGTCGGGTTAGGCCCATTGGTCTTAGAATGTCCGAGAATAGCGGAGGTGGACCATGGGGTCCCGGATCCATCAAAGCGATCGATCCGGGGCATCTTAAATCTGTCGGCAATGTCACGGCCACATCAAGATAGCCGTCTTCAATATCGGGATGGCCTTCACCCCTGTGATTTCTTAAAAGCTTCTCCGGCTTGCTCAATTTGAGCGGTATGATCTACCTCAAACTCGAAGGAGAGTCGGGTGATTGACAGTGTGTGGGTCTTGGACAGTTATGAAGCGGAAGCGCGAGTCGGCCATTGGAAGACCCGTGTCCTCTTGAACATTCTGGACATTTGGCGTCTCCCAGTCTTTGGAGCTCTCCGGGAGGAACTTGTTGTGAAGCAGACGCGCCGCTTTGCTGTTGCAGCCTGGTGATGAGCTCAGCCTGCTGAGCCATGATTGCAGCTTGCTGTTTGGAAAATTCCGCATGGCGGACAGCATCTTGCTGCATGAGTTTCATACTTTCTTGCATCTGGCGCATCATTGCCTCCATCCCTGATGTGTTCCCCTGATCCATCTAACTGACTGGTATTTATCCCTACAGTAGAAACTGAGACCTCGACTGTTGTTCACTGGTGGGGTGGATAAAGACCATCGATCTGAATCACTAATCGGTGATTTGTGCTGACCGCCCTTTTCACCCTGCCTCTGGTAAAGGAACACTGATTGCCCTTGAACTGAATCTCTGACCCGACAAAGTCTATCAACGCAAGTCCAATGTACCTGGGGAATATCGAAGCCTTCTGAAGCTATAGTTCCGAGACTACCTAGCAAAAGAAAACCGACATCTCACCGATTTCACCAACGGATATGAGCAAAGCCGAATGAGTGTGCTCTCATCAATTTCCCCAAAAATTCGCCTCAAATCGATACCCTCGTGTAAACCGATTCCACCAAATCTTGATGCCTGCAGTTCGATACCCAAAATATCAATTGGTGCCCGCGGCTTGATGCTCAAACTCATAAACCGATACATGCATTCCTCAGAGGCACACTCTAACAAGCACATAACAGATAAGGAGAGCCAAAACACCCCTATGTTGGGGTAGGGTTTCCCTGTCCTATTTTGTCAGGAGCTAGGGTTCACTACGCACACAGCGGCTTCAAACAACCTATAAACGGGTAAGCAACCTGTCCTAGTTTGGAATGGTCACTATGGATCCGAATATGCACTAGGTCGAATGGTCAAAAAGGGTGCCCCGGTAAAACCGGGGTTTGTGTTCCCATGCTGTCAGAGCCCAGAGCCGATCAGCCTTACGGACATGACTTGACAAGACAAGCCTCCGGCAAATCGTTCGGGAATGGCATATGGCAAACACGGTGTCCTAGGCGCACCAATGCAAATGCAATGCAAAGAAACACACAAACATAGTCAAAAGCAGATATCATGAGTTCGAGTCAAGTTCTCTAACTCCCCAGCAGAGTCGCCAGAAACTGTAACAACGCCCGCGGGGGACCTCGCTACAGCTCGGACTCGATTTTGTGTTGCGGTTCTAAATCTTGAACCAAAGAGTCCAAATCCGGCAAATCGTTTTGAAGGAAAACAGATTTTTTTGAAAAGAAGTGCCAAACATGGACTGCTTTGCCAGATAACAGAGTCGCCACCTAAATATTTTTTAAATGGGAAATTTAGGAAACCCTGACTCGGTGCCAAAAGGCCACGTGTCCGTCATCACCAAAGTTGGCTCGGGAACTTGGGTACGATTAGGGAAGGTCACATCGTGAGCACCCCCTCTCGCCCGGTCAAAGACCGGCCTCTACTAACCATGATATCTGTTTTTGAACACATTGTATGCTCTTATTCTGATTATTAGCCTAGGTTACTATGTGATGCTCGCAGCAAACAAGTATAGACTGAATCGCCTGAATTGGAAATAAACATCTCATGTTTGTTTGTTTGAAAATGGTGTGAAGGTGCTACCCGCAGGTAGGCTAAAATGCGGATTTGCCACCCTCAGGTGGGCTTAGAAAACATGATTTTGCCACAATCTAGTGGGCTTAAAACAAACAATCAATGAATTGTCCCAATTCAAATAACTCAACCTCCACCCACAGGCATTCAAGGCAGTTATATCACATAAGCATTTAGCCTCATGGCAAGCATGCTATCATGGCAACACTCACACTCATGCAAGGATGCTAAAGCATAACCACTTACCGAGTACTCCAAGCCAAAATAGGAAAACGATTAGAAATCATGCATGAATCCTAAGTATACTGAAATGCCTAATGCAACACATGCAAAAATGCAACTATAGCAGGCTCGGCTATTCTAAACATGGCATATGAGATGCAACAGCTATCAAGTACTCAACTTGGAATTGAAATACAGATGCAGTTTGTATGATGCGCCGAGCCCGGTGCGTGCAAAAACAGATGAATGATGCAAACATGCTGTCATGCTGTATGCTAATTGAAATATGCCCTATATCTAACCATCCAAAGCGGGTAAATAAAAGGGAGAAAGAAATGGGGGTTGGAAGACATACATCACACTCACACACCCTTATTACATTTATGCCCTCGCGCAGAGGGTCCGAATAAATAATAATACAGACCCGAATAAAAGAATATACAGTCCGAAATAATACGAATTCTAATTAATTAAGAAAGCAGTAAAACTGGCGTGCAAGCCAGGGACTGCCTCGCTTTTGCCGAATGATGTATGCTGGAGCTGTTTGGCGCAGAAATCCACTGGGATGCCCCGATTAGCCTCTGTTGGCAATATTTCTTGAAATCTTGTCCGACTCAAAGTTGCTAAACTCAATTTTCTTTGCAACAGAGAGCAGGAAAAGGGCACAGCAGTGTATTTCACAAATATATGCATGCCTCGATCCTCGTGCCACCAATCACGCATATCAATGCATGATGGCCGAGGAATCGGATTGCACAACTCAATATAGGGATGAATGCTACAACAAGACTTAACTCCATCATGGGTAATCCGGAGTGTCGGTGACTTGGGAATTGAGACCCGTTCCGTCACTCGGAGTACGAAACGTGCCTCGTTTCCCGTGCAATATGCATGATATGCATGAAATGCAACTAATATGCAACCTAGCATGCGCAATGCTATGAGAATGAGATGTCTCGGCGTGCAGCACGCGGGCACGCAAACCGAGGCGATGCGGAATGACATGCGAAATGTAATGATGGACTTATACCAACATGAGAGAGCCTCAGCCCACTCACATAGGAAGCCAAAATGATGAAAGGAGGTGCCTCGAAAAGCGTGTCCACTTGACACGCAAACCGAGGCAATGATGTAAAATGCAAAACGGAAGGTGGAAGTGCGTGCCCGCGGGCACGCAAACCGAGGCGATGATGAGATGAGAATCGGATAAAACCGAAGTGCCTCGAAACGCGTGCCCACAGGCGCGCAAACCGAGGCGATGATGAAAGATGAAAATCGGATAAAACCGAAGTGCCTCGAAACGCGTGCCCACAGGCGCGCAAACCGAGGCGATGATGAAAGATAGAAAATCGGATAAAACCGAAGTGCCTCGAAACGCTTGCCCACAGGCGTGCAAATCGAGGCGATGATGAAATGCAATGAAATGGCATACGGAATGCCGCGATGGGCTTACACCAACATGGGAGAGCCTCAGCTCACTCACGTAGGAGGCCGTCGGATAAAAATGAAATGCCTCGAAATGCGCGCACACGGGCACGCAAACCGAGGCAATGGCATACACGCATGAAAATGCAAATTGGGCTTACGCCAACATGAGAGGGCCTCAACCACAGTCACATAGGCTGTCGTCGGATAAAACAGGGGCGCCTCGAAAGGCGTGCACACTGGCACGCAAACCGAGGCAATGCAAAAATGACGCAAATGGCATAGGGAATGATATGTAAGCATGGCAATGGAATTTCAGCACCTAAATAAAGGGGAAAACAGCCCCGAAACAGAACGAAATGACACTCGAAGCATGCATTCATCCCGAAAGTGTGAAATTAAGCCCCGAAATGGCCTATAGCCATGCTATATATGCAAAATATGATCATGGAAGCAAGAACAGTAGCAAGGCAGTCCCAAATATGGCATTTTTCAGTAACAATCATGGCCAAAATGCAAGCATAGATAGATCAACAATAGCATGCAAAATTAGTGGCCAAAAGAGGGGTATTGAGACAAGTGATATATGCAAACCCAAAATGGAAAAACTTTCTTCTAAAACATTGAATATGAGATGAAAATAAGCACAATTGCAGAAGATGGCATCCTCAAAATCAGAATAAAATCATGCTAACAATTCTATGCAAAAATGGAGCTCAAAAGAGGCTATAACAAGAGTCATGCAAAGCAAGCACCAAATGACAAAATTTTCTTCATGAAATGTGTAAAGGGGACCAAAATAAGACCAACGTCAGTAGGGGTCGAAGTCCCAAAAACAAATAGAAATAGGTCAAAAGTTGCATACAAAAATGGGCACACTTGATGGAATTCGAAGGAAGTGGTGGATAAAATGGCCAAATGAAGTTGAGCCCTTCTACAATGTTGTAGAGGCTCAAAATGAGCATTAAAACCAGTAGGGGTCGGACCCTAAAAACAAAAGGAAATAGGCCTAAACTAGCATGCAAGATAATGGCATAAAAGCTAGATATTGAAACAAGTATATCATAGAAGCCTCAAATGACGTTGAGCCCTTCTACAAAGTTGTAGAGGGGCTCAAAACAAGCACAAAAGAAGTAGGGGTCGGAGCCCCAATTCTCAACCAAATAGAGTATAGAAATGAATCAAGAAAAAGCCCTAAAAGTTGGTTTTGAAGACTTACCCTTGAAGACTTGTCTTTCTTTGATTCTTGGCTCTGATTTGTAGCTTCTCAACCTCTGAAATTCACTTCCTAGCCGCTGGAATGGTAGTAGGGAAGGTGAGGCTAGGTGTTGATGAAGAGAAGGCCTAGGGACTTGAAAGCTTTTTGAGGTTTTGAGCTATGAAAATGGAGGAGTTTGGAGAAGTATCCTTGAAGGCAAATTTTCCAACCTTGAAGAGGGAGGGGGAGGGGCCTTCAAATAGGCAAGAAATGGGGTGTAAAAGGGGAGGGAAAGCACCCAATCTTTCCCTCCCGAAATATCCCCCGGATGCCCCGGGATATGTTGGAAGATATCCGACAATTTGGAGACAGTGGAAAGCAAGAATTTGGCCGGCCAGGTAGTTTTGCTCAAGGTGGCCGGCCAGCCACCCACCATGGCCGGCCAGCCACCTCCCATGGCCGGCCAGCCACCTCAAAAAACCAACTTCAAAATTTCTGGCCGACCACCATACAAGAGTGTCCTCCCAAGTGTGTAGGATAAGGCCCCAGGGTTGGAATCTGGCAACACTGAACCAGAAGTCACAACATAGAACTTGAAGGAGAGGCTCAAAACTGAAATGCACCATTTCTGGCCGACCACCATGCCAAAGGGTCCTCCCAGATGTGTGGAACAAGGTTCCAAGGTTGGAATTGGGCAACACTGAAGTAGGAGCCACAACATAGAGCTTGAAGGAGAGGCTCAAAACTGAAATGCACCATTTCTGGCCGACTACCATGCCAAAGGGTCCTCCCAGATGTGTGGAACAAGGTTTCAAGGTTGGAATTGGGCAACACTGAAGCAGGAGCCACAACATAGAGCTTGAAGGAGAGGCCCAAAAATGAACTCCATAATTTCTGGCCGACCAGTATACCAAAGGGTCCTCCCAGATGTCCTGATCACAGATATGTAACTTTGGTTGGAAGAAAATACCCCCAAGGTGTTCAACATTGGCCCTAGTGAGCAAAAGCGGGCTCCGGAGGAGCGAACCGGTTATCTGGGATAATTGCTGGCCTCCCACCCCCGGTGATCTTCCCGATGTTGAAAGCAGAGGTACCGCCAAGTTTGAACAAAAACTAATGAGAAATGAACGTTCGGCCAAAACCGAGCAAATCGGGATCCCGAAAATGGGTCATGGTGTTAAGTGGTGTTCGGCAGCGGTGGGTATCTGCGACCCAGTGTCCTCTGGAATGACAAAAGCAGGTACCGCCAAAACCGAGAAGATGGATGCGAAATGAATGCTCGGGACCAAAACCGCCGGTTTGGGGTCCCGAACCGCATGAGCACCGAAAGTGGCATCTGACCACGGAAGTGGCATCAGGCCCAGGTTCCTCGAAATATTAAAAGCAGAGGTCTCATAAAAACCGGAGAAGGCCGATGCAAAATGAATGCTCGGGACCAAAACCGCTCGGTTTGGGGTCCCAAAATGGGTCGCCGCACCTAAGTGGTGTTCGGGCCGAAGTGGGCATCAGGCCCCAAGGTCCCTCGGAACACTAAAACAGAGGCACATGCCAAAAACCGGAGAACTTCGGAGATGGTTGGGCGGTTCCGAGCCGAGGCACACGGCTGACGGCTCAGCAACCGAGAACCGTCCCGAATGGGCAAAATGGCCTCTGACCCACGAAACGTAGCTCACGGCCACCGGGATAGTCTGGACCACTCCCTTCCTCGAGAGAAAAGCAGAAAACCGAGCCCGGTTCGCAAACCGAGACAAGGTAGAGAAGATGGTTCGGAAGTCCGGAGGCGAGACGCGTGGCCGTGACTGGGACTTCAACAAGCACAGTATGCAATATCACCGAGCGCTCAACTGGTGACGTCTGAGTCTTAAGGTCGGTCAAAAATGGGGTGTCTACATATTTAATTTTCAAATAGATCGTTAACGTATAGTGGTTTTTTGAATGAACTGCCATTTTTAATTTTATTGAATTTCTCCTTTTATTTTTATTCAACTTCCATTTTTATTTCATACAACTTCCATTTTTATTCAATTTCCTATTCAATTTCCATTTTTATTCAATTTTCCTTCCATTTTATTTTTACTCAACTTCCATTTTTATTCAATTTACTTTTCTATTCAACTTCCTTTTTTTATTCAATTTCCAAATAATTCGTTAAGGTATAGTGGTTTCTTCAATGAACTTCCATTGTTAATCTTATGCAACTTCCATTTCTATTGAATTTTTTAATTTTATGCAACTTCCATTTTTATTCAATTTCCTATTCTATTCAACTTCATTTTTTTATTTAATTTCCAAATAGATCGTTAAGGTATAATGGTTTCTTGAATGAACTTCCATTGTTAATTTTATGCAACTTCCATTTTTATTTTTATTCAACTTCAATTTTTATTCATTTTCTATTCAACTTCCTTTTTTTATTTGATTTCCAAATAGATCGTTAAGTTATAGTGGTTTCTTGAATGAACTTCGATTTTTAATTTTATGCAACTTCCCCTTTTATTTTTATTAAACTTCCTTTTTTATTAAATTTCCATATCTATTCAACTTCATGTTTTATTTGATTTCCAAATAGATTGTTAAGGTATAGTAGTTTCTTCAATGAACTTTCATTTTTAATTTTATGCAACTTCCTTTTTTATTTAATTTCCAAATAGATCGTTAAGGTATAGTGGTTTATTGAATGAACTTCCATTTTTAATTTAATGCAACTTTCAACTCTCTGTTTGCCCATCCGTCTGGGGATGAAAAGCTGTACTAAATCTCAACTCGGCTCCGAAAGCCCTCTGTAGACTCTGCCAAAATCTAGAAACAAACTTCGGATCTCGGTCCGACACAATTGACATCGGTACTCCATGATGTCTAACAATCTCATTCACATATAGCAAGGCAAGTTGATCGGCGTTGAAGGTAGTCTTAACAGGCAAAAAGTGTGCTGACTTGGTTAGTCTATCAACAACAACCCAAATCGAATCCATACCTTTCTGTGTCTTCGGCAAACCAATCACAAAATCCATGGAGATGTGTTCCTATTTCCACTCAGGAATCGGTAAAGGTTGAAGAAGTCCTGCCGGTCTTTGATGTTCTGTTTTCACTTGTTGACACTGCAAACACTGGGACACGAATTCGGCTATTTCTCTTCTCATATTTGGCCACCAGAAAGTCTGTTTCACATCTTGATACATTTTGGTATTTCCCGGATGAACAGCAAACTTGGAACCATGAGCTTCTTGCAAAATTTTCCTTTTCAACTCCGGAACGTCGGCCACACACAACCTTCCTTCAAACTTGAGCACTTGGTTCTCAATAGTGTACCCTGATCTCGGCTTTGTAGTAATCTCATCGGCTACCTTTCTGAAGAAGTCATCCTCCATTTGTCTTGTCTTTACTTCCTCAACAATAGTTGGTTCTATTGAAATCATGGTTAGACATGCTAAATTTCCGTCTGACTTTCTGCTCAAAGCGTCGGCTACGCTGTTAGCTTTACCTGGGTGATATTGAATTTGCATATCATAGTCTTTCAACAACTCAAGCCATCTTCTCTGCCTCAAATTCAATTCTTTCTGAGTGTACAGGTATTTTAAACTCTTATGATCTGTAAAAACCTGACAAGAAGCTCCATACAAGTAGTGTTGCCAGATCTTTAAAGCAAATACAACGGCTGCTAGTTCCAAATCATGGGTAGGATAGTTCTTTTCATGTGGCTTCAACTGACGAGAGGCATATGCTATGACTTTACCCCCTTGCATTAATACACAACCCAAACCCTTATGCGATGCATCACTATAGATATGATACTCTTCATTACGATGGAAGTACAAATCTTGGTCTTTGTGACTAACCTCGCCAGTTCTGGAAAGTGACTCGATCTTGATCCATTCATATGGTACTCCCTTCTTAGTCAATTGCGTCAATGGAATTGCAATCCTGGAGAAATCCTTCACAAACTTCCTGTGATAACCTGCCAAACCCAGAAAGCTACGAATCTCGGACACATTAGTCGGCCTCGGCCAATTCACTACGGCTTCAATTTTACTAGGATCAACCGACATGCCCTCTTCATTAATCACATGACCCAAGAATAAGATAGTAGAAAGCCAAAACTCACACTTGTTAAACTTAGCATACAACTTCCGGTCTCTCAAAATCTGTAAGCCAAGTCTCAAATGATTTTCATGTTCAACTTTACTCTTGGAATAGATTAATATATCATCAATGAAGACAACTACAAACTCATCTAAATATGGCTTGAAGACTCTGTTCATTAAATCCATAAATGCAGCAGGGGCATTGGTCACCCCAAAAGGCATCACTAAAAATTCGTAGTGGCCATATCTTGTCCGAAAGGCCGTCTTCTCAACATCCTCGGCTTTAACTTTAAGCTGATGGTAACCCGACCTAAGGTCAATCTTAGAAAAGACTCGCGCCCCTTGTAGTTGATCAAGCAAATCATCAATCCTAGGTAATGGGTACTTGTTCTTAATGGTGACCTTATTAAGTTCTCTGTAATCAATGCAAAGACGGAGTGTGCCATCCTTTTTCTTAACAAATAAAACGGGTGCTCCCCATGGTGAAGTGCTCGGCCTAATAAATCCCTTATCCAACAATTCTTGTAATTGCAGTTTCAATTCCTAAGTTCATTTGGGGCCATTCAGAGGGTGTTTTGGAGATCGGTGTGTTCGACATGATATCAACAATAAACTCTATCTCTCTATCGGCTAAGTGGCGAGCAATTCGTTTGGGAAGACGCGTCGGGAACTCATTAACAATCGATGTTGGCTAAATTAACATTTCCATTCTGATCACTCAGTATACTACACAAGTAGCCTCGACACCCTTTCAGAATTAACTTATAGGCCTTAATGGACGAAATTAAGTAAGGTGGGGACACTACCCCTTTACCCTGGAAAATAACCTCGGCTAGGTTTGGGGGTTTCAGTGTGACACTTTTCGAAACACAATTAATAAATGCATGATTTGCGACTAACCAATCCATTCCCAGTATAACATCAAAATGAGTTATGTCTAAAGGCATTAAATCTACTAACAATTCAACATTCTCAATCACAACAACACATGCTCTATAAATGGATGCAACAATCATGGATCTCCCAGATGGAGTAGACACAGATAGCACATAATTAAGGGGTTCTAGTTTCCTATCAAGCTTCCCCGCAAACTTAGTAGACACAAACGAATGCGTAGAACCCAAATCAATCAATACATAAGCATCTTGAGAGAAAATTGGGAGTATACTTGACACTACTGTCTCAGCATTCTGAGTGTCCCCTGGCACTAGCGCGAACACTCTGCCCTGCCTCATCTGTCCTTTCCCAGCATTACTCTTCTGAACGGAACCTGAGGTATTCTCACCTTTCTTGCTGTCATCAGCCTTTGTCTTAGGGCAGTCTCTCACATAATGACCCATTTCACCACATTCATAACAAGCTCTAGACGCTCGACGACAGACCCCGAAATGTGGTTTCCCACAACTCGAACACGTCGGTTTAGCATTACCTTCCTGCCTTAGGTTACCAGCACTGCCCATGTTCGTCTTCTTCTTGGTGTCAAACTGTGCTCGGCGACTGTCATAATTCTGCCTCTTTCTCTGGTTCTCTCCCGAACCCTGGTATCTGTTCAAGTTAGCCTCGGCCTGAATGGCTTTGTCCAACACTTCGGTGTAAGTCGGCATATTGTGCAAGTTAACCCGGTCTCGTATCGGTCCGCGAAGCCCACTCTCGAACTTCCTAGCCTTCATGTATTCATCGTTGGCCATGTGAGGTGCAAACCTCGCCAATTCAGTAAAAGCGCGGTCGTATTTCGCCACTGTTCGGTTGCCTTGCGTCAAAGTCTGAAATTCAGTAGCTTTGCGGTTCCAAACACTTAGGGGAAAGTGTTTGTTGTAGAACAACTCCAAGAATCGGGTCCAGGTCAAGTCTGGATTGCTTTCTCGAACCATCATCCACCATCTGCGAGCGTCATCATCTAACGTGAATGCTGCCAATGTCACCTTCTGAGCGTCGGTGCTAGGAAAGATCTCGAACAACTTTTCTATTTCCAAAACCCGCCTCGGCCTTCGACTCTATACCCCGGAGAATCTCGGTGGTTTCATTTTCTTGAACTCCTTGATCAAAGCTATCGTGCCATCCCCATATAAAATTTGGTCACGGGAGGAACTTCGACCTTTGGAGGAGGTGGAGGCGGAACTACATTTCGGCCGTTGGTTTGCTCGGCCTGAGTCGACGTAGCACTAGCGTACTGCTGTCTTGTTTGCCTCAACTCGCGGGCCAAACCTTTAACTAATCTTTCCAGTCTGTCCAATCTGTCTTCGGGCCGATCTCGGCCAATTGGAGGTCTACCTCTCCTCATGATGCTATGAGTATGCAAAGTGTGACTTTAAAACAAAATGAGCAAATAACCACATCGGCAAGTAACAAATAGGCATATCAAGACAATGTACACCTTGTTCAAATAGCAAGCACTATGATGCAGTCCTAACACCTTTCTAAGGGAAAATCCTATGCTCTTCAGGACTCAAAGTGTGTGAATAACGTATACTAAGGAACTTGTGCTCTGATACCATTCTGTCACGACCCCAAACCGCCCCTAGTAGAATGGCGCCGTGATGGCCAGTAACCCGTAATTACCGAAGGCCAACTTTCAAAGATTAAACACAATCAGAGTATAATATATAGGGCTCACAAATGCGAAAGCAATAAATCAAAATACAAGTGGTCCATAAGAGCTGTGCATAGATCAAATGTAACAACGTGCACGACATAGCTTCACATTCGGGTGATAATAAACAAAATACATATTAGAATCTTGATCAAAAGGCTTCTAAAGCCGACATGTGCAAATACAATGATTACAAGCCAAAGAAGCATAATCTTCAAGATTCGCCGTAAATACAAATTTTTCCGACATAAAACAAGTCAAGCCGACATGACAAGAATCCAAAACAAGCTTGCCAAAACACATCTAGGCGTCATGCCGTCACGCTCATCACCTACATATATATAGAGAGGGTGAGCTTGGATACTCAGTGAATGGTACAAGTAATAAAGGTTTTTGCATGAATATAGCCGAAGTCTTTTCAAAACAAAACATGCCAAAACCATACGAATATTAGTCGAGATCCTTTCAGAACAAAACACATCAGAACTTTATCAAATCAAGAGATGAACCGTATTCATCTATCAAGTCGTACAGGTCTCAAGGGATGCTCACTGTGTTGCGGATCGGGGGCACACCAGGGAACTCAAACAAACAATAACACAAGTTTTAACGTGGTTCGGCAAGTCGCCTACGTCCACGGGCAGCGGATCACTATATTGAGAAAAATGGAACAAATTACAAGCTCTCAGATGCAATTCTCTCTCACTGTTTTTCTCTCTACAATTCACTTCACTCTGCTGTGTTTTTCCCTCTGCCTCAACCTCTCTATATATACACATCAGAGGGAGGAGGTGATTGGCCATCACCTACTCCATTCCACTCTCTAGTCTCTAATGGGGTGGGTGAAATGGAGCTTCCATTTGGGTAGTGGAAGGATAGTGCTGCACTCATGGTTGATGCTGCACTCACAATCCTTGGTGGAGCTGCATGCACAATCCTTGCCAATTTACAACAAATCTCCACCTTGGCGAGGATTCTCTAATCCAACATAGTGATCGATCAACACTGCCTTGCACCCAAAGGTGCTCAATTCCGAGAGATGTTGACCAAGTCCAAACAATGTTGGAACTTGATCCCAGAAACTACCTTTGTGAGCATATCGGCCGGATTATCTGCAGTACCAATCTTTTGAAGCAGAATATCCCCTTCATTCACAATTTCTCGGATGAAATGGAAACGGACGTCAATGTGCTTGGTACAGGCATGATGAACCTGGTTCTTTGCCAAACAAATGGCACTCTGATTGTCACAAAACACCTCAACGTGCTTCTGAACAATTCCCAAGTCTTCAATCAACCCGTGTAGCCAAATAGCTTCTTTAAAGGCTTCCGTCACTGCCATGTACTCTGCCTCTGTAGTAGACAAAGCCACCGTTGACTGAAGCGTTGACCTCCAACTTACCGGCCCTTTAGCAAGCGTAAATAAATACCATTGTTGACCGGCGTTTGTCTAAGTCACCAAAGATAATCTGAGTCCACATAACCTTTCAAATTCGCCAGTCGGTTATCTCTCTCGAACTTCAATCACGATTGGTATGTGCCATGTATGTACCTTAGGATCCACTTCACTTTGCGCGGTGATCTTTTCTGGATCATGCATATACCGCTACCATACTCACAGCATGCGAGATGTCAGGCCTTGTACAAACCATAGCATACATTAATGCACCAACTGCATTTGCATATGGAACCTGTGCCATATGCTTTCGTTCTTCTTCTGTGCGTGGAGACATCGAAGCACTAAGCTTGAAATGAGGGGCCAATGGTGTACTTACAGCTTTGGTTTTCCCATTTATGCCAAATCTGTCTAACACCTTTTTCAGATACTGGGTTTGTGTCAGACAAACCGTGCCCTTCTTCCTGTCTCTCTTGATCTCCATGCCAAGAATTTTCTTTGCTTCTCCCAAATCCTTCATTTCAAACTCCCTTGCTAACTGTGCCTTGAGTTTGTCAATCTCCACCTTGCTCTTAGATGCAATTAGCATATCATCTACATATAAGAGCAAGTAGATGAAGGAACCATCGGGAAGCTTACGGAAATATACACAATGATCAAATTGACTTCTTGTGTATTCTGTCTCCATCATGAACCGATCAAATCGCTTCAACCCGTACAACGATTTGTTCAGCTTACAGGCCCAATTCTCTTTTCCAGCAATTTTGAAGCCATCTGGCTGGGACATGTATATCTCCTCTTCAAGATCTCCATGTAAGAAAGCAGTTTTGACGTCGAGTTGGGCGAGCTCGAGATCAAACTGTGCAACCAAAGCTAACAGGATGCGAATAGACGTGTGCTTCACAACAGGTGAGAATACCTCATTGTAGTCTATTCCTTCCTTCTGAGCATAGCCTTTAGCTACCAATCTAGCTTTGAATCTGATGTTGTTGCCTGGAATGCCTTCTTTCTTGGTGTAAACCCACTTACACCCAATTGCTTTCTTGCCTTTTGGAAGTTGCACCAACTCCCAAGTCTGGTTCTTGTGAAGTGAACCGATCTCTTCATCCATAGCCTCCTTCCATTTGACACTTTCTGGATGCTTGAAAGTGCACGGAACATTGTCTTCAATGATTGGAAGTGCATAGGCTACCATATCGGTCATCCAACTGGGTTGCTTAGTAACCCTTTTACCTTTCCTGATTGCAATGGGTTCTGATTGTTGCGGAGCCTCTGGATCTTCATCTGAACTCTCTTCAGAGCTATCCTCTGAGACTTCTTCAGGATGGTTGATTGGCTGACTAGTCTTTGCTGGAGTCTCAAACTCCACCTGCACTGACTTCTTCAATGCTTCAACATTCTGTTGAGGATCTGGTTGCTTCAACATTGCAAACTCGTCAAAGGTAACGTCTCTTCTGATGAGAACTTTCTTTGATTCAGGCACCACGATCGGTATCCCTTAACACCGTCACGAAGCCCAAGAAGATGGCTTTCTTGGCTCTTGGATCCAACTTAGATTACATTACATGAAAATAAGCGGACATCCAAAGATACGTGGCGATCATAATCGATGGCAGGACTCCTGACCATACCTCCATGGGAGTCTTCACATTCAGTGCTGCAGTAGGTAGTCTGTTGACTAGATGACGAGCATAGTTCAATGCCTCGCCCCAAAACGCCTTGTTCAATCCAGACTGTGACAACATACACCGGACTTTCTCCACCAAAGTGCGGTTCATGCGTTCTGCAACTCCATTCTGCTGCGGTGTTCCAGGAACTGTGAAATGTCTCACTATCCCTGCATTCTGGCAAACCTCAAAGAAGGGATCTGATGTGTATTCTCCACCATTGTCAGATCTGAGCTTCTTGATCCGTCTGCCTGTCTGGGTCTCAATCATCTTCTTCCATGTAAGAAAGATGTCTAAGACTTCATCTTTGTGTTTCATTGTATAAATCCAAACTCTTCTGGAGAAATCATCAATGAACGACACAAAGTAGTGTTTACCTCCCAACGAAGCATTCTTGGAAGGTCCCCATACGTCGGTGTGGACGTAGTCTAGAATCCCTTTGGTACGGTGAATTGCAGTACCAAACTTGATTCTTGTTTGCTTGCCCAATACACAATGCTCGCAGAACTCAAGCTTCCCCGTCTTGGCGCCTTTCAACAGGCCTTGCTTTACCAACCCTTGTAAAGCCTTCTCACCGACATGCCCTAGGCGCATGTGCCAAAGTTTGGAAGTGTCTGATGCATCATCTTCTCGAAGGCTGGTGGAGACACCACTTTTTTCTGTTCGTAGAGCCGTCTAGGAAATATAAATTTCCTGCCGTACCCTTCATTGCAACCAATGCTCCTCGAACAACTTTAAGGACTACACCTTCCATGGTTACTCTGTAACCTTTGGAGTCTAAAACCCATCGAGATGAGATTCTTGGTTAGATCTGGTACATACCGTACATCTTCAAGAATTTCGATTGTTCCATCATGGATCTTCGTTTGATTGTTCCAATCCTTTGTCCGCAAGCTTGGTCATTGCCCATCGCCACAACTCCTCCATCGAACTCTCGTAGCTCGAGAACCACCGCTTGTTCGGACACATATGGAATGAACACCGAATCGATAATCCATTCATCGATCGGTAGATGATGAAACTGAAAGGCACCTCCTTCATCATTATCTCCATCTCGTGCAATATTCACCTTCTCTTTCTTGTCTTTATTTGGACAATCTTTTGCCCAATGCCCTTTACGGCGACAAGCGACACTCGTCTTTGCAAGACGTCTTTGTCTGAAAGCTTTCCTGGATTTTGAGCGGGACTTTCCTGCCTGCATTTCTTACATTATTGGTTACGCCTCATTGTCAATGCCTCGGATGTTGAGTCCTGTTTGCGGACTTGTCTTTCCTTCGAACTCATTGTTCACCAAGGCGTTTGCAACATCAACATACTTGATCTTCTCTTTCTGCGTCTGAGAAAGTAGTAGTGAGATGATCATACGAGTCAGGCAAGGAATTTAACAATAACAGTGCTTTGTCTTCGTCACCAACGTGATCATCCAAATTCTTCAAGTCCGTAATAATTTTGTTGAAGTTATTTAGGTGTTCGTTCATCGAAATACCTTTAATGTAGTCGAAACGAAACAACCTCTTCCTCAAGTAGAGCCGGTTCTCAATGCTCTTGGTCATGAACTTATCTTCCAGCGCCTTCCAAAGCTTCTTCGCAATATCATATTCTGTGAAGGCGTACTTCTCCTCTTTCGCTAGGCAAAGTCGGAAGGAACTGCAGGCCAGGAGATTCACCCTCTCCCATTCTATCTCGTCCAGGTCATCTGGTTTGTCTCCCAGAGTGAAGTGCAGGTTCATCTGGACAAGCATATCCTTAACTTCGCATCTCCACATGCCGGTTCTTTCGCTTCCATCGAACTTCTCTACCTCGAACTTGGCATGGGACACCGGGGCCCAATGCCTAGAAGTACTTGTACTGGCTGAATTACTTACGGACTCGGTTGATCTAGATTCTGCCATTTTTTAGAAACTTCAATTCAAAAAACTGACCATACGGATGTGTCCGGAATACGCCAAATAGTTGGGAAGCACTATTGGATCGTCAAAAACGGACTCCGAATGCCTCAGATCAAGCCAAAATATTTTGAACACCTCTGATTCAAAAACTAACCAAATGCGGATGTGTCCGAATATCCAAATAGTTGGAAAACACTATTGGATCGTCGAAACGGACTCGAATGGCTCGATCTGGAAAAACAGCTTCGACGGTTGAATCTGCGAAATCTGGTGGTAGAAGCACCGGATAATTCCTTCGGTCAACGGCTAGTCAACGGCTCGGTCAACGGCGCAGGCAGCGCGGTCAACGGAGGATCGGCGGCGCGGTCAACGGCTGGTTGGCTTGGTCAGCGACTCAGGCTGACTGGGCAAACACGTGGCGTGACGTGGCGCTGACGTGTGATGACGTGGCGCCCACGTGGCTTGTCTTCCTCCTGGAGCTGGCGCGTGTGGCGTGTTCCGAAAGTGGCCTTCACGCGCCTTTTTCAAAGCGCGCGTGAGGGCGCGTGGAGAAGTGTTTTGGCTCTGTTTTTGTTTGGTTGGACTCCTCTCGGGGAGTTCTTTCTCCTGGTGTGGTCAAAAGTGAATTTCGAGCACTTCGAAATCTGGGCACTTTCGGGAAAAATTCGATTTTTCGCAACCCGAGCTCTGATACCAATTGTTGCGGATCGGGGGCACACCAGGGAACTCAAACAAACAATAACACACAAGTTTTAACGTGGTTCGGCAAGTCGCCTACGTCCACGGGCAGCGGATCACTATATTGAGAAAAATGGAACAAATTACAAGCTCTCAGATGCAATTCTCTCTCACTGTTTTTCTCTCTACAATTCACTTCACTCTGCTGTGTTTTTCCCTCTGCCTCAACCTCTCTATATATACACATCAGAGGGAGGAGGTGATTGGCCATCACCTACTCCATTCCACTCTCTAGTCTCTAATGGGGTGGGTGAAATGGAGCTTCCATTTGGGTAGTGGAAGGATAGTGCTGCACTCATGGTTGATGCTGCACTCACAATCCTTGGTGGAGCTGCATGCACAATCCTTGCCAATTTACAACACACTGGCATCGGCAAAACACAAATCAAGCTTTCCGAACAAACAAATCCACGCGATAAACCGTCAATGGCAAAACAAGACTGCACGATCCGTAATCGATTAGTCAAAGGTACTACGAAAGTTTATAGTCCTCCAGCACAAGGGACTTGTGTTACTTAAGCCCGTAGCTCTTTTTAACATGATGGTCTTGTGTTACTTAGGCTTGTAGCCCGCTTTAACACGATAGTCATTCCAAGAAAGGACCATATCCTTTTATACTTAGTGCTGCGAAAGTTTAGAGTCCTCCAGCACAAGGGACTTTTAAACTTGGTGCTGCGAAAGTTTAGAGTCCTCCAGCACAAGGGACTTTTCAAAGATGACATCCAAACAAAGCTTATACTTGATACATCAAAATAGAGCTAATCATTCATGCTTAACAAATACTTTCATCAAAACAAAGCAAAGCAAGATTTATCAAAAGCAAGATACCATAGCTTTATTAAAAATACCACTCACATAGTTCTTCTCGGGTGTAGGCTCAAAGCAAAGATCAAGGACCTACAATCACATGGCAAATACATTCTCAAACCGAGCTTTACATTCATGCAAATGATCTCGGCATTCACACCAAATCTATGCCAATAACAAAGCAGAACTTGCTAGGAGTTAAAACACTGTTTTCTATCTCATGAAAACACTGCTTGGGTACCAAACAGGTCTTTCTTGAGGTCCCACACCTCCTTGCCGAGGTGTGGTCCCGATGGCCACATTCAACAGCAAAGTCAGGAAAAACCTGGGTTTCCCTTTGAAGAACATGATGAACATGATCATGAAGAAGATGAATGCAAAGATCATAACTTGTTACAAAGTCTGAGATTTCATGCCATGAGTTCAAAACATGGACCTGGGTACCCATACAAGAAGATCATGCAAGAATAAACACAAAAACATGGTTCTTGTTCCAAACTTTCGGATCAAAATGAGACTTTTCTTCAAGAACCCATGAATACTATTTCTCTCTTCCAAAACCAACTTCAAATCGATGCATGACATGCAAAACAGATTCGATCATGCAGTGCAGCTAGATGATCAATAAGAACAACAAGAGTAGGTTGAGATTCAGACCTCAAGACACGAATCTAATGGTTCAAACTCCAAAGATCAAGCTCGAAAATCAACTTCTCTCTCTAGAACTCTACCTTCTTCCTCAAGAGTTTCTCTCTCTAAAGGCAAAGATTTGAGACAAAATGATTTGTTTCTAGGTCTGCCGGCTGTCTTAACACTCAGCTCGGACACGTGGCACTACCGGGTTGGTTCAACTCAAAAAGGTGACTGGTTGATAAGACAAGTCTCTGACAAAGCGTATTCAACAAGCTAGATGGCAAGACACATCGGCAAGTAATGATATCGGCTAAAGTCAAATCTTCGGCAACAGGGTAACAAAGACATCGGCTAGGCAGGACGACACTTGACTAAGCTGTGCCACACCTTGGCCTGGGTGTGCCACACCTCGGTCTAGGCCATACCTGCCCAAGGACAAAGATCACTAAGTGCAAAACATCTCGGCCTAGATGATACACTCCTCGGCCTTGGTTGCGAACACCTCGGCCCAGATAGTGACATCTCGGCAAACATGCCCGGTGAAGATGGAGGTCAACCAAGTGGTTCAAAAATAGTTCTAAGTACAAAGGTTCAGCGGTGAACTAAGCTCAAGATGACCTCGGCTACACACCAAGCAAGGAACAAAATCATGCAAGCAACACTTTAAACAAAGCAAGGCAAAACAAGATAAACAAGATTTTCAACATCACAAGACAAGATCATACTGGAATGTATGCAACAATGGCTAAGTCAAAATGAGGGTTATTCTGATTAAGGTATAATGGTTTCTTAAATGAACTTACATTGTTATTTTTATTCAACTTTCTTTTTTATTCAATTTCCTTTTCTATTCAACTTCCTTTTTTTATTTAATTTTATTTTTATTCAACTTCAATTTTTAATTTCATGCAACTTTCATTTTTATTTTTATTCAACTTCAATTTTTATGCAATTTCCATTTCTATTCAATTTCCTTTTTTGTTTAACTTCCAAATAGATCGTTAAGGTATAGTGGTTTCTTGAATGAACTTCCATAAAATTAAAAATGGAAGTTGAATAGAAATGGAAGTTCATTCGAGAAACCACTATACCTTAACGATAAATTTGAAAATAAAATAAAAAAGGAAATTGAAACCACTATAACTTAATGATCTATTTGAAAATTAAATAAAAAAAGAAGTTGAATAGAGAAGGAAATTGGATAAAAAGGAAGTTGAATAAAAATAAAAATGGAAGTTGCATAAAATTAAAAGAGGAAGTTGAATAGAATAGGAAATTTAATAAAAATGGAACTTGCAAAAAATAATAATGGAAGTTAAATAAAAAATGAAGTTGCAACTTCCATTTATATTTTTATTCAACTTCCATTTTTATTCAATTACCTTTTCTATTCAACTTCCTTCTTTATTTAATCTCCACTATACCTTAACAATCAACTTGCATTTTTATTTTATTCAGCTTCCATTTTTATTCAATTACCTTTTCTATTCAACTTCCTTTTTTATTCAATTTCCTTTTCTATTCAACTTCCTTTTTTATTTGTAAATTAAAAAAAAGAGGAAGTTGAACTTCTTATTTGAAAATTGAGTAAAATTGGAAGTTGAACAGAAAAGTAAATTGAATAAAAATGAAGTTGAATAGAATAGGAAGTTGAATAAAAATAAAAATGAAAGTTGCATAAAATTAAAAATGGAAGTTGAATAAAAATGGAAGTTCAATAAAAATAAAAAAGGAAGTTGCATAAAATTTACAATGGAAGTTCATTAACTAAAAAAGGAAGTTGAATAGAGAAGGAAATTGGATAGAAATGGAAGTTCAATAAAAATAAAAATGAAAATTAAATAAAAGATAAATAGAAAAGGAAATTGAATAAAAAAGGAAGTTGCATAAAAATAAAAATGGAAGTTCATTCAAGAAAGCACTATACCTTAACGATTTATTTGGAAATTAAATAAAATAGGAAGTTGGATAGAAATGGAAATTGAATAAAAATGGAAGTTGAATAAAAAAAAAATAGAAGTTGCATATAATTAAAAATGAAAGTTCATTCAATAAACCAGTATAACTTAACGATCTATTTGGAAATTAAATAAAAAACGGTGGAAGTTCATTCAATAAACCACTATACCTTAACGATCTATTTGGAAATTAAATAAAAATGGAAGTTGAGTTAAATTAAAAATTGAAATTCATTCAGAAAACCACTATAACTTAACGATCTATTTGGAAATCAAATAAAAAAGGAAGTTGAATAGAAAACAAAATTGAATAAAAATGCAAGTTGCATAAAAATAAAAACGGAATTTCATTTAAGAAACCATAATACCTTAACGAATTATTTGGAAATTAAATAAAAAATGAAGTTGAATAGAAAAGGAAATTGAATAAAAAAGGAAGTTGAATAGAAAAGGAAATTAAATAAAAATGGAAGTTGAGTAAAATTAAAAATTGAAGTTCATTCAGGAAACCACTATAACTTAACGATCTATTTGGAAATTAAATAAAAAAGGAAGTTGAATAGAAAACAAAATTCAATAAAAATGAAGTTGCATAAAAATAAAAATGGAAGTTCATTTAAGAAACCACAATACCTTAACGAATTATTTGGAAATTAAATAAAAAAGGAAGTTGAATAGAAAAGGAAATTGAATAAAAAAGGAAGTTAAATAGAAAAGGAAATTAAATAAAAATAGAAGTTGAGTAAAATTAAAAATTGAAGTTCATTCAGGAAACGAGTATAACATAACGATCTATTTGGAAATTAAATAAAAAAAGGAAGTTGAATAGAAAACAAAATTGAATAAAAATGCAAGTTGCATAAAAATAAAAATATTTACTTTCCAAATAGATTGTTCAGGTATAGTGGTTTCTTGAATGAACTTCCATTATTAATTTTATGTGACATCCATTTTTATTTTTATTCAACTTCCTTTTTTATGAAATTTCCATTTTCATTCAATTTCATGTTCTATTCAAATTACATTTTTATTTGAATGAACTTCCACTATACCTTAACGATCTTTTTAATTTTATACAACTTCCATTTTTATTTTTATCCAATGTCCTTTTATAGTCAATTTCCTTTTTTATTTAATTTCCAAATTGATCGTTAAGGTATAGTGGTTTCTTGAATGAAGTTGAATAGAAAGGGAAATTCAATAAAAATGGAAGTCGAATAAAATTAAAAATGGAAGTTGCATAAAATTAACAATGTAAGTTAATTCAAGAAACCATTATACGTTATTGATCTATTTGGAAATTAAATAAAAAAAAGAAGTTGAATAAAAATCCAAGTTGCCTAAAATTAAAAATGAAAGTTCATTCAAAAAACCACTATACCTTAACAATCTATTTGGAAATTAAATAAAAAAGTTAGATGAATAGAAAAGGAAATTGAATAAAAATGGAAGTTGAATACAAATAAAAATGGAAGTTGCAATAAATTAAAATTGGAAGTTAATTCAAAAAACCACTATACCTTAACGATCTACTTGGCAATTAAATAAAAAAGTATGTTGAATAGAAAAGGAAATTGAAGAAAAATGGTAGTTAATTCAAGAAACCACTATACCTTAACGATCTATTTGGAAATTAAATAGAAAAGGAAATTGAATAAAAATCAAAGTTGAATAAAAATAATAATGGAAGCTGAAACCACTATACCTTAACAATCTATTTGGAAATTAAATAAAAACAGAAATTGAATACAAATAAAATTGGAAATTGAATAAAATTAAAAATGGTAGTTGCATAAAATTAATAATGGAATAAAAGTTGAAGTTTAATAAAAATAAAAATGGAAGTTGAATAAAAATAAAAATGGATGTTGCATATAATTAAAAATGGAAATTCATTTAAGAAACCACTATACCTTAACAATCTATTTGGAAATTAAAGAAAAAAGGAAGTTGAATAGAAAATAGAATTGACTAAAATAAAAATGGAAGTTGAATAAAATTAAAAATGGCAGTTAATTCAAGAAACCATTATACCTTAGCGATCTATTTGAAAAGTAAATAAAAAAAAAATGAAGTTGAATAGAATAGGAAATTGAATAAAAATGGAAGTTGAGTAAAAATGAAAATGGAAGATGAATAAAAATAAAACTGGAAGTTCATTCAAGAAAGCACTATAACTTAACGATCTATTTGGAAATTAAAAATAGATGTCGCATAAAATTAAAAATGGAAGTTCATTGAAGAAACCAATATACCTTAACAATCTATTTGGAAATTAAATAAAAAAGTAAGTTGAACAAAAATGGAAATTTGATAAAACTAGAAGTTGAATAAAAAAAAAAAAGTTGAATAGAAAAGTAAATTGAATAGAAAAGGTAATTGAATAGAAAAGAAATTGAATAAAAATAAAAATGGAGGTTGCATAAAATTAAAAATGGAAGTTCATTCAAAAAGCCACTATACTTTAACGATTTATTTGAAAATTAAATAAAAAAGAAAGTTGCATAAAAAAAAAATGGAAGTACATTCAAGAAACTAGTATACCATAACGATTATTTGGAAATTAAATATAAAGGACATTGAATCAAAATGGAAGTTGCATAAAATTAAAAATGGAAGTTCATTCAAGAAACCACTATACCCTAACGATCTATCTAGAAATTAAATAAAAAAAGAAGTTGAATAGAAAAGTAAATTAAATAAATATGGAAGTTGAATAAAAATAAAAATGGAAGTTGCATAAAACTTACAATGGAAGTTCTTTCAAGAAACCATTATACCTTAACGATCTATTTGGAAATAAAATAAAAAATGAAGTTGAATAGAAAAGGAAATTGAAGAAAAATGGAAGTTGCATAAAATTAAAAATGAAAGTTGCATAAAATAACAATGGAAGTTCATTTAAGAAACTACTATACCTTAACGAATTATTTGGAAATTAAAAAACAAAGGAAATTGGATAAAAATTGAAGTTGAATAGAATAGGAAATTGAAGAAAAATGGAAGTTGAATAGAAAATAAAGTTGAATAAAAATGGAAGTGGAATAAAATTAAAAATGGAAGTTGCATAAAACTTACAATGGAAGTTCAATAAAAATAAAAAAGGAAGTTGCCTAAAATTAAAAATAGAGGTTCATTCAAGAAATCACTATACCTTAGCGATCTAGTTGGAAACTAAATAAAAAAAGAAGTTGAATAGAAAAAAATGGAAGTTCATTCAAGAAACCACTACAACTTAACGATATATTTGGAAATTGAATAAAAATGGAAGTTGAATAAAAATAAAAATGGAAGTTGCATAAAATTAACAATGAAAGTTCATTCGAGAAACCACTATACGTTAACGATCTATTTGGATAAAAATGCAAGTTGAATAAGAATAAAAATAGAATTTGCATAAAATTAACAATGGAAGTTCATTCAAGAAACCACTATACCTTAACGATCTATTTGAAAATTAAATAAAAATGGAAGTTGAATAGAAAAGGAAATTGAATAAAAAAGGAAATTAAATAGAAAAGTAACTTGAATAATTTAATTTCCAAATAGATCGTTAAGGTATAGTGGTTTATTGGATGAACTTCAATTTTTAATTTAAGGCAACTTTCATTTTTATTTATATTCAACTTCAAT
Source organism: Camellia lanceoleosa (assembly GCA_025200525.1). Taxonomy (NCBI): domain Eukaryota; kingdom Viridiplantae; phylum Streptophyta; class Magnoliopsida; order Ericales; family Theaceae; genus Camellia; species Camellia lanceoleosa. Next base: position 1,084,108 of record JANUSC010000024.1, read on the forward strand.
TTATTCAATTTTCTCGAATGAACTTCCATTTTTAATTTAATGCAACTTTCATTTTTATTTTTATTCAAGAAACCACTATATCTTAACGATCTATTTGAAAATTCAATAAAAAAGAAAGTTGAATAGAAAAGGAAAATGAGTAAAAATGGAAATTCATTCAAGAAACCACTATACCTTAATGAATTATTTGGAAATTAAATAAAAGAGGAAGTTGAATAGAAAAGGAAATTGAATAAAGTTGGAAGTTGAATAAAAATAAATATGGAAGTTCTTTCAAAGAAACCACTATACCTTAACGATCTATTTCGAAAGTAAATAAAAAAGAAACAAAAATAAAAGTGGAAGTTAAATAAAAATAAAAATCGGAGTTGAATAGAGAAGGAACGTAAATAAAAAAGAAAGTTGAATAGAAAAGGAAATTGAATAAAAATGAAGTTGAATAGAAAATGAAAGTTGAATAAAAATGGAAGTTGAATAAAAATGAAAGTTGCATAAAATTAAAACTGGAAGTTCATTCGAGAAACCACTATACCTTAACGATCTATTTGGAAATTAAATAAAAAAGAAAGTTGAAAAGAAAAGGAAATCGAATAAAAATGGAAGTTGAATAGAAAAAAAAAATGAATAAAAATAGAAATTGAATAAAAATAAAAATAGAAGTTCATTTAAGAAATCACTATAACTTACCGACCTATATGGAAATTAAATAAAAATGGAAGTTGATTGAAGAAACTACTATACCTTAAAGATCTATTTGGAAATTAAATAAAAAAAGAAGTTGAATAGAAAAGGAAATTGAATAAAAATAGAAGTTGAATAAAAATAAAAATGGAAGTTGAATACAAATAAAAATGGAAGATGAATAGAAAATGAAATTGAATAAAAAAAGAAGTTGCATAAAAATAAAAATGGAAGTTAATTCAAGAAACCACTATACCATAATGATCTATTTGGAAATTAAATAAAAAAGAAAGCTGAATAGAATAGGAAATTGAATAAAAATGGAAGTTCATTCAAGAAACCACTATACCGTAATGATCTATTTGGAAATTAAATAAAAAAGAAAGTTGAATAGAATAGGAAATTGAATAAAAATGGAAGTTCATTCAAGAAACCACTATATCTTAACGATCTATTTAGAAATTAAATAAAAAAAAGAAGCTGTATAAAATAAAAAATGGAAGTTGAATAAAAATAAAAATGAAAGTTGAATAGAGAAAGAAGTTGAATAAAAATGGAAGTTGCATAAAATTAACAATGGAAGTTCATTTAAAAAACCACTATAACTTAACGATCAATTTGGAAATTAAATAAAAAGAAGAAGTTCAATAGAAAAGGAAATTAAATAAAAATGGAAGTTGAATAAAAATAAAAATGGAAGTTGAATAAAAATAAAATGGAAGTTGCATAAAATTAAAAATGGAAGTTCATTCAAAAAATAAAAATTGAAGTTCATCCAATAAACTATTATACCTTAATGATCTATTTGGAAATTAAATAAAAATGGACATTGAATAAAAAAAGAAATTGAATAAAAATAAAATCAAAATGGAAGTTGAATAAAAATAAAAATGGAAGTTCATTCAAGAAACCACTATAACTTATCGATCAATTTGGAAATTAAATAAAAAAAGAAGTTCAATAGAAAAGGAAATTAAATAAAAATGGAAGTTCAATAAAAATGAAAATGGAAGTTGCATAAAATTAAAAATAGAAGTTCATTCAAAAATAAAAATTAAAGTTCATCCAATAAACTACTATACTTTAACGGTCTATTTGAAAATTAAATAAAAAAGGAAGTTAAATAGAAAAGGAAATTGAATAAAAATCGAAGTTGAATAAAAATAAAAAAGGAAGTTGAATAGAAAAGTAAATTGAATAAATATGGAAGTTGAATAAAAATAAAAATGCAAGTTCACTAAAAATAAAAATGGAAATTCATTGGAGAAACCACTATACCTTGACTATCTATTTGGAAATTAAATATAAAAGGAAGTTGAATAGAAAAGGAAATTGAATTAAAAATGGAAGTGGAGTAAAAATAAAAATGGAAGTTGCATAAAATTGAAAATTGAAGTTCATCCAATAAACTACTATACCCTAACGATCTATTTGGAAATTAAATAAAAAAGAGGAGTTGAATAGAACATGAAATTGAATAAAAAATGAAAGTTGAATAAAATTAACAATGGAAGTTCTTTGCAACTTCCATTTTTATTTTTATTCAATTTCTTTTTCTATTCAACTTTCATTTATTCAAATTCCATTTTTATTCAATTTCCTTTTCTATTCGACTACCTTTCTTATTTAATTTCCAAATAGATTTGAAAAATCTAGAAATCTCCTAGATGTTAATTTGTGATTATGTATAAATTTTAAGCAAAATATAACAATCCCAATCAAACAATCAAGAGAAAGAGACACAAAGATTTTACGTGGAAAAACCACAATTGGACACCTTCCAATTGTGATAAAAAAACCACGGGCAACTGCCACAAGAACAATCCACTAAGAAAATTTAAAGGAATTACACAGGTATCACTCTCAATTATCTAGCGAATCCACAACGCCTAATTGAACCAACTTCTATGTGCCTCTTCCAACCCCATCTTCAGCACGGAATTGTCTTTCTGATGAGCCACTCCGATTCCTCCAAAGCTTTCAGCTCAATTCTTCGAATTCACACCTGAAGAACAACTCTCTCTTTTGTGTATAACAAACAAACCTTTGATGTACTCTCTTTAAGCCATGAGTTAAATACTCAATAAAACATCAAAGAAAATAACAAAATATCCCCAGATATAAACCTTTAAGAACCAAAAAGAAGATCTGGAGGACTTTAATCAATTAATCAATGAATAGCCTAGCTTTGGGAGAAACCCAACTATTTATAGAAAACCAAAGCAATCCTAGTTGGGAAAGAAAACCAACTTCTTGTAGAAAACCAACTTCTTGCAGAACTCCAAAGTAATCATGTTTTTGAAGGAAACCAACTTCTTAAAGAACTCTTGTTACAACTTTGGTTTTGATCCATGGAATTTGACAACAAAAGGTCCTAACAATCTCCCCCTTTGTCAAATCCTGGATAAAACCAATCTAAAACAAATTTCCTAACAAAATCTCTCAAGCAGCAGTACCACCAACTATGAACCAACACTCAAATCCATGCTCTTGAACAATTATCCTGAAATAAAATAACCACACACAAGCCAACCAAAATATGTGGAACTAGATTAAATAACAAAATATAAATCAATCCATAAACAAAATACTAGCAATCCAACTATACCAAAGAAGGATATAAGCAAAAGTAAAAACACTATACCATCAACCAAACTACTGTACCATCAATATACATCAAACACTGGTAATGATGAACCAAACTCTCCCTTATTAAAAAACAACCACAAACACTGAAAACAGTGAACAAGAAGAAAACGACAAAAATAATACGGTAGAGTAAGCAAGAAATTTCATATTTGTACCTTGAAACACACAAGACTATCCAAGAAGCACAATTACTTGAAAACACAATGTGCACAGCCTCTAGAAAATCCCTCATAGAAGAAAGTGATGCATTAAGTGAAAAGCATAGATCCCATGATAAAAGTGTGTGTGTGACTCTTGGAGTTCGACAAACACTAGATTCAATCCTAGTTGTGATATGAAAGCTGGACCTCTGACAAGAGAATCTAAGCACAACAAAGGAAAGTCAAACCACTAGGAATCAAGGGGTATTTGGTGAGTAAAAGCGGAGGCTCCCCCTCAATCAATGAATCCTTTATTTTTCCTTTTTTTTTTTCACATCTTTTTCTTTTCTTTCTTTTGCACATTTTTTTTTTCTTTTGCACTTTTTTTTTCTTTCTTTCTTTTGCACATTTTTTCTTTCTTTTGCACATTCATTGGCGGCTGACACGCTCAAGAGTATGGAAACCGAACCAGAGAAGCATGGATATAATAATGATGGCCTGGTTGGTGACTCTGAGGTAGCCTTTTCCTCATGCTTGGACTACAAAGAATAGAGGGGAAAACCATGGAGATGCAAAAAGATGGAAGGTGGTTAAGAGACTCAACATCACCCATGATATGTTAGTATAGGTCAATTCCTCTAGAAAAGCAAAATATACAATGTCAGAAGTCCATAAAAAATAATCACTAAGTCGGAAGACTCCGATATTTGCTAATCCAAGAGTGTGTACAGAATGAGACATACTTATCAAAGAACACACACTCCAAAATGAGTAAAGACCACAGAAAGCACACACATGTTAACATGTAATGGTTATTCTCATCAATTCCAATATGCACCAAGGACCACTCAAAAATTTCAAGCTTGCAAAACCATACAAGAAAATCTTTTTGAATTTTTTTTTTTCTTAACCAAAGCAAGACAAAAAAAACAAACATGCACACTTTTTTTATTAAAAAAAAAACAACTAAAACAAATAAACAAAAACCCAAAAATGAATAAACAAATTAACACAAGTCAAGTTTTCTCACCCAAATCTTTTTGGTCTTAACAAAATCAGGTCTAGCGGTCTTGGTAAATGTCATGGTGTTGTGAACACCCTCATGAATCTTGGTATTCCGCCTAGACAAGTAAGGTTGTCTCCTAACCCAAAAAGTATTCGAATTTCTACCCTTTTGAGACATTCTCCCATGCAACTTATAACAATAAGGGCGAATATGACCATGCATACCACAATGATGACAAATAAAAACAGGGTGTACCTTCTTTTCTTTTACCTTACCAAATCTAGGGAGTTTGAGAAGTTTTTCCTCTTGTTGAATCTTTTGTCCTCCCTTTCCTTGAGTTCTTGTATCATGAGATGTGGAAGCACTCTGTTTTTGCTCTTTCTTGCCACCAAAGCCAATGCCACTCTTGTCTGAACAGATTTGTTGAGACCCAATGATATCCTCCAAAGTCTTTGATCCTTTGTTCCAAAGACTAATGGTAACCATGGCAACCTTGAGCTCTTCCTCTTTTTTGATCATCAGTTCTTCCAAAGCAACTTGAGACATCTCGAGAGATTCAATCTTTTCTTCATACATGGCATGAGTTTCCTGTAGCTCATTCCTCTCTGCCTCTACAAGTTAGCTTTGCACAAAGAACTTGTTGATCATCAGCTATCTTGATGGCATTGATCCTAGCCTCGGAAATCTCCTCCTTAAGTTTGACATTCTCACATTCACATGCTTTGAGTTTCTTTGTGAGTTTGTCATTCAATTTGAATAAATTAAGAGACTCCTTATACAGCTTTTCATAGGCTTGCTCAAGCTCTTCATGATCACTCTCCGAAGATTCATCATCAGAGGTATTCTTAACTGACCTCTTCGAAGACTCTGTTTGTCCTTCAACTTCAGAAGTCGCCGTGAAAGCAAGGAATTGTTTATGTCCCCCTTCACTTAGATCTTCGGTGACACTTTCATCTCCATTAGATTCTGATACATCATCCCAAGTGATGGCGAGGGCTTTCTTCTTCCTCAAACGAGTGGGGCATTCTAAAGCAAAGTGGCCAAATCCTTGGCATTCATAGCATTGACGCCAGAGTTCCCTTGTATCTTTCCTTTCTCCTTCTTGGCTATAGAATTAATTTTGACTTTATCTTTGCCTTTGATTTACGAGTATGAGTAGATTCCAAAAGATTAGGATTTTTATTCAAAAAGATTTTTAAATTCTTTAACAAAAGCAACCATAATCTTGGAATCTATCTCACAATCCTCATCAGAATCCTCAACCACTTTATGAGCACTACTAAAAGCAAGATCTTTTTGTTTCTTTTTGAAATTTCTATGTGCCTCATAAGTTTGAAGATTTCAACCAACTGATCTAGCTTGAGGTTGTCAACATCTTGAGCCTCCTCAATAGCCGTAACTTTGGTTGGAACCGATCGGCAAGGATCTCAAAATTTTTCCCACAACTTTGGATTCGGTATTTTTTCACCTAAATTGAAGTCGAATTTACAATGTCACTCAACCAAGATAAAATTCATCAAAGGTCTCACTATCTTTCATTGAAAGGTTTTCAAACCGGATGTGAGCCTTTGAAGTTTTGAGCTTAATGTATGAGTGCCCTCATGAATAGTTTGTAAGATATCCCAAGCCTCTTTTGCGACTTCACAATTACAAATACGACTAAACTCTTCAGTGTGACAAGAAAAGAGAGAATTGATAGCTTTACTATTCCAAATTACTATTTTGGTAATCAATTGTGTCCCACTTATCAATTGGTTTGGGGAAAGTTACTCCATCAACAGTAATTGTTGGTTCAGTCCACCCATTCATGACGGATTGCCAAACTTTTTCATCAATAGATTTTAAAAAAGATCTCATCCGAGCTTTCCAAAAAGAATAATTGGATCCGTCAAGTAGGGGTGGTCGAACCATAGAATTTCCCTCACGAATTGAATCCATTATCACAAATCAAACAAGATCTCGTTCTAAAAAAATTGTTTTAAAAAAAATAGAGCGATCTAAAAGAAGTTTTTTTTTTTTTTTTTGAAAAAAAAAAATAGAACGACCTGCTCTGATACCAATTGAAAAATCTAGAAATCTCCTAGATGTTAATTTGTGATTATGTATAAATTTTAAGCAAAATATAACAATCCCAATCAAACAATCAAGAGAAAGAGACACAAAGATTTTACGTGGAAAAACCACAATTGGACACCTTCCAATTGTGATAAAAAAACCACGGGCAACTGCCACAAGAACAATCCACTAAGAAGATTTAAAGGAATTACACAGGTATCACTCTCAATTATCTAGCGAATCCACAACGCTTAATTGAACCAACCTCTATGTGCCTCTTCCAACCCCATCTTCAAAGACGAATTGTCTTTCGATGAGCCACTTCGATTCCTCCAAAGCTTCAGCTCGAATTCTTCGTAATTCACAACCAAGAACAACTCTCTTTGTGTATAACAAATAAACCTTTGATGTACTCTCTTTAAACCATGAGTTAAATACTCAATAAAACATCAAAAAAAATAACAAAATATCCCCAGATATAAACCTTTAAGAACCAAAAAGAAGATCTGGAGGACTTTAATCAATTAATCAATGAATAGCCTAGCTTTGGGAGAAACCCAACTATTTATAGAAAACCAAAGCAATCCTAGTTGGGAAAGAAAACCAACTTCTTGCAGAACTCCAAAGTAATCATGTTTTTGAAGGAAACCAACTTCTTAAAAAACTCTTGTTACAACTTTGGTTTTGATCCATGGAATTTGACAACAAAAGGTCCTAACAAGATCGTTAAGGTATAGTGGTTTCTTAAATGAACTTCGATTTTTATTTTTATACAACTTCCATTTTATTTTTATTCAACTTCCATTTTTATTCAATTTCCGTTTCTATTTGACTTCCTTTTTTCATTTAATTTCCAAATAGATCGTTATGGTATAGTAGTTTATTGGATGAACTTACATTGTTAATTTTATGTAACTTCCATTTTTATTTTTATTCAATTTCATTTTCTATTCAACTTCCTTTTTATTCAATTTCCAAATAGATCGTTAAGGTATAGTGGTCCATTTTATTCAACTTTCATTGTTATTCAATTTCCATTTCCATTCAACTGCCTTTTTTATTTAATTTCCAAATAGATCGTTAAGGTATAATGGTTTCTTGAAAGAACTTCCATTGTAAGTTTTACGCAACTTCCATTTTTAATTTTATGGAACTTTGATTTTTTTTATTCAACTTCCATTTTTATTTAATTTCTTTTTCTTTTCATTTTCATTTTTTAGTTAATTTCCAAATAGATCGTTAAGGTATAGTGGTTTCTTGAATGAACTTCCATTATTAATTTTATGCAACTTCCATTTTTATTTTTATTCATCTTCCCATTTTTATGCAATTTCCATTTCCATTCAATTTCCTTTCCTATTCAACTTCCTTTTTTATTTAATTTCCTGATAAATCGTTAAGGTATAGTTGTTTCTTCAATGAACTTCCATTTTTAATTTTATATAACTTCCATTTTTTTTTTTAATTCAAGTTTCATTTTTATTCAATTTGCTTTTCCATTCAACTTCATTTTTTATTTGATTTCCAAATAGATCGTTAAGGTAGAGTGGTTTTTTGAATGAACTTCCATTTTTAATTTCATACAACTTCTATTTTTATTTTTATTCAATTTTCATTTTTATTTAAATTTCTTTTTTATTCAACTTCCATTTTTAATTTCATACAACTTCCATTTTTATTTTTATTCAATTTTCATTTTTATTTAAATTTCTTTTTTATTCAACTTCCATTTTTTTATCCAATTTCCTTTTCTATTCAACGTCCTTTTTTACTTAATTTCCAGATTAATCGTTAAGGTATAGTGGCTTCTTGAAGGAACTTTTATTGTTAATTTTACTCAACTTCGATTTTTATTTTTATTCAACTTCTATTTTTAATTTTATGCAACTTCCGTTTTTATTCAACTTCCATTTTTATTCAATTTCCTATTCTATTCAACTTTATTTTTTTATTTAATTTTCTTTTTTCTTTAATTTTCAAATAGATCGTTAAGGTAGAGTGGTTTTCTGAACGAACTTACATTTTTAATTTTATGCAATTCCATTTTATTTTTATTCAACTTCCTTTTTTATGCAACTTCCATTTTTAATTTTATTCAACTTCCTTTTTTATTTTTATTTCTATTCAACATCCTTTTTTCCTTCCCTTTTATATTTAATTTCCAAAAATAGAAGTTGCATAAAATTAAAAATGGAAGTTCATTCGAGAAACCACTATACCTTAACGATCAATTTGGAAATTGGATAAAAATGGAAGTGGAATACAAATAAAAATGGAAGTTCATTCAAGAAACCACTATACCTTAACGATCTATTTGGAAATTAAATAAAAAAGGATGATGAATGGAAAAGATGAACTTCCATTGTTAATTTTATGCAACTTCTATTTTTATTTTATACAACTTCCATTGTTATTTTTATTTTTATTCAATTTCCAAATAGATCGTTAGGGTGTAGTGGTTTCTTAAATGAACTTGCATTTTCAATTTTGATGCAACAATCTATTCAGAAATTAAAAAAAAAAAAAGTAAGTTGAATACAAAAGGAAATTCAATACAAATGGAAATTGAATAAAAAAGGAAGTTGCAAAAAAATAATAATGGAAGTTCATTCAAGAAACCACTATACCTTAACGATCTATTTGGAAATTCAATAAAAAAGGAAGTTGAATAGAAAACGAAATTGAATACAAATGGAAATTGAATAAAAAAGGAAGTTGCATAAAATTAACAATGGAAGTTCATTCAAGAAACCACTATACCTTAACGATCTATATGGAAATTAAAAAACAAACGGTTGAATAAAATAATAACAGGGGAAGTTAAATAAAATTTAACATTGGAAGTTCATTCAAGAAACCACTATACCTTAGCGATCTATTTGGAAATTAAATAAAAAAAAGGAAGTTCAATAAAAATAAAAGTTGAATAAAATTAACAATGTAAGTTTATTCAAGAAACCACTATACCTTGACGATCTATTTGGAAGTTGAACTTCCTATTTGGAAATTGAATAAAAATGGAAGTTCATTGAAAAAACCATTATACCTTAACGATCTATTTAGAAATTAAATAAAAAAGGAAGTTGAATAGAAAAGAAAATTGAATCAAAATGGAAGTTGCATAAACTTAAAAATGGAAGTTCTTTCAAAAAACTACTATACTTTAACGATCTATTTGTAAATTTAATAAAAATAAAAGTTGAATAAAAATATAAATGGAAGTTGCATATAATTAAAAATTGAAGTTGAATATAAATGGAAGTTGAGTAAAAATATAAATGGAAGTTGCATATAATTAAAAAAGGAAATTGAATAAAAATTGAAGTTGAATAAAAATAAAAAATGGATGTCGCATAAAATTAAAAATGGAAGTTCATTTATTTTTATTCAATTTCCTTTTATTTTATGCAACTTCCTTTTTTATTTAATTTTCAAATAGATCGTTAAGTTATAGTGGTTTTCTGAATGAACTTTCAATTTTATTTTTATTCAACTTCCATTTTTATGCAATGTCCTTTTGTAGTCAATTTCTTTTTTTATTTAATTTCCAAATAGATTATTCAATTTCCTTTTCTATTCAAGTTAGTTTTTTATTTAATTTCCAAATAGATCGTTAAGGTATAGTGGTTTCTTGAATAAACTTTGAACTTCATTTTTTATTTGATTTTCAAATAGATTGTTAAGGTATAGTGGTTTCTTCAATGAACTTCCATTTTTAATTTTATGCAACTTCCATTTATATTTTTATTCAACTTCCATTTTTAATTTTATGCAACTTTCATTTTTATTCAATTTCCTTTTCTATTCGACTTCATTTTTTACGTAATTTCCAAATATATCGTTAGGATATAGTGGTTTCTTGAATGAACTTACATTGTTAATTTTATTCAACTTCCATTTTTATTTTTATTCGATTTCTTCAACTTCCTTTTCTATTCAATTTTCTTCTCTATTCAACTTCTTTTTTCATTTAATTTTATGCAACTTCCACTTTTATTCAACTTCCATTTTTATTCAATTTCTATTTTTATTCAATTTCCTTTTCTATTCAACTTCATTTTTTATTTAATTTCCAAATAGATTGTTAGGGTATAGTGGTTTCTTCAATGAACATTGATTTTTATTTTATTCAATTTTCATTTTTATTCAATTTCCAAATAGATCATTAAAGTAGAGTGATTTTTTGAATAAACTTCAATTTTTAATTCTATTCAACTTCCTTTTTTATTTTTATTCAACTTCCTTTTTTATTCGATTTCTTTTTCTATTCAACTTCATTTTGTTTTTTAATTTCCAAGTAGATCGTTATGGTATAGTAGTTTCTTGAATAAACTTCCATTTTTATTTTTATTCAACTTCATTTTTTATTTAATTTCTAAATAGATCGTTAAGGTATAGTGTTTTCTTGAATATACTTCGATTTTTATTTTTATTCAACTTCCATTTTATTTTTATTCAACTTCCATTTTTATTCAATTTCCATTTCTTTTCAACTTCCTTTTTTATTCGACTTTCTTTTTTATTTTTATTCAATTTCCTTTTCTATTTAATTTTCAACTTCTTTTTTTCTTTAATTTCCAAATAATTCATTAAGGTATAGTGGTTTCTTGAATGAACTTCCATTTTTATTCAATTTCCTTTTCTATTCACCTTCCATTTTTATTTAATTTCCAAATAGATCGTTAAGGTATAGTGGTTTCTTGAATGAACTTCAATTTTTAATTTTATGCAACTTCCATGTTTATTTTTATTCAACTTCTTTTCTATTCAACTACCTTTTTTTATTTTAATTTCCAAATAATTCATTAAGGTATAGTGTATAGCGACCCCGGTCTTTTCCCATTTGATTAGTGTATCCGGACTTATGTTCCGTAGATTCCGTTGTTATCAGATTGTTGTTGTCATCCTTTAATTCTATCTGATTGAGTTTAGGATGTGTTTGGCGTGTTTCAACAGTGGGTTGAATCGAGTCAAGATGTTTGTCGCCGCTTTTTAGCCTTTCCGCCGGCGGACATTTCTGCGCGCGAGCGGAGTTTACACCCTTCCAGCATTTCTTTGGTTCCTGCAAAACTTCTGCAGGTGAGAATTCTACGCTCGAGCGGGCATATTTGCGCCGCGGACATTGTTTTTGTTTTTTACGCCCGAGCGGTGTGTTGTGCGCTCGAGCGGACCTGTCCAGTATTTAAAGGCAGCAGCGGGATTTTTAGGGCAGTTTTTCATTCTTTTTGATCTCAAACCCTAAAGTCTGACTTTTCTTCTTCTCTAAACACCTTTTCTCCTAGGTTTGATCGAGTTAGAGTGTGTTTCTACCCTAGTTCTTTTACAAATAAGATAGAGGAGAGTGAGGGCTTTCATTTAATCTGATCAATTGTTGATTTGGAGCATTTTGGAGTTTCGAGCATTTTCTTCATCTTCTCCTTTTGGGTTCTTCCTTCGAGGTAGGGATTTCCTACTCCATTTATACGCTTTAATCCTAAGTGTTGGTATTTTGGTACATGGGGGTAGTTTGGTAATTTTGGAAGAAACCTTAGGGTTTTGGTTTAGATTAATTTGTGTAATTAATTTAAAAGAAACAAAGTGGAATTTGGTTTAATTCATGGGATTGGGTAGCTAAATATTTACCTTTGGAAATGTTGAATTTATATTCATTGATGTATTTATTTCGCTTAGAAATAATCGCTTTTGGGCTATCGGTGGAGGATAGCCATTGATTGTTGTAGACCTTGCATGCGGCTTAGGTGTAACTGGAATTGGGTCAATTGTTTGACCGTTGAGTTAATACAGAACATTTGTGTATTAATTATGTGTTGTATATGACAATTGTGTGTTTCATTGCATATGCATGTTGTTTGGAGAAGATAGGGGATGAACTCCACGGTTTAGGGGAAGATAGGGATGGACCTCTAAACCGGATTTATTGGGAGGAGATAGGGATGGACTCCAGTGGCATCACTCTTATGTGTGCTTAATGATTAATAGGCATATGTCTATTTATTGTTGATATGATACATCACTAAAATGTGTATCAGTAGGGAAGTATGGAAGTGAATTGATTATGATTGATACAATACCAACATGTGTATTTGTTATGATTAGGTCTAACTTGAATTGTTATTCCTGTTGAATTGGAAGTAATGGTAATAAAAGATGAAACCCTGTTGAGTTATTTGGCGGACTACTGAGCCATAAGTGGAAAGTGAAATGTGCCATAGACAATGTGTCATAGGCAATATAGACATTCGTGTCATGAATCTTGTAATTTGATTATAGTGTGTTAACCATGTATCATATGCTAATACTTTAGTTAATTCTTATGCTTGGTTTAGTATTTCTTTACTGGGCTGTGGCTCACCCTATATGGGAACTTTATTTTTCAGGTTCAGGTGGTTCACTCCCTCCAAGGACTTAGCTTGTGAGGAATTGAATTGGAAGATTTGCTTATTCATTTTTATTTGTTTATTTAAACAATGTAATCTTTCAAGCCTAGGGCTTTATCTGTTTTGAGTTAGAACTCAGTGAATTTGTGTCCAAGTGTTGGCTTGGCAAGATGTAAGCCCGTAGGGCATTTATTTTGATGTTTATTTCGTATTACTCTGATGATTTAGATAAAATAATGGTTTTCTTTTAATAATGCATGCTGTGTTTTATGTTTAATGGGTTTATATTTTGAGGGCGTTACATAGTGGTTTCTTGAATGAACTTCCATTTTTATTCAATTTCCATTTCTATTCTTAAATGAACTTCCATTTTTAATTTTATGCAACTTCCATTTTTCTTCAATTTCCTTTTCTATTAAACTTCTTTTTATATTTAATTTCCAAATAGATCGTTAAGGTATAGTGGTTTCTTAAATGAACTTCCATTGTTAATTTATTCAACTTCTATTTTTATTCAACTTCCTTTTTTATTCAATTTTCTTTTCTATTCAACGTCCTTTTTTATTTAATTTCCAAATACATCGTAAGGTATAGTAGTTTTTTGAATGAACTGCCATTTATATTTTTATTCAACTTTCATTTTATTTGTATTCAACTTCCATTTTTATCATATTTCTTTTTCTATTCAACTTCTTTTTTTTTTTTTTCTTTAATTTCCAAATAGATCGTTAAGGTATGGTGGTTTATTGAATGAACTTCGATTTTTATTTTTATTCAACTTCCATTTTTATTCAATTTTCCTTTCTATTCCACTTCCTTATTCAACTTTGATATTTATTCAACTTCCAGTTTTATCCAACTTCCTTCTCTATTCAACTTCCAGTCTTAATTTTATGTAACTTCCATTTTTATTTTTATTCAACTTTCATTTTTATTCAATTTCCTATTCTATTCAACTTACTTTTCTATTCAACTTCCTTTTTTACTCAATTTCCAAATAGATCGTTAAGGTATCGTGGTTTATTGAATGAACTTCCATTTTTAATTTTATGCAACTTCTATTTTTATTTAATTTCCTATTCTATTCAACTTCATTTTTTATTTAATTTCCAAATAGTTCGTTAATGCATAGTGGTTTTTTGAAAGACATACTTTTCTATTCAATATAAATGGAAGTTGAATAAAATTGGAAGTTGCATAAAATTAAACCACTATACCTTAACGATCTATTTCAAAATTAAAAAACAAAGGAAATTAAATAAAAATGGAATTTGCATGAAAATAAAAATAGAAGTTTATTCAAGAAACCACCATACCTTAACGATCTATTTGGAAATTAAAGAAAAAAAGAAGTTGAATAGAAATGGAAATTGAATAAAAATGGAAGTTGAATAAAATTAAAAATGAAAGTTGCATAAAATTAAAAATGGAAGTTGAATAAAAATATAAGTGGCAATTCATTCAAAAAACTACTATACCTTGACGATCTATTTAGAAATTAAATAAAAAAGGACGTTGAATAGAAAAGGAAATTGAATAAAAAAGGAAGTTGAATAAAAATGGAAGTTGAATAAATTAACAATGGAAGTTCATTTAAGAAACCACTATACCTTACCGATCTATTTGGAAATTAAATATAAAAGGAAGTTGAATAGAAAAGGAAATTGAAGAAAAATGGAAGTTGCATAAAATTAAAAATGGAAGTTCATTTAAGAATAGAAATGGAAATTGAATAAAAATAGAAGTTCATTCAAGAAAACACTACACCTTAATGAATTATTTCGAAATTAAAATAAAAAAGGTAGTTGAATAGAAAATAAGTTGAATAAAAATAAAAATAGAAGTTGCATAAAATTAAAAATTGAAGTTCATTCAAGAAACCACTATCCCTTAACGATCTATTTGGAAATTAAATAAAAATGAAAGTTGAATAGAAAAAGAAATTGAATAAAAATGAAAGTTCATTCAAGAAACCACTATATCTTAATGAATTATTTGGAAATTAAAGAAAAAAATTGAAAATTAAATAGAAAAGGAAATTGAATAAAAACAAAAAAGAAAGTCGAATAAAAAAGGAAGTTGAAAAGAAATGGAAATTAAATAAAAATTGAAGTTGAACATAATTAAAAATGGAAGTTCATTCTAGGAACTACTATACCTTAACGATCAATTTGGAAATTAAATAAAAAATGAAGTTGAATAAAAATAAAAATGGAAGTTCATTCAAGAAACCACTATACCATAACGATCTATTTGGAAATTAAAAAACAAAATGAAGTTGAATAGAAAAAAAATCGAATAAAAATGGAAGTTGAATAAAAATAAAAAAGGAAGTTGAATAGAATTAAAAATTGAAGTTTATTCAAAAAACCACTCTACCTTAACGATCTATTTGGAAATTGAATAAAAATGGAAATTGAATAAAATAAAAATCAAAGTTCATTGAAGAAACCACTATACCCTAACAATCTATTTAGAAATTAAATAAAAAATGAAGTTGAATAGAAAAAGAAATTGAATAAAAACGGAAATTGAATAAAAATGGAAGTTGAATAAAAATGGAAGTTGCATAAAATTAAATGAAAAAAGAAGTTGAATAGAGAAAGAAATTGAATAAAAATAAAAATGGAAGTTGAATAAAATAAAAATGGAAGTGGCATAAAATTAACAGGAAGTTGAATAGAAAGGAAAATTGAATAAAAATGAAAGTTGCATAAAATTAAAAATTGAAGTTCTTGAAAGAAACCACAATACGTTAACGATCTGTTTGAAAACTAAATAGAAAAGGAAATTCATTAAGGTATAATGGTTTCTTGTAAGAACTTCCATTGTAAGTTTTACGCAACTTCCATTTTTATTCCATTTTGTTTTCTATTCAATGTCCTTTTTTATTTAATACCCAAATAGATCGTTAAGGTATGGTGGTTTCTTGAATGAACTTTCATTTTTATTTTTATGCGACTTCAATTTCAATTCAACTTTCTTTTTTTTTTTTTAAATTTACAAATAAATTGTTAAGGTATAGTGGTTTCTTGAATGAACTTCCATTTTTAATTTTGTGCAACTTCGATTTTTATTCGACTTCCATTTTTATTTTTATTCAACTTCCATTTTATTTTTACTCAACTTTCATTTTTATTTAACTTCATTTTTTATTTAATTTCCAAATAGATCGTTAAGGTATAGTAGTTTATTGAATAAACTTCCATTTTTATTTTTATTCAACTTCCATTTTTATTTCATTTTTATTTTTATTTAACCTCTATTTTTAATTTTATGCAACTTCCATTTTTATTTTTATTCAACTTCAATTTTTATTCAATTCTATTTTCTATTCAACTTCCTATTTTATTTAATTTCCAAATAGATCGTTAAGGTATAGTGGTTTCTTGAATTAACTTTCATTGTTAATTTTAGGCAACTTCCATTTTTATTCATTTTTATTTTTATTCAACTTCCATTTTTATTTAATTTCCTTTTCTATTCAACTTCCTTTTTTATTTGATTTCAAACTAGATCGTTAAGGTATAGTGGGATATTGAATCAACTTCGATTTTTATTTTTATTCAACTTCCTTTTTCATTCAATTTCCTTTTCTATTCAACTTCCTTTTTTATTCAATTTCCATTTCTATTCAACTACCTTTTTTTATTTAATTTCCAAATAGATCGTTAAGGTATAGTGGTTTCTGGAATGAACTTCCATTTTTAATTTTATGAAACATTCATTCTAAATTTAATTTCCTTTTCTATTCAACTTCCTTTTTTTATATTTAATTTCCTTTTCTATTCGACTTCCTTTTTTATTCAATTTCCAAATAGATCGTTAAGGTATAGTGATTTCTTGAATAAACTTCCATTTTTATTTTTATGCAACTTCCATTTTTATTTAATTTCCTTTTCTATTCATTTTCATTTTTTCGTTAATTTCCAAATAGATCATTAAGGTATAGTGGTTTCTTGAATGAACTTCCATTATTAATTTTATGCAGCTTGCATTTTTATTTTTATTCATCTTCCGATTTTTATGCAATTTCCCATTCTATTCAATTTCCTTTTCTATTTAATTTCCACATAGATCATTAAGGTGTAGTGGTTTCTTGAATGAACTTCCATTTTTAATTGTATGCAACTTCCATTTTTATTTTTATTTAATTTTCTTTTCTATTCAACTTCCTTTTTTTTTTATTTAATACCCAAATAGACCTTTAAGGTACAGTGGGATATTGAATGAACTTTCAATTTTAATTTTATGAAACTAAAAATCGATGTTGAATAAAAATAAAAAAGGAAGTTGTATAAAATTAACAATGGATGTTCATTCAAGAAACTACTATACCCTAAAGATCTATTTGGAAATTAAATAAAAATGGAAGTTGAATAGAAAAGGAAATTGAATAAAAATGGAAGTTAAATAAAAATAAAAATGGAAGTTCATTGAAGAAACCACTATACCTTAACGATCTATTTGGAAACTAAATAAAAAAGGAAGTTGAATAGAATAGGAAATTGAATAAAAATTGAATTTGAATAAAAATAAAAATGGAAGTTGCATAAAATTAAAAATGGAAGTTAATTGAAGAAACCAGTATACCTTAACGATCTATTTGGAAATTAAATAAAAATGGAAGTTGAATAGAAATGGAAGTGGAATAAAAATAAAAATGGAAGTTGCATAAAATTAAAAATGAAGTTGAATAGAAAAGGAAATTAAATAAAAAAGGAAGTTGAATAGAAATAAAAATGGAATTTGCATCAAATTAACAATGGAATTTAATCCAATAAACTACTATACCCTAACGATCTATTTGGAAATTAAATAAAAAATGAAGTTGAATAGACAAGAAAATTGAATAAAAATGGATGTTGAGTAAAATAAAAATGGAAGTTGCATAAAATTAACAATGGAAGTTCATTCAAGAAACCACTATACCTTAACGATCTATTTGGAATTTAACTAAAAAAAGACGTTGAATAGAAAGGGAAATTAAATAAAATTGGAAGTTGCATAAAATTAACAGTGGAAATTCATTCAAAAAACCACTATACCTTAACGATCTATTTAGAAATTAAAGAAAAAAGGAAGTTGAATAGAAATGGAAATTGAATAAAAATGGAAGTTGAATAAAAATGGAAGTTGCATAAAATTAACAATGGAAGTTCATTCAAGAAACCACTATACCTTAACGAGCTATTTGGAAATTAAAAAACAACAGTAGTTGAATAAAATTGGAAGTTCATTCAAGAAACCACTATACTTTAACGATCTATTTGGATAAAAATGGAAGTTGCATAAAATTAAAAATGGAAGTTCATTCAAGAAACAATTATACCTTAACGATCAATTTGGAAATTAAATAAAAATGGAAGTTGAATAGAAATGGAAGTATAGTGGTCTCCTGAATGAACTGTCATTTTTAATATAGTCAACTTGCATTTTTATGCATTTATATTTTTATTCAACTTCCTTTTATATTCAACGTCCTTTTTTATTTAATTTCCAAATAGATCGTTAAGGTATAGTGGTTTCTTAAATGAACTTCTATTTTTATTTTCATGCAACTTCGATTTTTATTTTTATCTAATTTTCTTTTTTATTCAACTTCCTTTTTTATTCAACTTCCATTTCTATTCAACTTCCTTTTTTATTTAACTTCCATATATATTTTATGCAACTTCCATTTTTAATTTTATGCAACTTCCATTTTTATTCGATTTCTTTTTCTATTCAACTCCATTTTTTCATTTAATTTCCAAGCAAATCGTTAAGGTATAGTGGTTTCTTGAATGAACTTCCATTTTTTATTTTATGCAACTTCCATTTTTATTCAATTTCCTTTTCTATTCAACTTCTTTTTTTTTTTATTTAATTTCCTTTTTTATTCAACTTCCATTTTTATTCAATTTCCCTTTCTATTTAACTTTCTTTTTTAATTTTTGTTCATCTTGCATTGAAACCTATAGCGACCCCGGTCTTTTTCCCATTTGAGTATTGTATCCGGACTTATGTTCCGTGGATTCCGTTGCCATATTATTGTCGTTGTTGTCCTTGATTCCTTATTCTTTGGTTATAAGATGTTTTGGGCAGGTTGATTACAGGTTGGTTGAGTCTAGAAACCAATTCTTGATGTTCAGTTTTTAGCTTGGT
Organism: Camellia lanceoleosa; assembly: GCA_025200525.1. Taxonomy (NCBI): domain Eukaryota; kingdom Viridiplantae; phylum Streptophyta; class Magnoliopsida; order Ericales; family Theaceae; genus Camellia; species Camellia lanceoleosa. Next base: position 1,103,163 of record JANUSC010000024.1, read on the forward strand.
CGCTCGAGCGAGCTTCTCTTCGCTCGAGCGAGATCCTTCTTTTGGTCTGCCGCCGAGCGAGCCTTTCTTGATCGGCGAGGTTGCGTTGATGCTAGACCGAGCGATTTTGTTGGCTCGAGCGAGCTTTCCTTCGCTCGAGCGAGCTGGTTTGTCTTTGGCTCGAGCGAGCTTCTTTTCGCTCGAGCGAGGTCTGTTCCTTGTGTCTGGTCGCTCGAGCGACCAGGTCTTCGCTCGAGCGAGCCTGTCCAGTATTTAAACGCAGCAGCAGTTTTAAAACGTCCTTTTTCACAATTTTTGATCCAGAAACCCTAGTTTCGAGTCTTTTCTCTCTCAACTCATCTTTTCCTTGGGTTTGATCTATCTAGAGGGCGTTTCTAACCTAGTTCCTTCATTAAAAAGGTAGAAGAGAGTGAGGGCTTTCATTTAATCTGAGCATTGTTGGATTTGGAGCACTTTGAAATTTGGGCAAACATATTCGTCTTCTTCTTTTGGGTTCATCGCTTTGAGGTAGGGATTTCCTACTCCATTTATACGCTTTAATCCTAAGTGTTAGTATTTTGGTATATGGGGGTAGTTTGGTAATTTTGGGAGAAACCTTAGGGTTTTGGCCTAGATTAATTTGTATAATTAATGTAAGGGAAAATTGTGGAATTGGGTTTAATTCTTGAAATTGGGGGAATTATGAGGTTAATGATGTAGTTGGGTAATTTAACCACTCATCTGTGATATTGAGATTATATGTGTTGTATTTATTTCTTGTTTAGAAATAACTGTTTTGGGCTATCGGTGGAGGATAGTCGTGATTGTTGTAGACCTTGCATGTGGCTTAGGTATAACTGAAACTGAGTCATATATTGACTGTTGAATTAATACAGAACATTACTTGTATTGATTATGTGTTGTATATGGCAATTGCGTGTTTCATTGCATATGCATGTTGTTTGGAGAAGATAGGGGATGAACTCCACGGTTTAGGGGAAGATAGGGGATGGACCTCTAAACCGGATTTATTGAGAGGAGATAGGGGATGGACTCCAGTAGCATCACTCTTATGTGTGCTTATTGATTAATAGGCATATGTCTATTTATTGTTGTTATGATACATCACTAAAATGTGTATCAGTAGGGAAGTATGGAAGTGAATTGATTATGATTGATACAATACCAACATGTGTATTTGTTATGATTAGGTCTAACTTGAATTGTTATTCCTGTTGAATTGGAAGTAATGATAATAAAAGATGAAGTCCTGTTGAGTTAGTTGGCCAGGTTCTGAGCCATAAGTGGAAAGTAAAATGTGCCATGGACAATGTGTCATAGGCAGTGTAGACATTCGGGTCATGAATATTGTCATTTGATTATAGTGTGTTAACCATGTATCAGATGCTAATACTTTAGTTAATTCTTATGATTGGTTTAGTATTTCTCTATTGAAATGTGGCTCACCCTATATGGGAACTTTATTTTTCGTGTTCGTGGTTCACTCCCTCCAAGGACATAGCTTGTGAGGATTGGACTTGAAGATTTGTTTATTTACTTTTATTTGTTTTATTTGAATAATGTAATCTTTCAAGCCTAGGGCTTTATCTGTTTCTGAGTTAGAACTCAGTGAATTGTGTCCAAGTGTTGGCTTGGCAAGATGTAAGCCTTTAGGGCATTTATTATGGTATTTCATTTCATGAGATTCGGATGATTGATGTAATAAAATGCTTTCTTTTAATAATGCATGTTTTGTTTTATATTTAATGAGTTGGATTTTGAGGGCGTTACAAAACCACTATACCTTATTTTCTATTCAACTTCTTTTTTTTTTTCAATTTCCTTTTCTATTCAACTTCCTTTAATATTTAATTTCCAAATAGATCGTTAAGGTATTATGGTTTCTTGAATGAACTTCCATTTTTAACTTTATGCAGCTTCCACTTTTATTTTTATTCAACTTCCATTTTTATCTAATTTTCTTTTCAATTCAACTTCCTTTTTTATTTGGAAATTAACTAAAAAAGAAAGCTGAATAAAAATGGAAATTAAATAAAAAAAGGGAAGTTATATAAAATAAAAAAAGGAAGTTAAATAGAAAAGAAAATTGAATAAAAATAAAAATGGAAGTTCATTCAAGAAACCACTATACCTTAACGACCGATTTGGAAATTAAATAAAAAATGAAGTTGAATAGAAAAGGAAATTTAATAAAAATGGAAGTTGAATAAAAATATAATAATGGAAGTTGAATAAAAATAAAAATAGAAGTTGAATAAAAAAGGAAGTTCATTCAAGAAACCATTATACATTAACAATCAAGAATGGAAGTTGCGTAAAATTAAAAATGGAAGGTCATTGAAGAAACCACTATACCGTAACGATCTATTTGGAAATTAAATAAAAAAGGAAGTTGAATAGAAAAGGAAATTGGGTAAAAACAAAAATAGAAGTTGCATAAAATTAAAAATGGAAGTTCGTTCGAGAAACCACTATACCTTGATGATCTATTTAGAAATTAAACAAAAAAGGAAGTTGAAATTGAATAAAAATGGAAGAAACCACTATACTTTAACTTTCTATTTGGAGATTAAATAAAAAAGAAAGTTGAATAGAAAAGGAAATTAATTAAAAATGTAAGTTGAATAAAAATAAAAATGGAAGTTGCATAAAATTAAAAATGGAAGTTCATTCAAGAAATCACTATACCACAACGATCTATTTGGGTATTAAATAAAAAGGAAGTTGAATTAAAAAGGGAATTGAATAAAAATGGAAGTTGAATAAAAATAAAAATGGAAGTTCATTGAAGAAACCACTATACCTTAACGACCTATTTGGCAATTAAATAAAAAAGGAAGTTGAATAGAAAATGAAGTCGAATTGAAAAGGAAACTGAATAAAAATGGAAGTTGAATAAAAATAAAAGTAAAAATGGAAGTTCATTCAAGAAACCACTATACCTTAACGATCTATTTGGCAATTAAATAAAAATGGAAGTTGAATAGAATACGAAGTTGAATAAAAATGGAAGTTGAATAAATTAAAAATGGAAGTTGAATTGAAAAGAAAATTGGTTAAAAATGGAAGATGAATAAAAATAAAAATGGAAGTTTCGTAAAACTTACAATGGAAGTTCTTTCAAGAAACCATTATATCTTAATGATCTATTTGGAAATTAAATAGAAAAAGAAGTTCAATAGAATAGGAAATTGAATAAAAATAAAAATAGAAGTTGCATAAAAATGGAAGTTGAATAAAAATAAAAATAGATGTCGCATAAAATTGGAAATTAAATAAAAAAGGAAGTTGAATAGAACATACCTTAACGATCTATTTGGAAATTAAATAAAAAAAAAGTTGAATAGAAAAGAAAATTAAATAAAAATGGAAGCTCATTCAATAAACCACTATACCTTAACAATCTATGTGGAAATTAAATAGAAAAGGAAATTGAATAGAAAAGGAAGTTGAATATATAAAAAAAATGGAAGTTCATCCAAGATCACACTATACCTTAACGATCTATTTGGCAATTAAATAAAAAATGAAGTTGAATAGAAAAGAAAATTGAATAAAAATGGAAGTTGAGTAAAAATAAAAATGGAAGTCGCATAACGATCTATTTGGAAAGTAAATAAAAAAGGAAATTGAATAAAAATGGAAGTTGAATAAAAATAAAAATGGAAGTTGCATAAAATTAAAAATGGAAGTTCTTTCAATAAACTACTATACCCTAACGATCTATTTGGAAATTAAACAAAAAAAGAAGTTGAATAGAAAATGAAATTGCAAATTGAATAAAAATAAAAATAGAAGTTGCATAAAATTAACAATGGAAGTTCATTCAAGAAACCACTATATCTTAACGATCTATTTGCAAATTAAATAAAAAAGGAAGTTGCATAAAATTAAAAATCGATGTTAATTGAAGAAACCACTATACCTTAACGATCTATTTGGAAATCAAATAAAAAATGAAGTTGAATAGAAATAAAAATGGAAATTACATAAAATCAACAATAAAAGTTCATTCATGAAACCACTATACCTTAACGATCTATTTGGAAATTAAATAAAAAAAAGAAGTTGAATAGAAAATGAAATTAAATGAAAATGAAGTGAAATAGAAAAGGAAATTGAATAAAAATGGAAGTTGCCTAAAATAAAAAATGGAAGTTGTATAAAATTAACATTGGAAGCTCATTCAAGAAACTACTATACCTTAACGAATTATTTGAAAATTAAATAAAAGGGAAAGTTGAATCGGAAGGGAAATTGAATAAAATAAAAATGGAAGTTGAATAAAAATAAAAATGGAAGTTGCATAAAATTAACAATAAAAGTTCATTCGAGAAACCACTATACCTTAACAATCTATTTGGAAATTAAATAAAAAAGGAAGTTAAATAGAAAACAAAATTGAATAAAAATAAAAACCACTCTATCTTAACTATCTACTTGGAGATTAAATAAAAATGGAAGTTGAATAAAATTAAAAGTGGAAGTTAATTCAAGAAACCACTATACTTTTATTCAATTTACTTTTCTATTCAACTTTCATTTTTAATTTTCTGCCTAAAATTAACTATGGAAGTTCATTCAAAAACCACAATATACCTTAACGATCTATTTGAAAATTAAATAAAAAATAAAGTTGAATAAAAAAGAAAACTGGATAAAAATGGCAGTTCAATAAAATTAAAAATGGAAGTTCATTCAAGAAACCACTATAGCTTAACGATCTATTTGGAAATAAAATAAAAAATGAAGTTGAATAGAAAAGGAAATTGAAGAAAAATGGAAGTTCATTCAAGAAACCACTATACTTTAACGATCTATTTGGAAATAAAATAAAAAATGAAGTTGAATAGAAAAGGAAATTGAAAAAAAATGGAAGTTCATTCAAGAAACCACTATACCTTAACGATCTATTTGGAAAGTAAATAAAAAAAAATGAAGTTGAATAGAAAAACAAATTGAATAAAAATTGAAGTTGAATAAAAATAAAAATGGAATTTGCAGAAAATTAAAAATGGAAGTTGAGTAAAATTAAAAATGGAAGTTCATTAAATAAACCACTATAGCTTAATGATCTATTTGGAAATCAAATAAAAAAAATGAAGTTGAATAGAAAAGGAAATTGAATAAAAATTGAAGTCGAATAAAAATGCAAGTTGCCTAAAATTAAAAATAGAAGTTCATTCAAGAAACCACTATACCTTAACGATCTATTTGGAAATTGAATAAAATTAAAAATGGAAGTTCATTCAAGAAACCATTATACCTTCACGATCTATTTGGAAATTTTTAAAAAATAAAGTTGAATAGAAAAGAAAATTGAATAAAAATAAAAATGGAAGTTGCCTAAAATTAAAAATGGAAGTTCATTCAATAAACCACTATATGTTAACGATCTATTTGGAAATTAAATAAAAAATGAAGTTGAATAGAAAACAAAATTAAATAAAAAAGGAAGTTGAATAAAAATAAAAATAGAAGTTGCAAAAAATTAACAATGGAAGTTAATTCAAAAAACCATTATACCTTAACGATCTATGTGGAAATTAAATAGAAAAGGAAGATGAATAAAAATGAAAGTTGAATAAAATTAAAAATGGAAGTTCATTCAAGAAACCACTGTACCTTAACGATTTATTTGGAAATTAAATAAAAAAGGAAGTTTAATAGAAAGTATAGTGGTTTCTTGAATGAACTTCCATTTTGTTTATCTATTTTTATTTAATTTCCAATAAATGTTAAGGTATAGTGGTTTTGAATGAACTTCAATTTTTAATTTTAGGCAACTTGCATTTTATTCAATTTGTTTATTCAACTTTTTTATTTAATTTCGAATAGATCGTTAGTTAGAGTGGTTTCTTGAATAAAATTAACAATGGAAGTTCATTCAAGAAACCACTATACCTTAACGATTTATTTAGAAATTAAATAAAAAGGAAGTTGAATAGACAAGGAAGTTGAATAAAAATAAAAATGGAAGTTGAATAAAATTAACAATGGAAGTTAATTCAAGAAACCACTATACCTTAACAGTCTATTTGGAAGTTAAATAAAAAAAGAAGTTTAATAAAAATGGAAGTTTATTCAAGAAACCACTATACCTGAACGATCAATTTGGAAATTAAATAAAAATGGAAGTGGAATAGAAAAAGAAATTGAATAAAAATGATAGTTGCATAAAAATAAAAATGGAAGTTCATTCAAGAAACCAGTATAACTTAACGATCTATTTGAAAATTAAATAAAAAAAAAGTTAAATAAAAAAAGAAGTTGAATAAAAATGGAAGTTGAATAAAAAACGGAAGTTGAATAGAGATGGAAATAAAAATGGAAGTTGAATAAAAATAAAAATTGAAGTTGGGTAAAAATAAAAATGGATGTTTCGTAAAATTAAAAATCGAAGTTGAATAAAAATAAAAATAAAAAAGGAAGTTGCATAAAATTAAAAATTGATGTTAATTCAAGAAACCACTATACCTTAACGATCTATTTGGAAGATGAATAAAAATGAAGTTGAATAGACAAGAAAATTAAATAAAAAAAGGAAGTTGAATTGAAAAGGAAATTTAATAAAAAAGGAAGTTGAATAAAAATAAAAGTTACATAAAATTAACAATGGAAGTTGCACAACAAGAAACCACTATACCTTAACGATTTATTTGTAAATTAAAAAAAAGGAGAGGAAGTCGATTTTAAATTTCCTCTTCTGTTTAACTTCCATTTTTATTTTTATTCAACTTGCATTTTTATTAAATTTCCTTTTCTAGTCAACTTCTTTTTATTTAATTTCCAAATAGACTGTTAAGGTATAGTCATTTTTTGAAGTTGAATAGAAAAGAAATTGAATAAAAATGGATGTCGAATAAAAAATGAAGTTGAATAGAAAAGAAATTTGAATAAAAATGGAAGTTGAATATAAAAGGAAATTGAATAAAAATGGAAGATGAATAAAAATAAAAATGGATGTTGCATAAAATTAATAATGTAAGTTGAATAAAATTAAAAATTGAAGTTGCATAAAATTAAATAAAAAAGGAAGTTGAACAGAAATGGAAATTGAAGAAAAATGGAAATTGCATAACGATCTATTTGGAAATTAAATAAAAAAGGAAGCTGAACAGAAAAGGAAATTGAAAAAAAATAGAATTAAATAAAAATAAAAATGGAAGTTGCATAAAATTAACAATAAAAGTTTATTCAAGAAACCACTATACCTCAACGATCTATTTGGAAATTAAATAAAAAAGTAAGTTGAATAGAAAAGGAAATTGAATAAAAAAGGAAGCTGAGTAAAAATAAAAATGGAACTTGCATAAAAATAAAACTGGAGGTTCATTCAAGAAACCACTATACCTTAACGATCTATTTCAAGTAACCACTATACCTTAACAATTTATTTGAAAATTATGTAAAAAATGAAGTCGAATTGAAAAGGAAATTGAATAAAAATGCAAGTTGAATAAAAATAAAAATAGAAGTTGCCTAAAATTAAAAATTGAAGTTCATTTAAAAAACCACTATACCTTAACGATCTATTTGGAAATTAAATAAAAAAGGAAGTTGAATTGAAAAGAAAACTGGATAAAAATGGAAGTTGAATAAAAATGGAAGTTGAATGAAAAAGGAAGTTGAATAAGAAAGAAATTAAATAAAAATGGAAGTTGCAAAAAATTAACAATGGAAGTTAATTCAAAAAACCACTATGCATTAACGATCTATTTGGAAATTAAACAAAAAAGATAATTGAATAGAAAAGTAAATTGAATAAAAATAGAAGTTGAATATAATTAAAAATGGATGTTAAATAAAAAAGGAAGTCGAATAGAAAAGGAAATTGGATAAAAATGTAAGTTGAATAAAATAAAAATCGAAGTTGACTAAAAATAAAAATCGAAGTTCATTCTAGAAACTACTATACCTTAACGATCTATTTGGAAATTAAATATAAAAGGAAGTTGAATAGAAAAGGAAATTAAATAAAAATGGATGTCGATAAAATGGATGTTGAATAAAAATAAAAATAAAAAAGAAGTTGAATAGAGAAGAAATTTAATAAAAAAGAAATTAGATAAAACTAGAAATTGAATAAAATAAAAAAGGAAGTTGCCTAAAATTAACAATGGAAGTTTATTCAAGAAACCACTATACCTTAATGATCTATTTGGAAACAAAATAAAATGGAAGTTGAATAAAATTAAAAATAGAAGTTGCATAAAATTAAAAATTGAAGTTCATTCTAGAAACCACTATACCTTAACGATCTATTTGGAAATTAAACAAAAAAAGGAAGTTGAATAGAAAGGAAATTGAATAAAAATGGAAGTTGAATAAAAATATAAATGGAAGTTGCATAAAATTAACAATGGAAGTTCATTTAAGAAACCATTATACCGTAACGGTCCATTTGAAAATTAAATAAAAATGGAAATTAAATAAAAATCGAAATTAAATAAAAATAAAAATGGAAGTTGCATAAAATTAAAATTTGAAGGTCATTCAAGAAACCACTATACCTTAACGATCTATGTGAAAATTGAATAAAAATGGAAGTTGAATAAAAATAAAAATGGAATTTGCATAAAAATAAAAATGGAAGTTCATTCAAGAAGCCAATATACCTTAACGATCTATTTGGAAATTAAATAAAAAAATGAAGTTAAATAAAAATTGAAGTTGAATAAAAATAAAATTGAAAGTTGCATAAAATTAAAAATGGAAGTTCATTCCAGAAACTACTATACCTTAACGATCTATTTGAAAATTAAATAAAAAAAAGGAGTTGAATAGAAACGGAAATTGAATAAAATGAACTTCCATTGTAGTCAATTTCTTTTTTTATTCAACATCCTTTTTATTTTTACTTTCCAAATAGATCGCTAAGGTATAATGGTTTCTTGAATTAACTTCCATTGTTAATTTAATGCAACTTTCATTTTTAATTTTATTTAACTTCCATTTTTATTTAATTTCCTTTTCTATTCAACTTTCTTTTTTGATTTAATTTCCAAATAGATCGTTAAGGCATATTGGTTTCTTGAATGAATTCCATTGTTAATTTTAAGAAACTTCCATTTTTATTCAACTTCCTTTTTTTATTTAATTTCCAAATAGATTGTTAAGTTATAGTGGTTTCTTGAATGAATTCCATTTTTAATTTTATGCGACATCCATTTTTATTTTTATTCAACTTCCATTTCTATTCAACTTCTATTTTTTATTTAATTTCCAAATAGATCGTAAACGTATAGTGGTTTATTGAATGAGCTCGACCCCCGTAATAATCAGCGAAGTGGCAATCTTGAAAGCATTAACATCACAATCTAATAAACTCATAGCCTCACTGAAATAAAAGTGCGAAAATAAATACATCTGAAAGGAGTTTTGTCAAACGGGGTTGCCAAGAATAAAAACCTAACATGTATAAAAATAAAAATCGAAATTTATTCAAGAAATCACTATACCTTAACGATATATTTGGAAATTAAATAAAAAAGTAAGTTGAATAAACATAAAAATGAAAGTTGAATAAAAAATGAAATTAAATAAAAAGAAAAGTTGAATAAAAAGTAAATTAAAAATGGGAGTTCATTTAAGAAATCACTATATCTTAACGATCTATTTGGAAATTAAATAAAATGGAAATTGAATAGAAAAGGAAATTGGATAAAATCGGAAGATGAATAAAAATAAAAATGGAAGTTGCAGAAAAATAAAAATCAAAATTTATTCAAGAAACCACTATACCTTAACGATCTATTTGGAAATTAAATAAAAAAGTAAGTTGAATAAAAAAAGAAATTAAATAAAAAAAGAAAGTTGAATAAAAAGTAAATTAAAAATGGAAGTTCATTCAAGAAACCACTATATCTTAACGATCTATTTGGAAATTAAATAAAAAATGAAATTGAATAGAAAAGGAAATTGGATAAAATCGGAAGATGAATAAAAATAAAAATGGAAGTTGCATAAAAATAAAAATCGAAATTTATTCAAGAAACCACTATACCTTAACGATCTATTTGGAAATTAAATAAAAAAGTAAGTTGAATAAAAATAAAAATGAAAGTTGAATAAAAAAGGAAATTAAATAAAAAAGAAAGCTGAATAAAAAGTAAATTAAAAATGGAAGTTCATTCAAGAAACCACTATATCTTAATGATCTATTTGGAAATTAAATAAAAAAGGAAATTGAATAGAAAAAGAAATTGGATAAAATCGGGAGATGAATAAAAATAAAAATGGAAGTTGCATAAAAATAAAAACTGAAATTTATTCAAGAAACCACTATACCTTAACGATCTATTTGGAAATTAAATAAAAAAGTAAGTTGAAAAAAAATAAAAATGAAAGTTGAATAGAAAAGGAAATTAAATAAAAAGGAAAGTTGAATAAAAAGTAAATTAAAAATGGAAGTTCATTCAAGAAACCAATATATCTTAACGATCTATTTGGAAATTAAATAAAAAAGGAAATTGAATAGAAAAGGAAATTGGATAAAATCGGAAGATGAATAAAAATAAAAATGGAACTTCCATTTTTCATTTTATGCAACTTCCATTTTTATTTTTATTCAAGTTCCATTTGTATTCGATTATTTTCTCTATTCAACTTCCTTTTTTATTTAATTTCCGAATAGATCTGTAGGGTATAGTGGTTTTTTGAATGAACTTCCATTGTTAATTTTATGCAACTTTCATTTTTATTTTATTGAATTTCCATTTTTATTGAGTTTCCTTTTCTACTCAACTTCCATTTTTATTCAATTTTCTTTTCTATTAAAGTTCCTTTTTTATTTAATTTTCAAATAGACTGTTAATTTACAGTGGTTTATTGAATGAACTTCCATTATTAATTTTATGCAATTTTCATTTTTATTTTTATTCAATTTCCTTTTCTATTCAACATCCTTTTTTCTTTAATTTCCAAATAGATCGTTAAGGTATAGTAGTTTCTTCAACGAACTTCCATTGTTAATCTTATGCAACTTCCATTTTTATTTTTATTTAACTTCCATTTTTAATTTTATGCAACTTCCATTTTTATTTGTATTCAACTTCCATTTTTATTCAATTTCCTTTTCTATTCAACTTCATTTTTCATTTGATTTCCAAATAGATCGTTATGGTAGAGTGGTTTTTTGAATAAACTTCCATTTTTAATTTTATGCAACTTACATTTATATTTTTATTCAACTTCCATTTTTGTTTTTATTTAATTTCCTTTTCTATTCAACTTCCTTTTTTATTTAGTTTCCAAATAGATCGTTAAGGTATAGTGGTTTCTTGAATGAACTTCCATTGTTAATTTTATGCAACTTCCATTTTTATTCAACTTCCTTTTTTCTTTAATTTCCAAATAGATCGTTAAGGTATAGTGGTTACTTGGAAGAACTTCCATTTTTATTTTTATTCAACTTCCACTTTTATTTAATTTTTAATTTCCAAATAGATCGTCAAGGTATAGTGGTTTCTTGAATGAACTTCCATTTTTAATTTTATTCAACTTCAACTTTTATTTTTTTTCAACTTCCATGTTTATTCAATTTGTTTTTCTATCTATCTTTCTTTTTTATTTAATTGCCAAATAAATCGTTAAGGTATAGTGGTTTCTTGAATGAACTTCCATTTTTTATTTCATACAACTTCCATTGTTAATTTTATGCAACTTCCATTGTTATTTTTATTCAACTTCCATTTTTATTTTCAATTTACTTTCCAAATAGATCGTTAAGGTATAATGGGTTTTTTGAAAGAACTTCCATTTTTAATTTTATGCAACTTCCATTTTCCTTTTTCTATTCAACTTCCTTTTTTATTTAATTTCCAAATAGATCGTTAAGGTATAGTGGTTTCTTTCAAGAACTTCAATTTTTAATTTTATGCAACTTCTAGTTTATTGGATGAACTTTCATTTTTAATTTTATGCAACTTCCATTTTTATTTTATGCAACATCCATTTTTATTCAACTTCCATTTTCATTCAATTTCCAAATAGATTGTTAACAATGGAAGTTCATTCAATAAACCACTATAACTTAACGATCCATTTTTATTCAATTTTCTTTTTTATTCAACTTCCTTTTTCATTCGACTTCCATTTTCATTCAATGTCCTTTTGTAGTCAATTTCCTTTTTTATTTAACTTCCAAATAGATTCTTCAGGTATAATGGTTTCTTGAATGAACTTCAATTTTTAATTTTATGCAATTTTCATTTTTATTCAACTTTCTTTTTTATTTAATTTCCAAATAGATTGTTAAGGTATAGTGGTTTCCTGAATGAATTTCCATTTATATTTTTAGTCAACTTCCACTTTTATTCAATTTTGTTTTCTATTCAACTTCCATTTCTATTCAACTTCCATTTTTATTCAATTTCCTTTTCTATTCAACTTCTCTTTTTATTGAATTTCCAAATAGATCTTTATGGTATTGTGGTTTCTTGAATGAACTTTCCTTTTTTATTCAACTTTCATTTTTAATTTAATGCAACTTTCATTTTTATTTTTATTCAATTTCCTTTTTCTATTCAACGTCCTTTTTTATTTACTTTCCAAATAGATCGTTAAGGTATAGTGGTTTCTTGAATGACCTTCCATTTTTAATTTTATGCAACTTCCATTTTATTTTTACTCAACTTCAATTTTTCTTCAATTTTCATTTCTATTCAACTTCCTTTTTATTTAACTTCCATTTTTATTTTTACTCAACTTCCATTTGTATTCAATTTCCTTCTCTATTCAATGTCATTTTTTTATTTAATTTCCAAATAGATCGTTAAGGTATAGTGGTTTCTTAAATGAACTTACATTGTTAATTTTATACAACTTCCATTTTCAATCAATTTCCATTTTTATTCAATTTCCTTTTCTATTCGACTTCCTTTTATATTTAATTTCCAAATAGATCATCAAGGTATAGTGGTTTCTTGAATGAACTTCCAATGTTAATTTTATGCAACTTCCATTTTTATTCAATTTGCTTTTCTATTCAACTTCATTTTTTGTTTAATTTCCAAATAGATCGTTGAGGTAGAGTAGTTTCTTGAATGAACTTCGATTTTTATTTTTATTCAACTTCCATTTTTATGGAATTTCCATTTGTATTCAATTTCCTTTTCTATTCAACTTCATTTTTTATTTAATTTCCAAATAGATCGTTAACGTATAGTGGTTTCTTGAATGAACATCCACTTTTAATTTTATTCAACTTCAATTTTTATTCAATTTCCTTTTATATTCAACTTTCTTTTTTATTTAATTTCCAAATAGATCGTTAAGTTATATTTCTATTCAACTTCCTTTTTATATTTAATTTCCAAATAGATTGTTAAGGTATGGTGGTTTCTTCAATGAACTTTCATTTTTAATTCTATTTGGAAGTTACATAAAAAAGGAAGGAAGTTGAATAAAAATATAAATGGAAGTTGCATAAAATTAAAAATGGAAGTTCATTCAAGAAACCACTATACCTTAACGATCTATTTGGAAATTGAATAAAAAAAAGGAAGCTGAACAGAAAAGAAAATTGAATAAAAATCGAAGTTGAACAAAAATAAAAATGGAAGTTGCACAAAATTAAAAATGGAAGTTCATTCAATAAACCACTATATACCTTAACGATATATTTGAAAATTAAATAAAAAATGAAAATGAATAGAAAACAAAATTGAATAAAACTGGAAGTTGCATAAAATTAAAAATGGAAGTTTATTCAAGAAACCACTATACCTTAACGATCTATTTGAAAATTAAATAAAGAAGGAAGTTGAATAGAAAAAGTAATTGAATAAAAATAGAAGTTGAATAAAAATAAAAATGGAATTTTCATAAAATTAACAACGGAAGTTCATTCAAGAAACCACTATATCTTAAAGATCTATTTGGAAATTAAATAAAAAAAGAAGTTGAATAGAAAATGAAATTGAATAAAAATAAAAGTTGAATAAAAATAAAGATGGAAGTTGCATAAAATTAAAAATGGAAGTTCATTCAAGAAACCACTATAGCTTAACGATCTATTTGAAAATTAAAAATATAAATGGAAGTTGAATATAAAAGGAAATTGAATAAAGCTAGAAGTTGAATTGAAATATAAATAGAAGTTCATAAAATTAACAATGGAAGTTAATTCAAGAAACCACTATAACTTAACGATCTATTTGGAAATTGAATAAAAATGGAAGTTGCATAAAAATAAAAATGGAAGTTGAATAAAAATAAAAATTGAATTTGCCTAAAATTAACAATGGAATTTAATTCTATTTTCTATCCAATTTCATTTTTTATTTTTATTCAACTTCCATTTTTATTTTTATTTGACTTCCGTTTTTAATCAATTTCCTGGGTATTAAATAAATAAGGAAGTTAAATAGAAAAGGAAATTGAATAAAAATGAAAGTTGCATAAAATTAACAATGAAGGTTCATTCAAGAAACCACTATACCTTAACGATCTATTTGGAAATTAAAGGAAGTTGAATAGAAAAGGAAATTGGATAAAAAAATGGAGAATCATCCAACAATAGCTTGCTTAGACATAAGAGAATGAAGCATAAATATATCCGATAAGAGTAATCATTACAAAATGTATTACATGTTGACAACAAAAGTAAATGCCCTATTGGCTTACAACTTTCCAAGTCAACACTTGGTTACAAAAAGAGAGTACTAACTCTATACAAAGAAAGCCCTTGGCTTGATATATATGTAATGCAACAAAACAACAAAAGGAGTCCCAACCACTAAGCCTTCCAAGCTACGTCCTTGGAGGTGGCATGCTACTTGTACCTGAAAATGATATCCCATATAGGGTGAGCCACAGCCCAGTAGGAATATACTAAACCAACTATAAACAATGACTAATATGATAACATTCAACAGATGGTCCATACTTATATTCCAACTCATGCCATATTATAGTTTCATGAAAATCATATCCATGTTACATTTCACTTTCATTTCTTATTCAAATTTTGAACTTGAAAACAAGGCTCGAACTCGCCAAATAACTTAATGAGATTATAACTCATTACTAAAACACTTTCGAAATTCATGACGAATACACATTTTGGTGTTGTATCAATAACACATAAACCACTTCCTTACTTCACAAGTGATACACATTTTGGTGCTGTATCAATATAACATAGAAACACTTCTATACTTCACAATTGATAATGATATACATTTTAGTGCTATATCAAATCAAACAAACACTTCCATACTTCACCATGATACACATTGTAGTGCTGTATCAATATCACACAATTTTCGGTTTAGAGGTCCATCCCCTATCTCCCCCTAAACCGTGGAGTACATCCCCTATCTCCTCCCATACAACACAATGTATATAAACACAGATCATATACATAATCAATCAATACATAAAGTTAATATATTTTTCAACCGTCATACTCGATGACACATTCCATTGATTAGTTTTAGTTTACCTAAACATCATGCATTGTCTACAACAATCAAGACTATCCTCTACCGATAGCCCAAAGCAGTTATTTCTAAACAGAAAATAAATGCACCAAATGGATAAATTATCAACATCTGCCTAGGTGAGCGAGAAATTAGTCCAACTACACCCTTTAATCCCATACCATTCGAATTTGAATATCTCTTATTCAATTTCTCTTTTTCCAAAATTAATTACACCAATTAATTTATCATGCAATTAGGGCTTTTCCCCATAATTACAACACCAACCCCAAGGTTCCATTTTCATCAAAATCCAACACCAAGTCCATTTTCCCATATATTTCATACATAAAGGTTTTAAACTTTGAAAACCCCTCTTTTGAAAATTACACAATGGCCCCAAACTTTCTCGAAATTACCCAACAACCCCCCAGCATATCGAAATACCAAAATTTAAAGACAAAGCTCATAAGATGGAGTAGGATATCCCTACCTCGAAGTTAGAGCTCGAATGGAGGAGATGAAGAAATTCAAAGTGCCCCAAATCAACAATTTCTCGGATCAAAACGTAGCCCTCGATGATCAACACACTTTTTACAAAGGTCGAAGGATAGGGAAACACTCTAACTAGATCAAACCCTAGAGAGAAAGGAGATTCTAGAGAGAGGAACTCTCAAAAATGGCTTTTAGAAAGTAAGAGAGACAGTGTGAATGTAAAAAGTGATTCAAAAATGCCTAGCTGCCATCTGATATATGGCAATCCCGCTCAAGCGGAGAATAGAACGCTCAAGCATCAAGTACAAAAATCTGGACACGCTCGAGCGCGAGAAGGCCCGTTCGAGCGCCAAGACACAAGAATAAAGTACATCCGCTCGAGCGCGAAAACCAGTCCGCTCGAGCGTAGATTTCCCCCTCCCAGAACTTTCACAGACAAAGCACTACCCGCTCGAGCGCCATCATACCCGCTCGAGTGCGACTTGCTCGAACGTAAAGAAACCCGCTCGAGCGTGAAAAACACACCTGTAGAAGTTTTACAGAGGCACGAAATACTGGGAGTATGTAAACCCCGCTCAAGCGCAAGAAGGCTCGCTCGAGCGAACAACCAAAAACCAAACTCCGCTCGAGCGCAGAATGACCCGCTCAAGCGTAACACTAAAAACCTGGGCAATTACACTTGAGACCAAAACTCAACCTACCTATTTGAAATACGTCCAACACATCCTAAAACTCAAATATATGGAATTAAAGGATGATAACAAGGTAAACAACCACCAACTCCACGGAACCAAAGTCCGAAATACAACAATTACAGAAAGGGAAAACCGGGATCGCTATACTATTCAACTTCCTTTTTTGTTTAATTTTCAAATAGATCGTTAATGTAACGCCCTCAAAATAAACCCAATAATCATACATTCTGAACATGCTCAGACATAGGAGAATAAAGCATAAGTACATTTCATCAGAATATTTCTTACAAATGTATCACATGTTAACAACAAAAGGAAATGCCCAATGGGCTTACAACTTTCCAAGTCAACACTTGGTTACAAAAAGAAGAGTTCTAACTCTATACAAAATAAGCCCTTGGCTTGATTTACATGTAATACAAATAAAGTAATCACAAAAGATGACCCAGCCACTAATCCCCTCAAGCTATGTCCTTGGAGGTGGCATGCTACCTGTACCTGAAAATGATGTCCCATAAAGGGTGAGCCAACGCCTAGTAGAGATATGCTAAACATTGTATGAGCAATAACTAAAACACCAGCATTTGAAAAATGTTTAATTCACATAAATCAATTCATGTTTCATTCACATAAATCAATTCATGTTTCATTTCAAATACATGACCAATGTGTCCATGTTTTTATTCCATCTCATAACCAATTCTCGATTCACAACCCTGGCTCAGAACCTGGCCATGTACTTTAAGTGAGATTACATCCCATATCAACAACGTTCCTATTTCAATTGAAATAACAACTCAAATTAATCATTTCATGCTTCATAATAGATACACATTTTAGTCTCAGATCCGTCTCGCATAAAAGACTTCCATATTCCACATATGATACACATTTTAGTATCAGATCAATGTTAAACAAAACACTTCCATATTCCACATATGATACACATTTTAGTGTCAGATCAATGTCAAACGATATCGGTTTAGAGGTCCATCCCTATCTTCTCCTAAACCGTAGAGTACATCCCCTATCTCCTCCCACACAACACAATGTATATAAACACATATCATATACATAATCAAACCAATACATAAAATTCATGTATTATATCAACCGCCATATTCAATGGCATACTCAATTGATTAGTTTTAGTCTGCCTAATCATCATGCATTGTCTACAACAATCAAGACTATCCTCCACCGATAGCCCAAAGCAATTATTTCTAAATAGATAATAATTACGTTCAACAGATAAATATCAACAATTTCAAAAGTGAACGATTAATAAATCCAACTTCACTATTCCATCTCATCTTGAGCCAATTTCAATATATTCAACTCAATTTCATACTCTCATGATTTTTCCAAATTAATTATATCAATTAATTTATGCACAAATTAGGGCTTTCTCCCCCATTTCTCAATATTAATCCAAAGGTTCAAATATCAACAATTCTTCAACAATACCATCATTTTGAGACCCAAGTACATATTCAAGAATCAAAAATAACAAAACCCCCTTTATTCATTTTGAAACCCTAAGTCCCAAAACTTCCCAACTCAAACCATCTATACAAATAGCTCAATATTTAGGTTAAAACACATAAGAATGAGTAGGAATCCCTACTTCAAATTCGGAGCTCAAAGGAAGATGATGAAGAAATTGAAGATGCTCCAAACCAAGAAATTTTCGGATCAAAATAAAGCCCTCAAGATCCCTACAACTTTTACAAAGGCCCAAGACGAGGAAACCACTCCTACTAGATCAATCCCTAGAGAGAAGGTAAGGTTTAGAGAGAGGAGCTCTCAAATCTGTGTTTGGTAAAGTAAGAGAGAGAAAGAGTGTTGAAAAAGTGATCCAAAAAGTGAAATCTCGAAGTGATATACCAGTCACCCCACTCGAGCATAGAAACCCCGCTCGAAAGGCCAGACCTGAGACTCACACTCGAAGCTTCAAAAGCGCCGAGCGAGATTGCACACTTCAAGTTTTGTAGACATGGTCCCGCCGGCGTCAAACTCCCGCCGGCGGAGGAACGAAACAAAGGTTCACGCCGGCGTCAAAACTCCAGCTCGAGTGTCTGAAGACCTGCAGACAAAAGTACTGGGAGATGGAAAATCACGCTCGAGCGTCAAAACTCCCGCTCGAGTGGAGAAGCAGCAATAAAGGGCCCGCTCGAGCATCAAAAACCCCGCTCGAGCGTGAAGGCCAAAATCTGGGCATCAACTCTAGGTTTCAAAACACAACCAACCTGTTTCAAACCTGCCCAACACATCCTATAACTCAAATACAAAGTACGAAAGGATGTAAACAAGATATAAACAACTGCTAACATCCACGGAACCAAGTCCGGATCACTGTACAACAAGGGGTAAAACCCGGGATCGCTATAGTTAAACTTCCTTTTTTATTTAATTTCCAAATAGATCGTTAAGGTATATTGGTTTCTCGAATGAACTTCCATTTTTAATTTTATGCAACTTTCATTTTTATGCAATTTCCATTTTTATGCAACTTCCATTTTTATTTGTATTCAACTTCCATTTTTATTCAACTTCCTTTGTTTTTTAATTTCCAAATAGATCGCTAAGGTATAATGGTTTCTTAAATGAACTTTCATTTTTAATTTTATGCAACTTCCATTTTTATTTTTATTCAACTTCCTTTTTTATTTAATTTCCAAATAGATCGTTAAGTTATAGTGGTTCCTTGAATGAACTTCCATTTTTTGTTTTATGCAACTTCCATTTTTATTTAATTTCCAAATAAATCGTTAAGGTATAGTGGTTTATTGAATGAACTTCCATTTTTATTCAATTTGCTTTTCTATTCAACTTCATTTTTTGTTTAATTTCCAAATAGATTGTTAAGGTATAGTGGTTTCTTGAATGACATCCTTTTCTATTCAACTTCCTTTTTTTAGTTAATTTCCACATAGATCGTTAAGGTATAGTGGTTTCTTCAATGCAACTTCCATTTATATTTTTATTCAACTTCCATTTTTATTCAATTTCCATTTCTATTCAACTTCATTTTTTCTTTAATTTCCAAATAGATCATTAAGGTATAGTGGTTTCTTAAATTAACTTCCATTTTTAATTTTATGCAACTTCCATTTTTTTATCCAATTTCCATTTCTATTCAACTTCCTCTTTTCTTTAATTTCCAAATAGATCGTTAAGGTATGGTGGTTTCTTGAATGAACTTCCATTTTTAATGTTATGCAACTTCCATTTTTATTCGATTTCTTTTTCTGTTCAACTTCTTTTTTTTTTTTTAATTTCCAAATAGATCGTTCAGGTATAGTGGTTTCTTGAATTAACATCGATTTTATTCAACTTCTATTTTTATTCAATTTCCTTTTTTTATTCAATTTCCTTTTCTATTCAACTTCTTTTTTTATTGAATTTCCAAATAGATCGTTAAGGTATAGTGGTTTCTTGAATAAACTTCAATTTTTAATTATATGCAACTTCCATTTATATTTTTATTCAACTTCCATTTTTATTCAACTTTATTTTTTATTTAATTTTCAAATAGACCGTTAAGGTATAGTGGTTTCTTGAATGAACTTCCATTTTTAATTTTATGCAACTTCCATTTTTATTTTTATTCAACTTCCATTTTTATTCAATTTCCTTTTCTATTCAACTTCCTTTTTTTTTTTTTTTTTTAATTTACAAATAAATCGTTAAGGTATAGTGGTTTCTTGAATGAACTTCCATTGTTAATTTTATGCGACATCCATTTTTATTTTTATTCAGCTTCCATTTTTATTCAATTTCCATTTCTATTCAACTTCCTTTTTTATTTAATTTCCAAATAAATCTTCAAGGTATAGTGGTTTCTTGAATGAACATCCACTTTTAATTTCATACAACTTCCATTTTTATTTATTTTTTATTTAATTTCCAAATAGATCGTTCAGGTATAGTGGTTTCTTGAAAGAACTTCCATTGTTAATTTTATGCAACTTCCATTTTCATTCAATTTTGTTTTCTATTCAACTTCAATTTTTATTCAATTTCCTTTTCTATTCAACTTCTTTTTTTATTTTATGCAACTTCCATTTTTATTTTTATTCAATTCTATTTTCTATTCAACTTCCATTTTTATTTTTATTCAATTCTATTTTCTATTTAACTTCCTTTTTTATTTAATTTCCAAATAGAACGTTAAGGTATAGTGGTTTCTTGAATGAACTCTTGAATGAACTTCCATTGTTAATTTTATTCTTATTCCACTTCCATTTTTATTTTTATTCAACTTCAATTTTTATTTTTATTCAATTTCCATTTCTATTCAACTTCTTTTTTTCTTTAATTTCCTTTTCCATTCAACTTCTTTTTTATATTTATACAACATCCATTTTCATTTTTATGCAACTTACATTTTTATTCAGTTTCCTTTTCTGTTCAACTATATTTTTTTATTTACTTTCCAAATAGATCGTTAAGTTATAGTGGTTTCTTGAATGAACTTCCATTTTTATTCAGTTTCCTTTTCTATTCAACTACATTTTTTTTATTTAGTTTCCAAATAGATCGTTAAGTTATAGTGGTTTCTTGAATGAACTTCCATTGTTGAATAAATGGAATTTGCATAAAATGCATATAGATTTATATAAACAAAACCCCAACTTTTGTAAAATTACACAAAAGTCCCAAACTTTCACAAAATTACCAAACCAACCCCAACATATCAAAATGCCAAAATTCAAAGACAAAGCTCATAAGAAGGAGTAGGATATCCCTACCTCGAAGTTAGAGCTCGAATGGAGAAGAAGACCAAAACCCAAGTGCTCCAAACTCCAAACCTTTCGGATCAAAACGAAGCCCTCAACGATCAACACAACTATTACAAAGGCCGAAGGAAAGAAGAACACTCTAACTAGATCAAACCCTAGAGAGAAGGGAGATTCTAGAGAGAGAAGCTCTCAAAATCGATTTTGGGAAAGTAAGAGAGAGAAAAGAAAAGTGAAAAGTGATTCAAAAATGCCCAACTGCTATCTCGATAGTATATGGCGTTGATCGCTATCTCGATATATACAGAATTCCCGCCGAAACACAACGCCGAAAGCGTCAAGAACAAAAACGTGGTCCGCCGAAGAAGAAGGTCCGCTCGAGCGGCAAGACACAGAGAAAAAGTACATCCGCTCGAGCGCGAAAACCAGTCCGCTCGAGCATAGATTCCCCCCTCCCAGCACTTTCACAGACGAAACACTACCCGCTCGAGCGCCCAAAGATCCGCTCGAGCGCAACCCGCTCGAGCGTGAAAAACACACCTGCAGAAGTTTTGCAGGGGCACGAAATACTGGGAGTGCGTAAACTCCGCTCGAGCTCAATAAGGTCCGCTCGAGCGGACAACCAAAGACCAAAATCTGCTCGAGCGTAGAATGACCCGCTCGAGCATAACACCAAAATTCTGGGCAACAACACTAGAGGCCAAAACTCAACCTACCTGTTCACAACACGCCCAACACATCCTAAAACTCAATCATAAGGAATTAAAGGATGGCAACAAGATAAACAACCACCAACTCCACGGAACCAGAGTCCGGAATACAACAGTTACAGAAAGGGAAAACCGGGATTGCTATAACCTTCCCCCTTAAAGAATTTCGTCCCCGAAATTTAATATAAGTTTTTCGAAAACAAGATTTTCTCAATTCCCACCATTATTACAATGCGGATTTTAACCACTCGAATTCATCGTCATCTCATCTCTTTTCAAGAGGCAATTTACAACATATATATATCAACATGCATTTCCTTTCCAATTTAAACAATTCATATCATAACTAATGTTCATGATACATTTCCAATTCTACAATACTCAACATATGCAATGTTATATCAAACTTCCATTTTGAGGCAAGTTTCAAAACACTTCCATTAAACCAAAACATAAACCATGTTTTACAACCTAAGATATATTCAATACTCTTAAGGTTCAATAACACAACAAAATATACAATACATGTTCAAACATCCACAAATAGATCCGGATATTTCTCTCGAACCTTCAACTCACGTTCCCAAATGGCTTCCTCCACTCCGTGATGTTTCCACAACACTTTCACTAGGGGAATGGTCTTGCTTCGCAAGACTTGCTCCCGGCTATCCAAGACTCGAACCGGTCTCTTCTCATATGAGGCATCCTCATCAACCTCTAAGT
The DNA here is from genome assembly GCA_025200525.1 of Camellia lanceoleosa. Taxonomy (NCBI): domain Eukaryota; kingdom Viridiplantae; phylum Streptophyta; class Magnoliopsida; order Ericales; family Theaceae; genus Camellia; species Camellia lanceoleosa. The sequence continues at coordinate 1,125,953 of JANUSC010000024.1, forward strand.
CGGTCCAATCCAATACATGTGACGGATCCGGCTCATACTTCCGAAGCATACTAACATCAAACACGTCATGAACTCCGGACAACTGCGGCGGCAAAGCTAAACGATAGGCAACCTCGCCAATCCTCTCAAGGATTTGAAAGGGACCGATAAATCGAGGGGATAACTTCCCGCTCTTCCCAAACCTCATCAAACCCCGTCTCGATGATATTTTCAAGAAAACATGATCACCCACGTCAAAGATCAAAGGTCGCCTCCTACAGTCGGCATAAGATTTCTGACGACTCTGGGCTGTAACAAGCCTCCTACGGATAAGCTCAACTTTCTCCGTCGTTTCCCTCACCAACTCCGGGCCCAACAAAGGTGCATCACCCACCTCGGCCCAACAGACTGGAGACGTACACGGCCGGCTATACAAGGCCTCAAACGGTGCCATACCGATACTAGACTGAAAGCTATTGTTGTAGGCGAACTCCACCAAGGGCAAGTGCCTCTCCCACGTCCCACTGAAGTCAAGGACACAACCTCGAAGCATATCTTCAAGGATCTGAATAGTACGCTCGGACTGCCCGTCAGTCTGAGGATGAAAAGTCGTACTAAAGGTCAACTTAGTGCCCAAGGCACTCTGCAAACTCTGCCACAACCTAGCAGTAAAACGAGGGTCTCTATCTGAGACGATCGTCACCGGGACCCTGTGCAACCTCACTATGTCCCGAATATACAAATCGGCAAGATGATCTACCGAATCTCTCACGCGCATAGGGATGAAGTGCTCTGACTTAGTCAGCTGGTCTACAACCACCCAAATAGCATCACTACCCCGCTGAGTCCTCAGAAGACCTACAACGAAGTCCATAGTGACATGCTCCCACTTCCACTCGGCAATAGGCAAGGGTTGCAACAAACCCGCTGGCCTCTGATGCTCGGCCTTCACTTGTTGACAAGTAAGACACTTCGATACGAAAACCGCCACATCTCTCTTCATACCCCGCCACCAAAACTGGCGGCCCAAATCGCGATACATCTTTGTGCCTCCCTGATGCACCGCAAGGCGTGACTGGTGAAACTCTTGGAGTACTTCCTCTCGGGAAGACTACAGTACAAACAAATGGTCTCGGTATCTCACACTCAGGTCGGGATACACAGACAAACCCTTCTCAACCTTCCCACCGGAGATCTTCTCCCGGAGGGCTTCTACCTCAAGGTCACCTCCCTGTGCCTCTAACACTCGACTCACAAGTGTAGGTCACAAGAACAACGGAAAACAAGGCCGCAGCCTCGACAGATTCGCCCAAAAGCAAATCGAACTCGCCAAGTGCCCCCAACATCTCCCATTCCCGGATGGCTATACAAGCTACATCACTAATGGATTTTCTACTAAGGGCATCGGCCACAACGTTGGCCTTTCCCAGGTGATAGTGCAACTCAAAATCGTAGTCCTCAATGAATTCCATCCACCTTCTCTGCCTCAAATTCAAGTCCCTCTGTGTAAACAGGTACTTCAAACTCTTATGGTCCAAGAACACCTCGAACTTCTCACCATACAGGTAATGCCTCTACATTTTCAAGGCAAAGATCACGGCTGCTAACTCAAGGTCATGTGTAGGGTAATTCTTCTCGTGTATTTTCAATTGACGTGAACCATAAGCTACCACTTTCCCCTCTTGCATCAACACACAACCCAAACCCTCTCGTGAGGCATCACAATTAACCGCATATCCCAACCCTCTCTCCGGAATAATCAAGACCGGAGCGGTGGTCAATCTAACCTTTAACTCTTGGAACGACCTTTCACAAGTCTCACTTTATACAAACTTGACCCCTTTCCGCGTCAACCTAGTCAACGGCGAAGCTAGTCTGGAGAAATCCTTCACAAACCGGCGATAATACGCAGCTAACCCTAGAAAACTGCGAATCTCAAAAACACTCTTAGGCTGTGCCCAATCTTGCACCGCCTCTATCTTGGATGTATCAACAGACACACCTTCTCCGAAAACCACATGGCCTAAGAACTTGACCTCTCCTAGCCAGAACTCACATTTCCCAAATTTGGCATACAGCCTATGGGCTCTAAGCAATTCAATCACCACTCTCAAGTGTTCCTCGTGCTCCTCCTCTGAAGGTGAATAGATAAGAATGTCGTCCATGAAAACAACCACAAAGCGATCTAAGAATTCCCGGAAGATTCGGTTCATCAAATCCATAAAGACTGCCGGTGCATTAGTGAGCCCAAATGGCATCACCAGAAACTCATAATGGCCATACCGCGTACGGAATGCCATCTTCGGAATATCCTCCTCCCTGACCCTCAACTGGTGGTAGCCCGATCTCAAGTCTATCTTAGAGAAACAACGGGAACCCTTCAACTGGTCAAACAGATCATCTATACGGGGCATAGGGTACTTATTCTTGACCGTAGCCCAATTCAACTTCTGGTAGTCGATACACAATCTCAAGGCACCATCTTTCTTTTTAGTAAAGAGGGCCGGTGCTCCCCACGGCGAAGCACTAAGGCGAATAAAACCCTTATCCAGCAACTCCTGGAGCTGAATCTTCAACTCACTCAACTCGGCTGGGGCAAAACGGTAAGGTGCCATAGAAATCGGCGCCGTGCCGGGCACTAAATCAATGAAGAACTCAATCTCACGGTGGGGTGGCAAACCAACGAGATCCTCGGGAAAAACATCCGAATACTCACAAACCACTCTCAGTAATACAATCTGGGTCTCATCACACTCACTACTAAAAAGGCTAGCAAGAAGACCACAAAGTTCACTCCGCTCTCGCAGATCATACACCGGTGGCAACACACTACCAACCCGATCCCCCAAGAAATGAAAACACTTCCCACCCAAGGTACAAACTGTGACCCTCTGGCGGTAGCAATCAATAACAGCCCGGTATGACAATAACCAGTCCATACCCAAAATAACATCAAAACCCTTCATGGGCATAACTACAAAAGGGAACGGAAGCCGGTGATCGGCGACCTCTATATCACAACCTTTACAACCGTGCTTCAAAATCAATTCACCCCCAACAGGTGATACAACACATATAGGAGATGCTAATTGTGCCAACTCCAATTCCAAAACAGATGCAAATGCAGCAGATACAAAAGAATGAGATGCACCCGTATCAATCAATACACTAGCAACCAAGTTGCAAAACAGAAAGGTACCTCTCACAACTGATGGAACCGGTACCAAGTCCTGCGTGGTAACATCATACACGCGGCCAGTAGGCCCCTGATCCACCTGCTCACCCCTCGGAGCATACGACTGTTGTACAGACTAGGACGATGAAGCCCCCCGGTTGGCCCTCGAGGCCTGCACTGACTGAGCTGGCTGAAGACTCTGTCTCTGCCCAGAAGCACCAGATGTGCCACTCAACTACGGGCAAAACTTCTTCAGGTGCCCCGCCTGACCACACTGATAACAAGACAAGGGCTGGCCTCGCCTCGACTCGCTCATTGCCTAGCTAAAGAAAAGCTCACCGACCTCCCTCTGTAGGCAAACCGAAGCCTTGTGGCCCAGCAGACCACACTTGTAATAGGTGAAGTCCCCCTGATTGCCTCTCCCCGAGCCTGCACTCGGCACTGGAAAGGTCGATCTAGCAACACCACCCTGAGACTGCTGAGGGTTATCACCCCTCTATCTTCTGCCATCACCCTGACCATTTTGGCTCCTCTTGGTGCCTCTCTGTCCCTCCTCCTCTTGCATCATGATCTCCATATGGGCTGCAGCATCAACCAAGCGCCCATAGTCTCGGATCATAGAATCACCAACTCTCATCTTGAGGCCGCGCCTCAACCTCTTCTCAAACTCAATACAGCGGCGTTCCTCGGATGCCACAAGTTCAGGTGCGAACCTGGACAAGCTAGTAAAAGTAGCCTCATACTCGGCCACTGAAGAACTCAACTGTAAAAGCTGGCAGAATTGGTCTCTCAACTTCTCTCTGACTGATGGAGACAAGAACTTCTCCTAGAAAGCACTTACAAAAGCCTCCCAAGTGTCATCCAAACGACCCCTCACGACCTTCCACCACTGACCCGCATCCCCTTTCAGCTGGAAAGATGCCAAGGTCACTTTCAACGCCCCGTCCTCGATGCCAAGCATCTTGAACGTCTTACTCATCTGCTCCAACCACTCATCAGCCTTGAGTGGCTCCTTTGGATCCCCAACAAACTCGTCCGGGTTAGACCGGAAGAACTCCCTCTTCAAGAAGGAAGGCCTGCCGCCAAGAACTTTGGGCTCAGACCGATTCTCAGCTCTGAGAATACCCATAGACTCCATCAAAGCATCGGCTATCCCTCGGGCCAAAGCGCCTGTAGCCTCCTGACTTGCTGGCTCGGCCACATTGGCCTGGCCAACCCCCTCTTGCTGCGCCGGAATCTCCTCCGGTATAGGCATCTCCTGCCTCCTGGGCCTACCTTGCCTACCACCACGTCCTCGTCCTGACATCCTAATAAAGGTAATGAAGGACGTTAGCACATTCACAAATGTGCCAAAGCTATAACACTCAAGGCCCTAATGCATGGACAAGCGTAATTCACTCCACGTAAGCACATAAACACATAAGCACTTTATTTCGCTTCCGGATAATGATAGTCCTGGCGTTACTAGAGTTCCATAGAAACAACATTGATCAAGTGCTTTTCCAACAAGACTCACAGAAACCCAAGAATCCAATCAACATCCTAGAAACTAAATCCCATGCCCAAATAGTCACATAAACATGTTATTACATAAGCACATAACATTTCACATAAGTCTCTAACAAGCGAGACAAACCCATTGTGATACTAATCACTTCCCACGTACCCAAAGTATTCGAACCCGTAGCTCGATACCAAGTTGTAACGCCTCAAAATAATAACATTGAAACCCATCAATTTAGACATGCATTGATATAAGAAATGAACCCCTTTTCATTCATCAGAATAGTTCATTACAAAAATAATACATGTTAACAACAAAAGCGAATGCCCTACAGGCTTACAGCTTTCCAAGTTAACACTTGGTTTCAAAAAAAAGAGTACTAACTCAAATACACATTAAGCACTTGGCTTGAATCTACATGTATTACATCGAAAGATAACAAAACAACAAAAGTCTGTCTGCCTCTAGCCTCCCAAGCTATGTTGTTGGAGGTGGCATGCTACTTTTACCTGAAAATGATGTCCCATAAAGGGTGAGCCACGGCCCAGCAGAAATACACTAAACCAACTATGAACAATGACTAAAAGATTAGCAGTTGATAGATGGTGAACACAGATACATCCACATATATCACATTCTGGTTTCATGACATTAAGCCCATGTTACATTTCATTTCCCATTTCTTTCAACTTTGAGTTTGAAAACACGGCTTTAACTCGCCAAATAACTTAATGAGGTTTAAACTCATCTTTAAAACACTTTCGACATTCATGATGGATACACATTTTAATATCAGATCAATAACACATAAACCACTTCCACATTTCTCAAATAATATACATTGTAGTGTATTAATGAAACAAAACACTTCTATTTCGTGACTGATACACATTGTAGTGTCAGATCATCACACACAAAATCCGGTTTAGAGGTACAGCCTTTCTTCCAATAAACCGTGGAGTCTGACCCTTTCTCCTCCCACACAAACAATGTATATAAACAAAGTATCATATACAATCAATCAATGCATAAAGTTAATGTATTATTCCAATCGCTATATTCAATAGCACGTTCAACTGATTAGTTTTAGTTTGCCTAATCATCATGTAATGTCTACAACAATCAAGACTATCCTCCACCGATAGCCCAAAGCAGTTATTTCTAAATAGAAAATAAATGCACCAAATGGATATATAATCAACATTTCAACTTGGTGAGCAATAATTAAATTCGACTACACCCTTTAATTCCATACATCTTCAATTTCACTTTCTTAATTCAATTCTTCATTACTCCAAATTAATTATACCAATTAATTTAACTATGTAATTAGGACATTTCCCATAATTAACATAAAAACCCTAAGGTTCCATTTTCTTCAATAGATCATTATTAATCTCATTTCCTTCTATGCCAAACATGCATATAGATTTATATAAACAAAACTCCAACTTTTATAAAATTACACAAAAGCCCCAAACTTTCACAAAATTACCAAACCAACCCCAACATATCAAAATGCTAAAATTCAAAGACAAAGCTCATGAGAAGGAGTAGGATATCCCTACCTCGAAGTCAGAGCTCGAATGGAGAAGAAGACCAAAACCCAAGTGCTCCAAACTCCAAACCTTTCGGATCAAAACGAAGCCCTCAACGACCAACACAACTATTACAAAGGCCAAAGGAAAGAAGAACACTCTAACTAGATCAAACCCTAGAGAGAAGGGAGATTCTAGAGAGAGAAGCTCTCAAAATCGATTTTGGGAAAGTAAGAGAGAGAAAAGAAAAGTGAAAAGTGATTCAAAAATGCCCAATCGCTATCTCGATATTTACAGTCCGCTGAAAGGGAAAACACAACGCCGAAAGGCCAAGAACAAAAAACTTGGTCCGCTCGAGCGTAAGAAGGTCCGCTCGAGCGCCAAGACACAAAGAAAAAGCACATCCGCTCGAGCGTGAAAACCAGTCCGCTCGAGCGTAGATTCCTCCCCCAGCACTTTCACAGACGAAACACTACACGCTCGAGCGCAACCCGCTCGAGCGTGAAAAACACACCTGCAGAAGTTTTGCAGGGGCACGAAATACTGGGAGTGCGTAAACTCCGCTAGAGCGCAATAAGATCCGCTCGGGCAGACAACCAAAGACCAAAATCCGCTCGAGCGCAGAATTACCCGCTCGAACGTAACACCAAAATTCTGGGTAACAACACTAGAGTCCAAAACTCAACCTACCTGTTCACAACACGCCCAACATATCCTAAAACTCAATCATAAGGAATTAAAGGATTACAACAAGATAAACAACCACCAACTCCACGGAACCGAGTCCCAATACAACGATTCTGAAAAAGGAAAACCGGGATTGCTATAACCTTCCTCCCTTAAAGAATTTCGTTCCCGAAATTTAATATAAGTTTTTCGAAAACAAGATTTTCTCAATTCCCACCATTATTACAATGCGGATTTTAACCACTCGACTCGTTACCGGTCATCTCATCTCTTTTCAAGAGGCAATTTACAATATATATATATATATATATATCAACATGCATTTCCTTTCCAATTTAAACAATTCATATCATAACTAATGTTCATGATACATTTCCAATTCTACAATACTCAACATATGCAATGTTATATCAAACTTCCATTTTGAGGCAAGTTTCAAAACACTTCCATTAAACCAAAACATAAACCATGTTTTACAACCTAAGATATATTCAATACTCTTAAGGTTCAATAACACAACAAAATATACAATACATGTTCAAACATCCACAAATAGATCCGGATATTTCTCTCGGACCTCCAACTCACATTCCCAAGTGGCTTCCTTCACTCCGTGATGTTTCCAAAACACTTTCACTAGGGGAATGGTCTTGCTTCGCAAGACTTGCTCCCGGCTATCCAAGACTCGAACCGGTCTCTCCTCATACGAGGCATTCTCATCAACCTCAAAGTCGGTCCAATCCAATACATGTGACGGATCCGGCTCATACTTTCGAAGCATACTAACATGAAACACGTCATGAACTCCGGACAACTGCGGCGGCAAACCTAAACGATAGGCAACCTCGCCAATCCTCTCAAGGATCTGAAAGGGACCGATAAATCGAGGGGATAACTTCCCGCTCTTCCCAAACCTCATCAAACCCCGTCTCGGTGATATTTTCAAGAAAACATGATCACCCACGTCAAAGACCAAAGGTCGCCTCCTACGGTCGGCATAAGATTTCTGACGACTCTGGGCTGTAACAAGCCTCCTACGGATAAGCTCAACTTTCTCCGTCGTTTCCCTCACCAACTCCAGGCCCAACAAAGCTGCATCACCCACCTCGGCCCAACAAATTGGAGACGTACACGGCCGGCCATACAAGGCTTCAAACGGTGCCATACCGATACTAGACTGAAAGCTGTTGTTGTAGGCGAACTCCACCAAGGGCAAGTGCCTCTCCCATGTCCCACTGAAGTCAAGGGCACAACCTCAAAGCATATCTTCAAGGATCTGAATAGTACACTCGGACTGCCCGTCAGTCTGAGGATGATAAGTCGTACTAAAGGTCAACTTAGTGCCCAAGGCACTCTGCAAACTCTGCCACAACCTAGTAGTAAAACGAGGGTCTCTATCTGAGACGATCTTCACCGGGACCCCGTGCAACCTCACTATGTCCCGAATATACAAATAGGCAAGATGATCTACTGAATCTCTCACGCGCATAGGGATGAAGTGCGCCGACTTAGTCAACCGGTCTACAACCACCCAAATAGCATCACTACCCCGCTGAGTCCTCAGAAGACCTACAACGAAGTCCATAGTGACATGCTCCCACTTCCACTCGGCAATAGGCAAGGGTTGCAACAAACCCGCTGGCCTCTGATGCTCGGCCTTCACTTGTTGACAAGTAAGGCACTTCGATACGAAAACCGCCACATCTCTCTTCATACCCCGCCACCAAAACTGCCGCCCAAATCCCGATACATCTTTGTGCCTCCCGGATGCACCGTAAGGCGTGAATGGTGAAACTCTTAGAGTATTTCCTCTCGGCAAGACTCCAGTACAAACAAACGGTCTCGGTATCTCACACTCAGGTCGGGATACACAGACAAACCCTTCTAAACCTTCCCACCAGAGATCTTCTCCCGGAGGGCTTCTACCTCAAGGTCACCTCCCTGTGCCTCTAACACTCGACTCACAAGTGTAGGTCACAAGAACAATAGAAAACCAGTCAGAGCCTCGGCAGATTCGCCCAAAAGAAAATCGAACTCGCCAAGTGCCCCAACATCTCCCATTCTGATGGCTATACAAGCTACATCACTTATGGATTTTCTACTAAGGGCATCGGCCACAACGCTTGCCTTCACTGGGTAATAGTGCAACTCAAAATCGTAGTCCTCAATGAATTCCATCCACCTTCTCGCCTCAAATTCAAGTCCTCTATGTAAACAGTATTTCAAACTCTTATGGTCCGAGAACACCTCGAACTTCTCACCATACTGTAATGCCTCAACATTTTCAAGGCAAAGATCACTTACCGCTAACTCAAGGTCATGTGTAGGGTAATTCTTCTCGTGTATTTTCAACTGACGTGAACCATAAGCTACCACTTTCCCCTCTTGCATCAACACACAACCCAAACCCTCTCGTGAGGCATCACAATAAACTGCATATCCCAACCCTCTCTCCGGAATAATCAAGACCGGAGCGATGGTCAATCTAGCCTTTAACTCTTGGAACGACCTTTCACAAGTCTCACTCCATACAAACTTGACCCCTTTCCGCGTCAACCTAGTCAACGGCGAAGCTAGTCTGGAGAAATCCTTCACAAACCGGCGATAATACCCAGCTAACCCTAGAAAACTGTGGATCTCAAAAACACTCATAGGCTGTGCCCAATCTTGCACTGCCTCTATCTTGGATGTATCAACAGACACCCCTTCTCCGGAAACCACATGGCCTAAGAACTTGACCTCTCCTAGCCAGAACTCACATTTTCCAAACTTGGAATACAACCTATAGGCTCTAAGCAATTCAAGCACCACTCTCAAGTGTTCCTCATGCTCCTCCTCTGAAGGTGAATAGATAAGAATGTCGTCCACGAAAACAACCACAAAGCGATCTAAGAATTCCCAGAAGATCGGGTTCATCAAATCCATAAAGACTACCGGTGCATTGGTAAGCCCAAATGGCATCACCAGAAACTCATAATGGCCATACCGCGTACGGAACGCCGTCTTCGGAATATCCTCCTCCCTGACCCTTAACTGGTGGTAGCCCGATCTCAAGTCTATCTTAGAGAAACAACGGAAACCCTTTAACTGGTCAAACAGATCATCTATACGGGGCATAGGGTACTTATTCTTGACCGTAGCCCGATTCAACTTCCGGTAGTCAATACACAATCTCAAGGCACCATCTTTCTTTTTAGCAAAGAGGGCCGGTGCTCCCCACTGCGAAACACTAGGGCGAACAAAACCCTTATCCACCAACTCCTGGAGCTGAATCTTCAACTCACTCAACTCGGCTGGGGCAAAACGGTAAGGTGCCATAGAAATCGGCGCCGTGCCGGGCACTAAATCAATGGAGAACTCAATCTCACGGTGGGGTGGCAAACCAACGAGATCCTCAGGAAAAACATCCGAATACTCATAAACCACTCTCGGTAATACAATCTGGGTCTCATCACACTCACTACTAAAAAGGCTAGCAAGAAGACCACTAAGTTCACTCCGCCCTCACGGATCATACACTGGTGGCAACACACTACCAACTCGATCCCCCAAGAAATGAAAACACTCCCCACTCAAGGTACAAACTGTGACCCTCTGGCGGTAGCAATCAATAACAACCCGGTATGACGATAACCAGTCCATACCCAAAATAACATCAAAATCCTTCATGGGCATAACTACAAAAGGGAACGGAAGCCAGTGATCGGCGACCTCTATATCACAACCTCTACAACCGTACTTCAAAATCAATTCACCCCCAACAGGTGATACAACACATATAGGAGATGCTAATTGTGCCAACTCCAATTCCAAAACAGATGCAAATGCAGCAGATACAAAAGAATGAGATGCACCCGTATCAATCAATACACTAGCAACCGAGTTGCAAAACAGAAAGGTACCTCTCACAACTGATGGAACCGGTACCAAGTCCCGTGTGATAAAGATACACGCCTAGTAGGCCTCGATCCACCTCACCCCTCGAGCATACGTTGTCTGACTGGACGATGAAGCCCCTGGTTGGCCTCGAGGCTCGTGACAGACCGAGCTGGTCAAGACTCGTCTCGCTAGATGCACCAGATGTGCCACTCAACTACGGGCAAAAATTCTTCAGGTGCCCCGCCTGACCACACTGATAACAAGATAGGGCCGGCCCTGCCGACTGCTCTCATTGTCTAGCTAAAGAAGAAGCAGCTCGCTGACCTCCTCCCCTCTATGGGCAAACCGAACCCTTGTGGCCCAGCTGACCACACTTGTAATAGGTGAAGTCCCCCTGATTGCCTCTCCTCGAGCCTCAGACTCAAGATCGGAAAGGTCGATCCGCAACACCACCTCGAGATCGCTGAGGTTAGCACCTCCTCTCCTGCCATCACCCTGACCATCTTGGCTCCTCTTGGATTCTCTCTGTCCCTCCTCCTCCTGCATCATGATCTCCATATAGGCTACAGCATCAACCAAGCACCCATAGTCTCGGATCATAGAACCACCAACTCTCATCTGAGGTCACTCAACTTCTTCTCAAACTCAATACAATGCGTTCCTCCTGACGCCACAAGTTCAGTCTTGAACTCGACAAGCTAGTAAAAGTAGCCTCATACTCGGTCACTGAAGAACTCAACTGCAAAAGCTGGCAGAATTGGTCTCACTTCTCTCGATCATTGAGACAAGAACTTCTCCTAGAAAGCACTCACAAAAGCCACCCAAGTGCCATCCATGCGACCCCTCACGAACTTCCACCACTGACCCGCATCCCCCTTCAGCTGGAAAGATGCCAAGGTCACTTTCAATGCCCCGTCCTCGATGCCAAGCATCTCGACGCCTTACTCATCCGCTTCCAACCACTCGTCAGCCTTGAGTGTCTCCTTTGGATCCTCAACAACCTCGTCCGGGTTAGACCAGAAGAACTCGCTCTTCAAGAAGGAAGGCCTTGCCTCAACTGGGAAGGCCTTGCCTCGAACTGGATTCTCAGCTCTGAGAATACCCATAGACTCCCTCAAAGCATCGGTTATCCCTCGGGCCAAAGCACCCATAGCCTCACTGGCTCGACCACATTGGCTCAGCTAACCCCTCTTCTTCTTGAATCTCCTCCCAGATAGGCATTGTGACGGCCTGGTTCCTTTCCTTTATTTTTCTTTCTTTCTTCGCTTTGTTCTCCATGTGCCTTCGTTGGGTTGGAGATCTCCGGGATGGTTCCCTAGATTGGAGTTCTAGTGTCCTTTTGTTCAGTGTTAAATTTTGTTTGTTCCGGAGGGTGCACGGGTGAGTTCGGGGTGCAGGGGACGAAGTTGAAACTTTGAGCTGCTGGGCCAGGACCGCACGAGCAGAGCCCTAGGCCGCACGTGAAAGACCCGAAAGCTGCGCGGATAGGTGTCGAGCCTTCCGGTTAGCACCAGTAAAAATGACAGTTTGGTAGTGCTCGTAGAGACTACTTGCAAACACCAGCCTAGGGATTACCAGTGTCGTATTTGCCACCCCTGTTGATTTAAATATTGGAAGTTTGAAATTGATGAGATTGCTAAATATTATTGAGAACATGATGATTTTGAAATCGTGCATGGAAATAAAATTCTCTTTCATCATTGGCACTTGCATGGCATTGCATATGCATTTCTTTTAACGTTGATGGGTTAGCATAACTGTATATACTTTGTGAGGAATCTCTACTGGGCTTTATGCTCACCCCTATGGGAATTGGTGCAGGTAAAGATGTGGTGACCCCTTCAAGCTAAGGGCATGGAGATATTTTGAAGAAGAGTACTTCGACTCTTATTTTGTTGTGATATTTGTTGTAAGCCAAGGGCTAATGTGTTTGGGTCCGAGAGACCATTATGTGTAACCGGGCTATTGCCTTGGAACTTGTAAGCCCTTGAGGGCCTTATTTGTTGTGATTTAATAATTTCTTTTACATGCTATCGTTTCATGCACTAGTTGTCAATAAATGTATAATGGCGTGTGGGAATATTTTGGTAAATATTGGAACCATGTAAATGGATTTGGTTAATGTCTCATCTTGAAGTGGGTTGATATGATAGTTATGTGGGATTATTTTCGGGGCGTGACAACTTGGTATCAGAGCTACCGGGTTTGAATACTTGGGGCTCGCGGGAAGTGATTGTTATACCACAATGGGTTCATTTCGTATGAGTAGGAAATGCTTTGTCTGTGTGATTGTGTGATAGCATGCTTATGTGACTATGTGGGTATGGGATTAGACTTTTGGGATGTTATTTGCGCCTATTAGATTCCTTGAGGTCTTATTAGAAGGGTACCTGATCAATACTCATTCTACTAAGAATTCTTGGTTTCTCGTAGGACGAATCTCATCACTAAAGGATAATTCGTATGTGCTTATGTGACTATGTGCTTATGTGGAGTGAATTGAATTGTTTTCGTGTTAGAATGTATATAATTGTAGTAGTTCAACGTGTGAGGCAAGTTGCAAGCACATTTGAATTATGTGCTAAGTTGTCCATTTTGTTCCTTAATTAAGATGTCAGAAAGGGTTCAAAGTCATGGTGGTGAGAATGTGTGCCTCGGGGAGGCTATTGCGTCGTACACTTGGTTGGTTTCGTTTTTGAATTTTATAGGATGTCTACACAGAGAACTAGAGGATGGATGTGTAATAGGAGTGTCGGTAGGGGCATAGCGGTTCCCCTGGCACCAGCCGTTACAGCATCGACTGTCGACAAGGAAGTTGCACGCGAGTTTATGAGAGCAGCACCAGATGCTCTAGCTCGCAATGAGGGGGACAACGAGCGTGCCCTCAAGCTTACTAAGAAGTTTCTTCGCTCCAATCGACCAGAGTTTTTGGGAGAGGCAAGACCGCCGGAGGCGGAGAGTTGGTTGGAACAGATTACCAAGACTCTTGACGTGCTCAGAGTCGAGGACGAGGGGTTGAGGGTTCCTTTGGTGACCTTTCAATTGAAGGAGAATGCGAATCATTGGTGGGAGTATGTGAAGGGTACCGTAGGTGCCACGTGGGTTGCGTTTATCGAGGCCTTCTTGGCCAAGTATTCCCTCCTTCTACTCGGGAAAGGTTGAGGGAACGGTTTGTCGAGTTACGCCAGGGTGCCACTCCTTTGGCTCAGTTTGAGACGATGTTTGTTAGTTTGTCGAGATTCGTTCCAGAATTGGTGTCTACAGAGGAGCGTCGTTGTTATGAGTTTGAGAGGCGGTTGCGTGATGATATCCAGGAGAAGGTGGTTGAATCTAAGTGGGAGAATTATTTTGACCTAGTTGAGGCGGCGATCGACGGAGAGGCCGTGATGAGCAGTGTTGGTCGAGTTAGAGAGGAGGCCATATCGGTAGCTCCTACAGTTCATAAACACCCTAGACTTAATAGGAGGTGGAGGCGAGCACATGCTCACTCCCAGACTCGGCCCTTGTTTTCTTCGGGGGTTTCGAGCTCGTCCGTTGGGGAACCCAGTGAGGTTCAAGCTCCAAATCAGGTTCAGAGTTGGAAGTCCATTGTTTGTTTTGATTATGGTCAGCGGGGCCATGCTAGACATTTTTGCCCTTTACATGTGGATCCTTTCGGTGTTTCAGAATCTAGTCAGACCTTGTTTGTAGACACCCCATTTTTGACCGTCCTCAAGACTTGGACGTCACCGTTGGAACACTCGGTGATTATCCATGGTTGTGTTCGTTTGGAGTTCCCGGAGTTCTCGGCTTGCGCGCCGTGCCTCAGGACCTCCGAACTCGACCGTTTGTGTTTGGTTTTGCACCAAACACTTGTGATTTGCCTTGGAAGGGCAGGGAATGCTTTATGAGGCATCCCCACACACCACCGGCTGGGGCTAGAGGCCACCGGCCAGGGGTCAGAAGTTGTCACCGGCACTATATTGTGCGGTCGGCACTAGTTTGTGCGGGTCGGCACTATTTTGGGCGAAATGACCAATTTGCCACCGACCCTGCACTTGCTTTCTCGAGATATTTTGAACAGTGTGTGCAATTGGCTTCCCCTCCATACACGTGTATGGAGGGATGAACCCTTGTTTGCTTAGCTTGTAAGTTTTACAAGTTCTATAAGAGGGAAAGCTCTTCCCTTTGCTCAAGGGTTGGAATTCTTGAGAGGTTTCAGCCATTTTTAGAGGGAACCAAGCTCTGGTTTTAGGGTTAAGATAAATGCACATCCTATATCTCCCTTTCTCTTTTGCTTTCTAGGTGTTTTAGTTCATATTATTGCACTAACACACCTAGTCTTCCACCTTTTCTTGGCATTCTTGAAAATCAGAGCTTATTCTTGAAGTTCTTGACTGGTTTTGAGTCCAAAGGAGCCACAACATCAAGCTTTGTGAAGAGGGCTACAAGGGTAAGAACTTAACTCCCTTTTTACCCCATTCTTGCAACCTATTTTTGCTTGCTTTAAAACAGTTTTTGAGCTTAGTGTTTAACACATAAAAGTTCTGATTTTGAACCCTCTTTATTGTATATTAAGAGTGTTTTGTGGTTTGGGGAGGTTTGACCACCCTTAGGCCTTGAAAAGGTCACTTTTTGTGCTATTTTGTGAGAGATCCGAGATTTTGGTGATAGGATCTCTTCACCACTGAAATCTTGAGGGATTTCAGTGGTGAAGAGCATGCCTTGAAGTCTCAAGAAGGAGAGGGCCACCCCCTCTCCTTAATGTCCTTGAAAAGGACAAATTTTGCTTCCTTAAGGAGCTTCATGTTTGAGTGTGTGTTGAGCATGTTTGACTTGTTTTCCATGCTTATATTGCCATGATATAACATGCCTCTAAGTTGGTTTTGGTCTCCTATACATGCTTAGTATAGTTGCCTTGTAATGCCCTTTTATGCCTTAACATGTCTAGGTTGTATGCCCTAGTTTCTAGCATGTTTTAGGCTTAGATTTGTGAAGCTTGTAAGCTTATTTTGCTATGATTTAGCTCTGTCCATAGCTATTTTGGCTAATCTTAGCATGTATTTGGTAGCCTCTTTGTATTTGGCTTGTTGGCCTTAAGAGTATGAGAGTGTAGTATGCCATGCTTGCTTTATCTTTGATGGTTGGAACCATCTAGCATGCCATTTCAGTCCTTCATACATGCTTATTTGATTGCCTTAGTGGCCTTGTTAATGCTTTAAGAGTATGTCTTGTACGCCCCTTGTTTTGGCTTCAATGCATGTCTTGATTTGATGACTCTTAGATGCTATCTAAGTAGCTCTTTGGCCTTGCTTTAACATGCTAAGAACCTGTTTTAGGTCGATTATTGCATGCCATGTGTGTTTGTGCTAAGTGTAGTTTAATGCCCTATTGACTTGCTTTGAGCTTAGGCCATTTGCATACTTTATTTGGCACGCTTCATTGCATGATTTGGCATCATGCTTGACATAAATTTCAGAGTTTTTAATGCATGCTACCAGCCCATGTTTGTGTCTCTTAAGTGTGCATGGGAGTTGCTTTTGTATGCCTCGGGTTTAGACTTGAACATGTGCATGTGTGTGCGTGTGTTTAGTCTCATTTCCTAGGCACTTTGGCCATTGTTTTGAGCCTTGTTAGAGCTGCCCAATTCATGTGTAACTCCATCTCATTACTTAGTTTGCATGCTTGCCTTGTACGTCTACTTGTATGCTTACATAAGTGCCTCGCATTATCCATATGGCATAGTAGATAACATGCTTAGGGCCTTGTTGCATTGGCATGCATGTTGAGCCTCTTGAAGTGAAGTATGATGGAGGTTTGGCACCTTTATTTTCTTGTTTGCATTGCATGCATTTGACATTGAAGTTGCATTCTCGGTCCTTTGGGCCATCACGCATAGAAATGCGCGATTGGTGGTCCGAGGATCGAGGCACATGCCCCATTGAGTCATCAACATGATGTGGGATGTGTTTGGTGCAAACATTGCTTAAAATCCATGCCATACTTACCTCTGCCGCATTGTTTTAGCAGAACATTTGGCGATCGGCAATGTTTAGTGCCGACGCAAACAATTTTCACCGATAACTTCAAATGCACGGTGGCCACCCTTCACCGATGGTGTTTCCCTTCAGCCAGTGGTGATATTCAGGGTATGTGGAAGCTGTTCCAGGACTTTGGCAATTTTCAGAGGAGCATGGCAGTATAAACAGAGGCAACAGTGCTATGGCAATTGGGTTCCGAGCGAGTCCCGGGCACGCGCGCTGCAGTTAGCCCTCACCCCGAGGCATTTGATGCTTAATTAGATTAATTATTTAATTTAATTTAGTTGGTTTGTAATATTTAATTAGCTAGAATTGTTAATTATTTATTTGGTTCTGTATTATTTTAGTCCCTCCGAGCAAGGGCAAAAATGTAATAAGGGTGCGTGAGTGGGTGTATGTCTTCCAACCCCCATTTCTTTCTAACCCTTTTATTTACCTGCTTATGGTAGATTAGGGCATACTTATTTTAGCATACCTTATGCAATGCATGTGTGCATTCATGCATTTTGTTTACATGCACCAGGGCTCGGTACATCATACAAACTGCATTGTATTTTTAAATTCCGAATTGAATACGTGCTATTTGATCGCATTTCACATGCCATGTTTAGGGTTAGCCGAGCCTACTCTAGATTGCATCTATGCCTGTGTTGCATTAGCCACTTAACATGAACTAGGTCACGCATGTTTGCTAACTAGTTTACTGTTTTGGCGCGGAGTACGATGTAAGTATTTTACGTTTTAGCATATCGCACACGTGTGAATGTTTACCATGACAGTATGCTTACCATGCGGCTAAGTGCTTACATGATAAACTGTTTGAATGCCTGTGGGTGGAGGTTGGATTGCCTCAGTTGGAATAACTCGTTGAAATCCGCATTTTAGCCTACTTGCGAGTAGCAAAAGAAAACAACACGTTTTTCGAGACAAAACGGATATGCAATGTTTATTTCCAAGTTAGGCGATCTAGTCTATACTTTTGTGTTGTGCGCATCACATAGTAATTCTAGGTTAATAACCGGAATAAGAACATGTAATGTTTTCAAAAACGGATATCACGGTTAGTAGAGGCCGGTCTGACCGGCGAAGGGGTGCTCATAGTGACCTTCCCGATCGTACTCCAAGCTCCCGAGCCAAGACCACTTTGGTGATGACACATGTGGCCTTCGACCGAAGTCGGTTTCCTAAATTTCCCAATTTAAAATATTTAGGTGGCGACTCAGATTCCGCAAAGCAGTCCATGTTTGGCACTACTTTTTCAAAAATCTGCTTTTCTCAAACGATTTGCCGATTTGGACTCTTTGGTTCAGATGAACCGACACACAAAAGGAGTCCGAATCATAGCGAGGTCCCCATGCGACGTTACGCTTCTGGCGACTACTGGGATTTTAGAGAGCTTGACTCGAACTCGTGATATCCTGTTTTGATTTCACTTATGTGTTTCTTTGCATTGCATGTGCATTGGTGCGCCTAGGACACCGTGTTGGCCATCTGCTATTCCTGAGCGGTTTGCCGGAGGCTTGCCTTGTCAAGGCATGTCCATAAGGCTGACCGGTTGCGGGCTCTGCTAGCGTGGGAACACAAACCCCGGTTTTACCGGGGCACCCTTTTCGACCATTCGACCTAGTTGCATAGTCGGAATCCATAGTGACCATTCCAAACTATGACAGGTTGCTCACCCGATATTAGGTTGTTTGAAACCGCTGTGTGCATAGTAAAACCCTAGCTCCTAACAAAATAGGACAGGAAAACCCTACCCCAATATAGGGGTGTTTTGGGTTCTCATTTACTTGCTATGTGCTTTAGAGTGTAACTCTGCAGGGAACATACAGATCAGTTTGCAAGTTTAAGTATCAGGCCCAAGGGCATCGGTATCAGTATTTTGAGAATCAGTTATATCTGCAGGTATCAGATTCAGATTTGGGACAGTGACTTCGGGGAATAGTGTTCAGTAGTAGAGTGCAGTTGTTTGGCTACACCCGTGTTTGATCTGTTTTGGGGCTGAATATCGCTTGTTTTCGCTTCACCAGAGATTCGAGAGTTAAGTCGTAATGCTAGTGTCTTCTCCGAGGCAGGCAGATCGAACATGATGCAGAACTCAGAAGAGATTGTGGTCATGACGGCCGCGCTGAGTCAAGGAACCACCCCACAAGATGAAGCTACTGTTGATACGCCGCATCCGCCTAGGTCGCCGCCGCACACCCAACTGACCCTCTTCTATCAGCTCATGAGCCCACTACATTCGAAGTTAATGGGGATGATAGGCGAGCTCCAGAGGTCCGTGGATCTCGCCATTTAATGTCAATTCGCCACCGCACCAGAGGCCGGAAATTTCGAACCCCAGAGCCCCGACATCGGGCGGATTGTGATCGAGCTCAATCAGTCGGAGATGACCTCCACCCACAATAGTGATGTACCAGTACCAACCCAAACCTCTCATCAGGCTGAGGCCAGAGGCAAAGACAAAGTAAAGGCCGAGGCCGACCCTATTGAACAACTGCTGTGGGCAGTCCAGGCTTTGAAAGCCGAGGGAATGAGCAAACAACAGATATCCGCGATTGTAACCAAAATTGTGGATGATGTTTTCCCCACTCCGCCTTAGGGCAGTTCCAGTCAGTCAGAGAATCGGGATAGGCCCCGTCATGCCAAAAAGGTTCTTCCCACTCCCAGCCTTGCATCCGGAAAGGATCAGAAACCCAAGGTCGCACCCGCTGACCCATTCGCTAGTGCATCTAGCAAGAGTGCTCAGGTTCCGAAGTACCTGCCCCGAGGGCCCAGGGTCTTCCATCCTCTCTACATGCCTTTGTCTAGGGCACTTCTGATTTTAGCCAAAAAGGGGCATCTCACACCCCTCGATCCTAGGCCGCTCCCCAAACCCCTTCCAGCAGGCCATGATGCCACTCAGTACTGTGCGTACCATCAACAGTCTGGCCACGCTACCGACAATTGTTTCCGCCTTCGGCATGAAGTACAGGATTTGATTGATAACAAGGTTATCCTCCCGCCTACCTCGGCCAAATCAGTCACTACAGAGTTCTTGGATTGTGAGGACACAGATACCGAGGACACCGATACTGCGAGTATGTAATTGGGATTCAACTGCCTGCGGGCAATATCTGGTACATTTTTGGATATGGCGTTTGGCGCGCATTTTTGAGCACCTGCCGATGCTAGTTTTGTAAAACCTGACTTGGGTGTCGAGTCAGTCTTTTGATTTGTCTTGAGTCTGTCTCATTGTTTTGAGTCAGTCCTTTTGTTTAAGGGTCTGTCTAATTGTAATGAGTCAGTTCCTCTTTTGTATAAGAATACTAGGTGACTTCGGGGTTGTTGCCTCGAGCACTATTTTTGTTTTGTAATTACTTCTTTCTGCTTTCTTTTTGGGTCTACCTCTCTCGTGGAGCCAGTTTACATCTGGGGAACCTGAATGAAACAGCCGCGGCTATCGTATTCCCGTACTATTTATGTTGGGCTAGTTGTGCCAGAGAATTCGAACGGGGTGACAGCACATTCCACCTGCTCTTTTACGCCTTAAAAATTATTGTTTTGACCTAAGTTTTTCAAAACCTTTTTAATATTGCGGTGATAAAAACAAAGAGGGAGGAATTCCTCGGGATTTGCAAAACTTTGATCAAATTGAGAGAAAGAAAGACATGCTAAGCCCTTAATGAATGAAATCATGCTTGTCGGCGTGAGTACTGAGAAGGACCCTAGCTTTGATCCAGATTGGTTCCACACTGTCTTCGGCACGAGCAAATCGTCGCCTTCTTAAAAACTTTCAAAAACAAGATATTTTGCGTAGTCTTGCGAAGACCTGTGTGGGATCGTTCTCGAGATTATGCAGCTTAGGATCACTCTCAGCCTCGAGACTCGACCCCCCCTATTTTCAAACCTTGGACCAGCATCCAGAATGTTCAAAAGATAGCTATCAATGCGACGTCTGTGTGGCCCAGTTCAAAGCAGCCCTCGAACAAGAGGCATCAGAGTCCGATCAGGAAGATCAGATTCCACTAAGCAAAGCTTGAGAAGTAGCCGTGATGGGCCTTTCTGCAAATCAACACAATAGCCGTTCTCCCAGATACAGAGAGGCTTCGATCTCAAAACCATTTGGCATGGGCATGCTACACTTTTACCCCTTGAGAGGCTCGCTGGGCCGAAAACCCGGAAGGGCGACCCAGGCAAAAGTTAGAGCAAAGAAACAATACAAAAAGAAAAAAAGAAAAAGAAAAGAAAAAAAAATGCAAAAAATATATATCAAAAGAAATATAAAAGAAAAGAAAAAGAATGAAAACGAAAAATATAGCTCGCAAGGTCGAAAACCCGCATTGGGCACCTTGGCAAAAGTTAGAGCCTAAAAATAGTGAAGGTTAAAATACCCGAGTGTACCTTAACCGGAACTACGTAAGGCTTGATTCCCATGTTTGGGATACGTAGGCAACTTCATCAAGTCCAAATTTCAACGCCTTATAGCGTCTCAGTCCATGTCATGGTTTTGACCAGTTTTGCCTACTCCGAATCCAATGTCTTGATTGCAGCAATCCGGAACTACGTGATTAACCTCCTCTTGAAGCCAAACCACCAACACCTTCCAGGTGACTGTGTCCACATATTGATTCAAGCCGTCTTCGACTCCTCCTTGTCCGGGGATCCGACCATCGTCAACAAAAGACTGGCTTACAACATGCCGCGGCATCATCCAAACAAGGGGCAACTTTCCGTTGCCCTCTGTTACCATAAATTGCCCTGAGCTACCGTTCAAACCAGGGGCAACTTTCCGTTGCCTTCCCCTCCCCTTTTAAGCCAGGGGCAATTTTCCATTGCCTTCGATCCGAGGTTGCATATCTCGAGGGTAAGTTCTACGCTCGTTGAGCATTGATTGTTTGCAAAAATAGTTTTGAAAATTTTCACTGAGGTTGACTTACTTTCTCGAAAACTATTTCATTTTCAAAATTGGACCATGTTTGGACCCAAAAAGGAGAATTTTCAGTGCTCACAGCCTGATTCGCATGATTTTCAAATCAAAGATTGAATAAGTGTGTTAATCTAACTCTCATTTTGGTCAGAACTGTTTTAGAAAACACAACAAGAAATGGTCAAAATGACGAACTAGGGGCACGATTGAGTCAGGTCCTCTGTCTCCCCCCCGTTAACCTGATTGCCCGAGAGGCGCTTTATCCGCCAGAAGGAGTGGTTGCAAGCTAGCTATATCGGGCGTGAACCCGCTACTTCCTATTCATCTGTCATTCACCCTGGGGAGGGATGCAAAAATGAGAGATTGAAGAATAGAGAGATGTAAGTTGAGAGAAAAGTGAGAGAAGGGTTTTTGTGAGAAAAACCGAGCTTCAGGGCCGAGTGATGTGAGAGTCACAAATCAGAGGGGGTGGGAAACTTGCCAGGAAGAATTGGCTCCTCAAGATCTTTTGTTTTCAAATACGTCTGTGTGTCGTGTCTTTTGATTTGTCAGTCTCAACTTAGTCTTGAGTCTTTCCCGAGTATGTCTCGTTGTGTTAGGTCGTGTGCCTTTTTGTTTCTTGGTTTGAGTCTGTCTCGGCGTGTCCTGTGGTAGGCTCGACACACTGGTTGAAAACTCATCCTCTTCCAAAAAGTAGTCCCTTGTGCTCAGAATGCCGTGCCTTTCTCTACATCCGTGTAAAGCAGGGGGAGGAAGGAAAAATTTTTGGAACATCTGAGTGTGTTTCAACTGCAACCGTGTCAGTTTCGTGATCCGTCCTGTCAGATTGGACCTATTTGTTCAGGGTTTGCTGTGTGCAGAATGAACCAAATACTGAGTTATGGGCTAAATGCAGATCAATCCCCAGCAGATTAGTCCTCAGCAGAGTATGGGCTGTGTGTTCGGATTGAGCAATGGTTTGTATGAGCTGTTTTGCGGTTTAGTTGACTGGTTATTTGATTATCACGGTGCAAGTGTTCAAATCGTCAGATAACAAATTAATATCATTTACATTTGAGGTGTAGAATGATGCAGTGCAGTGCAAAGTATGAAATACGCAAAGATAGACAAATGTAACCTTCTTTTCAAACAAAAGTTCGTTTCATATCATCTTTTTCGAATACATAGTTTATGAAACAAAAACTCGTCATGCAAAGACATGGTACTCTATCTATCAAAAGAGAAAAGTACAAGAAAAGAAATAAAGAAAAGAAGCAGCAAAAATCTTCATCATCAGCAATAGGCCTCATGCCTAAGGGTCAGTCCTCGCCCTCTTCCCGGGTAGCACAAAAGCGTCGTCGAGGCCACATCCTTGGAGCCCGAGCCCGAGCTATCCCGGCCTCCTCCAAGAATGACTCGCCTCCTCCGACTCCCCATCTCCTAGAACTGGAGCTCGTGAGTCGCCCCCACATGACCACGCCCTCTCTGTACGAGGGAATATCCCGCCATCCCGAGTAGAGACGGAGGCCCACCGAGCAAAGGTCACCCACTGGAGGGATCGGGAAAGGAGGCTGAAAATACAGAGAACAAACACATCAGAAAATTGTGAGCAGTTTATCAGTATAGAATGCAGAGTATGAGTACAGTATGTGAATGCCATGAGCAGTTTATCGATACAGAATGCAGTGTATGAGTACGGTGTGTGAATGCTGTGAACAGTTTATCAGTGAAAAGATGTAGTGTATGAGTACAGTGTGTGAAAGCCGTGAGCAGTTAATCAGACATTTGTGTAGCATAGCAGATTGTGTGAAACAGAGTATGATTTGAGACTGTGGTCAGTAGAACATACCGGCAAGCCGTAGACGGCCAAGGCGTCGAGAGTCCGCTGCAGCATCCCCAGCAGGGAGGCATTCAGCTCCACAGACTGACGGGTATACTCGGAGGAAGCCTGCAAAAGTATTAAATATATCAGTATTCTGTGGGATATCTAAATGAACTGAAATGACAATGCAAGATGCAGAAATAAAGTAATACATACCGGAGGTAAGTCAGGAATACCGGCCAACTCGTGACCAGCCGGAGGAGGAGCAAAAGGGATCTGGTAGGTCTCCCCACTCTGCCCCCTATAAGTCAACATAGTAGGTAGAGCGGGCCAGCCCGTCCCTCGTCCCCTCTGCACTCCCGCCGCGAGCTCGAGCCCTCTGTGATGGCCCCGCCCGCCTCGCCTCGCTCGGCCGGCACCGGCCAAGAAGTCTCATTGATCACTGGAGCCCCGCTCAAAGGCCGCATCAAGAAGGTCCGGACGTACTCAGAGTAGTCACCCTCCCCCCTGTAGGCATCTACATCTATGGCCCAGCCGAGGGTGTAGTCCTCCATCTGCTGCACAAAAAACCTCTCGGCGTCCCTCATGTGCTCGGAAGGGTGGATCGGAACTATCTGCTCCGGCAATCCGTGGTCTGACGAAGAAGCGCCGCCAGTACCAGTTCGACAGACCGGGCCTCCAGAGAATCCCAGAGCGCTGAAGTCTCGATGGCGCCGGCATACCGATCTCGTATCACCGCTGGGAGTGGAGCCCAAGGCTGCCAGGTGACCTGAAATGAAATACAGTTGATTATCTACTGATATAGAAAAGTACGCATGAAAGCGAAGCTTAAAAACGGACTGAAAGTAAAACATACCTCGGTGGGGTGATGGTGTCAAGAAACGACGATAGAAGCTAAAAGTGTCCCGGTCTCCGGACACATCGCCCGTCAGAACGGCGAGAAAAGGGACAACCGAGGAGTCTCCGTCTCCCAGATCGCTCTAGCTCGAAAGTAGGCATAGACCCACAACCGCAAAACAAAAGACGTCGGTATGATTATCGAAAGCGAATCTGAGAATAAAGAAATATGACGTGTAATTATGTTGAGTATGTGTGCCGTGTGTACAGTGTACAGTAAGTATAAAGCAGACAACAGTATGTGCAGTGTACAGAGTACAGAAAGTACAGAACAGAAATGTAAAGCAGAGGAGAAGACATACCTCCCAGGCTCGCCAGTAGCCTCCTAGCAGCTGTCCGCTACCACGAGAGACTGAGCTCATATAACCGTAAAGGGTGGCCAGAGCCGCCTCCATCATATCTTGCACAATCCTCTCGGCGTCCACCAAGGCGCTGAAAGGCGAGGGCACTGGTTTCGCCGGCCGGCAAACAAGGTGGTCCCAACAAAACATGAGAAAGCCGTGCATACCTCTCGGCGGTCTCGGTCATCTGAGTCATGGCCCACCAAGATGGTCCGCACTAAATCGCATTCTCGAACCAGAGTAGCGGACGAACCTGGACGAACAAGTGGCGGCGCCGCCGAGCAAATGAACTGGCGGCGATCCACTCGTCCATGTTCTGCGGTCGGGATCGGATCACTTCACCCCGATGCCGCGAGCATCGAGAAGTCATAAGGGGTCATCGTCATGTCCCTGCCGCCGATAGGTGAAAAGAATCGGTGGTGTCCCACCACCTCTCGCCAGAGCGGCAAGAAGAGGTCCGCAAGTAGAGTCCAGAAAGTCCTCGCAGAAGGTACCGAAGCCGGCTCGATCCACAATGCGGCTAACGGCATCGGGCAGCTCGGCGTACCAATCGCGAGCGGTAACATTCCCATACCCGCGGAGAGTATGGGAGTCTCCCTGTAATCAAGAAATTGCAAAGCCATATGAAGATATGCAGTTGGTATAAATCTAGTATGCGTGCAGATTATCTTTAAAATTCAAACAGAAACCGGGTGCTGGTGTGCTTATAGTAAACTACAAACCCGTGGTGCGTCAGTGTATTTTAAATGCTCCAGTGTAAACTTGGTGCATGTGTACACGTTTTTCAGATTCAAGCAAATGTCAGGTTTCAGTGTACTGAGGTAGGCTACAGCCTGTGATGTATCAGTGTGTTTGTGAAGGTTAGCATGCAGATACGGTGCATGTGTGCACATTTTTCAGATTCAAGCAGATATCGGGTTTCAGCTTACCAGTGGGTGGGCTACGATGCAGGACATGTCGGTTCCTATGAGGATTGGTGTAAATAAGCGGCGTGTGCGTGCTTTTCAACGTTCAAATAGAAGCCAGGTCTCGGTATGTTTCAGTAAACTACAACGTGTGATGTGTCCGCGTGTTAGGTGTAGTTTTGTGCAAATCTAGCATGCGTGCGAGTTTTCAGATTCAAATAAGCGCCGAGTGTTGGCGAATTGGCAGTGCAATGTGTGCCGTGTGTTTGGGTGATTCAGACTAGTGCGGTGTATGTGCATGTGCGTCGGTCCTAAACAGGTGTCAGTTATGAGTTTGTCTACAATCGACTACGGTTCAGCGCATCAGAACTAAGCAGTTAATGGGTTCAGTTAGCTATGGCAGTTGACAGGAAATCCTACATTGCGGAAAATAAAAGACCAGAATGTTACCTCGGTGGCGCCAGCAGACAAGTGGGAGGCCGGCTCGCGCAGCAGAAGCTCTGGGTCCAAAACTCTGTCGAAGCCGCGGAAGTGGCGGAGTCCATCGGGTGGTAGCACGTGGATGGCCGGGCGATAGGTCGCCGGATCGAATGGGCGCTCGCTCAACGGAAGGAGCTCGACCCCGGGGTCTATCTCATGGTCCGGGGGAGTCCCGACATGTGGAACATCATCGGCCATGGTAGTGGTAGCGAGAAAATGGCCGGGAAAGGAAAACCGGGTCGGAATACGAAAAGTCAACCGAGAAGGTCAACCCCGAGAGGGCCGGAACCGAGAGGGCCGGAAATGGCCGGGAAGGTCGGAATGTGAGAAGGCACGAGAATGAAGAGAAAATCGAGGGGAACAAGTCCCGAGAAGGCGAAAATGGTGAAAAATGCACCGAAACAAAGTTTTGTTCTGTCGAAAATGTCCGAAACGCGGTGAACTTCGCGACGATTTAAAATGGCGCGAAAACTCGAGGAAGTGAGCGAAAATCAAAGGAAAAACACTCTAGAGAGAGAGAGGAAGAGTTTTCGGCGGAAGAGAGTGAGGGAAATAGGGTTTAAAACCCTATTTTAAAAGACCCAAAGCAAATTGTCAAAACTGCCCCCGATCAGGCATTTTCTGCCGGTCGGCACTATTTTGTGCCGGTCGGCACTATTTTGTGCCGATAGATGAGTTCATGCAGCCGGTGGTAGCCGGTGACCACCCCACCCATCCGGTGGTGTTCCCAAGGCCCTGTTTAGGCAAATTGAGGAGTTTTGGGTCTTTATAGCTCAAGAGAGCACAAGAAAATGCATCCCCGATGCTCAACCGGCCTCCGTTTTGACTTCAGACCATCTCTACTGTGCGTGACGCTCAAACTCAAGCGGGGATTGTATCCTTTCGTATCCTTTTGTCGTTTACAGAAATTCAAAAGTTGCCCCACTCGCGTTGTCTAACGCATCGCGCTATCTTGCGCATCATATTGCATTTGGCATGCATTCAATCGCACTGTTTTGTGCACTCGCGTTGTCTAACGCATCGCGCTATCTTGCGCATCACATTGCATTTGGCATGCATTCAATCGCACTGTTTTGTGCACTCGCGTTGTCTAACGCATCGCGCCATCTTGCACGTCCCTTGCGACTTGCACCATTTTGCATTGTCGTATGGCATGCGTGTCATACTCCTTCATCTTGCATCTCATTTTGAGTCACGTGAGGTGTACTACCTCACGTGCTTCATTTCGCATTTCATCTTGATTCACGTGAGGTGTACTACCTCACGCGCTTCATTTTGCATCTCATTTTGAGTCACGTGAGGTGTACTACCTCACGTGTTTCCTTTTGCATTTCACCTTGAGTCACGTGAGGTGTACTACCTCACGTGCTTTGTTTTGCATTCCATTCTCCACCCGATGAGGTACGCATGCCTCATGTG
The DNA here is from genome assembly GCA_025200525.1 of Camellia lanceoleosa. Lineage (NCBI taxonomy): Eukaryota > Viridiplantae > Streptophyta > Magnoliopsida > Ericales > Theaceae > Camellia > Camellia lanceoleosa. The sequence goes on from JANUSC010000024.1 coordinate 1,153,487, forward strand.
CATTTCATTTTGCCAACGGGTCCGGCGGGACCGAAAACACGCACGGTCCGGCGGGACCAAAAACACGCGCGGTCCAGGAGACCTTAAATCCTTGGGAGGTGCAAGACCTTCGGTGCATTAAGGTGCACCTCGTTACATTCATTTCGCATATCATTGCATCTCGAGGCATGTACGCCTCGTTTTGCACTTCATTTTCCATTAAATGAGGTACGTGTGCCTCATTTTGCATTTCATTGCATCTCGAGACACGTACGCCTCGTTTTGCACTCCATTTTTCATCAAATGAGGTGCGTGTGCCTCATTTCGCATTTCATCGCATTTCGAGGTGCGCGTGCCTCGTTTTGCATTTCATTTTCCACCTATGAGGTATGCACGCCTCATCATGGTTCATTTCATTCTCATTTGCATTGTTCTGCACCCCTTTGTGGCACGCGTGTCACATTTGCACGGTTGCCCCATGCCGGTCCGGCGGGACCAAAAACACGTGTGGTCTAGGAGACCTTAAATCCTCGGGAGGTGCAAGACCTTCGGTGCACTACAGTTGCCCCTCATTGCATTTGGCATGCATTTCATCGCGCCGTTTGGCGCACCCCCATTGCATTTCATTTTCCATCCTTTGAGGCACGCGTACCTCATTGCACTCCATTTTCCATCTTTTGAGACACGCACGTCTCATTTGCCCCATTTGCATCGCATGCACTTAAAGTATTGTATAACAGTTGCCCCGCCAGGTCTGACGAGACCTTAAATACGCATGGTCTAGGAGACCTTAAATCCTCAGGAGGTGCAAAACCTTCGGTGCATTAAGGTGCACCTCATTGCATTTTGCATGCTTTCCGTAGCGTTGTTTTGCGCATTTCATCGTTGCCCCGTCTGGTCTGGCGAGACCTTAAATACGCACGGTCTAGGAGACCTTAAGTCCTCTGAAGGTGCAATTCCTTCGGTGTTTGTCGTGCCCGAACGACTTTCGGTGGTCTGGTAAAGCCACCCGTCTGTGTTTGTGGTGAGTTCCTAGGAGACCAATGGGGACGGTGAAGACTAGAGTTTGAATGGCTTATGCCTAGAACGTAAAGGTTCGGAATTTCCGAGACTAAAGTCTGGTTTAAATACCCAGGGGGTGTACCCTCGGCTTGAAATCTGTATGGAAGCCCCATAGGTTGAGGCGGCGTGTTTACGCCTCGATTCTGGATACTGAACCAACCTAGTATGTCGCCCCGTTGGTAGAATAGGGAAAACTGCAATCGCAGCCATTGCATCATATTGCATTTATCATGCATCATCGTTTAATACTATTGCATATGTCATGCATTTTCAAAAAAACCAAACCAAAAACATGCATCCCATGCATCATCAATACTATTGCATATGTCATGCATTTCAAAAAACATTCAAAACACAAAAAAAAAACCATGCATATGTCATGCATTCCATTGTAGTATAGTGCATATGTCATGCATTTCTGTAAATATTTATTTCCATTGTATTGTAGTTGCATGCGTCCACTGCATCATCTTCCATCTATGGCTTGCGCCTTTCCTTGTTGAGCTTGGTCCGGTATGTGCCCTTACTTTTCACGTTGAAGCATGGTTCATGTGTATCGCGCCTACTCCACGCTGGTATGTTGGATTGAGGTTGCGGCACCTTTTCTGTGTTAGACATGGCTTGTACGTGTGCATGCCTTTCCTAGGCGAAATACGGTTTGGCCCGCGTGCCATATTCATTGTATCCATTTCCATTACATTGTAGTGTAATTGTTGCGTCCGGCATTAGGATCATCCTTCTCACCCCAGCGGGTCGTTTCCCCACTTATGTCATTCCACCCAATACTTGTTCTTGTGTCCGTGCGAAGTACTCATAGATCAGACATCGTTCTATGGGAGACGGGCTTGTCACTTCCATCAATCTATTTGACATTTGTGTGGTTTCGAACCGCTTCGGTTTGAATCATGATTCAATTGCCCTGCATGTAGTTCGCATTAGCTTTAATTGCACTACATTTTCATTTGCATTATTCATACATAGTTTTGTATATATTGCATATCATTCATCATTCGCATTGCATATGCCATGCATGTTGCTAACAATATTGTACCTGTTAAGTTTACTTTCCTTACAGGCACGATATTGTATGTACGGTTCATTTACCGCCGGCGCAACCGGACGAGCTGCACAGGTATTGTATCCTCCGTGTGAGACATTTTGAGAATTGCATAATTCTCTTACATCCTTTCTGCATTGTAGTGTAGATTGGCGTACACTAGCTTATAACTGTCGCATGTATGCTTCATTACAGCTTTCTTTGCATGTTTGTCTAAGTCTTCGGCCTTGTCAAAAATGGGTCGTCTCTGGGCTTTGACATTCACTCCCGTCATTGTTATGACTTTCGAGTTCTGTCAAAGAGGGGCAACTGTAGACACCCCATTTTTGACCGTCCTCAAGACTTGGACGTCACCGTTGGAACACTCGGTGATTATCCATGGTTGTGTTCGTTTGGAGTTCCCGGAGTTCTCGGCTCGCGCGCTGTGCCTCAGGACCTCCGAACTCGACCGTTTGTGTTTGGTTTTGCACCAAACACTTGTGATTTGCCTTGGAAGGGCAGGGAATGCTTTATGAGGCATCCCCACACACCACCGGCTGGGGCTAGAGGCCACCGGCTGGCTGTAGTTGTCACCGGCACTATATTGTGCCGGTCGGCACTACTTTGTGCCGGTCGGCACTATTTTGGGCGAAATGACCAATTTGACCAGCCGACCACTGTGCACTTTCTTTCTGAGATATTTTCAGACAGCTGTGTGCAATTGGCTTCCCCTCCATACACGTGTATGGAGGGATGAACCCTTGTTTGCTTAGCTTGTAAGTTTTACAAGTTCTATAAGAGGGAAAGCTCTTCCCTTTGCTCAAGGGTTGGAATTCTTGAGAGGTTTCAGCCATTTTTAGAGGGAACCAAGCTCTGGTTTTAGGGTTAAGATAGATGCACATCCTATATCTCCCTTTCTCTTTTGCTTTCTAGGTGTTTTAGTTCATATTATTGCACTAACACACCTAGTCTTCCACCTTTTCTTGGCATTCTTGAAAATCAGAGCTTATTCTTGAAGTTCTTGACTGGTTTTGAGTCCAAAGGAGCCATAACATCAAGCTTTGTGAAGAGGGCTACAAGGGTAAGAACTTAACTCCCTTTTTACCCCATTCTTGCAACCTATTTTTGCTTGCTTTAAAACAGTTTTTGAGCTTAGTGTTTAACACATAAAAGTTCTGATTTTGAACCCTCTTTATTGTATATTAAGAGTGTTTTGTGGTTTGGGGAGGTTTGACCACCCTTAGGCCTTGAAAAGGTCACTTTTTGTGCTATTTTGTGAGAGATCCGAGATTTTGGTGATAGGATCTCTTCACTACTGAAATCTTGAGGGATTTCAGTGGTGAAGAGCATGCCTTGAAGTCTCAAGAAGGAGAGGGCCACCCCCTCTCCTTGATGTCCTTGAAAAGGACAAATTTTGCTTCCTTAAGGAGCTTCATGTTTGAGTGTGTGTTGAGCATGTTTGACTTGTTTTCCATGCTTATATTGCCATGATATAACATGCCTCTAAGTTGGTTTTGGTCTCCTATACATGCTTAGTATAGTTGCCTTGTAATGCCCTTTTATGCCTTAACATGTCTAGGTTGTATGCCCTAGTTTCTAGCATGTTTTAGGCTTAGATTTGTGAAGCTTGTAAGCTTATTTTGCTATGATTTAGCTCTGTCCATAGCTATTTTGGCTAATCTTAGCATGTATTTGGTAGCCTCTTTGTATTTGGCTTGTTGGCCTTAAGAGTATGAGAGTGTAGTATGCCATGCTTGCTTTATCTTTGATGGTTGGAACCATCTAGCATGCCATTTCAGTCCTTCATACATGCTTATTTGATTGCCTTAGTGGCCTTGTTAATGCTTTAAGAGTATGTCTTGTACGCCCCTTGTTTTGGCTTCAATGCATGTCTTGATTTGATGACTCTTAGATGCTATCTAAGTAGCTCTTTGGCCTTGCTTTAACATGCTAAGAACCTGTTTTAGGTCGATTATTGCATGCCATGTGTGTTTGTGCTAAGTGTAGTTTAATGCCCTATTGACTTGCTTTGAGCTTAGGCCATTTGCATACTTTATTTGGCACGCTTCATTGCATGATTTGGCATCATGCTTGACATAAATTTTAGAGTTTTTAATGCATGCTACCAGCCCATGTTTGTGTCTCTTAAGTGTGCATGGGAGTTGCTTTTGTATGCCTCGGGTTTAGACTTGAACATGTGCATGTGTGTGCGTGTGTTTAGTCTCATTTCCTAGGCACTTTGGCCATTGTTTTTAGCCTTGTTAGAGCTGCCCAATTCATGTGTAACTCCATCTCATTACTTAGTTTGCATGCTTGCCTTGTACGTCTACTTGTATGCTTACATAAGTGCCTCGCATTATCCATATGGCATAGTAGATAACATGCTTAGGGCCTTGTTGCATTGGCATGCATGTTGAGCCTCTTGAAGTGAAGTATGATGGAGGTTTGGCACCTTTATTTGCTTGTTTGCATTGCATGCATTTGACATTGAAGTTGTATTCTCGGTCCTTTGGGCCATCACGCATAGAAATGCGCGATTGGTGGTCCGAGGATCGAGGCACATGCCCCATTGAGTCATCAACATGATGTGGGATGTGTTTGGTGCAAACATTGCTTAAAAATCCATGCCATACACTGCTTTGCCCTCTGCTGCTGTCATCTGCAGGTTTTAGCAGGAACATTTGGCCGGTCGGCAATGTTTAGTGCCGACCGGCAAACAATTTTCAGCCGATAACTTCAAATGCAGCCGGTGGCCACACCCTTCAGCCGATGGTGTTTCCCTTCAGCCGGTGGTGATATTCAGGGTATGTGGAAGCTGTTCCAGGACTTTGGCAATTTTCAGAGGAGCATGGCAGTATAAACAGAGGCAACAGTGCTATGGCAATTGGGTTCCGAGCGAGTCCCGCACGCAGCTGCGATTAGCCCTCACCCCGAGGCATTTGATGCTTAATTAGATTAATTAGTTAATTTAATTTAGTTGGTTTGTAATATTTAATTAGCTAGAATTGTTAATTATTTATTTGGTTCTGTATTATTTTAGTCCCTCCGAGCGAGGGCAAAAATGTAATAAGGGTGCGTGAGTGGGTGTATGTCTTCCAACCCCCATTTCTTTCTAACCCTTTTATTTACCTGCTTATGGTAGATTAGGGCATACTTATTTTAGCATACCTTATGCAATGCATGTGTGCATTCATGCATTTTGTTTACATGCACCAGGGCTCGGTACATCATACAAACTGCATTGTATTTTTAAATTTCGAATTGAATACGTGCTATTTGATCGCATTTCACATGCCATGTTTAGGGTTAGCCGAGCCTACTCTAGATTGCATCTATGCCTGTGTTGCATTAGCCACTTAACATGAACTAGGTCACGCATGTTTGCTAACTAGTTTACTATTTTGGCGTGGAGTACGATGTAAGTATTTTACGTTTTAGCATATCGCACGCGTGTGAATGTTTACCATGACAGTATGCTTACCATGCGGCTAAGTGCTTACATGATAAACTGTTTGAATGCCTGTGGGTGGAGGTTGGATTGCCTCAGTTGGAATAACTCGTTGAAATCCGCATTTTAGCCTACTTGCGAGTAGCAAAAGAAAACAACACGTTTTTCGAGACAAAACGGATATGCAATGTTTATTTCCAAGTTAGGCGATCTAGTCTATACTTTTGTGTTGTGCGCATCACATAGTAATTCTAGGTTAATAACCGGAATAAGAACATGTAATGTTTTCAAAAACGGATATCACGGTTAGTAGAGGCGGTCTTGACGGCGAAAGAATGCTCATAGCTGACCTTCCCCGATCGTACCCAAGCTCCCGAGCCAAGACCACTTTGGTGATGACGGACATGTGGCCTTCGGCACTGAGTCAGGGTTTCCTAAATTTCCCAATTTAAAAATATTTAGGTGGCGACTCTGTATCTGGCAAAGCAGTCCATGTTTGGCACTACTTTTTCAAAAATCTGTTTTCTCAAACGATTTGCCAGATTTGGACTCTTTGGTTCAGATTTAGAACCGACACACAAAAAGGGAGTCCGAACTGTTAGCGCGAGGTCCCCCGCGGGACGTGCTACATTGTTCCATCAGTCTAGTCGGGGACGTTATCGGTATCAGACCCGAAGAGGCCAGGCTTCGGAAGCTTCGCGAGGGTCGACTTCTAAACCAGCGAGGTAGTATCACCCTTAAGAGGGACTCTTGTTTTAGAAATCTATGTTATAAGTTGTGAAACTTTTGGGATTGACCGATGTGTCGTAGGGTGCTAAGGCGCCGTAGTTATGTATTGTTATTTGTTACCCTCTCGTGTGGGGCTTGCTAATGAAACTTAAATTTCCTTGTTATGTATGTGTGATGAAACGTGTAAATGGAAATTGGTGATCCTAGTACTATTGTATATCAACTATTGAATTTTGTGATGGTCTTGCGATGGCCTTTGATTTTTGTCCAATTTAGAAATTGTTGATGGGGATTGAGAAGTCGGCGAGAAATTTTTTGACAAACGTAGTATTAAGTTTGAGGAAGTGTGAGACCTTAGAGTTTTGTGAAGATTGGTGGACGTGATGTAAGAATGTCTAAGAGGGTATGAGGTTTACACCTCGGGTAGTGAGAATGGTGTTAGTGTGTCTTTGCTTAGTGTTTTAAAATTTTTGATTTGTGAGTTCATTGGGGTCCTATCGACCATGAATAGGATTAATCTTTGTGTTAAGGTTGATTGCGAGTAAATAAAGGTATGTCTTGGAATGAGCTTGTAGTGTTGTTAAATTTTGGTGGAAATTTGAGTAGGGAAAAGAATTCCGTGGGTAGATACTTGAAGTATACGGAAGCGATGAATGGTTGGTGTTTTAGGTAACGAGTGTACCGTTGGTAAGATTGCCTTGGATGACCTGGGTCGTATGATCGCCGTTGACCTACTCGGTCTTGTGTTGGGTATAAGAATGTGTTGGCCATCTAGGCATGAGAATTGAATCCCTATGAGAATGGTATGTAGATGTTTGAAGACCGGGGCGGAAACTCTCGGATGATTAGTTAAGTGAAATGGTATCAAGGAGGGTGACAAATAGTCACCTTAGAATGGGTTAGATGTGGGTTGTAAAGTTGAGCCTTGGGAAAATTAGTACCATTTGGCTAGAAGGCGGTGTGGCGCTGTGGGTTGTGCCTAGGGCCTTGGGCCTTGCGCTTGCTTTGTGTGGTTATCGGTGCAGCGCATCTACATGCAAGTTATTGAAACCGTGAATCGAGGTAGAGTGTTAGCTTCGGGTTGGGAATACTCATAGGCTCTTGGGTGTCGATCTTTGTTTTGGCTCATGTTTGTGTTAGTCTGGAACTTTCGAAGTTTGGAAAATTATGTGTGTGCGTTATTCCATCGACCGTGATTGCTTCTAATAGTTGTTGTATTGAAAGATGTGGTTGTCTCATTATGACAAACCTTGTAAGTGTGATGGATGTGATTGGGTGATGGCGGGGATTCACCGAGTGTTGTTGAGAAGATAAATTGATATGTGATAGTTGGTTTTTGAAAACTTTCTTGGCATTTCTATTTCAACTAAAACCCTTGGGGTAAAATTTTAAAGATTGTTTTGGGAAAAATGATTACAAAATGAATTGTTTTTACTCGGATATTTATAACACGAATGCTTCATTGGAAAACAGCACGAATTCAAATAAAATTTTGGAAAAAAAAAGAAAAAGAAAAAAAAAAGAAGAAGATATTCTTTCTTTTACGATGGCAAGATCAATTCCTATTTTAACTAGTTTATGTGATCATGTAGTTATCTTGTGTAAATAACAACTTGTGTGGCAAGAATAATGTTATTGACTGAACGGAATGGTATAATTGTTGTATTATGTTAATTAATATCGTGGAAATGCTAGGTTATGTTGTTGCGGTTGTGGCATCACCATGAGGGTGATCGGTGTTGTTGGTTAACGGCAGGGATTTGCCGGTTGTTACGGTGGAGCGGAAATTAGATGAACGAATTTTGGATTTTTGCTTGAAAGGAAGAAAACGCATTTTTGCTTGTGACCGGTGTGAGTTTGAAACACTTTTGAGAAAATGTTTTACATGTAAAGAGATGACTTTTACCAATAATTGAGAAAAAGATGAAAACCTTCTTTTGGAATTGAGTTGTTAATTATTGTACCCTTATGGTAGTAATGGTGTAACGACTTTGATTGTATTTCTAAATCTCGAGCTTTGTGCTTTTGGTTGTGTGGATGGTTGGGCGTTGTAAGAACTTGTTAGACCGGAGTCTTATCTCGAGCCGAGTTTTGTTGTGACCTTTTCCTTAAATAAGGTAATCAAGGATCTTATGGTAAAGATCTAGTTTCCATCTCATTAGAGTGTTAAGCATGGAGAGTGTTTGGGCTAATGGTTGCCGTGGTCGTTCGCTGGTCTTGTCTCATAGACCTAGTGAGTAGGTGTGAATCGAGGGGAAGTCAGTGACCCTTTCCTAGTGTTCTTGACTAATTCGGTATACTTGGTGTTCCTAGAGTCGGGGTAGTATTCCAAGATTGGTTGTGGCCGGAAATTAGTGTTGTGTTTACTTGGTTGGTTGGGAAGTTTTCCTTGGCACTGTCTGAGGCCTTGTATGGCCAACCTTGTGGGTCACTAGTTTGTTAGGCCAAGGTAGGGGATGCACCATTGTAGGGCCCGGAGTTTGCTAGGGAGGCAACCGAGAAAGTTGCTCTCATCCGAAAGAGGGTAGTTACGGCCCAAAGCCGATAGAAAGTTATGCCGATAGGAGGGGACAACCTTTGTTCTTTGAAGTGGGCAATCGTAGGTTCCTTAAGATCTCACCTAGGCAAGATTTGATGAGGTTCGGTAAGAGGGGTCAGTAGCCTCCGAGGTTCTTTGGGCCTTCGAGTTATTGGAGAGGATCAGGGGAGTGGCGTGCCGGTTAGTTTTACTGCCACAACTTTTGGGGATCCGTTATGTGTTCCAAGACCATACCATAGTGTAGGTGTTGTGGAGACACCATGGGAAAAGGAGGTGGAAGTCTGCTCCAAATATCCGGATTAATTCGAGCATGCTTAATGTAAATTTCAGATTGTAATGTTTCTTTGTATTGAAGTGAAAGATATAAGGCTATTGATCATGTGTTGTTGTGTGTTGTTAATCTAAGCTTGAGGTTGTGAAAGGAAAATGAATTGCTATGGATGTGTTAATCCAAATGTTTAAAATGGAAAATTATTACCTTGGAGAATAATGATAATAGAACCTGATAAATGTTGGTTGAACATAATTTTTGTAATTACATAATGTTGTAGAAATGACCGTTTTACTAGAACACTTTTGTTGGTGAGTTATTCAAATTTCGAGGACGAAATTTCCTATGGTGGGGAGGTTGTGACGGCCTGGTTCCTTTCCTTTCTTTTTCTTTCTTTCTTAACCCGTTCTCCATGTGCCTTCGTTGGGTCGGAGATCTCCGGGATGGTTCCCTACATTGGAGTTCCAGTGTCCTTTTGTTCTGTGTTAAATTTTGTTTGTTCCGGAGGGTGCACGGGTGAGTTCACGGTGCCGGGGACGAAGTTGAAACTTTGAGTCTTTGGGCGGGACCGCCTGGCGGAGCCCTAGGCCGCCGCAGTGCGGTGGGAGTAACGCCTGGCCAAGCTTGACACCCAATTGGCTCTTGTCTAAGCGCCTGGCGGAGAAAATGGCCGCCTGGCCAACCCGATCCGAAACTCTATTTTTTGTATCATTTTGATCCAAATATATCTCTCATTATACTCATCTCCCTCTCACTCCAAAACATATATTTCTCCCCCTTCTCTCTAGAAAACCTCCTAAAACATCTATACACTTTGATTTTGAAAATTTGCGGGTCAAGATCTTCATCATCTTTCTCTCAATCTTGAAAATCCAAAGCTAGGGCTTCACTTGGGTGTTGGAGATCCAAAGTTTTTCTCATCTTTGAGGCTAGGGTTTCAACTCATCTTTCTTCATCAAGCTTTAAGGTAGGGATTTCTTGAGTTATATATATAGTTTTGCTACTTTGGTGTTGATTTACAAATATTCTTAAAGTTTTGTGCTAGATTTTAGATTTTGGTTCAAAATATTGAGAATCTTGAATATGGGTTTGAAATCTCTAACCTTTACTAGTTCTTGAGGGTTTCTCTCTATTAAACACATGATGAATGATCATGATGGGGTTTCTTTAAGAAAATGATGAAGTTTTGGCTTTCAATGAAAACCCTAGAAATTGGGGCTTTTGAAAAATAATGAAGATGTCTTGAAATTATTTATTTTCTTGTATCAAGAGGATGTATGAGAGTTAGTCTCACCAAATGTCTAGCAAAATAGCAACTTTTGATATATGTATATATATATCTAAATGGAGGCCCTCTTTTATAAATTCTTTGATAAAAGCATATTTGTGTAGAGTGGTAAAGTGGTGAGTTGTTGAGTGCCTTAAGTGTTGTAAAATACCTAATTGTAAAGTAACGGGAAGCGAAATGAATGATGACATGTTAATCATATTGAAAGTTTGGTCATGACGAATTAATGTTGAGGAATTGTTGTGGTGTGTCGAAGACACATGGCTATTGTGTGAGATGAGAAAGTGTAATTATGCGTTGAAGACCCATGGGTATCTTGTGGAAGAACACGGTAAGGAGGAAATGGAAATGTGATGTTGAATATGGTTGTAGACATACTTCTTTTTGTTAAATTTAAAAGAATGCTATGAGTTAGTAATTGTTGCATCATATTCTCTATTGTTTTAAAGTCATCATTGCATATCATGACATGAGTTGGAAAAGCATTCATTTTGAGAAAGATCATTGTAATGAGAACTAATGGAAATGTGTATAGGGTAAATACGTTGGTAAGTCCGGATAGGGGGTGTAGATGAATTTGATAAGTTGGCTTGAGTGTCCAGGGTGAAAGACCCGAAAGCCGCACGGATAGGTGTCGAGCCTTCCGATTAGCACCAGTAAAAATGACAGTTTGGTAGTGCTCTTAGAGACTACTTGCAAACACCAGCCTAGGGATTACCAGTGTCGTATTTACCACCCCTGTTGATTTAAATATTGGAAGTTTGAAATTGATGAGATTGCTAAATGTTATTGAGAACATGATGATTTTGAAATCGTGCATGGAAATAAAATTCTCTTTCATCATTGGCACTTGCATGGCATTGCATATGCATTTCTTTTAACGTTGATAGGTTAGCATAACTGTATATACTTTGTGAGGAATCTCTACTGGACTTTACGCTCACCCCTATGGGAATTGGTGCAGGTAAAGATGTGGTGACCCCTTCAAGCTAAGGGCATGGAGATATTTTGAAGAAGAGTACTTCGACTCTTATTTTGTTGTGATATTTGTTGTAAGCCAAGGGCTAATGTGTTTGGGTCCGAGAGACCATTATGTGTAACCGGGCTATTGCCTTGGAACTTGTAAGCCCTTGAGGGCCTTATTTTTTGTGATTTAATAATTTCTTTTACATGCTATCGGTTCATGCACTAGTTGTCAATAAATGTATAATGGCATGTGGGAATATTTTGGTAAATATTGGAACCATGTAAATGGATTTGGTTAATGTCTCATCTTGAAGTGGGTTGATGTGATAGTTTTGTGGGATTATTTTCGGGGCGTGACAGGCATCTCCTGCCTCCTAGGCCTACCTCGCCTACCAGCACGTCCTTGGCCTGACATCCTAATAAAGGTAACGAAGGACATTAGCACATTCACAAATGTGCCGAAGCTATAACACTTGCGTCCTAATGCATGGACAACTGTAATTCACTCCACGTAAGCACATAAACACATAAGCACTTACGAATTTCGTTTCTGGATAATGATAGTCCTGAGGCGTTACTAGAGTTCCGGTTAAAAACAGCATTGATCAAGTGCTTTTCCAACAAGACTCACAGAAACCCAAGGATCCAATCAACATCCTATAAACTAAATCACATACCCAAATAGTCACATAAACATGTTATCACATAAGCACATAACATTTCACATAAGTCTCTAACAAGCGAGACAAACCCATTGTGATACTAATCACTTCCCACGTACCCAAAGTATTCTAACCCGATAAGCTCTGATACCAAGTTGTAACGCCCTCAAAATAATAACATTGAAACCCATCAATTTAGACATGCATTGATATAAGAAATCAACCCCTTTTCATTCATCAAAATAGTTCATTACAAAAATAGTACATGTTAACAACAAAAGCGAATGCCCTACGGGCTTACAGCTTTCCAAGTTAACACTTGGTTACAAAAAAAGGAGTACTAACTCAAATACACATTAAGCCCTTGGCTTGAATCTACATGTATTACATCGAAAGATAACAAAACAACAAAAGTCATGCGCCTCTAGCTTCACAAGCTATGTTGTTGGAGGTGGCATGCTACCTGTACCTGAAAATGATGTCCCATAAAGGGTGAGCCACGGCCCAGCAGAAATACACTAAACCAGCTATGAACAATGACTAAAAGATTAGCAATGATAGATGGTCAACACAGATACATCCACATATATAACATTCTGGTTTCATGACATTAAGCCCATGTTACATTTCATTTCCCATTTCTTTCAACTTTGAGTTTGAAAACACGGCTCAGAACCTGGCCAAATAACTTAATGAGGTTTAAACTCATCTTTAAAACACTTTCGACATTCATGATGGATACACATTTTAATACTGTATCAATAACACATAAACCACTTCCACATTTCTCAAATAATACACATAGTAGTGTTGTATTAATGAAACGAAACATTCCCATACGTTTCCAATAATACACATTGTAGTGCTGTATTAATGAAACAAAACACTTCTATTTCGCAGCCTGATACACATTGTAGTGCTGTATCACTGTCACACACAATCCGGTTTAGAGGTACAGCCCCTTTCTTCCAATAAACCGTGGAGTACAACCCCTTTCTCCTTCCACACAAACAATGTATATAAACAGTTATCATATACAATCAATCAATACATAAAGTTAATGTATTATTCCAATCGCTATATTCAATAGCACGTTCAACTGATTAGTTTTAGTTTGCCTAATCATCATGCAATGTCTACAACCATCAAGACTATCCTCCACCGATAGCCCAAAGCAGTTATTTCTAAACAGAAAATAAATGCACCAAATGGATATATAATCAACATTTCAACTTGGTGAGCAATAATTAAATTCGACTACACCCTTTAATTCCATACATCTTCAATTTCACTTTCTCAATGCAATTTTTCATTTCTCCAAATTAATTATACCAATTAATTTAACTATGTAATTAGGACATTTACCATAATTAACATAAAAACCCTAAGGTTCCATTTTCTTCAATAGATCATTATTAATCTCATTTCTTTCTATGCCAAACATGCATATAGATTTATATAAACAAAACCCCAACTTTTATAAAATTACACAAAAGCCCCAAACTTTCACAAAATTACCAAACCAACCCCAACATATCAAAATGCCAAAATTCAAAGACAAAGCTCATGAGAAGGAGTAGGATATCCCTACCTCGAAGTTAGAGCTCGAATGGAGAAGAAGACCAAAACCCAAGTGCTCCAAAATCCAAACCTTTCGGATCAAAACGAAGCCCTCGACGATCAACACAACTATTACAAAGGCCGAAGGAAAGAAGAACACTCTAACTAGATCAAACCCTAAAGAGAAGGGAGATTCTGGAGAGAGAAGCTCTCAAAATCGATTTTGGAAAAGTAAGAGAGAGAAAATAAAAGTGAAAAGTGATTCAAAAATGTCCAACTGCTATCTGATATACGACAGGTCCGCTCGAGCGGAAAACACAACGCTCGAGCGTCAAGAACAAAAAACGTGGTCCGCTCGAGCGCCAAGACACAGAGAAAAAGCACATCCGCTCGAGCGCGAAACTACCGCTGGCGTAGATTCTCCCAAAGACTTTCACAGACGAAACACTACCCGCTCGAGCGCCCAAAGATCCGCTCGAGCGCAACCCGCCGGCGTAAGAAATCCCGCCGGCGTGAAAACACACTGCAGAAGTTTTGCGGGGCACGAAATCTTTGAGAGTCGTAAACTCCGCCGGCGCAATAATATCCGCTCGAGCGGACAACCAAAGACCAAAATCCGCTCGAGCGCAGAATGACCCGCTCGAGCATAACACCAAAATTCTGGGCAACAACACTAGAGGCCAAAACTCAACCTACCTGTTCACAACACGCCCAACACATCCTAAAACTCAATCATAAGGAATTAAAGGATGACAACAAGATAAACAACCACTAACTCCACGGAATCAGAGTCCAGAATACAACAGTTATAGAAAGGGAAAACCGGGATTGCTATAGTTAAGGTATAGTGGTTTTTTGAATGAACCTTTTTTATTTAATTTCCAAATAGATCGTTAAGGTATAGTGGTTTCTTGAATGAACTTACAATGTTAATTTTATGCAACTTCCATTTTTATTTTTATTCAATATCCTTTTTTATTCGAATGCCTTTTTCTATTCAACTTTCTTTTTTCTTTAATTTCCAAATAGATCGCTAAGGTATAGTGGTTTCTTGAATGAACTTCCATTTTAATTTTATGCAACTTCCATTTTTATTCGATTTCTTTTTCTATTCAACTTCATTTTTTTATTTAATTTCCCAATTGATCGTTAACGTATAGTGGTTTCTTGAATGAACATCCACTTTTAATTTTATGCAACTTCCACTTTTATTTTTGTTCAACTTCCCTTTTTATTCAATTTCCTTTTCTATTCAACTTCCTTTTTTATTTAATTTCCAAATAGATCGTTAAAGTATAGTGGTTTCTTAAATGAACTTTCATTGTTAATTTTATGCAACTTCCATTTTTAATTTTATGCAACTTCCATTTTTATTTTTATTGAACTTCCATTTTTATTGAATTTTTTTTTTCTATTCAACTTCCTTTTTTTATTTAAGAAAAGAAACCACTATACCTTAACGATCTATTTGGAAATTAAATAAAAAAGGAAGTTGAATAGGAAAGGAAATTGAATAAAAATGGAAGTTGAATAAAAATAAAAATGGAAGTTGACTAAAAATAAAAATCGAAGTTCATTCTAGAAACTACTATACCTTAACGAATTATTTTGAAATTGAATAGAAAAGGAAGTTGAATGGAAAAGAAAATTGAATAAAAATGGAAGTTGAATAAAAATAAAATGGAAGTTGCATAAAATTAAAAATGGATGTTTCATAAAATTAAAAATTGATCGTTAAGGTATAGTGGTTTCTAGAATGAACTTCTATTGTTAATTTTATGCAACTTCCATTTTTATTTTATTCGACTTCCATTTTTGTTCAACTTCCTTTTTTATTAAATTTCTTTTTCTGTTCAACTTTCTCTCTTTTTTTTAATTTACAAATAAATCGTTAAGGTATAGTGGTTTCTTGAATGAACTTCCATTTTTAATTATACACAACTTCCAGTTTTATTTTTATTCAACTTCCATTTTTATTCAATTTGTTTTTCTATCTATATTCCTTTTCTATTTAATTTCCACATAGATCGTTAATGTATAATGGTTTCTTGAATTAACTTCCATTGTTAATTTTATGCAACTTCCATTTTTATTTTTATGCAACTTCTATTTTTATTCAACTTACTATTCTATTCAACTTCATATTTTATTTAATTTCCAAATAGATCGTTAAGTTATAGTGGTTTCTGGAATGAACTTCCAATTTTATTTTTATTCAACCTCTAGTTTTATCCAATTTCCTTTTGTATTCAATTTCCTTTTATTTAATTTTCAAATAATTCATTAAGGTATAGTGGTTTCTTGAATGAACTTCCATTTTTATTCAATTTCTTTTTCTATTCAACTTCATTTTTTATTTAATTTCCAAATAGATCGTTAAGGTATAGTGGTTTTTGAATAAACTTCCATTTTTAATTATATGCAACTTCTATTTTTATTTTTATTCAACTTCAATTTTTATTCAATTTCATTTTCTATTCAACTTCCATTTTTATTCAATTTCCTTTTCTATTTAACTTCCTTTTTTTTATTTAATTTACAAATAGACCGCTAAGGTACAGTGGTTTCTTGAATGAACTTGCATTTTCAATTTTGATGTAGTTTTCCATTTTTATTTTTATTCAACTTCCATTTTTATGCAATTTCCATTTTTATTCAACGTCCTTTTTTATTTAATTTCCAAATAGATCGTTAGGGTATAGTAGTTTATTGGATGAACTTCATTTTTTAATTTTATGCAACTTCCATTTTTGTTTTTATTCAATTTCCTTTTCTATTCAGCGTCCTTTTTTATTTAATTTCCAAATAGATCATTAAGGTATAGTGGTTTCTTGAATTAACATCGATTTTATTCAACTTCCATTTTTATTCAATTTCCTTTTTTTATTCAATTTCCTTTTCTATTCAACTTCCTTTTTTATTGAATTTCCAAATAGATCATTAAGTATAGTGGTTTCTTGAATAAACTTCAATTTTTAATTATATGTAACTTCCATTTATATTTTTATTCAATTTCCATTTTTATTCAACCTCATTTTTTATTCAGCTTCCATTTTTATTCAATTTTTATTTTTATTCAACTTCCATTTTTATTAAATTTCCTTTTCTAAATAGATCGTTAAGGTATAGTGGTTTCTTCAATGAACTTCAATTGTTAATTTTATGCAACTTCCATTTTTATTCAATTTCCTTCTCTATTCAACTTCTTTTTTTGTTTAATTTCCAAATAGATCGTTAAGGTATAGTTGTTTCTTAAATGAACTTACATTGTTAATTTTATGCAACTTCCATTTTTATTCAACTTTCTTTTTTATGTAACTTTCATTTTTATTTTTATTCAACTTCCATTTTTATTCAATTTCCTATTCTATTCAACTTACTTTTTTATTTAATTTCCAAATAGATCGTTAAGGTATATTGGTTTCTTAAATGAACTTACATTGTTAATTTTATGCAACTTCCATTTTTATTTTTATGTAACTTCCATTTTTATTCAACTTTCTTTTTTATGCAACTTCCATTTTTATTTTTTATTCAATTTGCTATTATATTCAACTTCATTTTTTTATTTACTTTCCAAATAGATCGCTAAGGTATAATGGTTTCTTGAATTAACTTCCATTGTTAATTTTATGCAACTTCCATTTTTATTTTTATTCAACTTTAATTTTTATTCAATTTCCTTTTTTATTCAACTTCTTTTTTTATTTAATTTCCAAATAGATCGTTACGGTATAGTAGTTTATTGGATGAACTTCAATTTTTAATTTTATTCAACTTTCTTTTTTTATTTAATTTCCAAATAGATCACTAAGGTAGAGTAGTTTCTTGAATGAACTTCTATTTATTTTTATTCAATTTCATTTTTAATTTTATGCAACTTCCACTTTTACTTTTATTCAAGTTCCATTTTTATTCAATTCTATTCTCTATTCAACTTCCATTTTTATTTTTATTCAACTTCCATTTTTATTTAATTTCCTTTTCTATTCAACTTCCTTTTTTATTTGATTTCCAAATAGATCGTTTAGGTAGAGTGGTTTCTTGAATAAAAATAAAAATCGAAGTTCATTCAATAAACCACTATACTTTAACGATCAACTTTCTTTTTTATTTAATTTCCAAATAGGTCGTTAAGGTATAGTGGTTTCTTAAATGAACTTCCATTTTTAATTTCATGCAACTTCCATTTTTATTCAACTTCCTTTTTTATTTAATTCCAAATAGATCGTTAAGGTATAGTGGTTTTTTGAATTAACTTCCATTGTTAATTTTATGTAACTTCCATTTTTATTTTTATTTAACTTCCATTTTTATTTTTATCCAATTTCCTTTTGTATTCAACTTCCTTTTTTATTTAATTTCCAAATAGATCGTTAAGGTATAGTGGTTTCTTCATTGAACTTCGATTTTTATTTTTATTCAATTTCCTTTTTTATTCAACTTCCTTTTATATTTAATTTCCAAATAGATCGTTAAGGTATAGTAGTTTGTTGAATGAACTTCAATTTTTAATTTTATTCAACTTCAATTGTTAATTTTATGCAACTTTCATTTTTATTTTTATTCAACTTTCATTTTTATTCAATTTCCTTTTCTATTCAACTTCATTTTTTATTTAATTTCCAAACAGATCGTTAAGGTATAGTGGTTTCTTGAATGAACTTCCATTTTTAAATTTAGGCAACTTCCATTTTTATTTTTATTCAACTTCCATTTTTATTCAATTTCTTTTTCTATTCAACTTCTTTTTTTATTTAATTTCCAAATAATTCGTTAAGGTATAGTAGTTTCTTAAATGAACTTCCATTTTTAATTTTATGCAACTTCCTTTTTTATTTTTATTCAACTTCCATTTTTATTCAATTTCCCTTTCTATTCAACTGTCTTTTTTATTTAATTTCTATTTTTATTTTTATTCAATTTTCTTTTCTATTCAACGTCATTTTTTATTTAATTTCCAAATAGATCGTTAAGGCATAGATCATTAAGGTATAGTAGTTTCTTGAATGAACTTCCATTGTTAATTTTAAGCTTACATTTTTAATTTTATGCGACTTCCTTTTTTATTCAACTTCCTTTTTTATTTAATTTTCAAATAGACCGTTAAGGTATAGTGGTTTTTTGAATGAACTTCCATTTTTAATTTTATGCAACTTCCATTTTAATTTTATGCAACTTCCATTTTTATTTTTATTCAACTTCTATTTTTATTTTTATTCAACTTCGATTTTTATTCAACTTCTTTCTGTATTCAACTTCCTTTTTTTATTTAATTTCCAAATAGATTGTTAAGGTATAGTGGTTTCTTGAAAGAACTTTGATTTTTAATTTTATGCAACTTCCATTTATATTTGTATTTAACTTCTATTTTTATTCAATTTCATTTTTTATTCAACTACCTTTTTTGTTAAATTTCCAAATTGATTGTTGAGGTATAGTGGTTTCTTGAATGAACTTCCATTTTTAATGTTATGCAACTTCCATTTTTAATTTTATGCAACTTTCATTTTTATTTTTATTCAACTTCCATTTTTATTCAATTTCTCTTTCTATTCAACTTCATTTTTTATTTAATTTCCAAATTGATCGCTAAGGTATAGTGGTTTCTTGAATTAACTTCCATTGTTAATTTTATTGAACTTACATTTTTATTTGTATTCAACTTCCATTTTTATTTAATTTCCTTTTCTATTCAACTTCATCTTTTTATTTACTTTCCAAATAGATCGCTAAGGTATAGTGGTTTCTTGAAAGAACTTCCATTGTAAGTTTTACGCAACTTTCATTTTTATCCAATTTACGTTTCTATTCAACTACCTTTTTTGTTAAATTTCCTTATCTTTTCAACTTCTTTTTTTATTTTTATTCATCTTGCATTTTTATTCAATTTCCTTTTCTATTCAACTTCCATTTTTATTTAATTTCCTTTTCTAAACTTCCTTTTCTATTTAACTTCCTTTTTTATTTACTTTCCAAATAGATCGTTAAGGTATAGTGATTTATTGAATGAACTTCGATTTTTATTTTATGCAACTTCCATTTTTATTCTTATTCAACTTCCATTTTTATTGAGTTTCCTTTTCTACTCAACTTTCTTTTTTATTTAATTTCCAAATCGGTCGTTAAGGTATAGTAGTTTCTTGCATGAACTTCCATTGTTAATTTTATGCAACTTTCATTTTTATTCAACTTCCATTTTTATTCAATTTCCTATTCTATTCAACTTCATTTTTTATTTAATTTCCAAATAAATCATTAAGGTAGAGTGGTTTTTTGAAAAAACTTCCCTTTTTATTCAATTTCCTTTTTTATTCAACTTCCATTTTTATTCAATTTCCTATTCTGTTCAACTTCATTTTTTTATTTACTTTCCAAATAGATCGTTAAGGTACAGTGGTTTCTTGAATGAACTTCAATTTTTAATTTTATGCAACTTCCTTTTTTATTTTTATTCAACTTCGATTTTTATTCAACTTCTTTTCTATTCAACTACCTTTTTTATTTTAATTTGCAAATAATTCATTAAGGTATATTGGTTTCTTGAATGAACTTCCATTTTTATTTAATTTTCTTTTTTATTTTTATTCAACTACCATTTTTAATTAATTTCCTTTTTTTATTCAATTTCCTTTTCTATTCAACTTCCTGTTTTATTTAATTTCCAAATAGATTGCATAAAATTAAATTTCCATTTCTATTCAACATCCTTTTTTATTTAATTTCTTTTTCTTGAATCAACTTTCGTTGTTAATTTTATGGAACTTCCATTTTTATTTCTATTCGACTTCCATTTTTAATTTTATTCAACTTTCTTTTTTTATTTTTATTTAACTTCCATTTTTATTTAATTTTGTTTTCTATTCAACTTTCTTTTCTATTTAATTTCCAAATAGATCGTTATGGTGTAGTGGTTTCTTGAATGAACTTCCATTTTTATTCAATTTCTTTTTCTATTGAACTTCTTTTTCTATTTAATTTCCAAATAGATCGTTAAGGTATAGTGGTTTCTTGAATGAACTTCCATTTTATTTTTACTCAACTTCTTTTTTTATTCAACATCTAGTTTTATTGAATTTTTTTTTTCTATTCAACTTCCTTTTTTGTTTAATTTCCAAATAGATCGTTAAGGTATAGTGGTTTCTTGAATTAAATTCCATTGTTAATTTTATGCAACTTCCATTTTTATTTTTATTCAATTACTTTTCTATTCAACGTCCTTTTTTTTAATTTCCAAATAGATCGTCAAGGTATAGTAGTTTCTTGAATTAACTTCCATTTTTAATTTTGTACAACTTCCATTCTTATTTTTATTCAACTTCTATTTTTATTCAATTTCCTTCTCTATTCAACTTCTTTTTTTATTTAATTTCCAAAGAGATCGTTAAGGTATAGTAGTTTCTTGAATGAACTTCCAATGTTAATTTAAGGCAACTTTCAGTTTTATTTTTATTGAACTTTCATTTTTATTCAATTTCATTTTCTATTCAACTTCTTTTTTTATTTATTCATCTTCCATTTTTATTCAACTTCCTTTTTTATTTAATTTTCAAATAGACCGTTAAGGTATAGTGGTTTCTCGAATGAACTTCCATTTTTAATTTTATGCAAATTCCATTTTTATTTTTATTCAACTTCCATTTTTATTCAATTTCCATGGTTTCTTGAATGAACTTCCAGCTTTTATTTTATGCAACTTCCATTTTTATTTTTATTTTTATTCAACTTCCATTTTTTATGCAACTTTCCTTTTATTTTTACTCAACTTCCATTTTTATTTAATTACCTTTTCTATTGGGAAATTAAATAAAAAAGGAAGTTGAATAGAAAAGGAAATTGAAATTGAATAGATCGTTAATGCATAGTGGTTAGTGGTTTATTGAATGAACTTTCTCTGTTAATTTTATGCAACTTTCATTTTTATTCAACTTCTATTTTTATTTAATTTCAAAATAGATTGTTAAGGTATAGTGGTTTCTTGAATGAACTTCCATTTTTAATTTCATACAACTTTCATTTTTATTTTTATTCAACTTCCATTTTTATTTTTATTCAACTTTCTTTTTTATTTAATTTCCAAATAGATCGTTAAGGTATAGTGGTTTCTTGAATGAACTTTCATTTTTATTCCATTTTAATTTTATGAAACTTCCATTTTTATTTTTATTTAACCTCCATTTTTAATTTTATGCAACTTCCATTTTTATTTTTATTCAACTTCAATTTTTATTCAATTCTATTTTCTATTCAACTTCCTTTTTTATTTAATTTCCAAATAGATCGTTAAGTTATAGTGGTTTCTTGAATGAACTTCCATTGTTAATTTTATGTAACTTCCATTTTTATTCAACTTGCTTTTTTATTCAATTTACTTTTCTGTTTAACTTCCTTTTTTATTCAATTCTATTTTCTATTCAACTTCTTTTTTTATTTAATTTCCAAATAGATCGTTAAGGTATAGTGGTTTTTTGAATGAATTGCCATTGTTAATTTAATGCAACTTCCATTTTTATTTTTTATTCAACTTCCATTTTAATTCAATTTTTTTCTCTCTTTAACTTTCTTTTTTATTTAATTTCCAAATAGATCGTTAAGATATTGTGGTTTCTACAATGAACTTACATTGTTAATTTTATGTAACTTCTATTTTTATTTTTATTCAACTTCCATTTTTATTTAATTTCCAAATAGACTGTTAAGGTATAGTGGTTTCTTAAATAAACTTCAATTTCTAATTTTATGCAACTTCCATTTTTATTTTTATTCATCTTCCGATTTTTATTCAACTTCCATTTTTATTCAATTTCCAAATAAACCGTTAAGGTATAGTGGTTTCTTGAAAGAACTTCCATTGTAAGTTTTACGCAACTTTCTTTTCTATCCAACTTCATTTTTTATTGAATTTCCAAATAGATCGTTAAGGTATAGTGTGATCTTGAATGAAACATCCATTTTTAAATTTAGGCAACTTCCATTTTTATTTTTATTCAACTTCCATTTTTATTCAATTTCCTTTTCTATTCAACTTCCTTTTTTTATTTAATTTCCAAATAATTCGTTAAGGTATTGTGGTTTCTTAAATGAACTTCCATTTTTATCCAATTTCCATTTGTATTCAACTTAATTTTTATTCAATTTCCAAATAGATCGTTAAGGTATAGTGGTTTCTTGAATGAACTTTCATTTTTAATTTTATTGAATTTTCCCTTTTATTTTTGTTCAACTTCCCTTTTTATTCAATTTCCTTTTCTATTCAACTTCCTTTTTTATTTAATTTCCAAATAGATCGTTATGGTATTATGGTTTCTTCAATGAACTTCCTTTTTTAATTTTATTCAACTTCAATTTTTATTCAATTTCCTATTCTATTCAACTTCATTTTTTATTTAGTTTCCAAATAGATCGTTAAGGTATAGTGGTTTCTTGAATGAACTTTCATTTTTAATTTTATTGAATTTCCCTTTTTATTTTTGTTCAACCTTCTTATTTATTCAATTTCCTTTTCTATTCAACTTCCTTTTTATTTAATTTCCAAATAGATCGTAAAGGTATAGTGGTTTCTTTAATGAACTTCCATTTTTAATTTTATGCAACTTTTTTTATTTTTATTCAACTTCCATTTTTATTCAATTTCCTTTCTATTCAATCTCTTTTTATTTTATTTCCATTTTTATTTTTATTCAATTTCCTTTTCTATTCAACGTCCTTTTTTATTTAATTTCCAAATAGATCGTTAAGGTATAGTGGTTTCTTAAATGACCTTACATTGTAAATTCTATTCAACATCCTTCTTCAATGAACTTTTATTGTTAATTTTAAGATACAACTATACCTTAACGATCTATTTAGAAATTAAAGAAAAAAGGAAGTTGAATAGAAATGGATGTTGAATGAAATTGAATAAAAATGGAAGTTGAATAAAATTAAAAATGAAAGTTGAATAAAATAAAAATGGAAGTTGCATAAAATTAACATTTTTATAGCGATCCCGGTATTCTCTTACTTTATTTGTTGTATTCCGAACTTTGGTTCCGTGGTGTTGGTGGTTGTATACCTTGTTGTCATCCTTTAATTCCACTTGTTTGAGTTTTAGGATGTGTTGGGCATTTTTCGAACAGGTAGGTTGAGTTTTGGTCTCAAATGTTGTTGCCCAGGTTTTTCGTGTTACGCTCGAGCGGAGTTTAGCTTTTGGTTGTCCGCTCGAGCGGGGTTTACACACTCTCAGTATTTCGTGCCTCTGCAAAACTTCTGCAGGTGTGTTTTTCACGCTGTTCAGCGGGTTTTCGCGCTTCGAGCGGTAGTGCTTTGTCCGTAAAGTTCTGGAGATGAAAATCTACACTCGAGCGGATCGGTTCTTCACGCCGAGCGGGTGTGTTTTGCTTTTGTTTCTTGGCGCCGGCGGGCTTTCTTGCACTCGAGCGGGTTCAAATTTTTGTGCTTGACGCTTGAGCGTTATATTCTCCGCTCGAGCGGGTCATGCGTATATGAGTTATCCGCTGGGTGATTTTAAATCACTTTTCACTTTTCTTTCTCTCTCTTACTTTTTCAAAAAGCCATTTTTGAGAGCTCCTCTCTTTAGAATCTCCCTTCTCTCTAGGGTTTGATCTAGCTAGAGTGTTTTCCTTCCCTTTGGCCTTTACAAAAAGTGTGTTGATCGTCGAGGGCTACATTTTGATCCGAGAATATTGGCTTTTGGAGCACGTTGAATTTCTTCATCTTTTTCCTTTGAGCTCTGAATTTGAGGTAGGGATTCCTACTCACTCTTATGGGTTTTGACCTAGATATTGAGCATGTGGTTTAAGTGTTTTGATTTTGGGACTTAGGGTTTCAAAATGTATAAGAGGGGGTTTTGTGATTTTGGCTCATGATATGTATTTTGGGTCTCAAATGATGATATAGTTGTTGGTTGTTGATATTTAAACCTTTGGGTTAATAATAAGAGATGAGGTAGAAAACCCTAAATCATGTATAAATTAATTGATATAATTGATTTGGGAAAGTTATGGATTTGTGAAATTGAGTTGAATATAATGATATTGGTTCATTATGAGTTGGAATAGTGGAGTCGGATTAATAAATCATTCACTTTTGAAAATGCGGATAATTTATCTCGTTGATGCTTTTATTATCTGCTTAGAAATGATTGCTTAGGCCTACCGATAGAGGGAAGTCTTGATTGGTGTAGAAAATGCATGATGATTAGACAAACTAAAACTAATCAATTGGAAGTTTCATCGAATATGACGGTTGAAAGAATACATTAATGTTATGAATTGATTGATTATGTATATGACCTATGTTTATATAATGTGTGTGTGAGAGGAGATAGGATGTACTCCACGGTTTAGGGAAGATAGGGATGGACCTCTAAACCGGATGTTGTTTGGGAGGAGATAAGGATGGACTCGTTGATACAACACTAAAATGTGTATCATAAAGTGTTGATATAGCTCATATGCTTATCTCGTGAGGTGTTGATAAAGCTCATATGCTTATCTCAAGGCAATGTTGATACAAATAGTATGCTTATCTAATATGAAGTGGGAAATGTTTAATACGAAGTTACTATCTCATTTAAGTTTGGCTGTGTTCTCGAGCCATAGTTGTGAACCTAAACTGGACAAGAAATGGAAAATGAAATGAAACATGGACACAGTTGTCATGTAATGGAAATGATTTATGAATTGATTTATGCGAGTCAAACATTTATAAATTGCTTATGTCTTAGTTACTGCCCATATTGTGTTTAGCATATCTCTACTGGGTGTTGGCTCACCCTTTATCGGACATCATTTTCAGGTACAGGTAGCATGCCACCTCCAAGGACGTAGCTTGGGAGGCTTGGGAATGTTGGATTATTTTGTGTTTTTGATTGTATTACATGTATATTGTAACGCCCTCAAAATTAAACCCGAAACATGACATGCATTACTAAAAGAAAAACAGTATATTATTTAAGTCACCAAAGTAATATGGAATAAAACATCAAATAAATGCCCTATGGGCTTACATCTTGCCAAGCCAACACTTGGACACAAATTCATGAGTTCTAACTCAAAACAAATAAAGCCCTAGGCTTGAAAGTTTACATTGTTCAAATAAAATAAATAAAACAAAATAAAACAAGTCTTCCAATTCAATTCCTCACAAGCTAAGTCCTTGGAGGTAGTGAACCAATTGCACTGAAAAATGAAGTTCCTATATAGGGTGAGCCACATTTCAATAGAGAAATACTAAACCAAGCATAAGAATTAACTAAAGTATTAGCATCTAATACATGGTTAACACGCTATAATCCAGCTTACACTTTTTAAGACATGAATGTCTATATTGCCTATGACACATTGTCTATGGCACATCTTACTTTTCTTCTATGGCTCGTAACTCGCCAAATAACTCAACGGGGTTTCATCTTTTATTAACAAAACTTCCAATTCCACAGGAATAACAATTCAAGTTAAACCTAATCATAACAAATACACGAGTTTGTATTATATCAATCATAATCAATTCACTTCCATACTTCCCAATTGACACACATTTTTGTGCTGTATCAATAAAAACACTTCAATATAAATAAGCACACATAAAAGTGATGCTAATGGAGTCCATCCCCTATCTCCTCCCAAACAAAAATCCGGTTTAGAGGTCCATCCCCTATCTTCCCCTAAACCGTGGAGTTCATCCCCTATCTCCTCCAAACAAATCCGGTTTAGAGGTCCATCCCCTATCTTCCCCTAAACCGTGGAGTTCATCCCCTATCTCCTCCAAACATCATGCATATGCAATGAAACATACAAATTGCCATATGCAACACACAATCAATACAAGTAATGTTCTCAGATAATTCAACAATAACATATGTGACTTAATTCCAGTTATACCTAGCAGCATGCAAGGTCTACAACAATCAATGGCTATCCTCCACCGATAGCCCAAAACAGTTATTTCTAAGCGAGAAATAAATATCACAATGTATATACATTATCAAATCCACATATGAGTGATTTAATATTCAATTACATCAACCAATCTCAATTTCTCAAATCTCATGAATTTAACCCAATACACAATTCTTTTAAATTAATTACATGAATTAATCTATGACAAAACCCTAAGATTTCTCCTGTAATTACTAAACCACCCTCCCATATACCGTAACACCAACACTTAGGATTAAACGATACAAGGAGTAGGAAATCCCTACCTCAAAGCAATGAACCCAATAGAAGAAGATGAAGATGTTTGCCCAAATGTTAAAGTGCTCCAAATCCAACAATGTCTGATTAAATGAAAGCCCTCACTCTCCTCTACCTTTTTAATGAAGGAACTAGGTTAGAAACGCCCTAGATAGATCAAACCCAAGGAAAAGATGAGTTGAGAAAGAAGAAACTCGAACTAGGGTTTTTGGATCAAAATGTGAAAAAGGACGCTTTTAAAACCGCTGCGTTTAAATATCGATGTGCTCGCCGAGCGAAGACATGGTCGCCGAGTGACCAGACACAAGAAATACTCGCCGAGCGAAGAAAAGCTCGCCGAGTTAAGAACTCGATGCTTCAGTTCGCAACCTGAAGCATGCTCGAGCGACAGAATGCTCGCCGAGCGAAAACTCAAACATACAACTCGCCGCTGAGCGAAGAAAGCTCGCCGAGCGAAAACACTCGCCTTCGTCTATACTAGACGCAATCTCGCCGAGCGAAGAAATCTCGCTCGAGCCACTAGAAACAAAACTCAACCTCGCCGAGCGACCAAACCTCGCCGAGCGACCAACTCAAAATCGACAAAGAAGATTTGATTTAACCCAACCAACTCAAACAAACTCGCCCAACACATCCTATAACTCAATTGAGGAATTAGAGAACAACAAATATAACAATGTAATCCGCGAACGAAGTCCGGATACAATAATCAAATGGGAAAAGACCGGGTCGCTATAACCTCCCCTTAAAAGAATTTCGCCTCAAATTAAGCATGAGTTTGTAAAAAAACAAGTTTTTCTTAATTCCCAATGATATATAAAACAATAATCAACAATCTTGACCAATATTGGTCACTTCATCTCTCATTAAGAGGCATCTCACAATATGTATAAACCAACATATATTTCAACCTGCATCAATATTATGCATTATTCCTTTCGATGTTAACAAATTCCATATCGTATTCAATCTCATGGTATAAACAACACATTACTCCCATTATGTGGCAAGTTTCAAAATCTTAACATTCAATCAAACTGTTCTCAATGTTTTCCAACTCAAGACATATATAAAATTCTTAAGTTCCGCAATATTATATAATCTAAGTACAAGATTACAAATCAATAAACAAATCCGGATATTTCTCACGGACTTCCAACTCACGTTCCCAAGTGGCTTCCTCCACGCGTGATGCTTCCACGTAACTTTCACCAAAGGGATAGTCTTGCCATGCAAAACTTGATCCCGCCTATCCAAAACCCGGACCGTCTCCTCATACGAGACATCCTCATCAACAACTAATTCAGTCCAATCCAACACATGTGACGGATTCGCTCATACTTCCGGAGCATACTCACATGAAACACGCCATGAACTCCGGATAATCATGTGGCAAAGCTAAACGATAAGCAATTTCGCCAATCCTCTCAAGGATCTCAAAGGCCCAATGAACCGAGGGACAACTTCCGCTCTTCCCAAATCTCATCAAACCTCGCCTAGGTGATAGTTTCAGAAGACATGATCACCTACCTCAAACACCAAAGGTCTCCTCCTACAATGCATAAGATTTCGACGACTCAGGTCAGAATCAAATTCTTACGGATAAGCTCAACTTTCTCCGTGGTTTCTTACCAACTCCGACCCAACAAAGGTGCGCCACCCACCTCGCCCAACAAACCGAGATCTACACCGGCCATATAAGGCCTCAAACGGTGCCATACCGATACTAGATCGAAAGCTATTGTTGTAAGCAAACTCCACTAATGGCAAGTGCTTCTCCCACGACCCATTAAGGTCGAGAACACAACCTCAAGCATATCCTCCAGATCTGAATAGTACGCCGGACCGCCTGTCACCGAGGATGATAAGCCGCATTAAGGGTCAACTTAGTGCCTAAAGCACTTCGCAAACTCGCCACAACCGGCAAAGGAAACGAGGATCTCTATCTCAAACAATCGCCACCGGGACCCCTGCAACCTCACTATGTCCCGAACATACAAATCGGCAAGATGATCTACCGAATCTCTAACACGCATAGAATGAAGTGCGCCGACTTCACAACCGGTCTACCACAACCCAAATAGCATCACTACCTGCCGAAGTCTTCTAAGACCCACCACGAAGTCCATAGTGACATGCTCCCACTTCCACTCGGCAATAGGCAAGGGTTGCAACAAACCCGCTGCCTTCGATGCTCGGCCTTCACTTGTCGACAAGTAAGGCACTTAGATACTAAAGTCGCCACATCTCTTCATACCCCGCCACCAAAATCAAGCGCCCAAATCCCGATACATCTTAGTACCTCCGGATGCACCGCAAGGCGCGAATGATGAAACTCTCGAGTACCTCCTCACGGCAAGATTCCCAGACAAACAGACGATCACGGTATCTTACGCCAGTCGGGATACACCGTCAAACCCTTCTCAACCTTCCCAATGGAAATCTTTTCTGAGAGATTCTACCTCAAGATCACCCTCCGAGCCTCTAACACTCGAGTCACAAGTGTAGGTCAGGCAACAATCGAAAACAAGGTCAAGAAATTTCAACGGATTCGCCTAAATGCAAATCAAACTCCCCAACAAGACCCAACATCTCCCACTCGGATGGCTATAATCGCAACGCCACCAACAGATTTTCATGGGCATCGGCCACAACATTGGCCTTCCTCGATGATAGTGCAACTCAAGTCATAATCCTCAATGAACTCCATCCACCTCCGCCTCAAATTCAAGTCCTTCCGAGTGAACAAATATTTTAAACTCTTATGGTCGAGAATACCTCAAATTTCTCACCATACAAATAATGTCTCCAAATTTTAGGGCAAATATCACACCGCTAGCTCTAGATCATGCGTAGGGTAATTCTTCTCGTGAATTTTCAATCGACGTGAGCCATAGGCAACCACTTTCCCTCTTGCATCAACACACAACCTAGACCTCTCGTGAGGCGCCACAATAAACCGAATAACCCAACCCTCTCTCGAATAATCAAACCGAGCGGTGGTCAATCTAACTTTCAACTCCCGAAATGACCTTTCACAAGTCTCACTCCAAACAAATTTGACTCCTTCCGAGTCAATCTAGTCAACGTGAAGCTAACTCGAGAAATCCTTCACAAACCGACGGTAATACCCATAATCCCGTAAAATCATGGATCTCAAATACACTCTTAGGTTGTGCCCAATCTTGCACCGCCTCCGCCTTGATGTATCAACAGAGACCCCTTCCTAAACCACATGGCCTAAGAACTTCACCTCTTCTAGCCGTAACTCACACTTCCCAAACTTAGCATAAAGCTTATGGGTTCTAAGTAATTCTAGCACCACTCTCAAGTGTTCCTCGTGCTCTTCCTCCAAGGTGAATAAATCAAAATGTCGCCCACGACGACCACAAACGATCCAAAAATGCTCTAAGATTCGGTTCATCAAATCCATAAACACCGCTGGTGCATTGGTGAGCCCAAACGGCATCACCAAACTCAGAGGGCCATACCGCAGACGGAATGCCGTCTTTGGAATATCCTCCTCTCGACTCTCAACCGATGATAACCCGATCTCAAGTCTATCTTAGAGAAACAACGGAACCCTTCAACCGATCGAACAAATCATCTATACGAGGCATCGGGTACTTATTCTAACCGCCACCCGATTCAACTTCCTAATCTATACAAAGTCTCAAAGCACCACCTTTCTTTTTAACGAAGGTTTGGCGCCCCACTTGAAACACTAGGACGGATATAACCCTTATCTAACAACTCGAGTCAATCTTCAATTCAACTAGCTCGGCGGGGCAAAACGATAAGGTGCTATAGAAATCGGGCGCCGCATCGCACTAAGTCAATAGAGAACTCAATCTCGATGCGGTGGTAAATCGACCAGATCCTCGGGAAAACGTCCGAGTACTCACAAACCACCCTTGGTAACACAATCGAGTCTCAACATCCTCACTAATCGCAAGACTAGCAAGTAAACCATTAAGCTCACTCGCCTCATGATCATACCTCGGTGGCAAAACACTACCAACCCCGCCCCCGTAAAATGAAAACGTTCTCCGCCATCAGACAACAAGTTACCTCTCGACGTAGCAATCAATAAATGCCCCAGATGATGATACCCAGACCATACCCAAAATACGATGGAAGCCATTCATGCGCCACACTACAAAAGAGAAAGAGATTCTATGATCATCGACCTCTATATCACAACCCCTAACACCTTGTTACAAAATCAACTCACCCCCAAGAGGCGACACTACACAAATAGGAGATGCTAACAGAGCTAACTCCAACTCCAAAATAGATGCAAATGCAAAGCAGACACAAAGGAATGAGACGCACTCAGACGATCAATACACTAGCAATGAATTGCAAAACAAGAAGGTACCTCTAACCACGATGGAGTCAGGTATAAGATCCTGCAGTAATAAAGATACACGCTACCAGATGACCTCTCGATCAACCTCGCTTCCTCGAGCAAAAAGATCAAGGTACGATTGGGACGAAGAAGCTCGTTGGCCCTCGAGGCTGAATCGACCGAGTAGGCATCCGACTGAGTCCGCCTCGAACCAAGAGGCACCGGTGTGCCACCCAACCGTGGCAAAACCTCTTCATGTGCCCCGCCGATCAGACTGAAAACAAGAGGACTACCGACCTCTACTCGACTCGCTCGAGATCGAGCCAAGAAGATCTTGCCCTCGAACTCCTCCTCCGAGGACAAATCGAGACTTGTGGCCCAAATTGACCACACTTGAAACAGTAATGTCTCTCGACCGCTTTCCCGTAACTAGCACTCTGACCTTTGGAAAAGTGGATCTAGAAAACTACTCGAGGTCCGAGGAGTGAAACCTCTCGCCTCCCGCCATCACTCGCCATCCCGACTCCTCTTGGAGCCTTTCGCTTTTCCTCTTCTGCATCATAATCTCGGGTCAATGCCAGATCAACCAATCGCCCAAATCCCTAATCATAGACCCAACAACTCTCAAAGATGAGGCCACGCCTCAACTTCTTCTCAAACTCAATGCAAGGCGTTCCTCGGTTGCCACCAACTCAGTGCAAACTCGACAAACTAGTGAATGCCGCTTCAAACTCGCCATCGATAAACCGTTTCGCTCAAGATGGCGGAACTGATCTCTCAACTTCTCTGAGCATTGGAGACAAGTACTTCTCTGAAAAGCATCAACAAAAGCCTTCCACGACCTCCAATACGACCCTTGGTGAACTTCCACCATCGACCAAGATCTCCTTCACCGAACGATGCCAAGGTCACCTTCAACCTCGCCTTCGATGCCAAGCATCTCAAACGCTGAAACTGCTCGAGCCACTCGTCATTTTAAGCGGCTCGCTAGGATCACCTACAAACACGTCCGGTTGAGACCTAAGAATTCCCTCTTCGTAAAAGAAGGCCCCATCCGCCACAACTACCGAGCCTCGATTCGAGCCCTAAGAATGCCCATCGACTCTAAAAGCTCCATATCTCTTGGGCCAAGCGCCCATACCTTGTCGGGCTCATTGCTCGCCACATTGGCTTGGCCAACACCTCCTGAATCGCCGGTATCTCCTCAGATAGGCACTTCGCCTAGCTCGCCTACCACGCCTACCATGACCTCGTCCTCGCCCCGACATCCTAATGAAGGAAACAAAGACGTTAGCACTCTAAATAATGTGCCAAAACTATAACACTTGCGCCCTAATACATTGGACAACAACAAATCACACAACGTAAGCACATAATCACATAAGCACCTACGATTTCATTCTCGATAATGACAGTCCCAGACGTCGCTAAAGTTCCTTGGAAACAACATTGATCAAGTGCCTTTCCAACAAGACATTCAGAGACTCAAGGGTCCAATCAACATCCGAAACTACATTCCATACCCACATAGTCACATAAACATGTTATCATATAAGCATGCAATCATTACACTAAGTCTCTATCAAACGAGACGAACCCATTGTGATTCTAATCACTTCCCACGCATCCAAAGTATTCAAACCCAGACGCCTCGATACCAAGTTGTAACGCCTCAAAATTAAACCCAAACATGACATGCATTACTAAAAGAAAAACAAGATATTATTTAAGTCACCAAAGTAATATGGAATAAAACATCAAATAAATGCCCTATGGGCTTACATCTTGCCAAGCCAACACTTGGACACAAATTCATGAGTTCTAACTCAAAACAAATAAGCCCTGGGCTTGAAAGTTTACATTGTTCAAATAAAATAAATAAAACAAAATAAAACAAGTCTTCCAATTCAATTCCTCACAAGCTAAGTCCTTGGAGGTAGTGAACCACATTGACTGAAAAATGAAGTTCCATATAGGGTGAGCCACATTCAATAGAGAAATACTAAACCAAGCATAAGAATTAACTAAAGTATTAGCATCTAATACATGGTTAACACGCTATAATCCGATTACACTTTTTAAGACATGAATGTCTATATTGCCTATGACACATTGTCTATGGCACATCTTACTTTTCTTCTATGGCTCGTAACCTCGCCAAATAACTCAACGGGTTTCATCTTTTATTAACAAAACTTCCAATTCCACAGAATAACAATTCAAGTTAAACCTAATCATAACAAATACACGAGTTTGTATTATATCAATCATAATCAATTCACTTCCATACTTCCCAATTGACACACATTTTGTGTCAGTATCAATAAAAACACTTCAATATAAATAAGCACACATAAAAGTGATGCTAATGGAGTCCATCCCTATCTCCTCCCAAACAAAAATCCGGTTTAGGGGTCCATCCCCTATCTTCCCCTAAACCGTGGAGTTCATTCCCTATCTCCTCCAAACAAATCCGGTTTAGAGGTCCATCCCCTATCTTCCCCTAAACCGTGGAGTTCATCCCCTATCTCCTCCAAACATCATGCATATGCAATGAAACATACAAATTGCCATATGCAACACACAATCAATACAAGTAATGTTCTCAGATAATTCAACAACAACATATGTGACTTAATTCCAGTTATACCTAAGCAGCATGCAAGGTCTACAACAATCAATGGCTATCCTCCACCGATAGCCCAAAACAGTTATTTCTAAGCGAGAAATAAATATCACAATGTATATACATTATCAAATCCACATATGAGTGATTTAATATTCAATTACATCAACCAATCTCAATTTCTCAAATCTCATGAATTTAACCCAATACACAATTCCCCTTTTTAAATTAATTACATGAATTAATCTATGACAAAACCCTAAGATTTCTCCCAGAATTACTAAACCACCCCCTCCCATATACCAGAACACCAACACTTAGGATTAAACGATACAAGGAGTAGGAAATCCCTACCTCAAAGCAATGAACCCAATAGAAGAAGATGAAGATGTTTGCCCAAATGTTAAAGTGCTCCAAATCCAACAATGCTCTGATTAAATGAAAGCCCTCACTCTCTACCTTTTAATGAAGGAACTAGGTTAGAAACGCCCCTAGATAGATCAAACCCAAGGAAAAGATGAGTTGAGAAAGAAGAAACTCTAACTAGGGTTTTTGGATCAAAAATGTGAAAAAGGACGTTTTAAAACTGCTGCTGCGTTTAAATATCGGATGTGCTCGCCGAAGCGAAGACATGGTCGCCGAGCGACTGCACAAGAATACTCGCCGGCGAAGAAAAGCTCGCCGAGTTAAGAACTCGATGCTTCAGTGCGCAACGAAGCATGCCCGAGCGACAGAATGCTCGCTCGAGCGAAAAACTCGAAAACATACAACTCGCTAGCTTGAGCGAAGAAAACTTGCTCGAGCGGAAACACTCGCTCTCGTCTATACTAGACGCAATCTCGCCGGCGAAGAAATCCTGGCTCGAGCCACTAGAAACAAAACTCAACCTCGCCGGCGACCAAACCTCGCCGAGCGACCAACTCAAAAACTGGACAGCAAGATTTGATTTCCGAACCCAACCAACCTGAAACAAACCTGCCCAACACATCCTATAACTCAATTGAGGAATTAGAGAACAACAAATATAACAACAGAATCCGCGGAACGTAAGTCCGGATACAATAATCAAATGGGAAAAAGACCGGGGTCGCTATATATATCAAGTCAAGGGCTTTCTTTGTATAGAGTTAGCACTTCTTTTTGTAACCAAGTGTTGACTTGGAAAGTTGTAAGCCCTTAGGGCATTTACTTTTGATGTCAACATGTAATACATTTTGTAAAGATTACTCGGATGGAATACAATTATGCTTTATTTCCTTATGTCTAAGCATGCTATTGTTGGTTGATTTGTGGGTTTATTTTGAGGGCGTTACAATTTTTAATTTTATGCAACTTGCATTTTTATTCAATTTTCTTTTCTATTCAACTTCTATTTTTATTTAATTTCCAAATAGATCGTTAAGGTATAATGGTTTCTTAAATGAACTTACATTGTTAATTCTATTCAACATCCTTCTTTACTGAACTTTTATTGTTAATTTTAAGATACCACTATACCTTAACGATCTATTTGGAAACTAAATAAAAAAGGACGTTGAATAGAAAAGGAAATTGAATAAAAATAAAAATGGAAATTAAATGAAAAAGGCAGTTGAATAGAAAGGGAAATTGAATAAAAATGGAAGTTGAATAAAAATAAACATGGAAGTTGCATAAAATTAAAAATGGAAGTTCATTCAAGAAACCACTATACCTTAACGAATTATTTGGAAATTAAATAAAAAAGGAAGTTGAATAGAAAAGGAAATTGAATAAAAATGGAAGTTTAATAAAAATAATAATGGAAGTTGAATAAAATTAACAATGGAAGTTAATTAAAAAAAAACCACTATACCCTAACGATCTATTTGGAAATTAAAGAAAAAAGGAAGTTGAATAGAAATGGAAATTGAATAAAAATGGAAGTTGCATAAAATTAAAAATGGCAGTTCATTGAAGAAACCACTATACCTTAACGGTCTATTTGAAAATTAAATAAAAAATAAAAAAGGTAGTTGAATAGAAAAGAAGTTGAATAAAAATGGAAGTTGAATAGAACAGGAAATTGAATAAAAATGGAAGTTGAATAAAAATAAAAATGGAAGTTGCATAAAATTAATAATGGAAGTTAATTCAAAAAACCACTATACCTTGACGATCTATTTGGAAATTAAAGAAAAAAGGAAGTTGAATAGAAATAGAAATTGAAAAAAAATGAAAGTTGCATAAAATTAAAAATGGATGTTTCATAAAATTAAAAATGGAAGTTCATTGGAAGTTGCATAAAATTAACAATGGAGGTTCATTCAAGAAACCACTATAACTTAACGATCTATTTGGAAACTAAATAAAAAAGGAAGTTGAATAGAAAAGGAAATTGAATAAAAATAAAAATGAAAGTTCATTCTAAAAACCACTATATTTTAACGATCTATTTGGAAATTAAATGAAAAAAAGGAAGTCGAATAGAAAAAGAAATTGAATAAAAACGGAAGTTGAATAAAAATAAAAAAGTAAGTTGAATAGGAAAGGAAATTGAATAAAAACAAAAATGGAAGTTGCATAAGATTAACATTGGAAGTTCATTTAAAAAACCATTATACCTTAAAGATCTATTTGGAAATTAAGTACAAAATGAAGTTGAATAGAAAAAGAAATTGAATAAAAATGAACTTCAATTTTTAGTTTTATGCAACTTCCATATTTATTTTTATTCAACTTCTATTTTTATATAATTTCTAAATAGATCGTCATGGTATAGTGGTTTCTTGAATGAACTTCAAAATTTTCATTTTATGCAACATCCATTTTCTTTTTTATTCAACTTCCATTTCAAGAAACCATTATACCTTAACGATCTATGTGGAAATTAAATAAAAAATGAAGATGAATAGAAAAGGAAATTGAATGAAAATGGAAGTTGAATAAAATAAAATGGAAATTGCATTTAAGAAACCACTCTACCTTAACGATCTATTTGGAAATTAAATAAAAAAGAAAGTTGAATAGAAAACAAAATTGAAAAAAAAATGGAAGTTGAATAGAAAAGAAAATTGAATAAAATGGAAGTGGAATAAAATTAAAATGGAAGTTGTAAAACTTACAATGGAAGTTCTTTCAAGTATTTGGAAATTGAATAAAAATAGAAGTTGAATAAAAATCGGAAGATGAATTAAAAAGGAAATTGAAGAAAAATGGAAGTTGCATAAAGAAGGAAATTGAAGAAAAATGGAAGTTGCATAAAAATGAAAGTTCTTTCAAGAAACCATTATACCTTAACAATCTATTTGGAAATTAAATAAAAAAGAAAGTTGAATAGAAAAGGAAATTGAATAAAAATGAAAGTTGCATAAAATTAATGAACTTCCATTTTTATTCAATTTTCTTTTCTATTCAACTTCCTTTTTTGTTTAATTTCCAAATAGATCGTTATTTAATTTCCAAATAAATCGTTAAGGTATAGTGAGATCTTGAACTTCCATTTTTATTTTTATTTAAGTTTCAAATAAATCGCTAAGGTATAGTGGTTTCTTGAATGACATCCTTTTCTATTCAACTTCTTTTTTTATTTAATTTCCAAATAGATCGTTAAGGTATTATGGTTTGTTGAATGAACTTACATTGTTATTTTTATTAAATTTCCTTTTTTATTAAATTTTCAAATAGATCGTTAAGGTATAGTGGTTTCCTGAATGAACTTCTATTTTTAATTTTACGCAACTTTCATTTTTATTTTTCTTTAACTTCCATTGTTAATTTTATGCAACTTCCATTTTTATTCAATTTCCTTTTCTATTCAATTTTCTTTTTTATTTAAACTTCCTTTTCTATTCAACTCCCTTTTTTATTTAATTTCCAAATAGATCGTTATGGTATAGTTGTTTCTTAAATGAACTTCCATTGTTAATTTTATTCATCTTCCGATTTTATTCAATTTCGTTTTCTATTCAACTTACTTTTCTTTATTTAATTGCCAAATAGATCTTTAAGGTATAATAGTGGTTTGTTGAATGAACTTCCATTATTAATTTCAGGCAACTTCCATTTTTATTCAATTTCCTTTTATATTTAATTTCTAAATAGATCGTTAAGGTATAGTGGTTTCTCGAATGAACTTCCATTATTATTCAATTTTCTTTTTTGTTCAACTTCATTTTTTTATTCAATTTCCAAATAGATCGTTAAGGAATAGGGGTTTCTTGAATGAACTTCCATTGTTAATTTTCAAATAGATCGTTAAGGTATAGTGGTTTCTTGAATGAATTTCGATTTTTAATTTTATACAACTTCCTTTTGTAGTCAATTTCCTTTTTTATTTAATTTTCAAATAGATCGTTAAGGTATAGTGTGATCTTGAATGAACTTCCAGTTTTATTTTTATTGAACTTCCTATTTTTATTCAATTTCCTTTTAACAATGGAAGTTTAATTTTTATTCAATTTCCTATTCTATTCAACTTCATTTTTTTACTTACTTTCCAAATAGATCGCTAAGGTATAGTGGTTACTTGAATTTACTTCC
Source organism: Camellia lanceoleosa (assembly GCA_025200525.1). NCBI lineage: Eukaryota > Viridiplantae > Streptophyta > Magnoliopsida > Ericales > Theaceae > Camellia > Camellia lanceoleosa. The sequence goes on from JANUSC010000024.1 coordinate 1,191,703, forward strand.
ATTGTTAATTTTATGCAACTTTCATTTTTATTTTTACTCAACTTCCACATTTATCCAATTTCCTTTTCTATTCAACTTCCTTTTTTATTTAATTTCCAAACAGATCGTTAAGGTAGTAGTGGTTTCTTGAATGAACTTCCATTGTTAATTTTATGCAACTTCAATTTTTATTTTTATTCAACTTCCATTTTTATTCAACTTTCCTTCCTTTTTATTTTTACTCAACTTCCATTTTTATTCAATTTACTTTTCTATTCAACTTCCTTTTTTTATTCAATTTCCAAATAATTCATTAAGGTATAGTGGTTTCTTCAATGAACTTCCATTGTTAATCTTATGCAACTTCCATTTCCATTGAATTTTTTAATTTTATGCAACTTCCATTTTTATTCAATTTCCTATTCTATTCAACTTCATTTTTTTATTTAATTTTCAAATAGATCGTTAAGGTATAGTGGTTTCTTGAATGAACTTCCATTGTTAATTTTATGCAACTTCCATTTTTATTCCACTTTATTTTTTATGCAACTTCCATTTTTATTTTTATTCAACTTCAATTTTTATTCATTTTTTATTCAACTTCCTTTTTTATTTAATTTTCAAATAGATCGTTAAGTTATAGTGGTTTCTTGAATGAACTTCGATTTTTAATTTTATGCAACTTCCCCTTTTATTTTTATTCAACTTCCTTTTTTATTAAATTTCCATTTCTATTCAACTTCACTTTTTATTTCATTTCCAAATAGATTGTTAAGGTATAGTGGTTTCTTCAATGAACTTCCATTTTTAATTTTATGCAACTTCCTTTTTTATTTAACTTCCAAATAGATCGTTAAGGTATAGTGGTTTATTGAATGAACACAAAATTAAAAATTGAAGTTTATTCAAGAAACCACTATACCTTAACGATCTATTTGGAAATTAAATAAAAAAGAAAGTTGAATAGAAAAGGAAATTGGATAAAAATAGAAGTTGAATAAAAATAAAAATAGAATTTGAATAAAAATAAAATTGAAAGTTGCATAAAATTAAAAATGGAAGTTGAATAAAAATAAAAATGGAAGTTGCATAAAATAATAATGGAAGGTCATTTAAGAAACCATTATACCTTAATGAACTATTTGGGAAATTAAATGAAAAAGGAAATTGAATAGAAAAAGAAATTGAATAAAAATGGAAGTTGAGTAAAAATAAAAATGAAAATTGCATCAAATTAAAAATGTAAGTTCATTCAAGAAACCATTATAACTTAACGATTTATTTGGAAATTAAATAAAAAAGGAAGTTGAATTGAAAAGAAAATTGGATAAAAATGAAAGTTGAATAAAAATAAAAATGGAAGTTGCATAAAATTAAAAATGGAAGTTCATTCAAGAAACCATAATACCTTAACGATCTATTTGGAAATTAAATATAAAAGGAAGTTGAATAGAAAAGGAATTTGAATAAAAAAGGAAGTTGATCATTCAATAAACCACTATACCCTAACGATTTATTTTCCATTTTTATTCAATTTCTTTTGTTTTTTAATTTCCAAATAGATCGCTAAGGTATAGTGGTTTCTTGAATGAACTTCCATTTTTAATTGTATGCAACTTCAATTTTTATTTTTATTCAATTTCCATTTCTATTCAACTTCCTTTTTTTATTTAATTTGCAAATAGATCGTTAAGGTATAGTGATTTTTTGAATGAACTTCCATTGTTAATTGTATGAACTTCCATTTTAATTTTATTCAACTTCCATTTTTATTCAATTTTTACTCAACTTGCATAAAATTAAAAAAGGAAGTTCAATAGAAAATAGAATTGAATAAAAAAGGAAGTTGAATAAAAATGGAAATTGAATAGAAATGGAAGTTGAGTAAAAATAAAAATGGAAGTTGAATAAAAATAAAAATGGATGTCACGTAAAATTAAAAATGGAGGTTTATTCAAGAAACCACTATACTTTAACGATCTATTTGGAAATTAAATAAAAAAAGGAAGTTGAATAAAAATGAAAGTTGCATAAAAATAAAAATGGAAGTTGTATAAAATTAACAATGGAAGTTAATTTAAGAAACCAATATACCTTAGCGATCTATTTAGAAAGTAAATAAAAAAAAAAAAGGAAGTTGAATAGAAAAGGAAATTGAATAAAAATGAAAGTTGAATAAAAATAAAAATGAAAGTTCAATGAAGAAACCACTATACTTTAACGATCTATTTGGAAATTAAATAAAAAAGAAAGTTGAATAGAAATGGAAATTGAATAAAAATAAAAATGGAAGTTGCATAAAATTAACAATGAAATTTAATTCAAGAAACCACTATACCTTAACGATCTATTTGGAAATTAAATAAAAAAGAAAGTTGAATAGAAATGAAAATTGAATAAAAATAAAAATTGAAGTTGCATACAATTAAAAATGGAAGTTCATTCAAGAAACCACTATACCTTAACGATGTATTTGGAAATTAAATAAAAAAGAAAGTTGAATAGAAATGAAAATTGAATAAAAATGGAAGTTGAATAAAAATAAAAATGGAAGTTGCGTAAAATTAAAATGGAATTTAATTCAAGAAACCACTATACCTTAACGATCTATTTGGAAATTAAATAAAAAAGAAAGTTGAATAGAAATGAAAATTGAATAAAAATGGAAGTTGAATAAAAATAAAAATGGAAGTTGCGTAAAATTAAAATGGAAGTTCATTCAAGAAACCACTATACCTTAACGATCTATTTGAAAAAAAAAATAAAAAAGGAAGTTGAATACAAAAGGAAATTGAATAAAAATGGAAGTTGAATAAAATAAAAATAGAAGTTGCATAAAATTAACAGTGTAAGTTCATTTAAGAAACCACGATGCCTTAACGATCTATTTGGAAATTAAATAAAAATGGAAGTTGAATAAAAATGGAAGTTGAATAAAATAAAAATGGAAGTTGCATAAAATAAAAATGGAAGTGGCATAAAATTAACAATGTAAGTTCATTTAAGAAACCACTATACCTTAACTTCCATTTTTAATTTTATGCAACTTCCATTTTTATTTTATTCAACTTCCATTTTTAATTTTATTCAATTTCTATTTTTATTCAACTTCCATTTTTATTCAAGAAACGACTATACCTTAACGATCTATTTGGAAATTCAATAAAAAATGAAGTTGAATAGAAAAAAAAATCGAATAAAAATGAAAGTTGAATAAAATAAAAATGGAAGTTGCATAAAATTAACAATGTAAGCTCATTTAAGAAACCACTATACCTTAACAATCTATTTGGAAATTGGATAAAAGTGGAAGTTGAATAAAATAAAAATTGAAGTTGCATAAAATTAGCAATGGAAGTTCATTCAGAAAACCACTATACATTAACGATCTATTTGGAAATTAAATAACAAAATGAAGTTGAATAGAAAAAGAAAGATCTATTTAGAAATTAAATAAAATTGGAAGTTGAATAGAAAAAGAAATTGAATAAAAACGCAAGTTGAATAAAAATGGATGTTGAATAGAAAGGGAAATTAAATAAAAAAGTAAGTTGAATAAAAATAGAAATCGAAGTTCATTCAAGATACCACTGTATACCTTGACGATCTATTTGGAAATTAAATAAAAAAACGCAGTTGAATAGAAAAGGAAATTGAATAAAAATGGAAGTTGAATAAAAATAAAAATGGAAGTTGCATAAAATTAACAATAGAAGGTCATTCAAGAAACCACTATACCTTAATGAATTATTTGGAAATTAAATAAAAAAAGGAAGTTGAATAGAAAAGTAAGTTGAATAAAAATAAAAATGGAATTTGCATAAAATTAACAATGGAATTTCATTCAAGAAACCACTATAACTTAACGATCAATTTGGAAATTAAATAAAAATGGACGTTTATTCGAGAAACCACTATACCTTAACGACCTATTTGGAAATTAAATAAAAAAGGACGTTGAATAAAACGGAAAAGTTGAATAGAAAAGGAAATTGAAGAAAAATGGAAGTTGCATAAAAATAATAATGGAAGTTAATTCAAGAAACCACTGTACCTTAACGATCTATTTGGAAATGAAATAAAAAAGGAAGTTGAATAGAAATGAAATTGAATAAAAATGGAAGTTGAATAAAAAAGGAAGTTGAATAGACAAGAAAATTGAATAAAAATGAAAGTGAAATAAAAATAAAAATGTAATTTCATTCAAGAAACCACTATACCTTAACAATCTATTTGGAAATTAAATAAAAAAGGAAGTTGAATAGAAAAAGAAGTTGAATAAAAATAAAAATGGAAGTTGAATAAAAATGGATGTTGCATAAAATTTAAAATGGAAGTTCATTCAAGAAACCACTATACCATAACGATCTATTTGGAAATTACATAAAAAAATGAAGTTGAATAAAATTGAAAGTTGAATAAAAATGGATGTCATTCAAGAAACCACTATACCTTAGCGATCTATTTGGAAATTAAATAAAAAAGAAAGTTGAATAGAAAATGAAATTACATAAAAATGGAAGTTGAATAAAAATCGATGTTGCATAAAATTAACAATGGAAGTTCATTCAAGAAACCACTATATGTTAACGATCTATTTGGAAGTTCATCCAATAAACTACTATACGTTAACGATCTATTTGGAAATTAAATAAAAAAGGAAGTTGAATAGAAAACAAAATTGAATAAAAATGCAAGTTGCATAAAATTAACAATGGAAGTTAATTCAAAAAACACTATACCTTAACGATTTATTTGGAAATTATATTAAAAAGGAAGTTAAATAGAAATGGAAATTAAATAAAAATGGAAGTTGAATGAACTTCCATTGTTAATTTTATACAACTTCCATTTTTATTCAATTCTCTTTTTTATTTAATTTCCAAATAGATTGTTAGGGTATAGTAATTTCTTGAATAAATTGAATAGAAAAGGAAATTGAATAGAAAATGAAATTTAATAAAAATGGAAACCACTATACCTTAACGATCTATCTGGAAATTAAATAAAAAGGAAGTTGAAATTTTGTTTCCTATTCAACTTCCTTTTTAATTTAATTTTATGAAAAGGAAATTGGATAAAACTAGAAGTTGAATAAAAAAGAGAATTAAATAGAAAATTGATGTTGCATACAATTAACAATGGAAATTCATTCAAGAAACCACTATACGGTAGAATAAAAATAGGAACTTAAATAAAAATGCAAGTTGCTTAAAAATAAAAATGGAAGTTGCATAATATTAACAATGGAAGTTAATTCAAGAAACCTATATACCTTAACGATCTATTTAGAAATTATATAAAAAAATGAAGTTGAATAGAAAAGGAAATTGAATAGAAAAGTAAGTTGAATAAAAATAGGAAGTTGAATAAAAATAAAAATTGAAGTTGCATAAAATTAAAAATGAAAGTTTGTGCAGGAAACCACTATACATTAACGATCTATTTGGATAGAAAAGGAAATTGAATAAAAATGGAAGTTGCAACTTCCTTTTTTATTTAATTTCTAATTTCCCAATAAAATTAACTTAAATTAAAAAATGGAAGTTGCATAAAAAAGGAAGTTGAATAGAAAAGGAAATTGAATAAAAATGGAAGTTGAATAGAATAGGAAATTGAATAAAAATGGAAGTTGAATAAAAAAAGAAAATTGAATAAAACTGGAAGTTCATTCAAGAAACCACTATACCTTAACGATCTATTTGGAAATTAAATAAAAAAAAACAAATTCAATAAAAAAAGAAGATGCAACTTCTATTTTTATTTTTATTCAACTTCCATTTTCAATTTTATGTAACTTCCATTATTCAACTTCTAGTTTTATCTAATTTCCTTCTGTATTCAACTTCTCTTTTTATTCAAATTCCATTTTTAATTTTATGCAACTTCCAATTTTATTTTTACTCAACTTCCATTTTTATCCAATTTCTTAATAGATCGTTAAGGTATAGTAGTTTATTGGAGGAACTTTCATTTTTGTTTTTATTCAACTTCCATTTTTATTCAATTTACTTTTCAATTCAACTTCCTTTTTTATTTAATTTCCAAATAGATCGTTAAGGTATAGTAGTTTATTTGATGAACATCCTTTGTTAATTTCATGCAACTTCCATTTTTATTTTTATTCAATTTCCTTTTCTATTCAACTTCCTTTTTTATTTAATTGCCAAATAGATCGTTAAGGTAAAGTGATTTCTTGAATGAACTTCCATTTTTATTTTTATTCAATTTCCTATTCTATTCAACTACAATACCTCAACTTCCATTTTCATTTTTAATTTTATTCAACTTCAATTTTTAATTTTATGCAACTTTCATTGTTATTCAACTTCCTTTTTTATTAAATTTTCTTTTCTATTTAACTTCATTTTTTATTCAACTTCCATTTTGATTCAACTTCCATTTTTATTCAATTTTCTTTTCTATTCAACTTCATTTTTTATTCAACATCCATTTTTATTCAATTTCTTTTCTATTCAACTTCAAAAAATCACTATGCCTTAACAGTCTATTTGGAAATTAAATAAAAAAGGAAGTTGAATAGAACATGAAATTGAATAACAATGGAAGTTGAATAGAAAATAAAATTGAATAAAAATGGAAGTTGAATATAAAAGGAAATTGAATAAAAATAAAAATGGAAGTTCATTCAATAAACCACTATACCTTAACGGTTTATTTGGAAATTAAATAAAAATGAAAGTTGAATAGAAAAGGAAATTTAATAAAAAAAAAAAGAAGTTGAATAAAAAATGAAGTTGAATAGAAAAAAAAAATTCAATGGAAGTTAATTCAAAAAACCACTATAACTTAACGATCTATTTGGAAATTAAAATAAAAAAAGAAGTTGAATAGAAAAAGAAATTGAATAAAAATGAAAGTTGAATAAAAATAAAAATGAAAGTTGCATAAAAATAACAATGGAAGTTTATTCAAGAAACCACTGTATCTTAACGGTCTATTTGGAAATTGAATAAATATGGAAGTTAAATAAAAATAAAAAAGGAAGTTGAACAAAATTAAAAATTGAAAGTTCATTCAATATCCCACTATACCTTACCGATTTATTTGGAAATCGAATAAAAATGGAAGTTGAAGAGAGAAAATAATTGAATAAAAATCGAAGTTGCATAAAATTAACAATAGAAGTTAATTTAAAAAACCACTATGCATTAACGATCTATTTGGAAATTAAATAAAAATGAAAATTAAATAAAAATGGAAGTTGAATAAAAATAAAAATGGAAGTTCATTCAAGAAACTACTATACCTCAAAGATCTATTTGGAAATAAAATAAAATGGAAGTTGTATATAATTAAAAATGGAAGTTCATTCAAGAAACCATAATACCTTAACGATCTATTTGGAAATTAAATTGACAATGGAAGTTGAATAGAAAATGAAATTGAATAAAAATGGAAGTTGAATAAAAATAAAAATGGAAGTTCATTCGAGAAACCACTATACCTTAATGATCTATTTGGAAATTAAATAAAAAAGGAAGTTGAATTGAAAAGTAATTTGAATAAAAAAGGAAGTTGCATAAAATTAAAAATAGAAGTCGAATAAAAATGAAAGTTGTATAAAATTAACAATAGAAGTTCATTGAAGAAACCACTATACCATTTTTAATTTTATTCAACTTCCATTTTTATTCAACTTCCTTTTCTATTTTATTTCCAAATAGATCGTTAAGATATAGTTAATTCAAAAACCACTATACCTTAACGATTTACTTGGAAGAATTTCCATTTTTAATTTTATGCAACTTCCATTTTTATTCAATTTCCTATTCTATTCAACTTCATTTTATATTTAATTTCCAAATAGATCGTTAAGGTATAGTGGTTTCTCGAATGAACTTCCATTGTTAATTTTAGGCAATTTGCATTTGTATTCAACTTCATGTTCTATTCAACTTCCATCTTTATTTAATTCTATTTTCTACTCAACTTCCTTTTTTATTTAATTTCCAAATAGATTGTTAAGGTATATTGGTTTCTTGAATGAACTTCCATTTTTATTTTTATTCAACTTCAATTTTTATTCAATTTCCCTTTTTTATTTCAATTCAATTTTCTTTTCTATTCAATTTCTTTTTCTATTCAACTTCCTTTTTTATTTAATTTCCAAATAGATCGTTAGGGTATAGTAGTTTCTCGAATGAACTTCCATTGTTAACTTTATGCAACTTCCATTTTTATTTTAATTCAACTTCCTCTTTTTTTTTTTAATTTCCAAATAAATCGTTAAGGTATAGTGGTTTATTGAATGAAATTCCAGTTTTATTTAACTTCCATTTTTATTCAACTTCTATT